>OX638140.1:15388068-16589511 GCA_951805005.1 Othius punctulatus
CACCACTACTGTTCAATATCTACACAAACAACATACACAAACTAGAAATAACAGGAAATCTATTCATGTATGCGGACGACATCTGCCTAATAAACTCGCACAATAACACAGAAGAACTAGCCAAAATAGTAAATAGAGACCTCGAGAAATTAAGCAACTGGTGTATAGAAAACACCCTCACAATAAATGATACAAAAACAGAATATATGCAATTTGGGAAGAATAGACATAACTCCGACCTACAGATAACACTAAAAAACCGGCCACTAAAAGAAACACAGCAACTCACGTACCTCGGGCTAACAATAAATAACAACCTAAAATGGGATCAACACATCAACAAAATAACCACAAGAAACTTAAAGACCTTATACATGCTAGGTAAAATCAAAAATTATATACCCAACCATCTAAAAAAAACCCTATACCATACACTTTTCATGGCAAACATAAATTACGCAATAAACATTTGGAGCTACACAACAACCAAGAATATAAGTAAACTACAGACCCAGCAAAACAAGGCACTAAAAATAATTTACAAACTACCACACACAACAAGCACAGCACAAATATATAAACAAACGAACGAACTAAACATAAAACAGCTCATAAGGTTTAACAATATACTCCAAATACACAAAATAAAACATGAAGAAACACACAGCAGCATCATTCTAAAAACGAACAACGAGATACATACACACGATACAAGAAACAATCAGCACATAAGAACCTACACCTGTAAGCAACAACAACACAAACTAGGAATAACAAGCATTGCAATACAACAATACAACCAGTTAGATGACACAATCAAAGCCCTAAATCTGGCAACCTTCAAAAAACAATTAAAGGAAAAAATCCTCCTAGAATCCTAGGCATCACCGCCCTCAGACCACTAGTACAGAGACCAGAGGATCATCTGATGCGAAGAAGAGGACGAAGTACCCCCCCCCCCGCCTTTTATTTGCTGTAATTATGACATGACTTGTGACCTTGTTGCAACAAATAAAGAAAACATCGAAAAAAAAAAAAAAAATAATCTTAAGGGCACAAGCTAACTAAAATTATTGTAAATTATTGTAAATGTGAATGTGAACAAGTATGCACAAATCTACAGAGAAATGTGTAAGACATTTTATGGACACGGAAAATCGCAAGGTCTATGGATCCGCGGATGGAGGTTGTTGATCGGTTACCACGGGTGACAGGTGACTTGGTGCATAGACGCATGTGGAATTGGATAATTGAAGATCGAAATTAATCAACAAAGAGATTAACGAGTCGAAGGCGACGGTAGTATCCTATATACACAAGGATTTATTTTGTTAATGTTGGTCATAGTTTATTATTTAGTTAATAATTTTTGTTTTCTATTGTTTTTGATTTGTTTGATTAGTTCACTTTATATTAGACGTTTTTAAGATTTTGGTTATTTTTAATTCATTAAAGCATTTGAACAAGACTCTATTTAGTTATGATTGAACCTACTATTGAACCTGAGATAAGAGAAATAATAAAGAGTTACAATACAAGTAAATACATAAATATTCAACACCCATAAAATAGGCAAAGTAAACAAATGTAACAATATATAAAGAAAGAAGATTGTCATAACAAGAAATATAAAATATAATGAGTTCATAACAAAGCAGGGAGTAAGGCAGGGAGGCAGTTTGAGCCCCTTGCTATTCATAGTTTATATGGACCAAATAATAAAAGATACCTGCAAGGAAACAAAACCAGCAAACATCGGATATGGAAATCTAAGAAGAGTGCAAATACATCAATGCGCGTTCGCCGATAACCTAGCAATAATGGCAAACAATCAAGATGAACTGAAGAAGAACCCAGAAATATGGAATCGGACACTGAAAAAATACGGAATGAGGATAATGTGAAGAAAACAAAAGTTATGGCAATATCAAGTGAACCCATACAGATTCACATAAAGATAGACAACACAAAAATAGAGCAAGTTAAAGAATACAAATACCTAGGGGTCATCTTAAATGATAAAGGACAACGAGAAACGGATATTAATAACCGAATTAGCAGTGCCAATAAACTGTTCTGCACTCTAAGCAAATACATAACAGGGAAGAAGGAAATAAAGAAAAACACGAAAATTAAAGTGTACATGTCAGTCTTCAGGCAAGTCCTAACATATGGAAGTGAGACGTGGGTATTTAATGACAAACAAAGAAGCAAGATACGAGCGGTAGAAATGAAATACCTTAGAAGAGTATATGGAGTCACCCTAAGAGACAAAATCAGAAGCGAGAAAATCAGGAAAGAACTAGATATTAAGGGCATAGAGGAGTACATAGAAGAAAGACAGCTAGGATGGTGGGGGCACATGCACAGAATGGGGGAGAGTACGCAAGCAAGAGAAGTGTGGGACGCGATAATGCAAGGAAGAAGAAGAAGAGGACGACCAGCGAGCACTTGGGAAGACGCGGTAGAAAACATTCTCAGAAAAAAGAACACCTCGGGACAAGAAGCGATCCAGATGACAAGAGACAGAAAGACGTGGAAGCAATTTGTAATACAGTGAAAGAGCATGAAATATTATTATATTATGTTATAGAAATACACATTATGTTACATGCCTACACCCAGCATGGATAAAAAGAAAAATACAAAGAAAAGAGAAACAAAAGGAATTCAATAATAAAAGAAGCAAAACAAAAGTCATGGACGAAATTTGGTAAAAGAATGAATGAGAATTTAGGACAGAACCACAAACTATTCTACGGAACACTAAATCAACTAAAACAAAAAAGACCACAACATATTGAACATTAAAGATAAAAATGGAACCACCAATGAAGACAAGATAATGGAAAGATGCGAGACAATATTTCAAAGAATTAACAGAATATGGATGAAGAAGATAACGTAACACAAAACAATGATGCGTGCTAAGCTCTTTGCTTTTCACAATTGTATTGGATAAGGCGTTGAAGAAAGAAAAGCAAAAAATGAAAATGTTAAAAATTGGATACTTCAAAACAACAAAAATAGCAGAACTACTATTCGCGGATGACATGGCAATAATTGCAGAACCAGAGGAAGAACTGCAATACAACATGGAAATAATTGAGAAAGAGATTAAGAAAATAAACATGAAAATAAATTACGAAAAGACAAAAACCATGTAATTGCCAAAGAGAAAATGAAACACGAAATAAAAATACAAAGAAAAAAAAATCAAACAAGTAGAACAATACAGATATTTAACAACAATCATACAGAATAATGGTGAATTAGATAATGAAATAGAAGATGAAATAGGAAAAACAGCAAAATTATACAACATGTTAAAAAACACCTTTTTTTAGCAAGAAGGAGATATCAAAAAACACAAAAACACAAATAGTCAAAAAAGTAATCAGACCAACGCTAACTTACAGCAGCGAAACATGGACGATGACAGGAAAACAAATAAAAAGAAAAAAAATCCATGGAGATGAGAATCCTAAGAAAAATAGAAAACAAAACAAGAAGAGACAGGATAACGAACGAGACGCACAGGAAAAACTTAAAAATAAAACCAATACAGAAAAAATTACAGAAGGCCAAATGAGGTGGTATGGACACATGCGACGAATGAGAGAAGAAAGAAACACTAAGAAAATATACGAGACAAAAGCAAATAGTAAAATTAAAAAGAGTAAATAAATAAATAAATATTACCAGTTACTATGAATCTCTTAGTCTCATTTAGTTTATAATAATATAACGTAAGTTTATTAATGGTAATAAAGTGATTATAAATTATATGTATTTCCAATTACCACTGAATCCCAAGTCCCAAATTATCCTCCAAACCTCTCATAAATCTATTAACCATCCTGACAGGGACGAAAAAGAAGGATCCGAAGGGGACACGTGGGACCTAGCAGATAGGACGTAAGACACGCAAGTGGGCCTTTTACATAGTATATTACATACCGAACGTGGAAACGGATCATTACAGCCAAGTGCTTCTTTAAATGACCGAGGCGCGAACCGCCGAGGTTAGCTATAAGCACGAGGCTGCTCTTGATCTTCCCGCGAGGTTTGTATACTATTTTGATCACAATCTAGCATGGTTTATAAAAATTTAATAAATTATTTCATCAATAGTATCTGTGAAATTGTTGCCAAGGGAAAATAACAAATTTGTCATTTTGACAGATGCAAATATTTCGTCAATCAAAAATTCTTTCTTCTATTACTCGGTAATATAATTTACAGTAAAAGCATGGCTTGACGTTAGCAGTCAATATCAATTATAATAATCATGTAACCGTCTCATGTAAGCCGATCTATATCGGGCGGTACCGCGGGGCACCACCCCCCGGTGGGCGCTGAACGGATTTAGGGGGGCGTTTCTGGCCCAAGGTATATTTAAGGAGCGTTGAGGACCAGCCGCCGCCCCCCGGACAAAAACGGAGTTCCGTCAGAGCAAGAGTGTAAACCTAGAATCTACCGATCACATTCAAAAGAACAATTGAATGTTGGCTCCACCGAATCAACATGGGATTCCCCGTACTGATCGATATCTGTACATGGGCCCACTTCGAGAGCGTGGGGATTACCCCGCTTGCCCGGTTCGGTGTGCAAGGTGCCGGAGCGGGGACGCTTCGGCCTGCATTCTGACTTCCTGACTGACACGCAACGAGTCAAGTATATTTGACCTATTGTTTTTGGATTGTAATTAATTGTCATATTGTGATCATTATTGTAAATAAAGTAATTTTCATATTAAGTGGACCCGGTAATGAAAAATATATCGTTGGTGAAAACTTACATATTTTCTATTGCTATATTTGATGGGCTGCAATTTATGTACATATTGTTCAAAATATTTGTTTCAATTTTTAATCGCCTGTAATATACAATGTGTCTTCGGATAGTTGTTATAAGATTTTTTTCTAGATACATTAACCAAAACTATAGGAATGATTATTTCATGTTTTGAAATTAAGCCCTGATCCTTGGTTTAAAAAACATTGAACCCATATTTTGGATTTTGAGTCAATAGGAAATTGATAGTTCAGGAAAGATATTTTTCTAAGCGGTAAAATATATTAATTATGACATACATACGACAAAATATTATTATTAAATTATAAACGCAAAATATGTATACAAAATTTGAAAATTGCTTTAACAATTCTCTAACGTACATTTTTTGTAGAGCCGCAGATTTTGTATTTGTATTCAAATACCCGGGTACACGGGTCACATGTACACGTGTACGTACGGCATAATTACACGTGTAATTAGTTACACGTATAATTACACGTGTAATTACACGTGTAACAGCGAAGCGTTGTTCACTGCTTCCAGAAAACGTCGATATGTTAATATTTTTGAACCAGAATCGTTCTTTATTGTAAGAATAAATCGTTATTTTGATCGCCGTGCGAATTTAGCGTAGTTTTTCTACTGAGGGTAATTTAGTTACTTTTTTAGTTACTTAGTAACTTATTTAGTTACATCAGAATCTTACGATATCCTAAGTTCACGTACATATTTATTTTCTAAAGTATAAAATAAATTACTGAATGAAAAAACCGTGAGTATTATAAGTACACATGTAATTACATAATTACAAGTGTAAAATAAATACACGTTTAATTATATTTACGTGTAGAATAAATACACGTGTAATTATAATAACACGTGAAAAATAAATACACGTGTGATTACACGTGTAAAATAAATACACGTGTAATTACTTCTATCCTGGGACACTCTGCATATTGGGCTATGTAGACCCATATAGTGTTTGATGCTGCGCGCAAGAAATTTTAACTAACTTTAAATTTTTTATTTTGTTTTTAAATTGGTTGGTTCTGCGCTAAGAACAACTTCTTGTTATTATTTTTCTTGTTTTATTTTTAAGATATGTCGGAATCAAAGAAAAAATGTAGACAATAAAATGTCGAACCAAATGTCACCCACAAACAAGACATTGCCAATATGCCTGATTTGCCAGAAAATTTTCGCCAATGAAGCCATGAAACTTTCACGATTACAAGAACATTTGAGCAAAATACATCCTGCCATAAAAGATAAAAATATTATCCTACTTTCAAATGCTCAAAAATCAACATTCGAGACGTCCAACTTTAGCCGGTATGTTTTCAGCAGCATCAAAATAAGACAATGATGGGTTACGTGCCTCTTAACAATATTTCGTTGCTTTTTGCTAAATCGGGGAAACCGCACACTATTGGAGAAGAATTAATACTGCCAGCTGTGAGTGAAGTTCTCCGTACTGTACTTCACAAGTCACCTTCAGATATAATTTAAAAAATCCCCTTGAGCAATAATACTGTACAGAGACAAATCGACGAAATGTCCGAGGATGTGGAAAGTTCTCTAACAGAATTTTTGAAGACCACCGAAGTTTCTATACAGCTCGATGAGTCTACATTGCCTAACAATGAGGCATTACTTCTATCGTACATTCACTTCATAAGAGATGAGAACATTTGTCAAGAACTATTATTCGCAAAAAAATTAGAAACTGATACTAAAGGAAAATCTGTATTTGACGTTTTGGAACAATATTTTAAAGAAAAAGATATCCCTCTATATAATATAGTGTCCGTTGCTACTGATGGTGCTCCGGAAATGGTTGGACGATATCGCGGGTTCATTGCATATTTAAAAAAAGCTGTACCAAATGTAGTCGCCATGCATTGTGTGATTCACAGACAACATTTAGTTGCAAAAAACCTTAGTAATCGCCTTCATTGCTCGCTGCAGTACGTAATTACAGGGGTTAATAGAATCAGAAGCAATTCTCTTAACGATAGATTGTTCAGAAAGGTTTGTGATGAAAACGACCCGGACTTTAATCATTTACTGTTGCACACAGAAGTTCGATGGTTGTCAAAGGGTACTTGTCTGCAAAGATTTTATGAACTATTTGACTCAGTTATAACGTTTCTCGAAAATAAAGATGGTTCCTTAAAAGAAAATTTATTGAAATTTAAAAATGATATAGAGCATTTAACAGATTTATTTAATAAATTTAACGAAACCAATCAGCAGCTGCAAGGAGATGATTTGAATATAATTAAAGCTAAGGCAATAATTTCGGCATTCGTGTCAAAACTTGCATTATACAAATTAAATTTGGGTCGGAGACAATTCCACCAGTTTCAAAATCTTTCCTCGGTGAAAACAAGTGATGATGACATTTTGGTTTATTGCCAGCATTTAGAAACCCTTAAAGAAGATTTTTTTAATAGATTTCAAGATATTCTCGATATGATAATTCCGGACTGGGTCTTGGAACCTTGCACAATCATTGAAACAGCAGAAGTATTTTTACAGGAGCAGCTCATAGAATTGTGAGCAAACGAAGTATTAAAACTAAAATTGTAACATGGCATTTTGGCTTCAAAGACAAATTCCAATTTTATATCCGACCTTATGGGGTGCAGTAAAGAAGTTTTTTTCTAGCATTTCCATCATAGTATTTAGCCGAAAGAGGATTTAGTGTAGTATCCAATCTACTAACAAAAAAAACGGGGCCGATTGTCAATAGTAGATCGCGGTGACTTAAGGTTGCTCATGACAAAACTAGCACCCAATATAGACAAATTAGTGTCATTACATCAAGCTCAGCCCTCTCACTAGTGCTATTTTTTTATGTATGTAGGTATGTGAATTTTTTTGTTAATACCTAATAAAATATTTTTTAAAATGCGTCCTTGTTTATAAATATATACGTAGTATAATATAGTTCACCAATAGGAGCGCTCTTGAAATGCTCTTTGAAAAGGTGGGAGACCTATATTGATTTTAAGTGAGATTTTATTTCTGAATGGGGGGCGGTGAGTAATTTGTTTTTTCGAAAAGGGGCGGTAGGCTAAAAAAAGGTTGGGAAGCTCTGGTCTATATTAATTGTTCTAAGTAGTTTAATACTGTTCTTAGTTTAATTTAAAAGTTGTGTGATTTATCAAAGTTACAGTGACACTTGCTAGCTGGGAAAGTGTATTCCCTGCTAGCCGGGAAATAAAATTATACAATGAGTCATTTCTCGAACGCTTTAAAAGGCATAAATTCACATATTTTCAACTGATTGTAGTAAAATATTGCACATGCCATCTAGACATGATACATTTTGTACCTCATCATGGTGTAATTCGATCAAATTATTATGTTTATCACCTTATAATGAGCTGGCTAAAGCGAAGGCGGGCAGTTTCCAGCGTAATATTGTAAATTAATGAATGGATAATTACACCGTGCGTTTTGTTTTTTTCGGGCAGTCACTGGGATTACATGTAGTGGCATTCCCGAAATCTCCTGTGACTTGTAGGACACACGGCACAATGTGGCCAACACAACACTCCCGCATTAATGCATACAATTCAAAAGGTAATTTGCAACCTGTCCAGACTGACATGAGATTTCGGACGGGCTGTTCATCATGTGGGTTTTGAATTTCGCGGAAATATACGCCAACCTTCTAGCACGGACCAGACGATACGATGCACAGTGGTCCAGAACAAATAATCGTTACTCTAGCATGTTGTCAACTTCTGAAATACATAATTGCAAAATTTAATTACGAATAAAGACAATATTAGTCCAGGAACAAAAGCAATAAAACACATGCGTTTCAAGCATAAATTTTATTTTCAAAAATGCGACGTTTACTTAGATCTGGAGAAATTATTTTGCAAAATATTTGTAAAAAATGGATATCTATAGAAAGCCCGAACCTTTACCTATCATATGAACGTATTATTTTTCTTAGAAATTTTACCCGTCTTTAAACTAATTGGTAATTAAAGTACCCTCCATATTGGAGAAATTTTGGCGCTAATTGCACATTTACGAGACAGACAAAAAAACTATTTTCATGGCACTCTAGTTTATATCTTAATTTTTTAAATCTAGTATAGTGGTAATTGTAGATTTTGATTTATTTTTATATTAAAACGTTATTAAAACCTCAAGGGTTGCACATCATTGTAACAGTATAGACAAGTATAACTTAAATTAAAAATAGAAATTGCAGGTCCGTATTTAAAAATTTAAACTTGATGACGGTTGCACTCACACGAAACGTCCAAAATCCAAAATCCAAAATCTAAAATTCCCATGTTGTAGATGAGAAAAAGTGGCAACGAAGATGTGTTAATATTTTTTTAATATCTCTTTAAGTAACGACAGGAAAAATAAATAAGATTTTGCAAAATTTCAATTTTTTAAAAAAATCTCGGCAATCATTGAATTTTTTTTAATTACCTTTATTAAATATTGTTCCCCATATGATTACGAAACTTTGCCCCAATTTAACCGACTTCGTATCTCTTACGTTTTCCGATATCCCCATAGTGGTAATCGAATTTGAATAATCCTGTTCACTAAAAAATATTGGTTTATTATTATTAATAAATTACATTGATTGATCTATTAAGAAGAGAATAAAAAAATATTTTTAATAATAAATTATAATGTCTTGATATAACTCACTAATCAATAATCATAATTAACTAAGTAAAACTTGATTTCTTTCCTTACATTATTTAGGTAAAAAAACACACACAGGTTACTTTGTTAGTATCACTTAGATTTAATTAGTAGTGACTATAATTTCTACACCTTAATGGGTCATTATCAAACTTACAATAACTTAAAATTACGACAGCGGCAATATTTATACATATTTCAAGTACACATTAAAATTACATTAGTAAATGGAAATACAGCAAATAATACACATTATTTAAATACCTAAATTACACGTATAAATAAGGGCGACTATAACAATTCTGTCCTTAATGACAAAGGAGCGTAAGCTCTTTATTGTGTTTCGCTTTGAATATTTCCATTGATTCTAGGAGATCTAATTGAAGGCTTTTTTTTCGGTAAAATTGATTACTTCAAGTAATATGTCTTTTGAAAACGAATGTTGGTTTTCCAGTAAGTGAGTGGCGAATGTAGATTTATCTTGATTTAATTTGAAGGCACGTGTATGTTCTTTATATCTACATTCGAAGGATCTACCAGATTGGCCGATACATATATATATTTGCAGTACCTACTTTCAAAATTTCAATGATTGCTGTCAAAATTATAGTGCCTAAGTTTTATTTAAATCAAAATTTCAAAGATTACTAGTAAATTTTCAATTTTTAGTTAGTCATTACAGTCAAACTTAAAAAAATGATTGCCTGGTTTTCAATTTTCAATAAAATCTCGGTTATTACAGTAAACATTTCAGAAACTACTACAAAATTTTCAATTTGTAGTGAAAGAAATTAAAAAATGATAGCCAGGTTTTCGATTCTCAATCAAATCTCTGCCATTACAATAAATATATCAGAAAGTACTGCATGTTTTTTTAATTTTTAATATAAATATATCAAAAAGTACTTCAAATTTTCAGTAATTACTGTCAAAATTTCAATAATTACTGTCAATATTGCAGTGCCTAAGTTTTATTTCCATTGAAGATTTCCAGTAAATTTTCAATTTTAAGTTAGCCATTCCAGTCAAACATTCAACAATGATTGCCAGCTTTTCAATTTTCAATAAACTCCTGGTAATAAAGTAAACATTTCAGAAACTACTGCAATTTCTTTCAATTTGTAGTGAAAGAAATTCAAAAATGATAGCCAGATTTTCAATTTTCAATAAAGTCCCTGCCATTGCAATAAATATTTCAGAAACTACTGCAACGTTGTCTATTTTTAGTGTAAATATTTCAAAAAGTAGTACAAATCCTTCCATTTTTAGCGCAAAAATTTCAATCAATTATATTTCAGAAACTACTGCAAGTTTTTCAATTCGAAGTGAAAGAATTTCAAAAATGATAGCCAGGTTTTCAATTTTTAATTAAATCCCTGCTATTACAATAATTATTTCAGAAACTAATGCAACTTTGTCTATTTTTAGTGAAAATATTTCAAAAAGTAGTACAAATCCTTCCATTTTTAGTGCAAAAATTTCAATCAATTAAATTTCAGAAACTACTGCAAGTTATTCAATTCGTAGTGAGAGAAATTCAAAAATGATAGCCAGGTTTTCAATTTTTAATTAAATCCCTGCTATTGCAATAATTATTTCAGAAACTAATGCAACTTGTCTATTTGTCTATAATGTCTATTTTTATTGAAAATATTTCAAAAAGTTGTACAAATGCTTCTATTTTTTGTGCAAAAATTTCAATTATCACTGTAAGATTATAATTCAAGTTTCAATTAACCGAAGTTTTGTAAATTTCTGCCTAATTATGTGTAAATATTCAGTAAATACTTTAAAAATTGCAATGATTACTCTCAAAATTGTAGTGCCTAAGTTGTATTTCCATTGAAATATCAAAGATTATTAGAAAATTTTCAATTTGTAGTTAGTCATTACAGTCTAACTTTCAAAAATGATTGCCAGATTTTGAATTTTCATTAAAATTTGGGTAATTACAGTAAACATTTCAGAAACTACAGCACGTTTTTCAATTTGTAGTGAAAGACATTTTGAACAGTTTTTGTCCTCCTTGTTGTTCTTGTAGTGCCAGCCTAACGCATTCTCTGTTTATTTTGTCAAAGGCTTTTTCTAGATCTATATATGCTATGTTTATTTGTTTCTGGTGATCTCTTAGTTCATAAAAAAATGTTTCAGAAACTACTGCACGTTTTTCAATTTTTAGTGCAAAAATTTCGAAAAGTACTATAAATGCTTTCATTTTTAGTGCATTTTCATTTCAATTATCACTGTTATAAATCAAGTTTCAATTTTACCGAAGTTTTGTAAATTTCTGCATAAGCCTCTATTTTTAGTAAATTTTCAGTAAATACTTTCAAAGTTTCAATGATTACTCTCAAAATTGTAATGCTTAAGGTTTATTTCCATCGAAACTTCATAGATTAGTAAAAAAAACAATTTTTAGTTATTAGCAATACAGTCAAATTTTGAAAAATGATTACCACATTTTCAATTTTCAATAAAATCTCGGTAATTACAGAAAACATTTCAGAAACTACTGCAAGTTCTTGAATTTGTAGTCAAAGAAATTCAAAAATGATAGCCAGGTTTTCAATTATCAATGAAATCTCTGATATTGCAATAAATATTTCTCAAACTACTGCTAGTTTTTCTATTTTTAGTGTAATATTTCAAAAAGTGTTACAAATGTTTCAATTTTTAGTGTACAAAAATTTCAATTACTGTTAAATCATACATCATGTTTCAATTATACCGAAGTTTTGTAAATCACTCCTTAATTTTCTATGACTGGTAAATTTTCAGCAATAAGTGTTAAAATTTCAATGGTAACTGTTAAAATTCTAGTGCCTAAGGTTAATTTTCATCGAAATTTCAAAGATTACTAGAAAATTTTCAATACTTAGTTAGTCACTACTAATTTCAAAAATGATTGCCAGGTTTTCAATTTTCGATAATACCTCGGTAATTATAGTAAACACTTCAGAAACTACTGCAAGTTTTTCAATTTTTAGGTAAGAATTTCAAAAATGATTACCAGGTTTTCAATTTTCAATGAAATCCTTGCCATTGCAATAAATTTTTCAGAAGCTACTACAAGTTTTTCTATTTTTAGTGTAAATATTTCAAAAAGTATTACACATGTTTCAATTTTTAGTGTAAAAATTTCAATTACTGTTAAATAATAGATCAAGTTTCAATTATACCGAAGTTTTGTAAATTACTGCTTAATTTTTACATTTAGTAAATTTTCAGTAATTACTTTTAGAGTTTCAATGATTACCGTTAACATTTCAGCAACATATTTTTATTGTTGTTGTTGAAAGTTTTATTTCCATCGAAAGGTCTAATATTTCAGATATTTCAGTAAGTTTTCAGTTTTTAATTCATTCATTAAAGTCAAAATTTCCAAAATTATTGCCGGGTTTTCAATTTTTAATAATATCTCTGTAATTCCTGTAAACATTTCAGAAAATACTGAAAGTTTTTCAATTTTTAGTAAATTTTCAGTAATTACTGTCAAAATTTCAATGATTACTGGCAAAATTGCAGTGCCTAAATTTGATTTCTATCAAAATTTAGAAGATTACGAGTAAATTTTCAATTTTTGGTAGGTTATTACAGTCAAAATTTCAAAAATGATAGCCATGTTTTAAACTTTCAATTAAATCTCTACCATTGCAACAAACATTTTTAGATACTACTGCATGTTTTTTTTAAATTTGAGTGTCTTTGTTACTATAAGTACTGCAAATTTTCATATATATTATTACATATATACATATATTATGACATATATATATATATATATGTCCAAAAAAAAAATATATATATATATATACTCTTAGCTATATATATATATATATATATATATATATATATATATATATATGTATATATATATATATATATATATATATATATATACATATATACTCGGACTCTTAGCATTAAAAAAATATATTTGACAATTTATTGTAAGGTTTAAATGCAATATTTATATTTTATTTTTGTAGAAGGGTTTTTATCTTGAAACTAACATATCCAAAAAAATGTAAATGTTTTAAAGAAACTAATATTTGGTGTTGAATCTTTATAAATCAATTTGGATACATGTTCAAATTGGTATTTGTTGATTATCTTATCTATTTTAGGTAAGAATTTCAAAAATGATTACCAGGTTTTCAATTTTCAATGAAATCCTTGCCATTGCAATAAATTTTTCAGAAGCTACTACAAGTTTTTCTATTTTTAGTGTAAATATTTCAAAAAGTATTACACATGTTTCAATTTTTAGTGTAAAAATTTCAATTACTGTTAAATAATAGATCAAGTTTCAATTATACCGAAGTTTTGTAAATTACTGCTTAATTTTTACATTTAGTAAATTTTCAGTAATTACTTTTAGAGTTTCAATGATTACTGTTAACATTTCAGCAACATATTTTTATTGTTGTTGTTGAAAGTTATATTTCCATCGAAAGGTCTAATATTTCAGATATTTCAATAAGTTTTCAGTTTTTAATTCATTCATTAAAGTCAAAATTTCCAAAATTATTGCCAGGTTTTCAATTTTTAATAATATCTCTGTAATTCCAGTAAACATTTCAGAAAATACTGAAAGTTTTTCAATTTTTAGTAAATTTTCAGTAATTACTGTCAAAATTTCAATGATTACTGGCAAAATTGCAGTGCCTAAATTTTATTTCTATCAATATTTAGAAGATTACGAGTAAATTTTCAATTTTTGGTAGGTTATTACAGTCAAAATTTCAAAAATGATAGCCATGTTTTAAACTTTCAATTAAATCTCTACCATTGCAACAAACATTTTTAGATACTACTGCATGTTTTTTTTTGATTTTGAGTGTCTTTGTTACATAAGTACTGCAAATTTTCATATATATTATTACATATATACATATATTATTACATATATATATATATATATATATATATATATATATATATATATATATATATATATATATATATATATATATATATATACACAATTTATATACTCCACATTTTTTTTTAAATTGGTCGGACTCTTAGCATTAAAAAATATATTTGATTATTTTTTGACGTTTCTCAAAACCAATGATATATTTCGATTTTTGTCATATTGATACTTCTGGACCAATCCCGTCATTATTATACTGGGAATATTCTCTAGAGATTATTATAGTGGGAATAATCTCGGTAGCTAGGTTCACTCTTGTCAATCAAAATATTTGTCAAATTATTAATTTATCAATCATATTAAAGTGTCATACAAAATGAATAAAAGTCGCTTTAGCTGCGTTTTGCATACTGAAATTGATAAAGAAATACTAGAAAGCAAAAAACGTCAAAAAATAATCTAATCAAATATAACTCGAGAGTTCGATAAATTAGAAAATAATTTGACAGATTATGTCTCAAACTTGTTGCCATTTGGCAATAGTCACTCGAGCCCTTCGGGCTCTCGTGACTATTGCCTGGCAACAAGTTTTCGACAATCTGTCAAATTATTTTCAATTTATTCTCACTCTCTTGTTATATTATTACTGACAATTTATTGTAAGGTTTAAATGCAACATTAATATTTTATTTTTGTAGAAGGGTTTTTATCTTGAAACTAACATATCCAAAAAATGTAAATGTTTCAAAGAAACTAATATTTAGTGTTAAATCTTTATAAATCAATTTGGATACATGTTCAAATTGGTATTTGTGGATTATCTTATCTATTTGAGCTATGTCATAGCCATTGTTGATTGCTAACGTTTTTATAATGTTAATTTCGTTTTTAAACGATACGTTTGATAACGGTAAATTTAGTGCTTATTAATCATAGCATTAAAAACGTTATCACCATAATGTAATATACTTAATTTATTTAATTTATATTTTAATTTTATAAGTTTGTATTTTATTTTTGTGATTGATTTAGACTACTAAACTTCAAACGAATTTATTTAGATTTATAATTATAATACTTTTTAAGTGTTATTATTATATTATTATTGCTAATTTATGGTTAATTGGTTGTCTTGAAGAGATAGGGATTAACGAATCTGTGTAGGTCGGTTTTCTATAAATGTCAAATGTGAGAGTGTTTTTGTGTTTAGTAATAGATAAAACTAGGAACTTTATATTTGACGAAATTTCTGTTTCGAGAGTGAATTTAATAGTTAAATGTATTGAGTTTAAAAAATGAAGAAACTGATTTAATTGTCGATCTGTGCCATCAAAACAAGCTAGAATATCGTCAACATATCTATACCAGAATTTTATGTGTTTTACGCCTAATTTTGAATTTAAATTTGCTTAGAAATATGTGGCATAAAAATGTCTGCCAACAGAGGGCTTAGTGGTGAACCCATTGATAAACTTTCGGTTCGTTGATATATTTTCTCGTGGAATGAAAAATGTGTATATTCAGTGATAAGTTCTATTAGATTGAGAAATTCAGTTTTTATAACGGAATTGACCATCTGTTGGTCAAAAATATTACTAAAGAGTGTAAAACAATCTTTTGGAGTAATTTTCGAGAACAAATTTTGTACATGAAAAGAAACTAGTTTATAGTTATCTCTAAAATAAAATAACTTAACTTTCTTGGTTAACGCTATGGAATTTTTTATTGAGTTTTTATATGAAAAACTAGTAATGTGTTTGAAAATGTTATTCAACTTAATTGCAATTTTTCTGCCTGGTTAGTTAATATAAGTAGTTACACTAGGACAGTTCTAACTCACCCCCCGCAAAGATTTCGATTAATTTAATACGCGGTTTGATTCGCGTTAATCGGCGGAATTTGCGGGTAATTACATCATTAAAGTGGCGTATTAAATTAATCGAAATCTTTGCGGGGGGTGAGTTACAACTGTCCTAGTGTAACTACTAATATATCATCCTACAGGTTTAATAGGGCAGTTATCTTTGTGAATTTTTATTAGGCCATATAGTTTAGGGGGCTCTTTTTACCTATTTCACAATGTATCGCCAAGTAGAGCTGTCAAGCGTTACTCATCTTACATTATTTAGTTTTATTTATATATATATATATATATATATATATATATATATACATACATACATGTAATGCGAGGCAAACGGCTCTAACATTCAAAATGTAATTATACAAATTTGCATAATTATATAATACCCTTATAGTAACTACGCATACATATTAAATTAATTATAAACCTACAGAAAGGTAAATGGGTTATAAAGCTCAAAACAATACATCTACATTGTGTTTTTGAACGATGCCCCTTTATTATTAAACATACAGCTGAATGAGGTACATTTAAAAGGTGCTTTTCAACTAGTGTTTCCCAAAGCTGTTGTTGTAGGAATTGATAATAATAGGAACATGTGCGCTAAGGACTAAGGGCAACTAGTTAATTTTAATTGAAATATATAAGCTTCGATATTAATAAATAGTGCCGAGTCGAGGGTTTCTTCCAATTGCTCACTGCAGTATACAATGTTAATATTATATTTGCAGTAGTAATTCATTTTGCAAATGCTAGCCCGGATAGCAATTAATTCCAAAGTATATAATTATTTAACGTCTCGTCAGAAGTCTGAAGAAATTTTTATATATAAAAATTATTAATAGTTCTTAGAAAGAAACAAAAACGATATAACGTGGAAATTTTATAAGCATATGGTTAACTATACATTTGTCCGTAAATAAAATGTTCTTGCAATATTTTCGATCATTGAAATATAATGAAATATGAATGTATATTTTATCATTTTGTGACGTACCTGAAGGGCAATCAGCGCGTTAGGCCGTGGAGCGAGCGGAGGGTCCCTTCGAAGTAGTGACGAGGGCCAGGCTCTCGGTGTCAGAGAGTGGGGGGGTTAAAAAGAGGCTCCTCGTAATTTTAACCTCGTTGCTACTTCGTCGCAAAGGGTGGCTCCACCCTACCTGCGTGGGTGGACGGCAGACAGTCAGCGAAGTTCAGAAATCACGAACTGTCACAACGCTGACCATTTGGCGCCAACACCACCAGATTTAAATCTCGCAGTGAGAATAGAAAACTGAAACTGAAATAAATGCCCGATCGAGAAAACGTGGGGGGAACAAAAAATAACAGGTGTGAGTTTTGTAGTGTAAAATATCGGCGTTTATTCACACAAACGACGGACACCGTGTCTGCGCTCCTGAAATAAATACCTCCGCACGCAACCCTTTCACGCAGGGTTCACTCTATTCGGCCGAATATAGCAAGCTCCTGATCGCGCGATTCAAAGGGCCGACGGAGCGACTTTCTCTTACACAAGCGCAAAGCACGTACGGCACGCAACACGTAAACGCAACTCTTACACAAAAGAATAAACGATATGTCAATAAGGAATTAAACGGAGGTCTGGCTCAATTGAGACCACAAAAAAAAATGTATCAATATCTATATATATATATCTCTGGATATCTGGACTGTGTTCCTGGTGGTCTTCGCTGGCGGCTGGCTACAGCTCCGGAAGGGCGGCGGTTTGCGTCGTGGACGCCTAGCGCTCGATTCCGGCCTCCAGCCAAGATGATCGCGGCCTCCAGCCAAGAATGGTTTGGCCGAGCTACTTAGCCCGTAACAAAACGCCTGCAAAGCACATGGCCTTGGTAACAATGGCCGGACACGTGGCTTCACGAAAAGGAAAAGAAATATCGGGCTTAACTACTTACTCAGGTGTTATGAGCGTTTGGAAGTCCCTTGCCCTGTACCTGGTGCCTCAATCCCCTCAAGGGTGGTTAACTGAGTCCCCGTTGGTTATCCCGTAAACCGGATGGTGGTACACCTTATCTCAACGGTTCTTCTGGCACGGCCGTACTGGACACGAGGTAGCTGAGTTCTGCCGATGGCGGCTGCTCGCCGGCGAATTTAAAAATCGCACACATGGGAAACGCGTCACCACAACAAAAAAGTGCGAGCACGGTTGTCTACAGTGCAGGTCTATACGCCAATTAATTATTAAAATGCAGTTTCTGCCAAAGACGTTTTCGGACCGTTACAATTTAATTTGATATAGCTTCTGCTATACGGTTTTTTTTTTTGCACTTCGTAACTGTTATGTCATTCTTGACATAAAAGTTACGAAGTGCAACTTAATAATGAAATGAAAATGCAATGAAACATGATTGTTTTTTTTTATCATTTAATTTGATATAGCTTCTGCTATACGGATTTTTTTTTGCACTTCGTAACTGTTATGTCATTCTTGACATAAAAGTTACGAAGTGCAAAACAAAAATCATTTTGAATAAATCTTCCTGATATTATAATATCTAAATAATTATTTAGAAACCCGTGTGATGGTGAATTGCGCATCGAGTTTTAATTCATATTCGTGAGTTTGTATGTGAATAAGTGCGATCTTAATAAAGCTATGGATGGTTATCTTCCAGATAGAAATACCAGCAATGAGGCTATAAACTGCATGTCAGGTACTTTACTAATCTCGTAGTTCCTAATGGATAACTTAAACGGTCAGATAACTATTTTCAATTTGGTCAAGTGGTGGAAAACCAAGCATTCTAAAATAATCTTTTGCTTGATTTAAAATATCAACAAAAATTAGGAACTCTAATGTTTATACTTCTTTGGGGCGATCAAGTTGAAAATCTGATAATTGCAGACACCCACAACAGCATTAGAAGTGCTTTGGCTATTTCTCACCTTGTTCTCAAGCTATACAGGGTGACTCATAATTAGATGTAAAAATTGTAACCACAGCTCATTTGGGCCCATACAAAGCAATTAACCTAACGCACCTTCGTACCAAAATACTCCCTGAAAAAGACACAGGGTGTTAATGAAAAAAAAATCCGATTAATTTGAAAATACATAAAAATAAACACAAAATTAACAAAGCAATGATTGAAAACTATAACAATTGTTCAAACTGTCCCTCTCCAGCCTCAATACAAGCATTACACCGTCGTACTAACGATCCATATACTTGCTGAATAATGTAGTTTTGAACAGAGACTTTCAAACAATTAATGACTGTTTATGACAGCCATTGTCTTAATTTTGTTTAAAAATTAAAATTGACTATCAAAATCAGGCCACCTGATTTTAAAAATGTAAATGTTTACTTTCCAACAAAAGATTTTTTTTTTTTTCATTAACACCTTATATGTTTTTCTGGGAGCATTTTTTTACGAAGGTCTATTAGGTTAATTGCTTTGTATTGGACCAAATAAGCTTTGGTTAAATTGTTTACATCTAATAATGACTCGCCCTGTATAACCAAAATAAGATATCAACTAAGACTTTGCATAAAAATAATAATAAGCTCGCAAATGATCGCACCAACTTGTAAATTTGGTTGCATAACCATTGCATTGTATCAATGCAATTGATCCTGTCGTTTTAAAACTTAACATAGCCTAAAAATAAAAAAAAAGCGGAGTATGTTATGTTATATTAAATAATATGTAATTATATCTTAATTCATAGAAGGTACGTAATATTTTAAATATTTTTCATGACTTATCATTGGCAACATGTATTAATAAAACATAATGGATATAACAGCAATATCATTATTATTTTAGTACAGGATTTATAAAGCATAATTTACCTCACAAATTGCTTTCTTACTTTACTCCGTTTAAAACTAAATCAAAATTAAAATCCTGCCGAGAATATGTAGATACTTTTAAAGAACAAAGTTGTAAGTTTAAAAGTAAGCTTAAGATTTCATTATCAGAATATTTCACAATAGAATCGACGCATCTTGCGAAATAACTTACCGCCTTTTCAGTTCGTGCATGATTTATGCACAAGTTTCATGAAATTAACATTTTTAAGGTGTGACTTATATAAACAAAATTATAAAAAATGTATACAAAATAATATATAATATAATTATAATTAATAATTATTATATTATTTAATAATATAATTTTTTTATACAAAAAGATACTTTCCTACTTTGTTTATTAGTACTCTTATTATGACAAAACTAAAATAAATTAGGGCTCAGTAAGACACCCACTACTTAAGTATACATTGAATAATTATTTTTATCCGTATTATTAGAATATATTTCATACCTAATGAAATAAATTTACCATCTCTAAAATAAATTAATACCTGTTTACATTTTATCAAAACATTGCCTTGGATAAACAAATATTTTATAAAAAAACTTGCTAAACAATTTCATGAACTCATTTAATTTCTCAAGTCCAAATTTATTAAGATTGGCGCATTGATCATACCGATTATGTATACCGGACCTAATTAGATAAAATCTTCAAGTTCATTACATACACATAGTATTCATTAAATTACTACAAATTGTCATTGCACTAGAATAGTATATTAAAATACAAGTTGCAGAAGGCAAGAATTCAAGAATGCAAGAATTCAAGAATGCAAGAATTCAAGCACGAATTCGAAATTCTGAAACGAGCTGCGTAGCAGCGAGTTGAGGAACAAATGAGTGCTTGAAGGGCCTTCTGCGACGAGTGTTTTATACTATTTTTTTCTATTTTGCCGCATCATACTATTTTATAAATTAAAAAATTAAAATTTTAAATCTAGGGGATTTTGCGGTGGTTGGTTACATTTATGTGGCGTAAATTTAGGCGGCTGTGGAAAAAAATTAATTTGAAACGTCAGATTTTATTTTCGAAATATTGCGTTCTTTGAAAATGAATACTGAAGAAAATGTATCACTCACGCCGCCGAAAATTAGGCAAATTGCACAAAACCTTAGAAAATTTCCTGCCTGACAAGTACAAATCCCAGTATGAAAAAGAATCTCAAAAATTTGAAGAGTGGCGCCAGCAAAGTAACATACAAGGAATTTCCGAAAATATTTTACTTGCCTATTTTGATCTTCAACGCCAAAAATATAAATCGTCTACTTAATGGAGAATGTATTCGATGCTGAGATCATGTTTAAGCATATATACGGATGTGGATATATCCAAGTACAATAAATAACAGGCACTTTTGAAAACATGATCTCAAGGTTACACAGCAAAAAAAATCTCACATTTTAGAGGAGGATGACGTTTTCATTAATTTGCTGTTCTCTGTGAAATTTATTTTTTGACGTATGTCAGTTGACAGTTCAACGTCAACCGCCAACGCTACCAACATCAATGCAGTAAATTTTACTAGTCTATTCTAGCACACCAACCGCTTATTCTAACACTCAAATTACATCATTTGGGTGCTAGAATCGACTTATTCTAAACGCAAAATAGAAAAAATAATAAAATAATAAAATGTTACAAACACTGATTAACTTAAAATAAATTAAATGGACACGGTTAAATGACTAGAAGTAAACATTATACCAGTCTAACATTCTGTGTCATTCAATTAAATTTCTGTTTTAATAAAAATCGAGTAAGAGATAAATAATGGAAACATTGTAACATTCCTGTAAAAGCAAAATGAACTTGGCGACATCTCCAGTTTTAATAAAGGATTCCGACAGAAAAAGTAAATATTAACATCAAGCGACTGTCTCAATTACTATAAAAAAACCTTTTAATCCGAATTAACACAAATTTATTTACAAGGAATTATAATACAGCTTTTTCCATTAAATAAAATTACAGTAAGAAAGTAAATAATATTTATATTTGTCGACCTCCAGCAAAACAGTCATACAATTGAATTTCTTTGATTCTGTAGTTTATTTTATTATTTATTGGTTGAAGGGGAATATATTTTGTATTGCCTTGTGCGAGAATGCCTATAGATTTTAAAAGTAAAAGTACCTAAATTCAGTATGCCAGACATGCCATTCATTATTAATTATACAGGGTGGTGCATCAGACAAAGCACCCTAGGGATTTACTCTCCATTCACGATGTTTTTGAGTCAGGGGAGTCTATGAATATATAGTAATATTGTTGGTAGTGTTTCGGAAATAACTGAATTCCCCAATGGAACTTGTCAATTTTTATTTCGGTTAAGTTTTTTTCAATGTATGGTTACATTTTTTAAATAACATTGTTGCCAGATGTAAAGTTTAAATTATTAGAAATGAAAGCTACTAGTAAAAAAAACTGACAATGTGGTAGGAAGAAAATGTCTAATAGCCATCGACACAAACAAATACCCTTAATAAATAAATTTCAATAAATTTCATTTATTGCCAATTGTCGCGTTATTTGTATAATCATTATAAAGCTAATGTTATTTCTTATTAGAAATAACCAAAATATATATATAGGATGTTCCATTAAACAAAATGAAGCTTATAGCTTTCACGTGTTTATTTGATTTTCAAATGTTCTTCTGAAATTAGGATTTAATAGACGACAAAAAGTACCAAAGCTTTTTTGTTCAACTTTTTTTTATCTGTACTAATAACAGAAATATTTTCTGTGTCACACTTAATCAAACAGACTGTATAGGGTGTTCCATTAAAAAAACAAAGTTAGTCTGTAACTTTCTGATCAACCACCCTGTATAAATTTCAATATTTGTACGAAATGCAACTCAGTATTGTACACAACTTTTGTATAAAACATTTTTTTTATATTTTGATTAATAACCCCGTAGTTGGCCGTTCCCACAGCCTTGAAACACCCTGTATGACTACGGAGTTTAACATAATAAGATACAGGGTGTCCCAAAAATAGTGGGCAAGGTTAACAGAGTCCTTAAAAAGCACAACTTTTTTTTTTAAAACATTAAAAATACATAAATCATAGACGACTTTATGGCCAGTATTTTAATTGTACGTATGGGTAAGCGTCAGGTATTGGGAGAATTTGTGAAATGTATTTCAAAAATAAAAATATGTTTTTTTCTAAAATAAAAGAAGTTGCATATTGTACTTACGTACATATGTATGCATATCTGTTGTTAGCAGCGATCAAAATTGAAAAACCTTCTGGTATTTCTATAATTAAAGAAGTCATTTCAGTAATGTACAATGTCATTTCGGTAATGCGTAATATCATTTCGGTAATGCATAGTGTCATTTCGGTAATGTACGTTATTTTGTTTAAAAGCCTATATTAATACCAAAAATGAAAGGTAAAGGTTTTTCAGCGAATCTTACAGCAGTCTTTTTTGCTTTGTGACCTTATTTCTGGTTTCTTTTCTTTCTTTCATACTGTGTTAATTGAATACTGCCGTGGAACTGCCCTTCACCTATAAGACGATATTTCTTCAAAATATTACCGCTAACTACTTTTCTTAGTACTTGCTTCTCCTTTTCATTATTTATTTTACTTATATTAGTCTCAAGCTAATGTACCAATACTTCACCAAACAATAATCGTTTTTTATCTTGAGCTGGTATTTTATAGCCTCTAGTCATTCGGTTGACTTTAGTGTTTGGTGTAAACTTTTTTTTTATTAATCGTTTGAGTCGACAGTCTATACAACCGTTTTCTATATTTAGCTACGTCCTTTAACGTTTAAAAAATTTTTCTTCAGCTGCGCACAAACTGTCTGTATGCTTGTGCTCGGTCACGCCGTACTTTCCTTCTACCACGCATTATTTTAGAACTACCCGTTAATTGTTTCACATTTATAGGAATTTCTTCATTGGCCGATAATGATAATGTATTTTGAATCAACAAGTCTCTTGTGTCTACCTTCAAAATCTGTTTTTTCTGTATGTTGCTGTTGCGACTCTCCACATCTTCCGCGTAATACGCTTTTCTCTTGCGTCACATTTCTTTATACTTATTATCAGTTCCAGTTATTATTTCTTATGATATCGTTCTCGGTCTTTTCTCCGTTTTTCCTCTAAATCAGCTTCAGACATTTTCTGCCGAAATTTTTTGACTCTTGGTTTACCTTGCAGTTTTTCACTTGCATTTCTATATTTTCTAATTTTTTTTTACTTTTGACATTTTTGATAATTTTAATTCATGTCAATTTTTCTGAATTTGATTTATTCAGATTTTTCATTATTTAACCTTTGTTTCAGAAGATGTCTGAAGAGAAAAAGAAAAAACTTTCTGGCCATCAAAACCTTCTTAAAAAATTAAAACGCGTATAAGATGTGGAGAAAAATTATGGAACAATTACGCATTTTATTGGAATAAAAAATCAAGATTTGCAGTCTACAGCTGCGCTTGTGCCCACTGTAATTGCCAGTATACAGACGGAGAATCCAGTTCTGTCAACAACTAGAGACGAAATTTTTGAAGATCTCAATTTTCCCGTTGCTACTACTGATCCAAGTGTACAAATTGAACTTAGCAAAGATAAGTATACTTATATTCCTAATCCTCACGGTTTATGGTCAAATGCATTTTCATCTACTCAAATTCAAAGTTTAGTAGAAAGCGACCTAGTCTTTACCGAAACGAACTTAATTATTATCCTAGAGACAAATCTGGACAAATTTTCTTCCATGAATTTTATACAAAATTTTTACAAAATTCAGAAAAAAATTAAACGAAATTGGCTTCTATACACAAAATCAAAAAACTCGGTATTTTGTTTCTGTTGCAAAATATTTAACATTTCAAATTGATTAAAAATGACTAAATTAAATGATGAAAACGGTTTAGTGATTTGAATCATATAGACGAACATTTAAAGCTTCATGAAAAAGCAATTACACTTCGAAAATTTAAAAAAAGTGGTCCGATTTACTTAGTCGTTTAAAATCTAATACGACCATTTATTTTGCTACTCAAATAGTATTGAACTTGGAAACTAAATATTGGAAAGCCTCTGTTGAAAGGATTTTTTACACTATCCAGTTTCTGTCTCAACAAAACTTAGCATTTCGCGGTAGTGATAATAAATTATTTGACAAAAAAACGGAAACTTTCTAAAATGCGTAGAAATGATAGCAAAATTTGATCGCATAATGGTTGAGCATAATAAAGGAGTGCAAATGCACATCAACATTAAAATGCCTCATTATCTCGGAGACAAAATCCAAAATGAAATAATCAATTTGATAGGTAATAATCTTAAAGGGCATATTTTAAATAATGTTACACAGTCAAAATATTTTTCTATTATACTAGATTGCACTCCCGATAGTAGTCATCAAGAGCAAATCTCAGTTTGCATTCGATTCGTAAATCTTAATACAGATCAAACGCGCTTTTGTGTCCAAGACATTTTTTTTAACTTTCTGTCCAATAACGGATACAACAGGACAACTTTTTTGTTAACAACACTAGAACAAAATGGTATAAGTATTAATGATTTACGCGGACAAGGTTACGACAATGGGGTAAATATGCGAGGAAAGCATAATAGTTTGCAAAAAAACATTATTGATATAAATTCAAGAGCATTTTGTGTCTCTTGTTGTAATCACAGTTTAAATCTAGTTGTGAACGATGCTGCAAAATCCAATATTTTGTGTGTAATTTTTTTTTTCCAACATATCAGGACATTTGAAATTTTTTCTCTGCCTCAATCAAACGATGGTTAGTTCTAAAAAAAAAACACTTATCGAATTTAACCGTGAAACCTCTATCAGATACTAGGTGGTCTAGCAGGATTGACGCTATAACACCTTTAAGGTATCAACTGAGAGAAATATATTATGCTCTGTTTGAAATAGTTAGCGGGTGCAATAATTTATTCGATAATAATGCAAAAAAATTAGCCACTGCATTAGGGAAAAAAATTAAACAATTTGGGTTCATTTGCACATTGCTTATGCGGTACAATGTTTTAAGTAAAGTAAATAATACAAGCAAAATATTACAGTGCAAAAATTTCAATATGCGCGAATTTGAAAATTGTAAATGATTTTTTAAAAATGTATAGATCGGAGAAAAAGTTCTGTGATCGGGTGTCGATGCTAAGTAAGTCGCTTCTCTTTTAGATGTTGAAGCAAAGTTCGAAAATAGTGGTTCTTTAAGAGCAAGAAAAAATAAAAAGCAGTTCTGTTATGATCATGACGACGAAACAATTGCGAGCGAAAAACTAAAATTTAAAGTTAACTGCTTCAATAGTGTATTAGATATGACCATAAAATCCGTACAAGAAAGATTTCAATTATTATCAATTTATTCAAATAATTTTAATTTTTTGTACATTTCAAAATTTTCTCAGAACTCAGAAAGTCAGCAGCTGAAATTATGCACCGAATTAGAAATATTTTAACAGACACAGAAAAAAATGAACGCGATATAAATGGTCTTGAAGTATTGCAAGAATTACAGTTTTTACAAAATTTTGGCCCAGAGATTACGTCTTCTCTAAACGAGACATTGAATTATATTAGTAAAAACAATTTAAATCAAGTATTTCCAAACACTACTGTAGCACTGAGTATTTTGTTAATCTGTTTCTTATTAAAAACTATCTAAGATCATCAATGTCTCAAGAACGTCTTCAAAATTTGGCTATCATTTCTGTTGAATGAGGTTCATTAATTACCTTAGATATGCAAGAGGTGATAAGGCAATTTGCTTGAAATAAGGCGCCCAAAGTTACTCTTACTATTACTTTACTATATGCGTATCATAAATTTGATTATATTATATTATATTTGAAAGTATATTTCATTGTACCTAAATTTTTGTAATTATTATTATTATTGTAAGTAAAAAATATTTCTTAAAATGTCTACTTTTTATTTCTTGGTAATAAAATCCGCGTAATAATTACTCAATATTTACAAATTGCAAAATTTGGAAAATTAACTATATATTCTTTTGAATTGTAAATCACGGCTTTTAGGGGCATAAGAGTGTTGCCCCAAGGCTCCAAAAACGCTTAGTGCGGCGCTGGTTATAGTTATCAACTGTTCATCATTTTCATTTAGCAAAAGCATCGTGCGACCCTTCGCTACATCTATGTTCGCTACTGTACACTGTATCCCACTAATTTTAATAATATAATAAAGTTAACATTTCAAAACGAGCCTACTTGCGCCACCTATCTGTTTGCGGCTGCACTCTCGCTCAAAGTCATGGCAGCATCCTGTACGATGGTTTCATGAATCAATACATTTACAGTTACCAACTAACGCGTACAGTTTCCTATACCGGCAAGTGTGAATGTAAATAAAGGAATCTTACCTGCGGGTGGTGGAAGAACTCGTATTTTCGGTATTCCTTTCGAAAAATAAACTTATACACTGTATCACGGGAATATGTCCTAATGTCTCTGTAAGCTGATAGCACATATTCGTGGTCTTCTAGGATTCGTTCTGCAACAAAGAAAAAATATTAACTGAAGACGCATAATTATTGGAGTTAATTTAGTAATCAAGTTTTTAAATTCTTGTTTCATTCTGCTTAACTATAAAAAATATGTCATTCATATTTACTGATTTTCAAAGATTTTCATATATGCCTACAAGTAGATATTCATTTTATCTGTTGATAGTTAAACAATGTTTATTACTATAAATATATATTATGTAAAATTACACTTGTTTTGTTTCATATATTTTATCAGTTTCCTGTCACATGTTTCGGCTTATTCAGCCATTTTCAAAGGATTATGTTTACAATACAATTTATTTGATTGATGACTTGATTGATAACACATTTGATAAATTTAAATGCCTCGTTTTGATTATTCATTATGATTTTTCCTTCCATAATAGCTTTTTTGATCTCAATCCCTTCTAACATGTACTATCTATCTCCTTTTTCAGACAATTTAATGGGTTCTATATCTCCTAAATGGTGGAACTCTTGGAACTCTTTACATGTTTTTTTTTTAACTTATTTTAACTTAGTATGTTTACAATTTGATTGATGGAAAGGGAGATAGATTAAACATGTTAGAAGGGATAGAGAAAAAAAAACTATTATGGAAGAAAAAAAACATAATTAATAATCAAAACGAGCTTTTGCAAGGCAATTATATTTTTATAGCAGGGATTAATTTGAATTATCCAAATGTGTCATCAATCAAGTCATCAATCAAATAGTAAACATAATCGTTTGAAAATGACTGAATAAGCTGAAACATATGTCAGGAAACTGATAAAATATATGAGACAAAACAAGTGCAATTATACATAATATACATTTATAATGATAATAAAATGTTTCATCGTCAATATATTAGCAAGGAGAGTATTCAATTTATTAAAAACGTAAGTGATACGAAAATAGATACATTATATAGAAAAACACAATTGAAGATGAAGAAATGCTGTAATCATATCTGGTTCAATACCAATTACCTCAAATGTAAAGTGACACCTTCTTATATGTAAATCAAATGCTCAAACAAGTCAATAGAAGCTAAAACATCATTGAAAAAGCTACAATATATTAGAGAATAGAATGTGGTACACAAGAAGATTTAATCTAGGAGAACACATAGAACTAACAAAACGACTAGATAACATTACACTCGACTACTTCATCTCGAATGTTTATGATATGGTAAGAATGATAAATGAATATCAATATAATCATGTAAATATAATTCATGATAAATGTGTTGAATGATAATGTTTATCATATGAACATTATAAAAACCAACTGAGAAAATTAAACAAACTAAAACCACTAAGAGAAGAAAATATTCCAACGTCAGAGACATTACATAATTTCTACCCACGATTAAAGAATCTAGCAACTTAAGAACTAAATCTACTAACCAAGGCTAAACCAACAAAGGCTAAACTAAACAAAGGCACGAGAAACCACTTTTAAACATATTATTCTAGGAGATATAAACATCAACTTATTAGAAAAAAACAAAACAACAAAAGAATACAAAAACATATTGAAGGCAAACGGATACAAAGTGGAAACAAAATATCAAATAAATTCTTCACAAGGCAAAATAACAATGGAAATAATTCAATACTCGACACGTCATCACGAATGCACAACTTATAGACGACATCAAAATAGAGTTTTCAAATATATCCGACCACTGCGCAATCAATACAAAAATAAAATAAACAAGGAAAATAAAACTAAAATATCAATAGTTCAAAACTACAACAAATCGACCAAAAATAACAGAAGAAATAACATCTATAAACATGAACATGAACTCTATAAACAGCTTCGAGAAGCTATCAAAAACGTTGCAAAGAATAATAGAAAAAACCAACAAACAAATAATATCAAAAGTAGAACAGAAACCCCCTGGATAAATACCTTTATAATAAAACAAATAAAACAAAGAAACAAACTTAAAAAAATATCTCAAAAATCAAAACAATGAATAATTAAGACGAGAATACAACAAGCAAAAGAAATTAACAACAGCACAAATAAAAGAACAGAAAACGCAATACTACAAAAAAAAAAACAAATAAATAAAGACAATCCAAACGAATTGTGGAAAATAATAAATGACCAAATACACAAAAAACAATCAAACAAAAACTACATAGAAGAAATAAGAAAAAAACCGGAGGCACCACAAATAAATCGGAAGAAATCGCTGACGAAATAAACGCATATTTCGCAAATATTGGCAAAGAACTTGCAGAAAAACAAATAAGAAGCAGCCAAACAACACCCGTAACAACAATAACAAAGAGGCAAATCGAAACCCTCATCTTCCGAAAAACAACATAAGAAACAATTAAGTACATAATTACAAATTTAAAGAACCACAAAACACCGAGCTTTGATAAGATAACAAACGAAATCTTAAAACGAAACAGAACAATACAAACACCTATTCTTCTAGAAATCATAAATACAGTACTCGAAGAAGGAATATATCCTGAATATATGAAAACAACCACAATTTTACAAATTTACAAAAAAGGAGACAAAACCAACCCGGTAAATTACAGACCTATTTCATTATCATCAACACTAAATAAAGTTATAGAAAAAAACATTAAAATTCAAATCACCAATCACTTTCTTAAAAACAAAATTATCAACCAAGAACAATATGCCTACCAACAACATTCAGGAACGACATCTCACACAAAAGATCTCATACACCACATATCATCGAAGATGGACAAGAAACAACTAGTATTAGCTATATACATTGACATGAAAAAAGCCTTCGACACTATATTAAACCAAAATTAATCGAAAACTTAAGGCAATAAGAATAACGGGAAAGGAGCTTAACATATTGAACACATATTTATCAAGCAGAACACAAAAACCCGAAGTAAATAATGCAGAAGGCCAACCACTTGTAGCTGAATGTGGAATACCACAAGGAGGAAACCTACCACCAATCTTATATATTATATACACAAACGATTTGCTGGAATTGAACTTGAAAGGAAAACCACATATATATATATATATATATATATATATATATATATATATATATATATATATATATATATATATATATGCAGATGACACCTGTATAGTTTACGCGGGAAAAGCTATAGAGAAATAGAAGACAATATGAACGAAGATATAAAACTACTGGAAAACTGGTTTTTCAATAACTTGCTAACAATAAACGAAGTAAAAACAAAATATATGACATTCTCAAACGATAAAACAACAAAAGACATAAACATCACGATCAAGAATACAAAAATAAAACAAATAAAAGAAGAAAATTATCTAGGACTTAAAATACAAAGCAACATGAAATGGGATCGACACATAGAAACGCTTAAAAAAGGGAACTCTAAAACTATCGCCGCCATAATGAAAATCAGAAACTATGTACCGGAAGAGAAAAAGAATCAAATATATCATGCACTGTTTACATAAAAAATCAACTATCTCTGCAACATATGGGGAAACACAACTGAAAAAAAACCTGAATAAACTACAGACACAACAAAACAAAATATTAAAAATACTCTACAAACTGGACCGAAGAACAAATACAGCAGAATTATATATAAGAAAACTAAGGAGCTCAATGTAAGAAACACGATAGAACTAAGTAATCTACTATTAATATATAAAATTAAAAACAACCCAACAAAAACGAACATGACACTAACCAATAATAAACAATTCCATCAACACAATACAAAAAGAAAGTCAGATCTGAGAACAGAAAAATTTACAAAACATACACAAAATAAGTTTTGTGTCTGTTTTGTAGTTGTTAAGACAACGAAAACAATAAATAAATATAACAACCTGAACGAACACATAAGAAAACTAAAATACATACCTTTTAAACTAAAAATAAAAAACCTAATTTTAAATAACAATATCTAAACAAGAGGAATGAAGAAGACCGAAAACATCCTTCAATACCATTAACCCAGGAGGGGAGAGAAATCCCACAACTCCCGAGGTGAAGACAGAAAGAAGAAAACATGCAATATTTTTAAACAGTATTATTAATTATATTATATAGAATGTTATTTTATATGAGCTTATATGTATAAAAAATTAAAAATAAACTATTATTATTAAAAAGAATAATCAAATGTGTCATCAATCAAGTCATCAATGAAATAAATAGTAGTGTAAACATAATCCTTTGAAAATGGCTGAATAAGCCGAAACACGTGTCAGTAAACTGATAAAATATATGAAACAAAACAAGTGTAATTATAAGTAATATACATTTATAATAATAATAAAATGTTTCATCAAGATATTAGCAAGGAAAGTATTAATTTTATTAAAAACAATGTTTAGTTTATTGAGGCAGTTTTGCAGTTGTACATAGTAATTCATACTGTTAGGACGAATTTGTTAAACGAGATCAATTTGTTTTATTTTTTTACTTATTCAATATTTGTTAATAAATTGACAAACAATTTGCACATGCATGTTACATAAAAAATAATTATGTAGTAGCATTTATTTCTAATTTTACCCGTTTATTGACATATCTACATATAATACATATCAATAAATATCTATATTGATTGATTTAGGCTACTAAACTTCAAACGGTTATTTGACATTAAACGCGCTTAATACTATAATCGTTTACTCTAGTATACTAATTGCAGTTAAATTCAATATCACCACCGGTTTTTGGGGGTGGATTTGGTGGATCGTAAAGTATAGCTTATTTAGTCTAATATTTGATTAAAATATAACTTTCGATTGTCGCAAACAAATTAATTTATATTACACCTACCTATTATTTGTTGTTTATGCATGCGATACGAAGTAAACAAGTCCATGAAGCCCGCGTCCTTGACAGGGGCGTTAAGGTCTATTAATAGTCGCTGTAACCCGACGCCCCGAATAGGCTGTCGATATGGGCATTTTCATTAATAATAAACTTACTTTAGTTTGTTCTTCCGCGTTAATACAATGATGGTAATTATAAATTAAAACATTTCTACAATTTATTGTGAACTATTAAATCTTGTATGCATCGCGAGCATACATCCTTCGGGCCTTGTTTGTTTTTTTTATTACAACTTTGCAACCAATATGACAGAAATTGCAAATAAAATAAATACATTATTTGGAAATATAGGGGAAATAGCAGATAAGCAAATATACGGCATTGACGACATTCATGTCAATGATATGTCGTCAAATCAATGATATTTTTTTTAATCAAATGAACCGTGATTTTTTATTTTTTTATATATTTCTGACAGAGGGTTATTTGGACGGGAATTCCCGGGATTTTTTAAAGATTTGTACTTGCCGTTTTCCGGGAAAAAACTTAAAACTTAATATTCCCGGGAAATGATACACAAAAAATACAAAGATGTTGCATTTTAACACATTATATCATGACATTACCACCGAACAAATTTATGTTATTTTTATTTATTTATTTTTCATTAAGGAAAATTACATCGTTTACATATCGAGGACAGTAATGTTAACAATAAAATAAAATAGTAATATTTATATACAATATTTAAAATATGTAGTATTTAGTTTTACGTAGTTTTACATAGTTAAACATAATAGAGAGAAGCGATCTTTATATGTAAATGTATCATTGTATTTATATTTTAAGACATAATATGTATATTTCACCTAAATTATTAGATAATGGTGAACCCATTGACAGATCATGTTTTTATATAAAAATCATAAAATTAATTAAAATATTTTTTAATTATGCATAAATTCAATAAATTATAATGATCAATATAATTTTAATTATTTCGTGATGTTTATATACAAAAAGATGGTCTACTAATGGTTTCACCATTATCTCCTCTTTTAGCTGAAATATAAAATATACAAGAGGTTAATAACAATAGTTTCAACGCTCTTACAGGTGATAGTACAGATCAAAACAAGAAACAAATTTTAATAAACCCAGGTTCAACACTCAATTGTTTTCTAAATATTAAATTTTAAATTTTAATTACACCTTTTTCCAGTAAAATTGTTTGCTAAATATTAATGTCAACAGAACAAATTTTACTTAATTTTTTTTTATTAAGTTAGATGAATTTAATTTTTTTTTTATTCATTTAAATGCACTTTTCTACGTTCCAAAGTCACTGGAAACGCGCGCTGTGTGAGGCTGCAGGAGATAAGCTGAATCTCTGCCGACTGGTGCCGTGTGTATAGTGTCAGTCGGTTTTAGTGAGCCGCCGCCGAGTAATAAAAACGAGGTGTGTGTAAGAGCCCTAAGATTATACTTGGTCATTAATCCATCAATTATACCTAAGATACGTGAGCATACGCGCATACATGCACACACACACGCATGCACACATGCATACGTGCATGCATACATTCTTACAGCACAAAACAGTACGGACAACGTACTTATTAACGATACTAATTTATGTTTATAATTTATAATATAGATTTTAGAATTGCATTGTCGTCATACTCGAACGATTTTTATTAATTTGTGATTCAATTAGAGATGGATAAATTAAATTAAATTCCCTCTCATTACTCCACGAAAATAAGCTATCTATCTTGCAAAATATGTGCAATGCCCTTATGCCAGTTAAATTATTTGTCGAAGCTTTATGTAGACGTGATGTAAACTTGGTAATAGCGGATGCTATTTTTATGTTTTTATTTGATTCGTGACAAAATGAAGACAAAATTTCAAGAAAGTTGTTGAAGTTATTGTCGACACGAATAGAAGAAAGAAGGAATCAATACATTTCTTCAGCAAAATATCTTCAGGCACTTGACGTTAAATCCACCGCTACTGGAAATTTTCCATTATATTCTAATACGACAATTTGTACTTCTGCTACTGAGGCGTTTAGGTGGCTATTTGATAAAGAAAGCCGCGGTAATGAGCATGAAAATTTATCAGATCCAGAAGATAATCATGTACTACCTGTTCCTGACTTGAACGCTAGATTGGTTAGTGCGATAAATGAAGCACTAAAATGAAAAAAATTGAAGAGAAAAGGCGATCGTCAATAATATACAAAAAGAAACGCAACTGTTTGAAAGTACTGGATAACGTTTCCAGTACTTTGAACAAAGACTTTCAAAGAATTTAGAGAAATTATTAGATGTTCTGATATTGATACAGCCTACATAAACTGAATGTGAAAGAGCCTTCTCCGCATCATACAATTTTTGAAGACAAAAATTTTTATTTTATTTTTTGTTGACCAATAAAGTAGTATAATGTTACCTGATTTTGATATTAATTACTTTTTTGTAATTAAACCACGTTTTTTAAATAGTTTTTTATTTCATTTTTTCATGTTCAATTTTTTTTTTTATTTGACGGGTTACCCGGTTTTTCCGTCAATTTTTTTATAAATTTTCCGTTTCTCGGGAACGAAAAATGTCCGAGAAAAATTACCCTCTAACCTCTTACCCTAATGTCTGAACAAGTTTTGCCAGTTTTGATGTAATTTACTTCAATTGATTTAAATCAGGATTTAAATTATATGATGGTTTTTTAATGAATACTTGAATTTTAACAAGAACTGATGATTAAAACAAATTTCTGTGTATCTGTACCATGTAATAGACCAAAAAAATGGAAGTAATTGAAAATATTTTACTTACTTACAATGATCTACTTTAAAGCATGTTAACTCTACAGGGTGTCCTAAATAGAGTGGGATTGCATGGGTATTTTTCTGATTCCTAAAGCTAGATATCTGGTTAAATGGGCAATATTGTGCAGTTTTATATGCTGGTGCTGATTATGTTGTTTTTTTTTTTAAATCCGAGCAGTTTAGAAGTTATTCTGGAAAACTAAAAATCGCGATTTTCTAAAAACTCCGAATGGAACTAATGGAAAAACTACTTTCACTAATTTTATTTTATTATTCCATTCATGTGGGAGGTATTTCTGATCAGTTTTGGCCAATTGGAATGTGATGTGAATCAAATGATTTACATCACGGTTGAAATAATATATATTTTTTAAATAAATACTTGAATTTCAACAAGAATTGATGATCAAAATAAATTATGTGGATCTGTGCTATGTAATGGACTAAACATGGATTATATGAAAATTATTATTATTATTATTATTATTATTATTATTATTTTTATTATTATTATTATCTTTATTAAAACATGCTAACTCTATAGTTATATATCCTGGTCCTCGTGTATTTTTTTTTCTCGATACCAATTATTATTTTATTTAATCAATTGACATTTTACCTTGTGGTGTTGGCGTACCAATTATTATACTACGCAAAAATACAATTGCACGGAAATCTGTCTCTTCTCTACTTGCCAGAATAGGACCATTTTACATTTTATTAGTGGGTAATTTATGACCGATGGTCATAAATTACCATCGGTCAGTTTGAGGTTGCACAATACCGCTCTTCCAGTGAAGCTACATATAATGTCCGCTAGGAGCAGTACTGTACTGAACGGAAAATGTGTACTTTTTGACACGTTTTAAATTGAAAGTGGGCATACATATCATGGTGAAACAAAAAATTTGAATATATATATATACACTGTGTATCAGCCAAATGGAATAAATTCGATAATAAATAAATGGGGGCGTGTTCGAAATGACGCTCGGACACGTCGATTGTTATTTTTAGTTGCGCATTTTTTTCAACAAAAACTTTTTATACAGGGTGTGTCATGTGACCGTGGCCAACACCAACTTTCTTATTTTAAATGCAACACCTGGTATATTATTCAATTTTTGGATTCTTCAGAAAATTCTAGACATGTTTCATGTACAATGTCCTATACCTATCTTCAACTGTTTCGGAAATATTAAGTGTTTTCAGATTTATTGCAAAAATTAACATTAAAAAAAGAAAATTATTTGATTACAGAAATTCGTTACAACACACTCAAAAACTAATAAGCAATACTGTTTATTTCTTGATAATGTAAAAAAACAAAAAAAAACAATAAATTTCAATGGAGGAGATGTTCAAAATGCTCACCGTGAACGTCTTGGCAACATCCTAATCTTCAATAGAAATTTCTTCTAATGTTACTCAACATCTCAGGCGTGACCGATCTAATCGCAAGCATTATTCGTCTTCTTAAGTCAGCTAAGTCGAGGGGTTTAGTTTTGTATACAATACTATTTGACATAAGAAGAAGTCTAATGACGTCAGATCAGGGGATCGTGCTGGCCATTCCATCGATTGTCGCCTCCCTATCCACCGATTTGGAAATATTCGGTAGAGGTAGTACACTTAATATTTCCGAAACAGTTGAAGATAGGTATAGGACATTGTACATGAAATATGTCTAGAATTTTCTGAAGAATCCAAAAATTGAATAATATACCAGGTGTTGCATTTAAAATAAGAAAGTTGGTATTGGCCACGGTCACATGACACACCCTGTATAAAAAGTTTTAGTTGAAAAAAATACGCAACTAAAAATAACAATCGACGTGTCCGAGCGTTTTTTCGAACACGCCCCCATTTATTTATTATTGAATTTATTCCATTTGGTTGATACACCCTGTATAAATGCACTACAAGCCTTGAAGGCTTGCACAACTTTTCGCCAGATAGTCCATGTTTGAGCCATAGTTCTCCAATTTTCCACTTCCAAAAGCTTTAGGTCTTCCATCACAGAGTCGAGCCATCTTATTCTGGGTCTTTCTCTTCATTTCTTATCTATCGGTGAGTTTCTCAATGCCATCTTTGGTACCCTTCCTCGATCCATTCTTTCTAAGTGCCCTATCCACCTGATTTTTTGGGCTTTTATCAAGTTTATTATTCCAGGGCTATCGAACAGCTGTTTTATTTCTTCATTCGTTCTCCGCCTCCACACTTCAATATACTGTATCCCCCCCGAAAATCTTCCTCAGCACTATCCGCTCCCATCTCTCCAGCATCGATTTTTCCTTGGTGTTCAGGATCCAAGTTTTACAGGAGTACATTACAACTGGTCTTATCACCGATTTATATAACCTTAATTTCAGAGGCTTCGACATACATTTAGATCGCATTAAATGGTGGAGCATTCCAATAACTTTATTCCCTTTTGATATCCTGGCTCGTATCTCTTCCTCTATTTCTATTTCATTAATGGTGACATCAAGGAATGTGAACTTATTCACGTAGTCAAAATTGTACACTTTCCCTTTACATTCGACTGTTAGTTCACATTCAGTTTCTCGTGTAATTCCTAACATCATGTACTTTGTCTTCTCTTGATTTATATGTAATCCTAAAATGTTTGCTTCCTTTTCTAGTTTTCAGATTGTTCTGATCAACTCTTTTCTAGATCTTGCAATAACTGTTAAGTCATCTGCGTAAGCTATGCACTGATGCTCTTCACTGTATATCAATTTATTTCTATTTAGGTCCCCTCTTCTTATAACTATTTCCAGCACCAAATTGAACAGCGAACATGATAATGGATCTCCTTGTCTCAGCCCATTGTTGATCCTGAAAGTATTTGTTTGCGTGCCTTCCACTCTAATTGTGTTTGTTGGGTCTCTAAGAGTCATTTCAACCAGGTTCACTATTTTTTCCGGTACTTTCAATATTCTCAATGCTCTGTACATTTCTGGACGGTTTACAGAATCATATGCTTGTTTGAAATCGATGAATAGTTCAAATAGAGGAATCTTATACTCGTAGCAGTTTCTCTATATTTCTTTAAGAGTAAAAATTTGATCGGTTATAGATCTATTAGGTCTAAATCCGCATTGGTATTCGCCAGTTACCTTTTCTGAGTGAGCTGTTAGTTGATTTTTCACCATTTTTTCAAATACCTGGCATATCACATCCAATAAAGCAATTCCTCGGTAATTTTTGCACTCCATTGGGTCTCCTTTTTCGAATATTGGGTGTATTACTGCTTTTCCCCAGTCTGTCGCCATTTTTCTTCCTTCCTCACCGTCTTAATTAATTCATAAATTTGTTCTGGAAGTTTTGGGCCCCCGTTTTTGAGCATTTCTGCAGTTATTTCATTGTCCCCGGGACTTTTGTTGTTTTTAAGGTTAGTTAGCACTTCTCTGACTTCCAGTTGTGTGGGTTCTTGCACTTCAGCTACATTTCTCGCTTCCGTATCTTCGTTATTTTCAGAAAGTTTCGTTTCTATATTCAATAAATCTACAAAGTACTCTTCCCATATCTTTAATGTCTCTTCCAGCTCTCCCGTAAGTTCCCCGGCTATATTTCTGGCGTATTTGGTTTTTGTCGTGTATCCTGTTTTTTCACTCTTTACTTTTTGGTACAAGTTTCGAATCTCTTTGTGTCTGTAATGCTCCTCTATTTGTTCTATTCTCTCTTCGTTGTCTTCTCTTTTCTTTCTTCTGCACACTTGTTTTGGTTGGCATCTAAGGTCATTATACATTTTATTGTTAGCTTGTGTGTTTTCCTGCAGCCATATTGCTCCCGCGTTGTTCTTTTGTTTAACTAAATTTTCGCATTCCGCGTCGAACCATTTCTTCTTTTTCTTCGTTTCTGCACATCAATTTGTATCACTCCTGTATCTCCTGTATCACAGTCTGCATCTTTCCTCAGTCTTAGCCCGCGTATTGTCTAAAGTTTCGTATTGTTTCTCAAAATTAAAAATTCTTAAAAATTTGAATGTATTTTATAAATATCTATCCGCGTATGTTGTGATTCTAAAAAATAATACGATTTACAATTTGTTTTTGCGATATCTCCGAAACTATGCATTAAAAAAAACACTAAAACATAGTTGGAAAGATAATTCTATATAATGTGCACTATTTAAATTTCATATCTCAATACCTTTAGAAAGTATGAATTTTTGAAAATTGAAAACAGATCCCTGTTATAATCCCCTAAAGGAATGATGATGTCTTATAAATGTTTGCGAAGTAAAACCTGGAAATTTACAATACACCACCAGAAGGTCAGAACTGGTCTTGCGGCGGGAGAGATTACAAGGGATTACAACCCAGCGCACCGGTGCTTGTAAATATTGTCGAGTAAGCCGATTTAAATATCATTCTTTGAAGCTATTTTTTTTTTTTTCAGAATATAATTAAGATATTTTAACGATTTTTATGGCAATATAAAGGTGCCTTAATCACCTTTAATAGCATGCGCAGCTTTGTACATGTCATGATTCGAGTGTTAGGCGGATTTTTATACAGCCAGAGGAATTCATAGGCTTATTTTATCAATATAACCAAAGTTAATAAAAATCTAACAACAATCAGGCACATAATTGTAGCAAAGTAGCCGAAGAATACAGTGTACAAATTCTATAAAAATTTCTTGAGTAGTTTTCGAGAAAAATAGATATTTGTTTACATGTAAATCCCTACACCGAGTTTCACTGATTATTAAGAGTTTCACTCTTAAGGTTATTGATTATTTTATTGATTATTATACCTATTATTATATTTTGCAATAATCAAAGTTAATAAATCGAGTATTTGGCGTAAACGATCGAGGATCGGCGACTATATTTATTTTCGTGGTTTTGAGGAGCGCCGATCCCCTTTCGTTGACCAACTTCATCGTGGAGCCCTTCGTAATAGCAACGGACGAGGTAAAATTACGTGGAGCCCCTTTTTTTCACCCACCCTACTCTTTGACGCCGAGAGCCAGCCCTCCTCGTTGCTTCGAAAGGAACATCCACGAGCTCCACTGCCTATGTGTCCACAACCCTTCAGGCACGTCACAACATCATATCAGCATTATCTATATCAATATATTTTTACTGATTAAAAGTCGTTTTCGTATGACCCAGAAGCAGTGGCGCGTTATTCTATGGATAAATTGGGCAACAGCCCGAGCCCCTTCTGAAATTTGGGAGGCCCAAACAAAAATCATTTAATGCAATAAAAACAATTATAACTGTACTTAGGGGGAATTATATCTAATAAATATCTTTATCAGTGGGGTTATTTTAAAGTAATGAGTTTAACGTAACAATCCTCAACTAACTAAACAGCTTCGAGTTAACATTACTTAATCAATTAGAGAAATTAGACAAATTGGCGAAAATGTTCTACAAAATTTTGGGAAAAGGATGTTATAATGCTAAAGAAGCAGAGACGGTTACTTGCCAGATATCAATCGTTCTTATTAACCGCAAGTTTTGTACTTCAAAATAAAATAATAAAATTATAACATTTAAAGTGTTTTGGGTGTATTGTTATTAAATTAAATCGGAAGGTAAAAGTTGGACGTCCGTTAGATATTTTAAGATAACAAAGTAGAAAGTTTTTAAAAGTTTTTAATTTGATTTAATTGCTGCCCGGCCATGCCCATTCACAATTTCCTCACTTGTGCAAATATTTTCTTAGGGTAATAAGTGAGTTGTGCACGTACCTACAGCCAGCGTAACGTTCTCCTTTTCAGAATGATATATCTATAAAATACAATAATTATAATTACTGAAACCACCAGTTTGTTTGAAACGTTAGAACACTTGTTGTTTAGCATGTACGAAGATCTGGGTTCGAGCCCCAATACAGATAATACATCTGTACTGAGAAACTAGTGGTATTTACTGTTGGGAGCTCATTAACGGCGCTCTAAAGATGTGGGCAAATTTCTAGACTAACAAGTTCTAACTAAATACACACATTTAGGCCTCAGACATTAGGAATAATTATGTCAGCAAGCGCAAAGCGTTTTTCCGCGTTGGGTGCAGCATCAAAACGTCTACAAAACGTTTGTTTTGTCGCTCTGCCGCTCGCCGCAGCCGCTCGTATGATACTCGAGGCCTTACACAAAATCGCACGGTAGAAAGACCTGCTGGTCTATAGCCAGTTAGGCATAATATCCGTAATAAATACGTTTACTACTACTAATTACCCAAATGAAATGTTCTATTGACAACGCAATTACGGCCTGAACTATAAATAATCTACTTGTAATTAAATTGTGTACATTGTGTAAATTAATTGCATAATTGCAGTTCGATTGCTAGTGAACGCCACTGAGCCAATCAGTCAATCCCCTAACTATCGATTATATAAAGTTACAATGATAAACACTAGCTTTAATAGTAACTCTAATTGGAAATAGAATTTTATCTTGTCAAATTTATGAAGAAAATCTAAACGGACAACGTTATCATCAAATTTTAGAACAACATATTACTGAAAATTATTTGGCCGATTTGCCTTTAATTGAACGACGGAATTTATATTTCCAACACGATGGTGCACCTCCACATACATTTTGAGCGGTGTGAAATTTATTAAATCTAAATTTTGGGGGCAATTGGTTAGGAACAAACGGACCCGTGAAATGGCCACCTCGATCACCCGATTTGACGCCATTAGATTTCTTTCTTTGGGGGACATATAAAAGACAAATTATATAAAATGATAATATTAATAAATTAAGACTACATTTCATTGATTGTATAAATTCAATTTCAAATGTTCACATTCATAATGCTTGCAGATGTGTTACTAAAAGATGAAAATGGAAAATAATGAGTATTTGACCATAACTCGAAAACAAAAGACGACGGCCAATTTTTATTTTCACCATTGAGTGTGTCTTGAAAAAAGAGATCGAGGATACGCCATCCGATTTTCTCTATCATTTCTAGTTAGTCTAGTTTTTCTAGATCGCCTAACTAAACTTCCAAATTGGGCCACCCTGTACAACAAAATATGTCAGATGACGCAGATGAAGGTATTTTAAAAAAAGAAAATAAAACAGAAGGTGTTTCAGAGTCTGATATTATGATGCAAAGCGAATTCTCTCATGAAATTGAATCCATTACCAGTATCACGATTAATTATGTAGATTACAACGACCCGGGAAACTGGCCTGACTATTGTAATGATAATTTTCGTCAGATTTTATTACAAAATCCACCACATCAAATTGTTACATGTAATTTTCCCACAGATTCAAAAAATCGAAGATTTTCTCCAATTCACTATAAGAGAAAACTAGCCAATGGTGAAGAAGTATACCGTTCATGATTGATATATTCAACTATAAAAGATGCGGTTTTTTGTTTTTGCTGCAAGTTATTTCACAAAAACAGCTCGTCAATCCTAGAAAAATCAGGATCAAAAGACTCGAAAAATATTGGATCATTTCTATCTCGACATGAAAGGAATACTTTCCATTTAGACAACTTTCAGACCTGGAAAGAACTTGATGTGCGCATATCGAAAGAAAAAACAATTGATAATATTAACCAGCAAAATATTAAAGAAGAATAACAATATCGGCGGCAAATTTTGGAACGTTTGATCGCTTTGATCAGAGTACTTTCCACACAAAACTTAGCATTTCGTGGAACAAATGAAAAGTTGTAGAATAACAACAACGGTAATTTTTTAAGTATGTCGAATATCTAGCCCTCTTTGGCCCTGTAATGAATGAACATTTGCGCAGAGTCAAACATCAAGAAATTATGGTCATTACCTGGGAAAAGATATTCAAAATAAACTTATGCAGATCCTAGCTGGAGCTGTAAAAAATAAAATTTTGTCACTTGTGAAATCGGCAAAATATTACTCAATTATTTTGGATTGCACACCAGACGTTGGTCATACTGAACAGATGACTATGGTTATACGTTTTGTTGATATTATCAAACCGTTAGGTAATGAATGTTCGAGCCTGCGGTAATAATAAGAGAACATTTCCTAGGACTTGTTCAATTAGACGAAACTACTGGGGCATTCATAACAGAAACTTTGATTGAAAAGCTTGAGCAAATGGAATTACAAATTGAAAATCTCCGTGGGCAAGGGTATAATAATGCAAGTAATATGAAAGGAAAAGAAAAGGTGTACAAAACAGAATTCTAAACATAAACCCGCGAGCTTTTTATTCCCTGCAATGCACATTCTTTAAACTTAGTTGTCAATGATGCCTCTAAATGTTGCCTAGAAGCGACTAATTTCTTCAGTTTAGTTCAATAGATTTATAATTACTTCTCTGCATCGACTCAACGTTGGCATGTGTTTACTAGCCATGTCGTTGATTTAACAGTTAAACCATCGAGCGAAGCAAGATGGGAAAGTAGGATTGGTGCTTTGAAGCCTATAAGGTATCAGCTTGGTGAAATATATGATTATTTAATGGAGATTTTTGATGACCCAAGACTAAATAATTCATCTGGTAATACTTCCCGAAGGGGCGCAAAGCCTCTTGCTTATACAAATTGTATATCGAAGTTTATGGTATCCCCTGTCACATGGTACAACATTCTTAATGAAGTGGTTACAAGCATACTACAAAAAGAAGATTCTGCTATAAATACAGTTACAAAACAACTTCAAGTTGTAACGGGTCGGTGTTGACTCCGACGAAATCTGCCCCAATTTTTAATTGCGCTCACGGACCGTAAACGTAGGCAACCGCTCCGCACACGTTTTTTTAAGTGTAGACGCGTTTCCGGCCTGGCTATAATTGTGACTCTCTTCGAGTGTAAAAGTGTCGGGAGGTACACGGTTTTCGTTGGGCTTATCGCCAACCGGTTTCCGGGATTTCAAATGTGTCCTCCAATAACCGCCCTATGAGGGATTGACGACACCGGCACAAGGCAAGGGAGAGCAGCGATAATCGGCCATACACGATCAAACACCAGAGTAAGTAATTAGAACCAACATCATTTTTGTAAAGACACGTGTCCGGGCATTATTAATAAGGCCATGTGCTTTACAGGCGTTTTTTTGGGTAGGGGCTGAAACAACCCAGCCAGTCAGTTTCTCGGACAGGGGCGACGACCACCCTGCCAGAGTTTTCTGAAGACCACAAATTAGCGGCGGCGTCCCCGGCGATTGCCAGCAGTACGAATTCCTGAGAACCGAGCCACAATCACTAAGCAGAGACGCCACGTGGCAGGCCAGATCTATATATTTTTTTTCTCCGATATTGTCTTTAATTTTTTTGTTATATCGTTTTCATTTGTGTAAATTTGCGTTGCGTGTTTCGTGCCGTACGTGTTTTGCGTTTTTGTAAGAAAAAACGTGGCTCCGAGAGTAGTTCGCATCGCGCGATAAGCGTTACGCGGGATTCGACCGAATTCGGTTAATACGGCGTGATAGATCTACGAGCGGAGGTATTTTCTTTTAGGGAGCGCGGACACGGTGTCTAGTCTCTTTGTGTTGTTAATAAACGCAGATAGTTTACAACCACAAAATTCACATCTGTTATTTTTTTGTTCCCCCACGTTTTCTCAATCGGGCATTTTTTTCGATTTAACTTCCTTTTTCTCATTGCGAGATATAAATATGGTGGTGTGGGCGCCAGATGGTCAGCCGTTGCGACACTTCGTAATTTCTGAACTTCGCTGACTGTCTGCCGTCAACCCACGCAGATAGGGTGGAGCCCCCTTTGTGACGAAGTAGTGGCGAGGTTAAATAACGTGGAGCCCTTTTTTAACCCCCCCCCCCCCCCCCTCCGACATCGAGACCCTGGCCCTCGTCGCTGCTTCGAAGGGTCCCTCCACTCGCTCCGCGGCCTAACGCGCTGATAGCCCTTCAGGCACGTCACGAAGTGACTAAGAATGACCTCTTAAAATGTAGGAGTGATAATGGTTTTAAACAATTTTTTATTGATGTTGCCGAGATTGCAAAGGAATTAGAAACAGAAGCGAAATTTGAGATGAATGTACAAGAAGGAGACCTAAACGGCAGTTTGAATATGAAGCTCAAGACGAGGCACCACAAGATCCTAAACAGAAATTCAAAGTAGAATTCTACTACATTATCTTGGACATGGCTGTACAATCTATTGAAGAGAGGTTCCAACCTCTTAGAACAACATAATATTCTATTTTGCTTCCTTTTGATATATCCAATATCGACCAAAAGACACCTGCGGATATACTTACATTTTGAAACGTCTTTGACGCATAACACTAATAAAGATATTGATGCTTATGATCTTTGCAATGAGCTTCAAGTAGTAGCTCGAAGGCTTCCAAAACCTATATCACCATCAGATGTGCTCCTCTATCTAGTATAACAAAAATTGGAAGATTGTGTACCAAATGTTGTTGTTTCCTTGAGAATACTATTAACACTTCCAGTTTCCGTGACTAGTGAAGAACGAAGTTTTTCAAAATTGTAATTAATTAAAACCTACTTGCGTTGAACTATGTCGCAAAACCAATTCATGGACTTAGCAACAATTTCAATAGAATATGAATACGCTTCGAAACTGGAATTGAAGAAATTAGTAGAAACTTTTGCGAGGAAGAAGTCACGAAAAATTGTAACGTTTATGCAATTGATAATATAAAATATGTCACTTTAAATTTAATGTTTTCTTATACATACTTATTTTTTAAATTAATTTGTGTATAAGGGCGCGTTTTAATTTGTTTTGCCTAGGGCGCTAAAAAACCTGGTGCCGGCACTATCCACGGCTTACTATACATGAAACTCATACTTTTTTACACTACATGCGAAATTATTTTCACGTCTAGAGATGAAAATAAACATGTAAAATTAAATGGAAGCATGCATTCATTTCTATGGAAACGACTTTACACACATTAATTTCAGTAATTTGCATTGTGACAGTGACAGTTCATTTTTAATCAAATTGAATTTGAAAGCTTTGAACTTGAAAGTTCTCTAATATCTAATATTTTATAAACTGCAATATCGTGGAACAAAATAGCATTTCCTACTCGAGATCAAATAGATTTTTTTTTGTTCGTTGACTTGCCCACTCGCTGCTAGCGCTGCTCGTGAATAGATGTCCACTTACGAAAAAAAGGAACGGTGTTTCTGCGGTATTTGCAATTGTTGTTGCAAAACTTTTTCTAATTTTGCCAGTGGCAGCTAAATCATTCAAATTTTGAAACTTATTTACCCTCCTAAGTAGGCCTTGGCCTATAGATTATAATTTCGAATTTAACCAACTCTCTATCTCTTACCGTGTAAGAGATCCCCATGTTTGGCACGATAATAGCGACACCCTGTATATGCAGAAAATTCAATAATATATGTGCACTTGTCCCTTTGCCTATTATTTGATTCATTATATTACAACATTACGATATAGTAAGTATCATTTACCAAAATTAAGAATGGGATAAAATTAACAATATTTTCTGATACGATGCATGAAATGGCTCTGAAAATGCTGGACGCCTACAATCCTATTAGAACGGGCGGCATTTAATAAGACTCTACTTTTGGTAATTAATCATCAAAGACATTCGATTTCTGCGCAAATAAGTAATCTCGGAAATATTAAACCCAAACAAAAATGCGGAATAATGTTGCAATTAATCATGCGTGCTATCGATCACCAACATAAACAAACTGATAACGATGAGTAAATATCCGAAGGATCTTCCCCCTCGCAAATCATAGATGGCTTAATGTATTTCGGACAACACTGGAGGTCGCATCAATAATGCAAATGAACTTGGCTCTCATCCCGACGCGCAAAATTCGCAAGTGGCTATAAGAAACACTTACCCAATCCTAGGTCCACCCAGTGCTCGATGATGCACCAGTTGACGCTCTTCGCGACACGGTTTTTCAGGGCCAGCAGTTGGCACAGATCGCTGGCACATAAATTCCTTTCCACGACCACCGTCTGATAACTGCCGTCGTCGTTGAAGAATGTTAGTTCTTCCTATAGATATAAATAGTAAATTTATTACAAATTTATTAAAAAAAATATGCAAAACATACATTACACAAATGAGAATATTAAAGAGCTTGTCAAAAAAACGTTTCATTTATAAGTTAGGTAAAATTTCATTTAGTTGTGCAAGTTTTGTAATCTGTAAGAAATTAATCAGCTGTACTGAATATCAAAAAACGTTAGCAGTAACGTGTACGTTACTTGACAGCATCACATTCGAATGTCAGATGCATGAATGACGTAAATGCTTCTGACATTACAATATGATGCAGTCAAGTAATTTACACGTTCACGTTCAGGGCCCAGTGGTCGGAATTTCCAAAAAATTGGTATTTAATCTGAGGAACCTTTAAAAAATTACAAAACCTTGTATGTAGGTGTATTTCGGACTTACAAATAAGATTCTGAGGTAACATTTGAGAAATTCTAAAAATTCAAAATGGCGGATCAAATATGGCCCACCAAAATCTAAAATTCATGTCCAATTTGAATTCTGTGTTGACAATAATTTCGAAAAAAAAAAATTTTTTTACCTAGGTATGAACAATATTTAACAAAATTTATAGATTTTATACGAAGCAATAGATAAAAAATGATTTTTTACCAATGTTTTCTGAAAATTTCCATTTTTACTATTTTTTTATTTGGTCTTACTTCACTGTCTTAAGAAAATTAAGATATTTATTGTCGTTCAATAAATTTTATCGTCACTTTTATCAGTAATTGTCCAAGCATTTATCGATTATACAAAAAAATGAATTTTTATATAGACTGTAACTTTCATCGGGCAGCTCAGGGCAGCTGTTTGCTTTGGAAAAAAAGTCTATGTACTTTATATTTTTGAGACCCTTAGGAATTTCTGGGGGCACGAGGGGGGCTTTTTTTTCGCTGCTAAACTTAATGCTAGCAATAAGGTAATATTACATAAATTTCATAAACTACTGTATTTTACTCAACTATTTTGACCTCTATGAGTATTTAGTATTATTTAAAAATTACTCAATTGCAAAAGAATATTGTCTCATACAGGGTGTCTCCTAAAATACGCCGCTAACCATAACTCCTTTAGTTATTGGCCGATTTCAATAAAACAAAAACAAGATTAAATGGCTTCACATGTTGTACAAAGGGGCCCTAATTTTCTTTTTATGCAAAATCAACTTTCATTTTAGCGATAGTCAACTTTTTTTTTTCAAACGGTTACACATTTTTTTTTCTGGTAGAGATTATTTTTCTGAATCCAAAAATGTATAACAAGTTTTTGATGGAATATTCCTTACAGAAAAAATACTGTTTTTTAACATAAAGTTGTTTTATTGTAAGTTTATCAAGGGTGCCATGGAAAACAAAGTAAACACACAAAAAAGTAAAAGTCATGTAAGTGATAGTGTGTCAAATTATCGTTTTTCGTCGGTCCAATTTTTGTGAAATAACTGAAGTGATGGCTAACAATCAACGATCGATTGACTGACATGTTACAAGTATATTTCGAATGCAATAACATTCGCGATTCAGCAGTGCTCCTGTACATGGACCGTTTTCCGAACAGTGAAGTCCCAAAGTCTAGAAAATTTGGAAGACTTAAAAAAATGTGAGAAAGTATGGTGCTTTTAAGAAATCGATGAGAGAGGAACGAATATTTCGCGGAAATGTGGAATTACATATACTTCTTAGTGTGCAAGAAAATCCAAGAACATCTATTCAGGAAATTGCAAATAACATGGGCACATAAAAACGTACTGTAAATGCAATTCTTAAAAAACACAAATGCAAACCATACATACCTCAAAAAGTACATGGATTAGAAGAAAATTGTCCTGGTCGAAGACAGCAATTTTATGATTTTTAATTAAATATGATGCAAAGAGATCAGGTTTTTTATAGAAATATCATTTGGACAGGTGAATGCACTTTTACCAATAATGGCATTTATGATGAAAGCATCTATCGATATTGGGCACAAGAAAACCCTATTGTTTTCGTAGAAAATAATTTTCCACGAAGATTTAGTGGTGATCGATTGATTGGACCATTTTTCATAGACGGCAACGTAAATCAAAATACATATCATTTGTTGACTGAAGACGTACAACCAATTTTAGACGATTTGCCTCTTGTAGAGCTCAATTGACTTTATTTTCAACAAGATAGGGCAACACCGCATAATGCCAGAATAAATATTAACTGGTTAAACGAAAAATTGGATGAAAAGTGGCTTGAAACGTATGGTCCAATTCGGTGGCCTGCGAATTTGCCCGATCTTACACCACTGAACTTTTGGCTTTGGGGCTATATTCAAGATCATGTTTATATAACACATCCAGCGTCTGAAGAAATTCTAACGCAAAGAATTATAAACTGTTGTCGAGAAATATCTCCAAATTGTATATTAAATGCAATAACGAGAAGATTTCAGTTGTGTATTCAACAAGGTGGCCGTCAGTTTGAGCAACTTTTGTAGATACGTTTGTATTTTCTGATGCATATTTTGCATTATTCTAGTAAAATATTGCATATTGTTTTCCACAGTTTGTTCGCTTTGTTTTTCACGCCACACTTGAAAAACTATTTAAACATTTTATTTGGTTTTCTGTAACAAATATTCGATCAAGGCCAACTTGTTATAAATCTTTGGATTCAGACAAATAATCTCTACCTTGAAACAAATAGGAAAATATATGTAACCATTTGAAAAAAAAAGTTGACTCGCTGAAATAAAAGTTGATATTGAAAAAAAAACAAAATTAGGGCCCCTTTATAGAATATGTGGAGCCATTTAATCTTGTTTTTGTTTTTTTTTTAAATTGCAAAATAACTAAAGGAGTTATGGCTAGCGGCGTTTTTTAGTAGACACCCTGTATAAGACAATATATTTTTGCAATTGAGTAATTGTTAAATAATACTAAATACTCGTAGAAATGCAAATAGTTGAGTAAAATACAATAGTTTATGAAACTTATGTAATAGTACCTTATTTCAAGCATAAAGTTTAGCAGCGAAAGAAAAATATTACCCCCCTCGTGCCCCCAGAAATTCCTAAGGGTCTAAAAAATATAAAGTACCCAGACCTTTTTTTCTAAAGCAAACAGCTGCCCCGAGCTGCCCCGGTGAAAGTTACAGTCTATATAAAAAATGCATTTTTATTGGTAAAACGTACATTGTTTGTATAATCGATAAATGCTTAGACAATTACTGATAAAAGTGATGCTAAAATTTATTGAACGACAATATATATCTTAATTTTCATATGACAGTGAAGTGAGATCAAATTTTTAAAAAAATAAGTAAAACATGAACATTTTCAGATAACATTGGTAAAAATTCATTTTTTATCTATTGCTTCGAATAAAATCTATACATTTTGTTAAATATTATTAATAGATAGGTAAACAATTTTGTTTCAAAATTGTTGTCAACACTGAATTCAAATTGGACATGAATTTTAGATTCATATTTGATCCATATTTGATCGGCCATTTTGAATTTTTAGAATTTCTGAAACGTTACCTCAGAATCTTATTTCTAAGTCCGAAATACACCAACATACAAGGTTTTGAGAATTTTGGAAGGTTCCTTAGATTAAATCCCATTTTTTTGGAAATTCCGACCCCTGTGCGCCGTCCGTGCGCCCAACAGCGCAACGTTGCCATATCTATACTTTTTTGTGTATATAAAATATAAAAACAACTTGTTACTTGTTGGCAAATTTTCCGCCTGTACAAACTTGTATGCTTACTTCATCATATAAATACAGACGCACACATTCAACCTCCATTCATCCATTGTCGTTTGTTAAAAATCGAATCAAATTAGAACAAATTAAAATAAGTTAATAATCTATGTCTAAATGTTAAAAGTGTCTGCGATTTGGTGGAAATACAGACGAAATACAGAAATACTGCGACAGACGACAGAAAACCGGACAATATAAGTAAGGTAAGCTAATTTTATATACCTATGGTTTTTGATTTGATTTCATAAATACTTTTATTCAATTTTGACGTTTTAAACTGACATTATTATATGCATAACATTTTTTTTAAAACTGATTAAAAACGTATTAAAGTGAGTAGGAAACGCTTGGTAATTCTTAGGATAAGTTTAATTTAGTTAAGTTAGGATAAGTTTTATTTCATTTCAATTTATTCTGAATTTTATATATTCCGATTTTTTGAATATTTAGCATTTGTTTTAGAAGATGTCTGAAGAGAAAAAGAAAAAAAATGTGGCCATCAAAACCTTATAAAAAAAAGAATACGCGAAGAAGATTTGGAAAAATATTATGGAAAAATTACGCATATTTTTGGAATTAAAAATCAAGATTTGCAGTCTACAGCTGTGCCTGTGCCCACGTATTTTACAAAATTCAGAAAAAATTATACGAGATTGGCCTCTATACTCAAAATCAAAATACTCGGTATTTTGTTTCTGTTGCAAAATATTTAACATTTAAAATTCATTAAAAATGACTAAATTTAGTGATGAAAACAGTTTTAGCAATTGGATATGGGCGAACATTTAAAACTTCGTGAAAAAAGCAATATACACTTCGAAAATTTAAATTAAAAAAATGGTTTACTTAGTCGTTTGAAATCAAATACAACCATTCATTTTGCTACTGAAATAGTATTGAACTTGGAAACTAAATATTGGAACGCCGTTGTTGAAAGGATTTTTTACACCTTCCAGTTTCTGTGTCAACAAAACTTAGGATTTCGCGGTAATGATAACAAACTATTTGAAAAAAAAAACGGAAACTTTCTAAAATGCAGAGAAATGATAGCTAAATTTGATTCCATAATGGCTGAGCATACCAAAAGAGAGCAAATGCACAACAACATTAAAATGACTTATTATCTCGGAGACAAAATCCGAAATGAAATAATCAATTTGATAGATAATAATCTTAAACGGCACATTTTAAAGAATGTTACACGATCAAAATATTTTTCTATTATACTAGATTGCACCCCCGATAGTAGTCATCAAGACCAAATCTCAGTTTGCATTCGATTCGTAAATCTAAATACAAATCAAACGGACTTTTGTGTCCAAGATTATTTTTTAAACGTTCTATCCAATAACGGTTACAACCGGGGAAGGGTTAACAACTTTTTGTTAACAATACTAGAACAAAATGGTTTAAGTATCAATGATTTACGCGGACAAAGTTACGACAATGGGGAAAATATGCGAGAAAAGCATAATGGTTTGCAAAAACAAAATCTTGATATAAATTCAAGAGCATTTTGTGTCCCTTGTTGCAATCACAGTTTAAATCTAGTTGTGAACGATGCTGCAAAATCCAATATTTTGTGTGTACATTTTTTTCAACCGTTCAGGACATTTATTCTCTGCCTCAATCAATCGATGGTCAGTTCTAAAAAAACACATGTCGAATTTAACCGTGAAACCTCTACCAGATAGTAGGTGGTCTAGCAGGATTGACGCTATAACACCTTTAAGTTTATCAACTGGGAGAAATATATGATGCTCTGTTTGAAATAGTTAGTGGGTGCAATTATTTATTCGATAATAAAGCAAAAACCTTAGCCACTGCTTTAGGGAAAAAATAAAACAAATTGAGTTTATTTGCATATTGCTTATGTCGTACAATGTTTTAAGTAAAGTAAATATTACAAATAAAATGTTACGGTGCAAAAATTTCAATATTTCAGAAACTTGCGCGAGTTTGAAAATACTAAATGATTAAAAAAAAAATAGATCGGTTAGAGGCTCTCTGATTTACTAGTCGATGCTAAGGAAGTCGCTTCTCTATTAGATGTTAAAGCAAAGTTAGAATATGGTGGCTATTTAAGGGCAAGAAAAAAGCAGTTCAGTTATGAACATGACGACGAAACAATTGCGAGCGAACAACTAAAATTTAAAGTTAACTGCTTCAATAGTGTATTACATGTGGCCATACAATCCGTACAAGAAAGGTTTCAATTATTATTATCTAATTCAAATAATTTTAATTTTTGGTTTTAACATTTTAAAAATTTATCAGTACTCAGAAAGTGAGCAGTTGAAATTATGCACCGAAGTAGAAAATATTTTAACAGACAAAGAAAAAAATGAACGCGATATAAATGGTCTGGAATTATTGCAAGAATTTCAGTTTTTACAATATTTTGGCCCAGAGATTACGTCTTCTTCAAACGAGACATTAAATTATATTAGTAAAAACAATTTAAATCAAGCATTTCCAAACACCACTGTAGAACTGCGTATTTTGTTAACAATGCCTGTTTCTGTAGCTACTGCGGAACGATCTTTCTCAAAACTGAAACTTAATAAAAACTATCTGAGATCATCATTATCTCAAGAAAGTCTTCAAAATTTGGCTATCATTTCTATTGAATCAGATTTATTAATTACCTTAGATATGCCAGAGTTGATAAGGCAATTTGCTACAAATATGGCACGCAAATTTACTCTTACGAATTAATATTTTTTTAATTTGATATCTGCGTATCACCTTTTTTTTATTATATTATATTATATTTGAATGTATTATTTCATTGTACCTACATTATTTATAATTATTATTGGTTAAATTGAAACTATGTGTGGATACTACTTGGTGAAACATTATGATTAGGTTAAACCAAACACTTGGTTAAAGTTTCACTGTATTGATAGAATAAACCTCTACAATTGTTTCGGCCTCACGACCATTTTCAAGAGTACAGAGATACTAAAATTAAAATTTAACAAATGTGCAATATATACTAAGCTAGAAAAATTTTACAACATGGCAATAAATGAATTACAGTCTTGGTTTTTCCGAACGGATGCCGCATAACAAAGGCGTATTATCAAAGATTAACTGTTCATTCACAATATTATCCCCATTAGTGACCGCTTTTCGAATTTCTAGGATTTCGAGTAAATCCAGCCGCTTCCCTTTGTGTCTGTCCGGTGTGCATTACCTCCAGGCTGTCATTTCTGAAGAAATGGTTATTCACAATGCAATGATGCGCTAATCCCGTATCCTCCTTGTTTTGTAGAATTGCTCTCCGATGTTCTTTCATTCGTGTTATGAACAGGAAGGAATTTCATAACACGAATGAAAGAACATCGGAGAGCAATTCTACAAAACAAGGAGGACACGGGATTAGCGCATCATTGCATTGTGAATAATCATTTCTTCAGAAATGACAGCCTGGAGGTAATGCACACCGGACACAAAGGGAGACGGCTGGATTTACTCGAAATCCTAGAAATTCGAAAAGCGGTCACTAATGGGGATAATATTGTGAATGAACAGTTAATCTTTGATAATACGCCTTTGTTATGCGGCATCCGTTCGGAAAAACCAAGACTGTAATTCATTTATTGCCAGGTTGTAAAATTTTTCTAGCTTAGTATACAGGGTCCGTCATTTCACCTCTCGTCTTCTGTAGCTCAGTTACTAATTGAGTTAGGATTTTGATATTTTGCAGACTTTACTTGCATTCTGTGACGTATTTTAGGAAAATATTTTTGATTATACAGGGTGTCCCAAAAAAGTGTGACGTCATGATGATGTGTATTTTTAAATTGCATTGTATATTTCTTGTTGTTTATTTGGGTGCCCTTTATGGATGCCTACATACCCATGAAATTTGATTAAAATCGGTTCAGTGATTTTAGCACAAAAAAATAAAAACTGAAAAAAAACAGTTTTGCGCCATTGGTTAAGAAAATTAATAAGAGATAATAGTATGCCTTGTTAATAAAACCATACAAGCTACTCATTAAATAAGGTCTGACAATTGCGTTAACCAAGTTTTATTGATATGCATTATACAGAGTATCCAAAATTTAGTGTCAAACTTTTCAAACTTTAAAGCACTTTATTTTTCTTATTTTAAATTGGAGACCCTGTATATTTTTATGTCATTCCATGTGGAATTAAAAGACAAACATTTTTCCTAATAACAACTCTATCGCAATTCCTAACACATTGAAAGTTATGTGCAGAAAACTCGATTTATCAACTATTCCAATAGCCATATTAATGAATAAAACTCGAAGGTGACTTTGAAAAACAATTTATTGACATAACATGTTTTGTAGTTACAATGAATATCTCGAAAGTATTAAAGGTTTCACAGATCTTCGTCTAAACCTAATACACATCGTAAAAGTATTAAGTTTTGTATAAAAAATAGTTTTAGTAATAAAATTTCATAAAAACATAACATAACTGTGCATTTCTAAAATTAATTAATTGCTAGAACTTATGTTCTATATGTTTTCCGCCCTCTTGAAGGCACAAACGAAGACGAGTATGAAATGACATTGCCACTCTTCGTAACAGATTGAATGTAATATTTTGAAATGCGAATATGAGTCATATCCACATTTGTCAATATAGGTCATAATATTTGTCATATTATGAAAATCATATTTTCCATGACAAAAAGTAATTTTGGTATCTTGGGTATAAAGACCTTAGCTAAAAAAGTTTTAAACTTTTATATTACTACAGTCAACAATGACTCTTGTCACTTTGTTAAACTTTATTGTCAATAAATTGTTTTTCAAACCCACCTTCGATATTGATTAATTAAAATGGCCATTGGAATTGTTGATGAAACGAGTTTTCTCCAAATATCTTTGAATGTGTTCGGAATTGAGATAGGGTTGTAATTAGAAAAAATGTTTGTCTTTTAATTCAGCATTGAATTACATAAAAATATACTGGGGTTCCAATTTAAAATAAGAAAAATAAAGTGCTTTAAAGTTTGAAAAGTTTTTACACTAAATTTTGGATACTCTGTATAATGCATATCAATAAAACTTGGTTAACGCAACCGTCAGACCTTATTTAATGAGTACTTGTATAGTTTTATTAACGAGGCACTATTCTTATCCCTCATTAATTTTCTTAACCAATGGTGCAAAACTGATTTTTTCCAGTTTTTATTTTTTTGTGCTAATGTCACTAAACCGATTTCAATCAAATTTTATGGGTATGTAGGCATCTATAAGAGGCACCCAAATAAGTAACAAAAAATATACCATGCAATCTAAAAATATACATTATGATGACGTCACAGTTTTTTGGGACACTCTGTATAATCAAAAATATTTTCCTGAAATACACCCTAGAAAGCAACTGAAGTCTGCAAAATATCAAAATCCTAACTCAATTAGTAACTGAGCTACAGGAGACGGGAGGTGAAATGACGGACCCTGTATATTGCACATTTGTTAAATTTTAATTTTAGTATCTCTGTACTCTTGAGAATGGTCGTGAGGCCGAAACAATTCTAGAGGTTTATTCTATCAATACAGTGAAACTTTAACCAAGTGTTTGATTTAACCTAATTATTATTGGACTTTAAAATATGTACTCAATAAAAAAGTATTTCTAAAAATGTCCAGTGTTTATTTCTTGGTAATAAAATCCTCGTAAAAATGACTTAATATTTACAAATTGCAAAAATTTTGAAAATTAACAGTATATACTTTTGAATTGTAGATTACGGGGGGGGGGGGGGGCATAAGAGAGACTTGTCCCAGGGCGTCAGAAAGGTTTGGCGCGGTCTTAAACACGTTACTGGTAAAGGTTTTTGATACGCAATACACCTGATTATCTAACTAAGTTATTGATATCAGAGTTTGAATTGTATTTTATGTTTAATATTGCAAAAGGCTGAAAGAGACAGATGAATATTCGAATAAAATGTGTCTATGTGTTCAAATTCTCCTTACAATTCATTATTCGCAGTTGTGATGTTACACGTCAGCTCTATATAAATGATCCCTCGAAACATATATTTAGCACTTGCCTCTTTCTCGTTCGACGAGTCCTTATCTTCTGCCCCGAAATTGAAGTCGGGGAAGTCACTTTTTGATGTGTCCCTGCTATCTTCTGGTATTGAGCTGAGTTCCAGGACACCGTCGTCACTGAGCCTTTCATATCTAAAACTACCTTCGGCGCAGTTGCATTTCATGCGGGGGAACTTGCAAAACTCTGTAACAAGGCGAGACACGAAGGAATTAGTTACGATAGATATCTACGACTGTATAAAATAAAGTTGGCGTAGTTGAACAGTTAAGAGACTTTTTAAAATGCAGACCTGGTATATCGTTATGTATGTTAGTTTACAGATGTATTCTGTAAAGTGGCGTTATAGATATCTGCGCAAGAAAAATCATTTTATTAGGTTATTAATTGGCATAGGATTTTTAAAGAATATTGGAAATTAAATATACAGCTCCCAAGAGTGATGCCCACAAAGCCATCTGGAATTATTCACAAATTACAGACATCAAGCATTAAATGTACTAATGTATAATCATGTATCGCAATTGACAGTATTCAAGTAGTAATTATTACAATAATTATAGTATACAAGGTGTACCTAAATGATTGTTGTTATGTAATCACTTCAATTCAATTGTGCCGCCTTTCAAATATGTATACCGTACTATTTAAGAACTGTCACTGTCAACCATACCTGTCAACTGTCAGACAACATAATAACAGTAGTTTGTTAAAATGTACACTGATCAGAAGAACAATTTTACTGTTGAGGCTTACTTTCGTAATGGACGATTTGAAATTGGAGTATGGATTTATTCAATTACAGAGTACGTTCGGGAATTTCAACACAAGTTCCCTGATCACCAATTTGAATACTCGGTTTTCTTAATACATATTTCACGAATAATGCACCGTTTTAGGAAAACTGGTAGTGTTCAGAAAGGAAATCCTCAGGCAGATCCTCAGTATCAGGAGAGGTTGTTGCAGATGTTTGTAAACGACTCGAAGTAAGCCCTCAAAAGTCAATTCGTAAATTGGCTATGCAAGGTGGAATTCCCTCGAGCGCCTGCCATAGAATTGAGAAAGAGGTTGAATTTACACCCTTAGAGGGTCTCAGTGGTGCAAGAATTGTTGCCAGTGGATCCTCAACGCAGATTGAGTTATTGCCGATGGTTTATGGAAAATTTAAATGACGATCGAATGCTCGATTTAACATTTTTCAGTGATGAGGCTTAGTTCCACCTATCAGGATATGTTAATTCACAAAACTACAGATGCTGGCATGCTGAAAACCCTAATCTTTTTGTGGAAGCACCACTACATCCTCAGAAGGTTGGAATTTGGTTGGCCGTGTCCCGCAGTAGAATACGCCATAGAATTGGGCTTATATTTTTTATGACACAATAAACGGTGAGAGATATCGGCAACAAATTGTCCAGCTTTTCATAGACCAATTAGATGATTTAGAATTGCACAACGGATATTTCTTATTTTATTTTGCTTAGTCTTGTTATTACTGGCTTGGTCCCATGATGTATTTCTTCCATTCTTTTCTGTTCTTCGCCATTTTTTTCGCCTGTGCTATTGTTTTGCCTTTCTTTTCAATAATTTCTTTCATTTCACTATCCCATGTTTTTATTGGTCTGCCTCTACTTTTCTTCTTTTTTGTTTTCGCCTGCCACACCTGTTCCACTTGTCTTTCCTCCTTCATCCTCTGTAGGTGTCCCCACCATTCTAATTTTCTTCTGTGTATAAATTCTTCTACCGTTTCTATTTCCAGCTGGTCTCTGATTTCTGTGTTCCTTATCCGGTCTCTTCTTGTCACTCCGATTATTCTCCTAAGGTACTTCATTTCCATTGCCTGGACTTTGCTCTTTTCTCTTTTTGTTAGAACCCAAGACTCACACCCAAATGTCAGTACCAGTCTGTATATTGACTTAGATATGGACAGTTTTGCTTTTCTTGTTAGTTCCCTTTTATTTATAGATGTTCTTAGTTGAAAATATAGCTTCGTTGTTTCTTTAATTCTGCTATCAATTTCCTTCTCATTTCGACCTTCACTTTGTATTTCTACCCTTAGGTATTTGTATTGTTCTACTTGGTATATTTTTGTATCATATATTTTAATACTAATCTGTTCTTGCTTTCCCGATATCATCACTTTTGTCTTGTTTTTGTTCATTTGCATTCCATTTGTTTTTAGCGTTTCGTTCCATATATTTAGATTATTTTGTAGGTCTTCTCTTTTTCTTCCTATTATTATTATATCATCCGCGAATGCTCCTTCTGCTATTTCAACTCTTTTCAATTTGTTATTTCCGATCTTTAGTGTTTTTACCTTTTCTCTGCATGTGTGACGTGCCTGAAGGCCGCGGAGCGAGTGGAGGGTCCCTTCGAAGCAGCGACGAGGGCCAGGCTCTCGGTGTCGGAGAGTGGGGTAGTTAAAAAAACGCTCCACGTAATTTTAACCTCGCCACTACTTCGTCACAAAGGGGGGCTCCACCCTACCTGCGTGGGTTGACGGCAGACAGTCAGCGAAGTTCAGAAATTACGAACTGTCGCAACGGCTGACCATCTGGCGCCCACACCACCAGATTTAAATCTCGCAATGAGAATAGGAAGTTAAACTGAAAAGAATGCCCGATTGAGAAAACGTGGGGGGAACTAAATATAACAGGTGTGAATTTTGTGGTGTAAAATATCAGCGTTTATTCACACAAAAGACAGGACACCGTGCCTACGCTTCCTGAAAGAAATACCTCCGCCCGCAAATCCGAATCCCGCGAACACGTAACGCGCGATGCGAAGGGCTGTCGGAGCCACCATTTCCTTACAAAAACGCAAAACACGTACGGCACGAAACACGCAACGCAAATTTTACACAAAAGAAAAAAACGATATATCAAAGGAAATTAAAACAATAAATGAGAACAAAAATATATATAGATTTGGCCTGTGTTCCTCGTGGCGACTCCACTGGCGATTCTGGGCCCGGTTCTTAGGACGTGCGGCGGCCGGCAATCCTCGGGGACAGCGTCGCTAAATTCCAGTCCTCAGAACAACTCTGGCAGGATGGTCGTTGCCCCTAGCCAAGAACCTGGCTGGCTGGGTTACTTCAGCCCTTACCCAAAAAAACTCTAATGTTTTGAGCGTGTAGAGTTGAGTAGTACAGTACCATCCCTTGCCTTGTGCCGGTGTCGTCAATCCCTCTTAGGGCGGTTAATGGAGGACACGTTTTAAATCCCGGAAACCGGTTGGCGATAGACCAAAGAAAAACTGTGACCTCGTGACACTTCTGCACTCCAGGGAAGTTGACTAGCTTCTACCTCATGGCAGCGTCTCGCCGACGATTTAAAAATCACACGCATATCGGAAACACGTCACGTTTAAAAAAAACGTGTGCGTAGCCGTTGCCTACGTTGGCGATCCGTGCGCGCAATTAAAAATCAAGACAGTTTCCGTCGGAGGCAAAACCGGCCCGTTACACATGTTCTAATTATTTCGTCTATAAATAAAATGAAAAGTGTTGGACCCAGACCTCCACCTTGTCTTAATCCGTTGTTTGAAGTGAACTCGCTGGATTGTTGATTTATTTCCACTATTATATTCCGGTTCTTCTGGTATATGCTTCTTATTACCCTTATAATCTTGTTATTCACATATATTTTCTTTAACATCGACCATACTTTTTCACGAGGCACCCTGTCGAACGCTATCACCATATCTATGAATCCTATGTACATCTGTTTATTTTCATAGTTTGCCTTTCCTGTATTTGTTTTATCATAAATATGTGGTCCTATATACTACTGCCTTCCCTGAATCCACTCTGTGATTCCATTAATGTTCTTTCTGTGCTTTGTTTTATTTATTTATTTATTAGTTGTTAATATATTTTCATATTTGTAGTTATTATATTAATTCCCCTGTAATTGTTACAGTCTTTTCTGTCGCCGTTCTTGTATATAGGTACATTGCTGTATATTGCATTGTATATCATTGCTGTCTCCCACTCCTTTGACACACACTCTTCTTGCCATGCTTTGTTGTAGATTTTTAGTAGCATTGATTTCCCTTGTGTACCTAGTTTCTTGATCATTTCTGTTGTGATTCTATCCACTCCTGCTGCTTTTCGTTTTCTTATTACTTCTGCAAATCTTCCATACTTATCTCTTGTTCTTCTTCATTTTCTGTATCTTGTTCTTGTTCGTTCGCATTTGTCACTTTTTCTTCCTCTTCCGTGTCGAGCAACTCCTGAAAGTATTGTTTCCATCTCTCCATCCTTTCTATGTCATCTGTTATTATTTCTCATTTTTTGTTCATTATATGTCTCGTCTCGTTTGTCCCTTTTGTCCTGTTCCTTTTGATTATGTTGTAGAACAATTTTATGTTGTCTTTGCTACTTTTCTCCATTTTGTCTCCAAATTTTCTCCAATTTTGTTTATTTGCTTCCATTACTTTGTTTAAACATTTTTCTGCTGTGCTTCTATTTTTCATAGCTTTCTGCAGCTTTCTTTACTAGATATTCTTTCCATGCTATCTTCTTGTTTTTAATCTCCTCTTTTATCTCATTCGTCCACCATCCCGTTTGTCTTTTCGTGTTTGTCATTTGGTAGCTTCCACATGTTGTCTGTGCAGCTGTTAGTATTATATTCTTGAATGCCTCCCACATTCCATCTAAGTCATCTTCCCTGTATGTATTTTGTTTCAGTACTATTTCATTCTCCACCAGATCCTTGTATTCGTTGCTCACGTCTTCTTCTTGTAATCTGTGAGCCTTGATCTTTTTAACTTCAATTTTCTTCATTTTGTTATCATCACTTTTTATTATTGGATCTTTTATTGTTGCTACCACTAGGTAGTGGTTACTTCTAATTTCTGGCCCTCTTCTTACTTTAGTGTCTACTACCTCTTTTCTGTGTTCTCTTTTTATGAGAATATAGTCTATAATTGACTCTTCGTTTGTAGTCTTGTAATTTATAAATTATGTTTTCTAAATCTTTACTTCTTTTTATGTTTCTTTTAACATTGTCAGATGTAAAGCGGAGCAATTATTAGATTTGTCGCAGCTCGTTTATTTCATTAATTCCTGCATGATTTTCAGTTTACAGCTTGTTTTTGCCGTAGAGTAATCTCCCCTACTTGGGGATGTTGCCTGTGAGGACTTCATTTTCATGCATATCTGCTTATTTTTATGTACACACAATTTAAAAATGCCCTCGGTTTTAAAAGTACCAAAGCCACAAATATTGCTGAAAATAATATTTTTGTAATACCTCTGTGTTATTGACATTTATCAGTACTGTCTGCTTGATCGATATGACAGGCGTAAAGGCCTTGGCCGTTATAATAACGGCCGTGGACGTTATTTAAATGACAACGCAAATTTATGAGCAATAAAGTCTTCATATTCTTTCTCATACCTGCTGCTGCTTTTTTAGGGAAGTAAATCGATTGTGGCAGCATTTGCTTCATTTAGTACATCTTCGGGGATACCACAAAACGAATAACTTTGCACATCTGACATTTTTTTTCTAATTTCACTTTGATTTGTTTGTTTGTATTTGAACCGTTGATGTTGCTATGGTATCAAATTGCGCCTGGATAACTAGTTTATTAATTTTGAAATTTAATATTGATAAATTGACCAGTTTTTGTAATTTAGGTATTACGGCATACGGCCGATATGCAAATAACAGGCTTGGTTGAATATAAACCTCGGCCGCGCCTGTTATTTGCTACATATCGGCCTAATGGCGTTATATACTATAATTTAGTATTAGAGTGGTTAAGTGTCAAATTCACAATAGAAATTTGAATTGCATGAAGATAGCTCTTATAGCTATCTTCATGATGAGTAATGAGTGAAATGTCTCGTGCGTCTATAAACAATTCTTTATTGTTGTCTTTTCATGTGTTTGGAAGGCACAAATATTACTGAAACTAATAATAATTTCGAATTTCAGCAGTCAAATATCAAATTCCACAATATAAATTAGAATAACATGAAGATAACATTTATTGCCATATTCAAGTCCAATGAGTGTAAATAAAGTTGCCTATGTCATAAATAGAACTATTTTTATTGGAACGGAATAAAAATATTTTACATGGTGACGTAAATACAAGCATTTAGACACACCTTGTATAAAGCTGATTTTACAAATTAGGTGACAGACAATAAAAAGCAGTGTGTACATGGATTATATAATACTGCTATGGCGATTACGAATTTTTGCGAGTAATTGTGTAGGCTTATAATGAGTAAATTGTAATGCTGTGCACCGTTCGAAAATATTATAACTCGGCATCGCCCGTAAATACACGTATTTTATTACAAACATCCGCAGCACTCTAGTAGACTCAAATAACAAGGCTAGTTTTATTCGGTAGCTTGTTGTTGTTTACATCTCGTCTCGTCGTAATAATATTTATTTACTTCTGACCTTAGCACAGCGGGCAAAGAAGACATATCTTACAAGGGAGTAGTGCCGGCCGATCAACTAAAGGGCAGCGTCCCACTACATGCGCGAAATTAGTTAATTTAAATTGTTCCTGTTCGCAAGTTGGAAATATTTTAAGCATCATATCTCTTCGTGATACCCGAGAATAAAATATTGGAATTCAAATTGTTAATATTCTTAAGAACAACAAATATACCGAGTGGATTAGGGATGAACTTATCAATTTAATATGTAAAATTAAATATGTGTAATAATTAGCTCCCATATTAATTTTAGACATAAATCGTAAAGGAATATTTTTTTAAATGATGACAAATAATTATAAATTCGTGCTTGTCGTTTGGGATAAATCATAATAATAACACGTAATTTGAGAAAGAACGATATTTTTTTCACTATCAAAACATTTTACAGTAACGTCAGTTTACGCAGAGTTCGTGACTTATTTTCGGAAATTTAACAGTCGACCAATTCCGTCAGTATAAACAATTAGCAAGTTTGTGAAAAAGTTTAATAATACAGGAAGTGTAGCGACAGATGATTCAAATCTATTTTAATACCCCAATTTTAACAAATATTATTTCCAAAATATTAATATTACAGGCAAACGGAACAGAAGAAGCAACGATAAATTGGAAACAAGAGTTTTGGGTTTGATAAATGCTGAACCAACAACTAGAGTTATTAGAGAAAGTCTCTGTAAAATGTTTTGATAATGAATACTTTCTCTTCATTGGAATAAACTCAGATGATTTTTATAGTAATTGATATCAGACTAGCAAATTTATTTTCATTATAACATGACATTTGGCTCATGGCAAAGGTTTTTATGGTACATTGTTCAACTTATTTTTATTACTTCTGAGGTGCGTTCTAGTACAAACGTAAATTAAATGGACGAAAATTTTACAGTTTTTAATACTCTAAAAAAAATTTTCTCTGAAATTAATAGGGGAGCTAATAATTACACATATTTAATTTTACATTTTAAATTCCTATGTTCGGCCCTTATCCCAGACACTCGGTACCTATATACAGGGTGTCCAAACTCAAAAAGCCGTAAATAAGGATCAACAGCATGGGGATCTCGGAAACCGCAAAAGTTACAAAGGCGGTTAAATTACAAAAAAAAAAATTACGCAATTTAGTAGTCAGTAATATTGTATTGACAAAACCAGAAAATTCCGCTTACTTCCGGAGATATTCGACAAAATCAGAAATTTTGCGATATCATTTTTATGTTTTTCTCAGGTTATTTGGAAAGGTATAAAAAAGGTATAGAAAGGTATATAAACAAAAGGCAATTTCTCATTGCCACTTTTTTAGCTCTACAAGACAGCGTTTATAAATTTTCAGTAGAACGTTTCGTTTCGAAGAAACCATCATCAACATTATATTTTTATATTGCCCGTAAATAAAGTACACCCTGTATTAAATCGCATTTCCTCTTACGAATTCCACGATTTATATCACAGTATGGTTTCTCATGTTTTTATTAAAAAAAAGGCTTTATAATACATGTCGAACATTTTGAAATCCGGAGATATTCCGGAAGTACGGACTGACCACTAAATTGCGCAACATTTTTGTAATTTAATCGCCTTTGTAACTTTTACTGTTTCTTAGATCCCCAGCATGCTGATGATCCTTATCTTGGACACCCTATATATATTACTGATACTTATTTATGAATCAAATCATTTTAAACTATGCACAGCCCTGTATCAAATCATACTCTTTAGTATGAAAATATTTAAAAACATTCCTATGAAAAATTATCGAATTAAATTGCTTTTACGAAAAACAAATGTTATGTAAGCAATTTTTACTGTTTTATTAGTTTTAGTGGTTAACAGTAGGCAAGGGCGATTTTGGAAATTATTTTATATCTACCAGCGTTATTCATAAAAATTTAAACCAAGGTTTAGCGGTGTTTTACAAAGGCTTACTAAGATTAAACCATAGTTAATGCAGAAATTCGAATTTTCGAAATATTACGTTACTAATGACAATTTTTAATGATTATAATATAATAATATTAATAATTTTAATATAAATAATTATTGATTAAAATGATTATAATAATATAAATTAAAATTATTATAATATTTATAATAATAATGATAATAATGATAAATTTTCAGCTGCAAAATATATCAGTCATAGAGGTACCTTTCAGGTACAATTCGAGACAAAATTTCTGTTTTTTATCTTATTTGTAAGATAAATTGAAGCCATTTTCCATAACGTCTTTTTGAAGTGAAATTCTTGGAATTTAACAACAAAAGTTGAAAGCTGATGATAGAAGGTTGAAAGTATTTCAACTAAGGAGAATGGTGTCAGCCATGTTTGGATGATTTTTTTCAAATTCTTATCTTATTGGGACCATAAACTTTTAATGGTCCATGAGCATGGGATACCCTGTATACATACGACTGAAATGTTTTTTCTATTATTCGTGTTTTGTGTGATATTTCATTAAATGTTTGTTTTGTACACGTCAAATATGTTTATTTGACAATAAATAATTTGACTTTAAGCAAAACAAGCTTTACGTTCATACGAGAACATATTTAAAAAAAAAATGAGAGAATTATAATAGATTTCAATAAACATCCAAATATAACATTAAAAACAACATATTTATTAACGCCAATTTGACATATCCATATTTTAAAAAAACACTACATTATGTAGTATATTGTTTATTAATGAAGATAGTAAAGGTTTATTAACAAAAGTGCTCAAAGAACATGATAAAATTGATAAAAATCGAAAATGGAAAATAATGAGCTTTTTGCTGCAACTTGAAAACCAAACACGATGACCGACGATGGAAAAACAAACATTTTACCAATAAGTTTATCTTGAAAACGGAGATTGAGGATTGCCCATGCGATTTTCTCTATCTCTTCTAGTTACCGGAACCACCTATCGAAATATTCAAATTTAGACACCCTGTACAATATACAAAACAGAAAAAGGACACATCATATCGCGACTGCAAAAAAGTTAATTCAATAACACGATAATAATTAATTAAGCATGCATTGTCACTGACAATCATCGTTGATTCGAGCTTAATTTCATCAGACGACCGAGCGTACGCACCAGTTCAAAGCCCACACTCGGAATCAAATGTTCTTAACTAATGCCACATTGACCTTTAACTCTACAATGTTAAAGGTTAATTTAAATGGGCACTTATGTCCGTGAACAGTAATTAGAAGTAATAACGAAATTTAGATTTTGTTTACCTGAAATATTAACGGCGTATAATCAACGAGTACTTGCGGACTAAAAAATGGAGAATTATTCAAATACATTCATAACTCGACAGATAAACTGAAAATATAAAGCTGTTTCGCTAAAAACCAAAGCCTTAGGCATAAAATGGAAGAAAAAAAACAAAATAACGTGTTGTTTAGAGACGATTTTCTTTCAGTTAATAATTTTTCATATTACGATATTTTTATTTCAATCAACTACATGTAAGTATGTGAAGTAATTCATTGTGAAACGAGTATGCGAATTTCAGCACGAGCCCGAAAGCATTCTAATTTTTTTACGTAATTGTCCAGACAAATTTGACTTTTTGGCGGTATTAAATTATATAGTTTTGAAATTTAGTGTTTAATATTGAAAAAACACTCCCCAAACGGGGAACTTATATTTTGCAATTATCTCGCAAACGGTGCAAAACGGTGCAGCGATTTTTATACAGAGAGCGCATAGAGTATTAAGAACTAGCTTTATTTTTTCACCTGTATAAATTGTCGAAAAACGCTTCAACAGGTCAAAATGATTTTTTTCAAACAAATATTTTGAGACCATTTTCAATTTTCCATCTCTATCCGTTTTGAAGTTATGACGTCAGAGCCTTTTTTTTAAATGACACCCATAGTTTTTATTATTGATTTTGATAGTACTTTTTATTATGTTTTCAACAACAGGACATTTTCAATATGTAACATTTGAAAAAAAATTGAGAAAAGTGCGTTAAAGTAAAACTATTAAATTATTATTTCAATGTGCAGAATGCATCTGGTTACCATTCAAAACAACGTCAGTTAAAACAAAATTAGGAAAACAGACTAGGATTTTAAATATTGGAATAAAACAAAATTTATCAACCTGAAAAACATTCTTATTACAACATCATCAATTACAAAAATAAGAACAGAAAAACGAAACGAAAGAAATTTTTATCGAGGAAAAATACTAAGAAATTGGTTTAAGATAAGTTTTAAAATAATATGAAGTTACAAAAATAAAAAATATTGGTTAGGGAAAAAAATAAAATTAGATGCTCAAATTGTTGACCAGTTTGTTCTTGAAAGTGTGCCAATCGATAGTCGAAAGGCTTCACAGACATTGAGGAGAACTTTTCTAATTTTGTTCTAACTGACGTTGTTTTGAATGGTAACTAGATGCATTCTGCACATTGAAATAATAATTTAATAGTAACGCACTTTTTCTCATTTTTTTTCAAATGTTATAAATTGAAAATGTCATGTTGTTGAAAATGTTAATGATGAAATGTTAATAAAAAGTACTATCAAAATCAATAATAAAAAATATAGGTTGTCATTTAAAAAAAATGGCACTGACGTCATAACTTCAAAACGGAGAGAGATGGAAAAATGAAAATCGTCTCAAAATAATTGTTTGAAAAAAAATCATTTTGACCTGTTGAAGCATTTTTCAAAAATTTATACAGGGGAAAAAATAAAGCCAGGTCTTAATACTTTATACGCTCTCTGTATAGGGTAAAGTTGATGGAAACAAAATTTTAAACAAAATATATTATACGGTTTGCCACAAAAGCTATAGTTCGCGTGGTATAGAGGCCGGAAGGAAGTAATTCTGACGCGCAACGCACAATTCGTTTCTCGGGCTTCCATTTCGTAACCAACTACTAAACGGCTAGATTTTAGTTAAAAGTGCTCATAACTGAAGTTGTAGAACGAGAAATTCTCGATTAGAGTAAGTAAATCATTTTAACGAAAATCTGTGATAAATGTCATAAATGCATCTGATATTCGAATGTGATGCTCTGAGGTAACGTACAAGTTACTGTTGACGGTTTTTTATACTCAATACACTTGATTATGTAATTTTGTAATAATTGTGAATGCTTTCTCAAAAACTGACCAAAGAAATTGAAACTGAAGTTAGCTGTGCAGCAGACATTGTATTGGCAGATTTACTACCTAAAAAGTCGTTAAAAATATATGAAGGTCAATTTGAACAATTCGACAAATGATGCTCTTAATAAAATGTTACGCAATAGAACTATCAACTACAGAATACTACAACTAAGAAGAATCTAAGGAGTTCAAGAATTCCACATTTGGGTACATTATTCTATGCTAAAAGCTGACGATTTTATTGAAAATAAATGTGAATATGGCGAAAATTTTCCAACTGCTCGCATTTTTGAAGAGGCAGAATGATGAATACGTAACAAAGAACTCAAAAGTTTTCACTAGAGTTAAAATGTATCCTTTTTCAAGAAGCACCAGATGATGAATATTTGCTAATGAAGGTAAGAGGTTAAAATTTATAAATGAGTAATATGTGTAATTCTTTATATTCATGTCTATCGCAGATTGATTTATTAATGGGTAGCGCATGAGCAAGTCCAAAAGACGAAATAATAAAAATTATTGGTAACGACCTAAAACAGGGGCCGGCAAACTTTTGAGCGTGAAGAGCCAAACATGTCTATTACAACGATTTAAAAAAAAATCGAGAACATTAATATATTTTTACAATATAGTCATTTGGTAGTCATTTGGTAACAAATTATAATTTTATGCATTGGAGTGTTGTTTCCCTACTACTATTATTTTGTTTTGTTTATGTTCAGCTTCATTTCTTTTGCCTTTAGTTCAGTCTTCCATAAGTTTACTCTTTCTTGTAGCTGTTTTGATGTTCTTGTTATTATTATTACATCGTCTGCAAATGCTCCTTCCGATATTCCTATTTTTCCGTGCTTTTATAGCCTACTATCCATTTTTTTTTTGTTATAGAGATCATAAATATATATTTACAATATAGTCATTTGATAGTCATTTGGTAACAAATTATAATTTTATGCATTGGAGAAAAAGATTAGAAATAAATCACAAAAAAGGATTCGTATTTTCGCATTTGTTTTAATCAATTCAAGCAATTAAATTGCATTTCCTTGGAACGTTTCTGTATAATCAGTATACTACTAATAACTTTCAATTTCAGTCAGGACTAAAAGGTCGTATAAGATTTCTAAATTTACCATTACTGAGATTCATATTAGATAACGATTGCTGACATAAATATGTAAATATGAAGATGTTGAGGACAATAGTGCATTTGTTTATCAACTCATACGACTCCGATTAATAAAGCGTATGCCTACTTTATGTAAATCAGTCATAACAGTCAGCCTGCGCTATGAAATCAAATTGTTTTTTTTTTTCTTTCTCCAGTTCTTCTGCTTGACGTCCAAATTTTGAGCCCCCAAGTGTTTGATTGTCAAGTCAAACAACTGCATTTTAAAGTTATCCGAATTAATTTCAAAAATAAATAATATTAATGTCTTGGTATTGGCATTAAAAGGATTTGTAAAACAAGCTTGTTTTTGGATGAGACTTGATGACGCTGATGATGATGATGAACAGTTTCTGAAGCCTACTCAGCCACTAATTTTATATTATTTTATTTTTATAAATAGATTCCGATATGGAACAGATGCATAAAATATACATAGTTCAATAAAAGGGAAATATAAATAAACATTTCATACTCTCTTTTCAAGAAAAAGAAATTCATAGGTCCTGTTTTACAAAGAAATGTAATGATATATTTTAATTATTAGTATCATTAACTTATGTGATGGCCACATATATATATATATATATATATATATATATATATATATATATATATATATATATATTAATTCAGTGTGTACAAGAGCATTCAGGAAACATTTCAAAAACTACGTATTTCAAGAATATGGTTGTGAAATACTTGTTTGTAGTAAATTGTCATGCCAATTGCTCTACGAGATAAAAAGTATATCATTCCATTTAGAAAAAATTAAATACGCTTAATTTAAGTGGGCACTTAACTAATGACATTTTTGAATGACTGATTGTCAAAATTTTCAGCTGTTAAATATACCAGTGATAGAGGTACCTTCCAGGTATAATTTGAGATAAATTTTCCGTTGCTATCTTATCTGTAAGAAAGATTGAAGCCATTTTTCATAACGTCTTTTTGAGATTAAATTCCAAGATTTTGAAATCTTGGAATTTAACTTATATCTCAGCAAGTAAAAAATATAGGTGTACACACATTTTTACAAAATATGTTTTAAATTAAACGGGGAAGCCAGAAACATAATAATATATAGGGTGTTCCATTTAAAAACAAAAGCTGATGGCCACTTCCGGTAGAACCGAAAGTGATAAAAGGTTGAAAGTATTTCACCTGAGGAGAACAGAATGAGCCATGTTTAGATGAACTTTTTCAAATTTATATCTTATCGGGAACCCCATAAACTTTTAATGGTCCATGAGCGAGGGACACCTTGTATAAGCAATAAGGATTGCTTTTTTTTGTTGACACAACAAGTGAAACACTGTTCAAGAAGATTGTTTTTACATTGTTATGGGAGTTTAACAAACAACACATTCAAAATTTTGTCATAGCCCCATTAGATTTGGACATGATTTTTTAACGGGAGTCGTATTTAGACCAACTGTGACGGGTTATATCGCCTATGTATGTACACTTTTATTTAAAAAAAACCTTCAACGTATGCCAATTACTGCAACGTAGGCAACCAACAGTACCCCGCCGTAGTAAGTCGTATATTTGCGTATATTTGGTTGCGTTTGGTGCATAAACGTTTATAGAGAATACGCAACCAAATATACGACTTGAGTCGAACTCACGCTCAAGTACGGACTGTAGATAGGAGCCTAAGCACTTTGCATTTTTCTTCACAATCGATCAATGTATGATGATATTTTTCTTTGCCACAGTAGTATTACTTTAAAAGTAAACGTTTAAAATTTGCAGATTTTTTTTCTCTAAAATATGACAACTCTTGTGTTTGTTTTTAGTATTTAAGTATATTGAACCGTCGATGTGTTAAATCACAATGTGATAGAATACACTGTTCGTGTCTCATTCTTCATATAATATTTTTTTAAACCAATTTCACACAAAATGAATTCTTCATAAATTTATCTCGTATACGTTCGAAGCTTTTCATAAAATGTCGTAGTAGTTTATTTTTGCACATGAAAAATGTATAAACGCAAAATAGCTATTTATGTAATAAATACATAGTTTTGTACTTTACGGATGAGCCTTAAAGTTTAAGGTCCAAGAAAGACCAAAATTTAACTTAAGCAAGAAGATAAATCAGACGAATCCATAAAGTCTAATTATGTAAGCATTACAAGGCTTTATGTTCCACTGTTTTTACTTACACATACTTTCATATGAACGCACATGAAATTGTCTCCAAAATAAACTATAAACAAATAATAATGGCAAAATTTTGTCTATAAGTTTAAATTTCGCGCGGTTTTTCATGGCCATGTTTTGTTATTTGGTGGTCCTGCTGAAAATTCATATTTTGTAGTTATGTGAACCTGGATTACTGTCTGCTCGAAAAATGAACTATAGACGGTAGGTATCTTAATAGAGGAAGAAATTATGTAGAAAAGTAGCTTTAGATCCACGCTTTCATGTAAAAATAAAATTGTTAACAAACATACTCTCTATTCATGATGTTTTTGCGTCAGGGAAGTCTATGAATATCTAGTAATTTTGTTAGTAGTGTTTCGGAAATAAGTGAATTTCCCGATGGAAGTTGTTATTTTTTTTAGGTAAGTTGTTTTCAATTTGAGGTTATATTTTTAAATAACATTGTTGTCAGATGTAAAGTTTAAATTATTGGAGATGAAAATGGAACGATGGGAAAGAAAATTGTGGTTTTGATTAATATTTTCACAGAAGTGAAAATTATATCTGGGTTCGAATATGTAGTAAAAAAAAAAATAATAATGGTATCTTTAAAAGCTAGTAGTGAAAATAAATATAAATCTGACAATGTGGTAGAAAGCAAATGTATAATAGACATCGACATAAAAAAAATAATTAACTTCCGTTGCATCACTGAATCTGTTTGTCCAACATAACAAAAAGAAAACCCAGCCAACTCAGTTGCAAAAAGGTCGTGAATGTATATTAGTCCTTAGTTTTTTTTTTATATAACACTGTACTTACTTTAAAACATGTTTAATATATTCCTATCACGATTAATCCAATTATTTAATTCTAATTCATCTTTAAAATCTCACAGCGGATGTGTAAACTAAATTAAACCCTGCCTTGTGTAATAGCTTTGTGGCATGTCTGGGGGCATTTATTAGTGTTCTATTGTATTGGGTTCCGAATCAACTTAAACTAATAGACGAAACATGAGAGCATTTTATACATAAGAAACATTTCTTGTAATTATGAAGTGCAATATTTTTCTTCAATGACTCCCTCGCTGTGACAGCTGACAATGTTTATAGAAGTTCGTAGGTGGACATTAATTGTTTATGTGATGTGTTAATTGCTTGAATGAATCACTAAATAAACTTTGGAACAATGCAATCTTTATTAAACCACTAAATATGACATTATAATAGATATTTATATAAGAGTGAGTTAAGTGGATGTTTATTCACGAGAATAAAAGTTAGGCACGAATGGAGTAGGGAAGTGGGTTAATTTATTCGAGTGAAAACCATCTTTATTAATTCACGTCTTTTGTACAAAATTTTATTCAATTTTATCGAACATCAGTTTAGTAGTTATACATTTAATTTTTATAATATTAAGTTCGGAAAGACCCCTTCTGAGGTCTATAGCCTTAATAAAGATCGTTATATATTAAGTCGGTGGAAAATCAAAGTGACATTTATTTTAAACAAAAATTTAAAAGGGCTGATTGTAGTGTTGCTGTAGCAGAAGGAGTTTCAAATCCAGCCTCAGAAGCAGTAGGAAAGTAGGTACCCACAAAGTCAAGGGTATTCTATAAAAAGGATGTTGTATGCTCTTGATTTTGAGTTAGTTAAACGTTTTTATTCAATCCTCACTGTTAAAATTGCATTTTATCTACTCTTTACTTCATATTAAAATGCAATTTTATTGTTTACACGATAAAAAAAATACTTGTTTGTTATTTTCATGATAACTGCGACTTCTATGCCAACATCCATTGTTGTATTAGCTTCTGACGTTTATAATTATTAAAAAAGAATTAAAATAATTAATTACATACCGATTTAATTAATACCATAATTACGTATATTACATACCGAGCGGGGAAACGGATCACTACAGCCAAGTGCTTCTTTAGATGCCCGTCAATATTAATTGTTCTAAATAGTTTAATACTCTTTTTAGTTTACTTCAACAGTTTTGTGATTTATCAAAGTGACGGTGACACTTGCTAGCTGGGAAAGTGTATTCCCGGCTAGCCGGGAAGTAAAATTATTCAATGAGTCATTTCTCGACCGCTTTAAAAGGCATAAATGCAGATATTTTCAACTGATTGTGAGTAAATTCATTTACTAGTAAAAACGGTGAAGATTAAATAACATTTTATATTATATACGACAATAAAATTGTCATTTACCAGTAAAAACGGTGAAGATTAAATAACAGTTTATATTATATACGACAATAAAATTGCTGATTTTCTTTTCAGCGACTTTAACGAAGTCGAGTGACTTCTGAATTAAATGCACTCTAAAAGATAAAATTAAATTTTATCGTCTTGTATAATAAATAACTATTATTCATTAGTGGATTCAAGAAAAAAATATTTCACGTTGCACATAAACAACTCTTTATGACGTTTGCTAAGAGACTTCTAAATTAAATGCACTCTCAAAGATAAAATTCAATTTTATCGTCTTGTATAATAAATAACTATTATTCACCAGTAGATTCAAGAAAAAAATATTTCACATTGAATATAAACAACTGGTTATGACGTTATACAGAGGTGGTCACCGTTAGTTTAAAACATCAGAATTGAAAAACAAAGATTAGTCCTTTGTACTATCAGTATCAAATATAATTTTAGTATTTTAATTATTAGAATTAAGTATTATGGAAACTCGTATAAATGTGGAAATAGATTTGGCGCATACTTGTTTAAACTCCATTATTATGACTGGGTAAATAACGCACGTTTTGAGTTTAAAAAAATTATTCATCTGCCCGATGAAGGCACTGTGTGTCGAAACATGTCGCAGACAATACATTTTTTTTTAACTCAAAACGTGCGTTATTTACTCAGTATACAAATGCAATTATTAGATTATCAAAGGGAAATTATTAATATCTATTTGATAATTTCAATGAATTCAAATTTAATGATTCCAAATCATGAGCACGTATTTCAAAGGACAACCGAAGAAGAAAATGACATGGCAATCTCCGGGGAATAAAATGGGACAGTTCCAAATAGATCATGTCGCAATAACAAAATCGCAGACAAGAGAAATACAACATGTCAAAGTCATAAGGTCGGCAAACGGAAACCAGAATAACCAGAATAAAAATCAAACTAGTTCCTAACAAGCACAATACAGAAAGAAATCATAACAGAACATTCAGAGTAGACAACGAACTTCTAGAAACCAACAAGGAAAAATATCAAGAAATGACGAATGTATAAACAACAAATTGGGAAAACATAAAGAGCACAATTGTAGAAAGAACAAAGGAGGTGGCGCACCATAAAAAGACCAAAAGACACCAGTGGTGAAGCTTAGACTGTGAAAGAGCAATTGAACAAATGGCCAAACACTGGAGGACACGGCAAAAGACTAAACTAGATATAGACTATGAAAACTTCCGAGAAACCAGGAAAAACACGAGTAAAATAATTAGAAGAACCAAAATAAATTATGACAAAGACACAACAGGGAGGATCGAAGAAAACTTTAGGAAAAATAAAACCAGAGACTACTACAGCACATTTAAGGACGCAATCCAAAAATACCAGACACCCAATATATATTTTCGAAAACCGGACGGCAAAATAGCAGTTAATAACATAGAAAATTGCGAGCTACTAGCAAAACACTTCGAGGAAATACTCAACTGCGAAGCAGCTGAAGGCTTCCCGCCAAGCTGGATATCAACCAAAACAGGTGTTGACTCTAAGCCACCAGATATAAATGAAATCAAACAAACACTTGTATACCTCAAAAACAACAAAGCACCAGCGGAAAGACTCCATCACAGCGGAGATGCTAAAAACATGCAGCCCGAAGATGGTGGAAAACATCTGTAACATAATTAAGACGATTTGGGAGGATGAAGAGATCCCAGGAGTAGTGGAAATAAGCCATAATTCAACCGATACACAAAAAAGGAGACAAAAAAGACGTTAATAACTACCGAAAAATCTCACTAATACAGGTGGTGTATAAGATATTATCCAAAACAATATTAAAAAGAGCTGAAGCACAACTAGATGGCCAAATAGAGGAATATCAAAGGGGTTTTAGAAAAGGAAGATCATACATTGAACAAATAATGTCTCTCAAAATAATACAAAAACACTGCACATCAAGCGGAAAATAATTGGTAACAATGTTCGTAGACTTTCAAAAAGCCTACGACTCAATTGATAGAAACAGGCTATTCAAGGTACTAAGAGATATGGGATTGGACAACAAAACACATAAACTAATAGAAGCAACCCTTACCGACACATACGTCAAAGTAAAATTTAAGGGACTGTTATCGAGACTAATCAAAATTAAAACGGGAGTCAGGCAAGAAGACGGAATCTGGCCACTGTTGTTCAACTGTGCGCTAGAAAAAGTAATAAGAAAATGGAGAAGGAAGATAGGGGAGAAAAATTTCCGAGACATAAAGCTGACCAAAGATAAATACATTGGAAAACCTATTACAGTGGACTGCCTAGCCTTTGCGGACGATATAGTAATTTTCGCAAACTCGGAGGAAGCCAAAGTAAAAATTGAAATTCTCATGGAAATCGCGAAGAAAATTGGTCTACAGATATCTTTTGAAAAGACAAAATATTTCATTACAGAAAAAAAGTCGACTCAGAAAAAAATTAAAACAGAGTACGGAGAAATTGGAAGGGTCCTGAAATTTAAGTCGTATTTAGGAGAAATAATAACACCTAATGGAAACAACAAAGAAGCATACGAAAATAGGGTCTCAAAATTAAACAATTAAACAACGCATACTTTTTATGAAGGGGTATCTATAGCAAGATATCCATCTCGATAAACGCGAAGATAAGACATCTAAATACAGTACTTAAACCAGAAGTGCTATATTCCGCAGAATGCTTATGCTTACAGTGGTTCCTCGAATATATGAAGAGCGGTCGTAATTGTAATACAATGATGTTAATATTACTAGGAATAATTATGCTTATTACCTTAATAACATCCCCTACCTAATTTATTTATAAATATTATCCTAGTAATCCGACAAAACTTTTGAATTCCAATATGACACCAAATTATTTAATAATAATCCAGGGCGTATTATTGTTAACAATCATTTTCAATTTTTAATTTGTGCACAGAGTTGAAATAAATCATATTTATATTTAAATTTATATATTTTTTATATTTATATCAATTGGTTTACATCACGATTTAAATCGTATAATTTGTTTAAATAAATGATTGAATTTGAACGAGTATTGATGATTAAAACAAATTTCAGCATGTACCATGTGCTGGAGAAAAATATGGAAGAACGAATATTTTACTTACTTACAATTCTCTACTTTAAAGCAAGCTAACCGGGCTTTTTTTCTTTATTACACATAGCATTGTTTGTTGGTTTACTAGTGACAATGCATAACTGGTTGCCTGCAAGAAATGTTCCTATGTGTAACTGTAAAAAAAAAGTCAACTGTATGTATAGGTTCAGGCAACCAGTTGTACATAGATTTAAAGGTGTACATAAACCACAGAGAGGTTATGAAGAAATCTCAAATCTTAAAATTTTTAATGAAGAAATTCTAACTGTATGATATTTCAAACAGTCTGGCTACATCTAAAAGCAATCCTGTGGGCCTTTAGTTTACACAACATAGGATAGTCAGTTTCCTCTCTTCTGTTAAAACATGGTTGATTTTATCCCGTAAAATATACAGGGTGTCTCCTAAAATACGCTGCTGGCCATGACTTATTTATTTATTGGCCGATTTAAAAAAAAAAACAAGATTAAATGGCTCCACATGTTCTATAAAGGAGCCCTACTTTTGTTTTTTTTGCAAAATCAACTTTCATTTCACCTTTTTTTCAAATTGTAGCATATATTTACTTTGTTTTCTGGTAGAGATTATTTTTCTGAATCTAAAGATGTATAACAAGTTGGCTATATATGTAATCATTTGAAAAAAAAAAGTTGACTATTGCTGAAATGAAAGTTAATTTTGCAAAAAAACAAAATTAGGGCCCTATATGTAGAACATGTGGAGCCATTTAATCTTGTTTTTGTTTTTTTTTTAAATCGACCAATAAATAAAGGAGTTATTAAAGGAGAAATAGATAAAGCAGTATAAAAACATGAAAATGTGTCACTTGGATGAACTAAAAAGGCGTATACGTACTTCATAAACCCGCAATTCATCCAAGACCCGCTACTGCATTGAAATAGAGGAGAAACATGGAGGGCATTTTGAAAACTTGCTGGGACATCAGGATTCAACAACACTTAACCTTTTATGTTGTTTTGTTTACCGTTGGAATTGTTTGAATAAATTAATGTCTTCATTTAAAACTGAATTTTTGTGATTCCTTTATTGTTAAAAACATAACCTATCTGTGTTACATAACCTATCTGTTTGGCATTTTATATGTCAAAATAGTGACAGTGTATAACTGGTTGCCTACACTTACGCCGCTATATACGTTGATTATTTTTTTAAAGTTACACATAGAAATAAAGAAAAAAAGCCCGGTATAGTTTCATTATATATTTAATTGTTTACCTATTGAAACGCACAAACAGTGCAAAAACAACGACTAATTAAAAAAAATCTATTTATTTCATTTCTCATTTAAATTCTCATTTAAATTCTATTCTCGATTAAAATTTTATTCTCATTTAAATCAATGATATATTTAAAAAATATCAGTTGTCAGACAAGTCTCCCTTGAATTAAAACCTGACGTGTTTCAGCGATTTCGTGATTTTTTTTAATTTTTCGTAGATATTTAGGCTAAAGGTGATATAAATAAAGGTGACCCATTCGCCTGGGATACCCTGTATGTATTTATTAAACGCCACAGGAAGGTAAGACTGGGAAAGACTAGCGGTTCGCGATGTAAGCGGAAATGCATTCACATTTTGCCACGCATATTGTAATGTACACACACATGCTGTTTACAGTAATAGCTCAATGCCTCCGCACTGTTCCATGCAAATTGTATGGATTGGCAGAATTTTGATTAAATGTAGGCGTTATCGAGCATATTAGTACTTGTATTAATTATCTATTCAAGATCTCTAGGGGAACCCATTATTATTTTATATTAGTGCAATCTTCAGTTGCGATCTGGATTGAATAGTAGCTGTACGCGCCGCGCCGCACAAGCGGGTCTATTTAAAATTGAGAATAACTATCTTCCGGATATCTGCCCAAGCCGGTTTGATTTCCTCTTGAAATTATGAAATTTATACAATATAAGAATTTACAAAATTGACTTAGTATCCTCCGAGGCAACTCTGATTATTCACATTTAACTACAACACATGGTTTTAATGTCTTATAGCCTTGGTAATCGGTTCTGCGATAATTTATTATAATAGCAGATAGCTATATAATTTATTATAATAGCAGGATTCTAGTTAAAATTAAAATGATTTATTTTATTTTTCAGTTTCTCCCACAAACAAGGTTCCCAATTGTTGTTGAACATGTTAATTAACTAAACCGCAAAATGCAATTCATGATGTTCTGGCAGTTACTGCAAATACCATTTAAAAATAATCATCCGCTAAAAGTCACCTTACAGTGTTTAAAACCAGCCGCTTGTTAAACTAATTGAGTCTGCGGTAGGTTTCCACAGTTCAAGTAAATACTGGAGGATTGAAAATGTATCGTTCTTAATAAATTCATGAAATAATTCTTATTATCCATGACGGGCACTGCATTTCTAAACGATATGCCTAGTCAATTGATTAGGTGCACAAAATTGCAAATATCTTCTAATATAAATTCTACTTACTTGTAATTAATGCATGGAAATGTAAATTTTATTAATGTAGTTTGCATTAAAATAGTGTGAAGTGAATTCAATTAACAGAAATTCATATTACAATTTAGTACATTATTTCCTGCACAAAATAAATTTGTGCACTATTCGTACAGGTGCAATTTTATATATTTAAGTAAAATTAAAATATATATATATATATATATAATAAAATATATACAGGGTGTTTAAAAACAAATGTATGATATTTGTAAGACATTCAGTACAGACCAAAATAAGGCAAAAAGTCTTAATAAACAGGTGCTAAAATTAACCGTTAATATGAAAAATATGAATGTTAATGTTAAAGATAAATAAATATTTATGATCGTATGTTCTACGTTGACAACACACCACACCTCCACATTTTAAATAAAAATTGCAGTTACCATTTATAATTTTTAATTTAGTGGTCAGTGCCGTATAAACAGGGGTTCTTATATAGTTATTGCTACATAAAAACCTTGAGGTTAGGATTTTTTTAGTTCAAAAGAAAATAAGTTTACTACTTACAGAATAACACTCAGAATAACACTTCTTTTCTTAACAGAGTAAAACTAAACGTTTTTTTTTTTTAATCAATTAAGTCAATTAATATTAGTAAAAAAATTATAGAACGTTTCTGAGCACACATTATTACGCAGCATTATTAGGATTGTTTTTTTAAATTATTTTATGTGTTCTGCCTATCACGATTATATAATTCATCATAAATTTGGCCAATAGCAATCACAAATTTTAAATAGTTACCTGTTTTGATAAACGGATATACCCTTGACAACGTGGTTTTATCACTGCGGTTTTTCGGTGGGTCCAACAAAGCAAAACTAATGGATAATAATTGAAATCTAGAGCCATGATTTAATAACTGACATGACAACAAGTTTTGTATTTATTAATAAACGTCAAATAAAATCGCAATGAATCGTTATGAGAAATAATCGATATTTTCGATGGCTCGAGTGGTATTCGTTACGATTATATAATGAATAGACCGATAATAATTAAATTATTAAAATTATCACTTATTTTGTATTAACATTAAACGTACAATTATTGTAGGTGTAATAATTTAATTATTATCAGTCTATTCATTATACAGGGTACCTCTAAATTACGTAGACATGGCTCAACCACAGATTACTGGGATCAAAAAAATACGATTTAATAAAACTTATCTATATACAAATGCGTTTGGTTTAGCCAGTATTCAACTTCAAAGTTAATTTAAAAAAATTGCAAGTGCATATAAAAAGAGAACGTTTCCATTGATTTTGATGTTGTTTGGTATGACACTCTATACAGGTATAACTCATATTTTGACATAATATTGTTATTATCAGTAGACCGGTTGTGTATAAAACAAGTGAGACCCAACATTAATGCATTCATATTTGTTAATGACAAAAGCAAATAATTTAAAAAAAAATCAAATCGGACGCAGGCATTCATTATTAAGTTTTTTTGTATCTTTATAGTTTTTGATATCTGTTACAAATTCGGCTCAAAAAAATTAAATATGAGTGACTGCGCTACACTCGTTTGGAAACAAATCATCAGTGAAAACAGAACAAAGTGACAAGTCCCCTAGCAATATGTTTCTCCATAGTTAACTGTTATCCAGATGAAGTAGTTTTACAATGTTAGGTAAAGTATTAAAAAAAATCCCAAAACTTATCTAACAGGTGTTATGAAACTTTCATAACATTCTACATCTAAAATGATGTGCGAAAACCATGTATCATTAGCATTATTGCAATGATTTTGTGATGATAAGGAAATTAATAAAACTTGCATTTACTGATCTTCATTTCAATTATTTTATTTAAGTCCCACTGCTATGAGCCAATTACCGACGCAAATGAACGATCCACCGCAATTATAATTTGCCCTTTATGAATTTGGCTGCATTCATCCAATAGTACACGGGAATGCGCTATCCAAAGGAACGGTACTTTGATGTTAGACAATTTTAATCGCTCATACAAATTATAATAATGTCAATTATTGTAATCGTAATAATAATAATTGTATTGGAGATACGAAATATTATAATATCTTTTTACCACAACTGGCTGAGCAGCAGATATAAAATTACGCAACTGTAAAATCTTAAATGATAATAAAAGTCATGAATAATCAGCATTATTGAAATTAATTTATATAATTAATTAGTAATGTTTCACAACTACTGAACATAATAAAACCAGCAATTACTGATAATTAATTATGATACTTTAATGAACGTTTTATGCAAATCAGGAAATATTATCAGTTGGCTGATTGACCAATATTTATAAATAAGCAACACATTATTGAATTTAAGAATCTTAATAAAAATAGTAAATGATCGCAATGTTTATGTATAATAAATCAGTAGTTACTTACTACATCGATGCTTATTTTGCAGAGTTTTGCAGAGTTGTTGGTGGTATAATAATATACCTCAACGTTTTATAAATAATCCAAATTTGGGTGTAAAAGTGTAGCCACTCTAAGAGCTAATTGAATCGTTTATTTCAGAAACCCGTCAACAGAATTTTTATGAAGTTGTCTTTTTTTACGAAATACAGTATATCAGTATTCAACTGCAATATTTGCGCATACTTTTCGATATGCATATTTTTCTGCATTATCCTTTATTTCCCAATCGTTTGATAAAGTATACTTGGCGGGTTTCTGAAATAAACGATTTAATTACTTTTTCGCGCAATCGTGTTGTTATACTGATTTACAGTCTCTGTTGGTACATCTTGTAAATTGAACATAACAATACTGGGGCTAGTATCTATGGAAACACAGTTCTGTTCGAGTTTATAACAGCTCTAATTCGGTAAGTAATAGTAATATTTTTCACCAACAGATGTCTAATTTATTTGAAAAAATGAAAATTACAGTTTGTACAATTATATATGTATACCTTTCTTTTGATATTTTAGGAACCAAAGTTCACAACCCCTTTGATACGATTCTTCAATGTCTGTATTTATTTGAAAATCTTCTTCATTAGCCATTGTGAAAAATTAATACTGAAACTTCAAATTGTTTATTAGGTTTGTAACCACAGAACGTTTCTAACGAAATGCATTCAAAACACTCTGGATATACGTATGTACACCATTTTGTCATAAAAGTCAAGATAAATAAATCGGAAACGACTCAAATCTGAAAAATCTAATTTTTCTAGATTCTGTTGTGACACACCTACCAACCTAATAGTGTAATATACTATAACGTAACTAATTCCATAAATTGTTACTTGTATTACTTTTCAAGATACTTAATGATATAATCAAACAATTAATTAATCATAAATCAAACAATCACTAATCATGAATTCATAATTCTAAATAATAGTAGTGACTGTATTTGTTAAGGATTTTATCCCTAACTAGATATCGACCAACGGGGGTCTTTTTGCCGTGTGTTTGTGAGTGTGTATATTGAATTAGGGCTTGTTACTCTAGAAATTCGACCCGATCTTTAGAGCACCGTTAATGAGCTCCCAACGCCAAATGACAGTTTGTGCAGTTTCTCAGTAAAAATGTTCTACCTGTATTAGGGCTCGAACCCAGGTTTTCGTGCATGCTAAGCAAGCGTCCTAACCTGTCGCCAAACTAGAGGTCTCTAATTAATAATATTTCTACTAATTGATTAAAACAATTACAAAATATCACGGGCTTACTGCAAGAACGCACAATTTGTTTTAAATTATTTTGAGTTAATTACATCATGTTTATAGCATTTTGTCGCTTTATCCATTGGTAAAATTAACTAAGTCATATATCAATAAATAAATTTTAATATATCTGAAAAGGCAAAATCCACTGTCACTTGGGCCCAGTTGAACGATCGTGGATCATCCTTGACCATGGTTCAATTATTACCTACGATACCATTGTTAATACAATGTTATGTAGCTTTTCTGCTAATAAATATTCTTTATTATTATTATTATTATTATCCTCAGCTTTAGTTGTACAATTGTGGATCATCTTTCACCATGGTTCAGTTGCCTACGATACAATTGTTAATACAATATTATCCTTAGAAACTGAACGAGGATCAAAGATATTCCAGGATCGTACAACTGAACCGTAGTGTGTCTTGTACACGGTTCAAATGGTGCATATGTTTACAAGTATCGACAATTATTTTCAACCTGCTTTTTTTTACTCTTTGCTTCTATATAACTTTGTATATGAAAAAAAAATACTTTTTCGTGCAATTGGACGAGAAATGGTAACTTCTCAGCGACACAACAGACCGAGAAGTGCAATTTCTCAGCTATGGCCACAAAAGGTTGCCAAGCAACCTAAAATTATTGTTGTCATTAAACATCAAGAGAAACATCAGTCAAATAACTATCATGTCTCAGATTTAACTTATTTGTTTATCTGTCTTGCTTACGGGAATGCGGACAATTAAAGCAGTGCCCAAATCTTCCACATCGTCAACAGACAATTTATACATTTCATCACGCCTTAACGCCCCAGAGATGCCCATAATTAAAACAACTTACAAAACCATTTCCTGACATATTAATGTAAGTAAAACATGTACCTTATACCTTCCACATTAAATAAGTTTCATTACTGGTTTCTGTTATAAATGTATCGATTTGCTGTGCAGTTAGTATTTTTGACTTTTTAGCTCGATACCCTATTGCCTTTTTCTTTAATAATGGCACTAATTTAGGAAATCTTGAAATATCAATCCCCTCCCTGATATTTATCATACATTTTAACATGGAGTATGTACTCCATAAAGTTGAAGATTTCAAAACTGTAGATTTTGCTTCTAAATATGCCATAATAACATTTTCCGATATGTTCGCAGCTTTTTGTTCTTCACACCAAGTTTTAAATTTAACGTATGCATTCTCGTATAGCCGTCTACTTTTCTCTGGAATTAAATGATCTGTGGCAGCGTTTGCAATTTTTCTCAACTCCGGAGGTGTACACTCTAGTCATCACTATCACTAGTATTCATTTCTACTTCGTTTGACTGAATTATCGATAAATTTTCTTGACGTTTATTATTTTGTCAAAATTGACAGTCGCTTGTTCACAACCTAGGAGACTCATTGCAGCGTGCATCAATTACACGAAAAACGTTGTGTACACCTCGGCCGCGAAATCTTTTAGCGACCTCGAGATTGTATTGCCTCGGCCGCAAGCGGCCTCGGCGACAAACTTTCTCTCGGTCCCTAAAATGAGATTTCTCGGCCTGATATACAAATAACTATTGTTACAGATTTTATTAAGAAAATGAAAGCATGTTAGTAAACTTATTTTTGAGAAGAAAACACTAATGTAAAGTATTTATGATATTGTGGATGAGAAAAACATCCTAAGTCATCATGTTTAGTGAAAATACACAAAGTCAACGACCCTTATCGCATTTTTTTTTTAATTTTTCGAAAATATTGTTACTTTTAAAAGTGTTACACTTTTTAGATGAAATACACAATGGCATAAACCTGTAATAATATTCAAAATATCATGATAAACTTCACTATCGGGAAGACAACTTGTGTTAGGTATCAAATTGTATTATTGGCTAACAATTGATTATTAATATTAGAGGCGGGATCTGTGCCCTTATTTGTTTATATAAGCCAGAGCGACGCGCTCAGCTTACGAACGAATAACGAAGGGCACATTGAGTTACGTGCTTTTATAGAGTGTGGATGCAAGTTGGGTGCTGATTGTGGAGAAAGCATGTGTGATCTAATGTTTTGGTGTGCGTTGCAATGTGGACGGTTATGGATTAGATGTTGGAATGGATTAAAGGTTAGTACCTAAACTACAATATGTATATCAGATTAAGGTGTTCCGACATATGCAATTAGATTGTAATATTCACATTATGTAAAGGAATGTTTCTTTGTAACTGCGGTGCTCACATAAAGGGGAGGTTCGTCCTAGTAATTGCAATAAGAGAGGTTCGTCCTAGTAGTTGCAACAAGAGAGGTCTGTCCTAGTAATTGCAATAAGAGAGGTTTGTCCTCGTGATTGCAATAAGAGAGGTTTGTCCTAGTAATTGCAATAAGAGAGGTTTGTCCTAGTAATTGCAATAGGAGAGGTTCGTCCTAGTAATTGCAATAAGAGAGGTTCGTCCTAGTAATTGCAACAAGAGAGGTCTGTCCTAGTAATTGCAATAAGAGAGGTTTGTCCTAGTAATTGCAATAAGAGAGGTTTGTCCTAGTAATTGCAATAAGAGAGGTTTGTCCTAGTAATTGCAATAGGAGAGGTTCGTCCTAGTAATTGCAATAAGAGAGGTTCGTCCTAGTAATTGAAATAAGAGAGGTTCGTCCTAGTAATTGCGATAAGAGAGGTTTGTCCTAGTAATTGCAATAAGAGAGGTTTGTCCTTGTAATTGCAATAAGAGAGGGGCTGGTCCTAGTAATTGCAATAAGACAGGTTTGTCCTAGTAAATGAAATCAGAGAGGTTCGTCCTAGTAATTGCAATATGAGAGGTTTGTACTCGTAATTGCAATAGGAGAGGTTCGTCTTAGTAATTGCAATAACAGAGGTTTGTCCTAGTAAATGAAATAAGAGAGGTTCGTCCTAGTAATTGCAATAAAAGAGGTTCGTCCCAGTAATTGCAATAAGAGAGGTTCGTTCTAGTAATTTCAATAAGAGAGGTTCGTCCTAGTAATTGAAATAAGAGAGGTTCGTCCTAGTAATTTCAATAAGAGAGGTTTGTCCTAGTAAATGAAATAAGAGAGGTTCGTCCTAGTAATTGCAATAAGAGAGGTTTGTCCTACTAATTGCAATAAAAGAGGTTTGTACTAGTAATTGCAATAGGAGAGGTTCGTCTTAGTAATTGCAATAAGAGAGGTTTGTCCTAGTAAATGAAATCAGAGAGGTTCGTCCTAGTAATTGCAATAAGAGAGGTTCGTCCCAGTAATTGCAATAAGAGAGGTTCGTCCTAATTATTGAAATAAGAGGGGTTCGTCCTAGTAAGAGGTGTATGTCACTGCTTTGCACATGAAGGTGAATTACAATAGTCGTAGAGAATAATGGTCGAAGCCATGATTGCTAGGAATCCAGTTGGCAAGAGAACAACTGGCGGGGGAAGGGGAGATGCTCCCCCGGTAAGTCCTTCCAATTATAGTTAATATACAATACTAAAAGAATACTCTTTATATGTGGGGAAATCATTTGGAGCTAATGCCATCTTCGGATCAAGTTCAATATATAGCCTGCTGATCCTGGCCAATGAAAATACAGTATATTATGTAAGTGATTATTATTATTACTAGGTAAAATGGCGAAAATGTATGTATTAAATATGGCGTCAAGTTAAGGCTACGATTGGAAAAAGAACTAGCATAACACTTGGTACAAACCTTAAAACGTTATCTCTGATATTTATATAACAAGTGAGTCAAGTGGATGTTTTAACGAGAATAAAATTTAGCTCACGAGCCCGAAAAGGCGAGTGGGCTAATTTATCCTCCTGCAAAACATCCTTAACTCACGTGTTTTATACAATATTTTATTCAATTTTGTCGAAATACGTTTAGAAATTGAACATTTAATTTTTATAATTTCAAGTGGGTGAAAAGATAAACTGATATTTATTTTCAAATCTTAATTTAAAAAAGCTGATTGTAGTGTTTTGTATCAGAAGGGGTTCCAAATGAAGCCTAGGAAGCAATGGGAAAGTTAGTGTCCACGAAGTCAAACGTATTATATCCTATTGATGTTGTATCTTGTTGTTTTTGAGTGATGCAAATTGAAAGTTTTAAATTCACTAGTGGTATCAAGAAAATGTTATTTCACTTGAAGATAAATAGTTATTTAAGCATCAAAGGAGGTAAGTATTGTTTACCAGTCGAGGTCGAGTTTGCGCCCGAGCGACAGCGAGGGCTAGCAATAAAGTCCGAGACTGGTCAAAACTTACCTCTCGAATGGCTTATAACTGTTTTTCCACTCCTGAAGTTGATTTAATTGTTTGTGTTTGATTAATTTATTTTCGCAACAAAATGTCGGTACGGCTTTGGTTGCCAAGACTATTTTTCAAACAAAGTGTGAATGTCGGAAATTGCATTCGGTCTATCTCTGCGTCTCGAACTTTATTGCTAGCCCTCGCTCTCGCTCGGGCGCAAACTCGACCTCGACTGGTAATAGATACTTACCCCTCTTAATGCTTAAATAACTATGATGACTTAGTGTGTTTTAGCTGCAAACCCATGATATGATATTAGCCTAGATGTGAAACAAATCTACCAGCTGGTATACAATACAAATTAGAAGTAAAACGTGATAAATCATATCAATATAATTATTCAATTTTCCGAGAGGTCTCACAGTCGAACACCGTTGTAGAAAACAAGGCTGTTTATATATGCTCATGCGAATAATTTAGAGAGTGTTCCCGGATTGCCCATCACATAGGTATATTTGAATAAGAACAGAATAAACATTGTAAAATCATTCATGTACAGAGTGTTTTAGGTGTACATACAGAGACAATAATAAGAATAAAATGCCTTTATTGTTAAAGAATACGAAACAAGTTTATAACGAAAAGTTGTTCCTCTTAATGAAAAACTTTCATAAACGTCATAAAAGTTTAGAAAAATATATAGTCAAATCCCAGCAGACTCATTCCACCATAGAACACACATATACTCTTTACTATACTCACTAATTAACAGAATGCTCACGACACCACTAAACAAAAATGATGATATAAATAAAATAAACAAACTCAAAGAAACAGCAATAAATAACAACTTTAAATTAAAAACAATTAATACAATAATTAAAAAAACAACATACAAATATTCGAAAAGAAAACATAATATTAATAACAATATATCAAAAAATAATAAACAATCACTAAAATACACTAACAATATACTAATTAAGGGGGTAACAAAATGTTACCCCTCCCCCTAGCGACTCTCACTTTTATTACAAATTTTAAATTACACCCCTACGTTGAGATACCTTGTTTTAAAGCTTAAAACAAATACCATCTAGAGGTATAACAAACATATATTTACGTCAGTACGATTCCAAAGACAAAATATGGTTTTCAAAAATAAATTATGTTTGAACATATATTTTTTAAATTGAGATAACAATATGTTTTATCGATTATTTGTATTGATATTTTATAAAGGTATTTATTAAGGTATATTTGTTTATTGATTGTAAAAATAAATGTGTAACTAAAATGTGTAAAACAACTTCGATGTGATTTTTTAATCAAATTGACAACTTATTGAGACTGGTTACTTCTTAAATCAACGACAACATAATATATTTTTGAAAAATATATTTTGTTTTTGAAAACGTGGTGACGTAAATAAATGTTTGTTACACGTCTAGATTGTATTTGTTTTAAGCTTTAAAACAAGGTATTACAACGTAGGGGTGTAATTTAAAATTTGTAATAAAAGTAATAGTCGCTAGGGGGAGGGGGTAAAATTTTATATTCAATTAACATAGTTTTTAACATCAGCCTCGAAAACTGGTTCAATTTGTTCTTTTGTATCATTGAAAAGAACTTAGATTTGTTAAATATAAATTATTTTGGAATTTTTTTTATTATTTTTTTTCCAAAACGAATTGACTAAAATCTTATTTTATTGTGCCACTAGATGAGGTATTTTTTAAGGTAAAAAAAAATGAGGTATCGCAAAGTGGGTGGTGTCATTTGAAATTTCAAAATGGGGCGGCTAGGGAAGAGGGGGTGACACTTAAAATTTATTTGACATGGTTATTAGACTTCCCCGTCCAATAGTCGATCGACGTGTTTTTTATTTTTATCAAGTTAGCTTGCATTCAAAAATTATTGAGACTGGCTAGTTTTGAAATGTATATATACTCGGTATATATATATATATATATATATATATATATATATATATATATGTATATATATGTATATATATGTATATATATGTATATATATGTATATATATATATGTATATATACATATATATATATATATATATATATATATATATATATATATATATATATATACAGGGTGAGTTTTCTCGGATGTTTAGTATGGGGATCTCGGAAACTGGAGGAGGTAGAGGGACGATTAAATGGGGAAAGAATTGCACGTTTTTTTGTATCTTTATAGTTTTTGATATCTGTTACACTTTCGGCACAAAAAAATATAATGTGAGTCATTGCCCTACACTAGCATATCTAGAAGTAAGTACTCCAATTAAGAAGAAATCAATTATAAAATATATTATAATAACTGGTATCCCAAAATGGATGAAACCAGAACAAAAAAAAACAATATAGAATTAAATCAAATGTTGTCAATTAGATATTACGGTTTTTATATTCCATTTGAGAAAATATTCATGAACAACAAAATGATGACTCCAAATTGAGTTTCCGTCAATATCTGATTACGATACTTATCGTAATTATAATATAATTTATGCATAATAAAGTAGAAATCTCTTGCATTAAAATATTTAAAAATTAATGAGTTGCGCTTGTCAATAACAATTAAGGTTAGTATCGATCTTATAAGTATGATGCAAGTATAAACATGCTTTAATCAATATTTACAGGGGATATTTTTTCCAATTTATTATTCTCTCCTTTATCAGAACTTTAGGTATGGATTATCCCATTACATCGGTGGTTAACTTGGCAGAACGAAGTAGTTAAATGAATGTTTGTTATGGTACGAATTTTTATCATATCCGAGTAATGATGTTACGTGAATTAGCTCACGGTCATGGACGCAACTGTTATCAGGAAGGTCTCGCGGTTCGCGTGAACGTTGCAAAAATAACACAATATCCATAAGCGATTATTGTGGACAGTATTCCTGGTGCATAGGTACTTCGGATTAAGTTAATTTACGTACCTGTAGCTAAACTTATAATCATCGTAAGATAATGTAATGGACAAATGATAATTATATCTAAGAGCAGTATTACCGTCAATTATCGAAATTTGCGAGTCTTGATTATGGTTTGATATTTGTTTATTTATTTAACACAGTACTAATCTTCTACAGTAATCGAAGAATTTGTATTACCCGTAACACTATTTCCGGCGTTCTTGCTCGATGTCGAGGTAGAGGCGTTTATGGCGTCCATTTTAAAGTGAAAAATATTTAATGTGAACAAACAATAGCAACAGTAGTTGGCACAGGAAAAAATATAGTAAGAATTTCACAATATAATTTAATTTTTTGATTTTTGAAATAAAATAATGACACAGAACAGACTCATTGTATGAAGCAATAGTATATTACCTAACAAGAGTTGAAAGAAGCATATTACGCACAAAGAGAAAGTTAACGCGAAGAAAGTCGCGAAGCCGCGAGTTGCGTAAGATTTGCGACTTTTTTGTGAAGTTATGGGGAGATTTTCTACTTAGATGTAATATAAAACTGCAACAGTTCACGGAATAGAAAAGTAGCAAAATTAGTAACCCCCTACACCGTAGAATACGGTAGAAGGGTAACCGATATATATATATATATATATATATATATATATATATATATATATATATATATATATACTAGTAAAAATTTTAAAAAGTTAAAAATAAAAAAATATTGCATGCTTCAGCTACAATATGCAAAAAAGCTTAAGATGTATTTGGTTTGTAAGAGAAATTATGAATATTTTTATATTTTTATATATATATATATAAAATTAAAAAATTGCAATGATTTGATATCGATCTATCAACGGTATCAGTATTGTTCATATTTTTATCAGAATAGACCCAAAGTAGAAGTAGAAAATTTGCCATTTATGAAAATAGAGCACTAGCGAAAGCGAAAGCAACTTAGCTCGAAGATGAAACAAACAGGAAATAGAGACGAAAAATCCAGTCAGATGAAACTAGAGTGGGAAAAGTAGAATTGATTGGCAGAGCAAATTTCAGAATCAATACTTAGAATAATAGACAGATTAAGTAACGAATTAAAAAGAAGAACAGTGTCTATGATGAGCTCAACTTGTTGTTTGGATTTTTGATTCGTGCTGGCAAAATAGACCTTGATAAAAAGGCACGTAGTAAATAACAGTAGGATGTTATGTAATCTGATAAAGATAGGATAAAGATCTACCAACAACGTAGGTTTTTGTGAACGAGTTTTTGTGTATCAGGGGAAAAAAACAAATATAGACAGATACAACTATTTCATAAAGATTAATCAAATATAGACAGATACAACTATTTCATAAAGATTAATGTCAAAACTAAATACAAATCATATGATCATTTTATAAAACACAAACATTCCAGATAACAATTTGAGCGAATTTACCAATTTATTTATTAATCCATTTTTAAGGTGTTGTTGTCCTTACCAACTTTAAAGGAAAGGAGCGTTTTTTAATAATGATTTTAAAAACGCTGCGCCGTGTTTGAAACAAACAATATGAAGTACCAATAAAAAATAGCTATTTATGGTTTAAGGGAATAAAATTGCTTTCTCACGTGATTCTTACAAGATTTTTTCCAATTCGTTATCAGAATTGAAGAATTTGCGTGAACTGTCACATTGTCAGGTGATAACGAAAATTTAAATAATATACGAAAATAAGAAAGGTTAGTGCGAATTTACCTAGTTTTTTACTTTATTCACGTTGTCAATGGTTATAGTGAATAAAGTGAAAATGTAAACATTTTATTCACCCATTCAATTAAAGTGAAGTTTTAACAATGAGATTCAATATACATAATGAGCATTTTAATAATGCGAATTGGAAAAATATATTTATCCAACATCGTTAAAATATTGGCATTACTAGGATGATTTGAAATATGTACTGGTCCCTATTATTCACCGAGTGAGAGAATAATTTGGAAGTCACGGAAATATTAACAAGGTTAGAATGTTTACAAATTCACTTAGCAACATATTAGTTATTTGTTGAAATTAATATTAACATTTTTTTTTGTTTAGTATTTTATCCATGTTATTTTACCACGTTATTTTACCAGATATTTTTGATTATTATTTGTTATTTTTTATTTCAAGAAAAACAGGAAAAAAACATAATTAGTAAAGGAATAGAAGCAGTAAACGCAACCAACATTGCAGAACAGATGCAAACATTACTAGAAAAGGAGCTTAAAGTGAAAGCAAGAGTAGGGAACATACGTAGTGAGCAGGGATCAAACACCGATAATAGCAGCTAAATTACAGACTTTCGACTACAAAATGGAAGAAATGAAGAACAAGAACAACCATAAAGACACAAAGATATACATAGAAAACGACTTCACGACGGAAGGAAGAGAGGTACAGGCAAAAATAAGAAAAATCGCAAAGGAGGAAAGACAAAAAGGAAAAACGGTCATAAAAAAATACAGAAAAATAATCATAAACGGAATAACATGGCAATGGCATGAGGAAAGGGAACAAACATAAAAAAAGAATAACGGAGAATGGAGAAGAAGGTGCCCGAAAAAGAAAACACACGGCAAGAAAAAAGGACACGGGTACAAACAATCTAAATGGAAATGGGGGAAATGGAACATTAGAAGTATAAAGGGAAAAGAACAAGGACTAGAGGGAGGATTTGAAGAAACAGAACTAGACATACTGACAATAACGGAAACAAAGAAGAAAGGAAAAGAAATAATAAAAACTGGAAATGGACACACACTAATATACAGTGGAGTGGAAGAAGAATAGAGAGCGGCAAAAGGAGTGGCATGCCTTATACACAGGATGAGAGAAAATAAGATAGAAAAATGGGAACAGGTAAACGAGAGATTGCGAACAGTGAAACTAACCAATAAAACAACGAAGAAAACGAATACAATTATTACAATATATGGGCCAAACAATGATTGCACCACCACCAAAAAAGAATCATTCTGGAAGCAAGAAATTCTGGAAGAAGCAGTTGAGGCAACGTAAGGAAACACATATCTAGGAGGCGACCTAAATAGCAGAGTTGGAAGACAAGACCCAACATACAAAACCGCAATAGAGTACGGAGAAAATACCAGAAACGACAACGGAAGAAGACTGCTAAACTTCTGCATAGTACACAACCTAATAATCATGAACACATTCTTCAGACATAAAAACATACACACATTCACCAGAACAGAACAAGCGAAAGATAGAAAATCGATAATAGACTATATAATAACGGAAGAGACAAACAAAAAACAAATAATGGACACAAGGGTAATAAAGGGGCCGGAAATAGAGAGCGACCATTTAAGGTAATTAATAAACATAACATAACATAAAATAAAGGATTAAGGAATTATATTAAACGAAAATATTTTCTTCCTTGCCTTTGCCAGTGCATAGTCACTGATGACATCATAAAATGATAAACTGCTTAGTTTGTGACTTTTTATGCACATAAGACTGACTGCGTAGTGATAACACAAATAAGAGAAAACAACAACAACGTAACAAAACAGAACAACAAACAAAGAGAACGAGAGTATGCACCAAAATAAAAGCCTATAAACTGAACAACGAAGACACGCAAACAGAATACAAAGAAGAAATGGAGAGAGAAGTACAAAAAAAACAATATAAAAAGCAACGAAAACAGAACATTTGAAACAAATGTGGAAAAATCTCAAGGAAAGTATAATAAAAGTGGCAAGTAGAATATGTGGAACTGGCAAGAAAGAGGCCGACATAAAACGAACAGCCTGGTGGCCTACAGAAGTAAGGGATCAGGTAAGAACAAAGAAACAGGCATGGAAAAAGTACATCAACAACAAAACAAGGGAGAAATACGAAGAATATAAAAACGCAAGAAACAAAATAAAGCTCAAGAGCAAATAGAAGCAATGGCAAGAATTTGGAGACAAACTCGAAAGAAATAGGACGGCAGACAAAAAACTATTCTACAGCGTAATCAAAAGGAACAGACAAGACAAAGAAGCAACAGAGAGGGTCATAAAAAGCAAAAACAGAGAAGTACTAAGGGAAGAAAAAAAATGGCAGAAAGATGGAAGGAATATTTTGAAGAACTATTGGGAGCCACAGTAGATGAAGAGGATGAGAACAAAGAGACAAACAGAACAGAAGCAGATAAAGAAGAGGGGGAAGATTTAACAGAAGAAAAAGTGAAAACAGCAATAAAGGAACTGAAAAACGGAAAAGCTGCAGGAAGTGACAGAATCATCAGTGAAATGATCAAACACATGGGCACAAACGGACATGACAGGCTACATGAAATAATAAGGAAAGCGTGGAAAATGGAGAAAACACCGAGCGACTGGCAGACAGCACTCATACTACCGATATGAAAAAAGGGGACAAGAAGGAATGTAAAAATTACAGAGGAATAACCCTATTAAATACAGCGATGAAAATTACGGAAAAATCATAGACAAAAGGTTTAGAAAAGTAATAGAGAAGACACTATAAGACCAACAGAGGGGATTTAGAAGCGGAAGAAGCATAACAGGACCACATATGCACGTTCAAACAAATATACGAAAAACGAGATGCAGACACAAAAATATACATAGCGTTCCTAGATCTAGAGAAAGCATTCGATAAGGTGCCAAGAGCGAAACTATGGGAACTACTAATGTAACCGGCAAAATGATAAGGACAATAAAAAATATATACGAAAACAACACCAACACAGTAATATGCAACAACATACAATCGGAACCATTTAAAACAAAAAATGGGCTAACACAGGGAGGGAGTCTAAGGTTCGTATCTATAGTCGTTACTTCAGCTTGAGTGCGACTCAAGTCGTATATTTGGTTGCGTATTTTCTATAGACGTTTATGCACCAAACGCAACCAAATATACGACATGAATCAAACTCAAGCTCACGTACAGACTATAGATACGGGCCTAAGTCCCACACTATTCATTACTTACATAGAAGGTACAATAAAGAAATGCACACCAGAGAGTAACAAGAAATGGATAGTAGGCTACAAAAACATGGTAAAAATAGGAATATTAGAAGGAGCATTTGCAGACGATGTAATAATAATAACAAGAACGTTAAAATAGCTGCAAGAAAGAGTAAACTTATGGCACACAGAACTAAAGGCAAAAGGAATGAAGCTGAACATAAACAAAACAACAGTAATGGTAGTAGGGAAACAAGAGTCTGGTTTTCTTGAAACGACACAAAAAGTCAAATATAATCTTCAAAAATATATAATTTAATTTACAAAAACCCCTGATGATGGCTGAATGTTAAGCCGACACTAGTAGAGAAAAATAAATAAATAAATACTAGAAAGTACTTAAAATAAAAAATAACAAATAATAATTAATGTTTATATTAAAAAATAATGTAAAAAATAATGATATTGTTACCATTTTCTATGTTCAATGAACTAATGGAATAACTCGAAGATGATACTATATGTATCAAGTAATTTGTCAATTTGAACAATTAAAGTATTAAGAGTGAAGGGCCCGATGTTGGATAAAATTTAATATTAAACTACTCCTTACCCACTCAACAAATTAAAAATTTCTTTCGTGGGTAATACCGTACTTTCCACACTAGTTTAAATAACTATTATTTCACATTGAAGTCTAGCACTAATGGCCACAGGTGCTATGTAGGAAGTGGCAGTAAACAACACATTTTATTCATTCAAACGTAACGCACTCAAGTGTTATTACTCTTCAATAATGGTTACAAACAACCTCATAAAATACTGATATAAGTCTTGATCTATCAGTGCCAAGACTAGAGTACAGATTAATATGCGCATATGTAACGTATTAACATTGCACGGTTGATTTCTCCTTGCTTTCAATTTTGACTTACGAACATCCAACATATCTCGCACGTAGATAAATTGTACGTCGCGTCGTGCTAGTAGTAGGCAGAAATTGCTTGCCTAGGGCCTAGGGAATGAAAAACGGTGCCGCGCATTTGCATAAGCTGACCCAGTGCATCAAAGCTGGACAGCCCAATGTTGCCTGGCAAATATACATCAAAGATACGAAAAGAATAATTTCCACGAAATTTTAATAACCCATGCTTGGCCTATTTCCACGCCTCTTGCATTCACAGACTATAAATATGGTATGTCGTCTGTGCATATTTCAATTAATTTGCGGTCTATTGCAGAGCACACCTTGCGGCAACGAAGGACTTGAATGAATGGGATATGGAAACTACGCGATATACTACGTAATCAATTAACATTTATGTCATTAGCATTGACCTTAATAAATAACTGGCCACTAAGAACATTGTATTTTTATTGCACGTGAAAGCAGAATATTGTTATTAATGCTCAGTTAAGCGATTCCGCGTATAATCATTAGGTACATTCTCATTCACGGTGTTTTCGAGCCAGGGAAGTCTAGTCGCAGTGTTGTAATACGTTGTCTATTGTAACACTACTAATTGTTAATTTTAATACTAAGTAGATTTATTTTAGATTCATTAATTCCAATACACTGCAAAACATGATCATAGCAAACACTTTCTTCACACACAAAGACATTCACAAATACACCTGAGAAGTTAAGAGCAGGAAGGAAATATCAATAATTGATTATTTACTGGTTGAACAGCAAAACCGAGAAACAGTAACAGATACAAAAGTGAAAAGAGGTCCAGAGATTCGAAGCGACCATTACCTATGAGTGACAAAGTTAAAACTAAAAGATATAGGAAAAGAAACAGAAAATTCCCCAATAGAAAAACAACAGTACGAACATATAAAAGCATACAAATTGAGAGAAGAAGAAACAAGTAAGAAGTTCACAGAAGCAATTACAAGTTAAGTTGAGAATTGCAAAGAAATACACAGATATGGAGGTGTAGAAGAGAAGTGGAAGTATTTAAAAAATCTTATACTAGACACAGCGAAAAAAATTTGCGGCTCAAAAAAAATGGCAATAACAAAAAGCAAACTGCATGGACGGAGGAAATCAAAAATGAGTTAGAGAAAAGAAAAAAAAACGTGGAAAGACTACCTATCACAAAAGACAGAAGGCAGCTATAATAAATATAAAGAAAAAAGAAGAAAAGTCAAGGAATTAATAATAGAATCAAAGAAGGAAACATGGAAAGTGTTTGGCGAAAAAATGAAGCAGGATAGTAAAGGGAACCAGAAACTCTTCTATAGAGTACTCAAAAATTGCCGAAAAGAAAAGAGATTCAACACCAGACAATTAAAGAACAGAGAAGGAAAGCAAATAACAGATGGAAAAGAAATTATGGAAAGGTGGAAAGAGTATTTTGAAGAGGTTTTGGGCACGGACCCGGTTGGAGAAACATCAGAGAACGAGGAAACAAGCAGACACGAGAAAAAATCAAATGAAAAAATAACTATAGAAAAACTAAAAGATGTAATAAAGAAAATAAAATATGGATAAGTACCCGGATCGGACAAAATCACGACTGTAATGATAAAGAATATAGGCAGGAAAGGATCAGAACTACTTTTGGAACTGTACGTATGGCAAAAAGAACAAATTCCGAAAGATTGCCAAACTGCACAAATAGTTCCAGTATATGAAAAAGGGGACACAAAAGAGTGCCAAAACTACCGGGGAATAACATTACTAAACACAACTATGAAAATGTATGAACAAATCCTAGACAAAAAACTAAGAACAAAGATAGAACCAACATTAGATGAATAACAAAGTGGCTTCAGAAAGGGACATAGCCCGCAAGATCACATTTTCGCGATTCAGCAAATAATAGAGAAATCAAAAATACAAAAAAAATACGTCTACTTGGGTTTTATAGATACGGAAAAAGCCTTTGACTTGGTGAACAGAAAAAGCTATGGGATATACTTAAAGAACGAGGAGTCAACCCCAAACTAATCAGAATAATTAAACAAATCTACAACACAAACATAAACGTGATAATACATGGTAATCAGCAATCAGAACCGTTCAAAACGAAAGAAGAATTAAGGCAAGGGGGAGGCTTGAGCCCAACATTGTTCATCGTCTACATGGACGAGATGATACAAAAATGCACTCAGAAAACCAAAAAATTACTGATTGGATACAAAAACATGCAGAGAGTGGAAATATCGGAAGGTTCATTCGCGGATGATGTAATAATAATAGCGAAAGGGGAAGACGATCTACAATACAGCCTAAACATATGGAATAAGGTACTAAAAGAATATGGTATGAAGATGAATAGAAACAAAACAACGGAATGGTAATCGGGGAACCTACAAAAATAATCATTAGAATAGACAGCACAAACATAGAACAAGTGAAAACCATGAGATATCTGGGAGTAGAAATAAATAAGGATGGCAAGCAAGAAACAGAAATAAACAGCAGAATAGAAAAGACAATCAAAACTTACTACGCGCTGAATAAGATGTTCATAAATAAACACGAAATATCCCGTTAGACAAATATAAAAGTATTCATATCTGTTTTTAGACCGATATTAACATATAGCTGCGAATCAGGTACACTAACCAAGAAAAAGAGAAAGAGCAAATTACAGGCAACTGAAATGAAATACATCAGAAGATTAAGAGGTGTTACAAGGAGGGACAAAATCAGAAACACCCAAATAAGAGAAGAGTTGGAAGTAGAATCGTTAGAGGTATTTATGGTAAGAAGAATGCTGAGCTAATGGGGTCATCTACAAAGAATAAGAAACGCAAGGCCAGTTAAGAGAATATGGGAAGCTAGACCAAGAAAACGAAGAAGCAGAGGAAGACCAAGACAAACATGGAACAACTCCATAAACGAGATTCTGGAAAACAGAGTAACACACGATCTACTTGACATATTTAAGCACTATTATTATGAAGATAGAGAATAAATGTGGGTTCCCGTCAAATTACTTTACAGTAGCGCCATCCATACGACATAAAGAGAACTAGACCTGATAGCGCACTTCTGATGGTAAATTTGAATTCTACGCACCCAAGTTGCTTTCAAAACATCCTCATTTTCCAGTCAATTTTTTTATTTTTTGTTTGTAGACCAGTGTTATTGCAAGAGATAAATCACTTTGTAAACGCCAGAAATATCTGTAGAAACGAACAAAAATTTAAAAACAACAACATTTCAACCTTTCAATATAAAAATACTTCAATATTATTAAAAAGTCTGATAGAGCAAATGTTTAAATATTTGATCCGTGTTTCCTTCAGAACACATATTCGAGCTCGAGCAGCGGATGGTTTTAGGCATAAAGCATTCATTTACATAGATATATTCAGGTGTATTGCTTATCAAGAAACATTAAGAGTAACGTGTTCGTTATGTGCAACATCACTTTCAAATGTCAAATGCTATTATGTCATAAATGCATTTGACATTTGAATGTAATGCTGTCAAATAACGGTACACATTGTAACGGGCCGGTTTTGCCTCCGACGGAAACTGTCTTGATTTTTAATTGCGCGCACGGATCGCCAACGTAGGCAACCGCTACGCACACGTTTTTTTAAACGTGACGTGTTTCCGATATGCGTGTGATTTTTAAATCGTCGGCGAGACGCTGCCATGAGGTAGAAGCTAGTCAACTTCCCTGGAGTGCAGAAGTGTCACGAGGTCACAGTTTTTCTTTGGTCTATCGCCAACCGGTTTCCGGGATTTAAAACGTGTCCTCCATTAACCACCCTAAGAGGGATTGACGACACCAGGCACAAGGCAAGGGAAGGTTGTAACGTTGCATCTTGTCGTGTTCAATTAATTGCACCATAATGCAATCACGCGACAATATGCAGCACACGTGACCTGATTGGAGAACAGATGTACCCCATTAGAATCTCGTGCGCGTGCGCCCCCTTCCCATAATAAGTTCCCCTCCGAAATACGTCACTCCGGAATGCGGGCATTGCCCGTACAAATACGCCGGTTTTACCGAGGAATAAACAGTACCGTTTCGCCATCTAACATCTAGCTGTCGTCCTGCATGACGCTAGTAGCTTGGCATCGGCACGCTTGAGAAAATATAGTGCCAGACGCTTATCAGAACGAGTATAAGCTCTCCGACATTCAGTCTGCCGTCCGCCGTCCGTTAACCTTGTATTTGCTTGTGTATATATATTTCTAGGCCCTTCCGACACAGCCACCCTTTACAAAACCCCATAGCCGTCCGAACGAGAACCGTGTTCGCTTTGCTGCCTACCAGACCCGTTACCGAATTTCGTAGCCGTCCGAACGAGAACGGTGTTCGCTTGGCTGCCTACGAGACCCGTTACAGAGTTTATTATTATTTCGTTTAATTTAATTTACATTTGTTTTAATTTTCTTTTTGGGGTAAATAAATCTATTATTAGAAAACCATATTTATTTAGTTCTCCTTGATATGCTCGTCGTCGAAAACCGTGACAATTGAAAGTGGACCTGGACCACCCGTGTTAAATATTATTGTTAACAAAACCCTCACCATCGTACGCGACGGCAAGGGGGCTGTTACAAGGTACTGTACTACTCAACTCTACACGCTCAAAACATCAGAGTAAGTGATTAAACCCGACATATTTTTTTTTCGTAAAGACACGTGTCGATGTGGCCGACGTGATTCGGCCGAGTCTGGTGGAGGCGGCGCGATAGATTTGCGGGCGGAGGTATTTCTTTCAGGAAGCGTAGGCACGGTGTCCTGTCTTTTGTGTGAATAAACGCAGATATTTTACACCACAAAATTCACACCTGTTATTTTTTGTTCCCCACCACGTTTTCTCAATCGGGCATTCTTTTCAGTTTAACTTCCTATTCTCATTGCGAGATTTAAATCTGGTGGTGTGGGCGCCAGATGGTCATCCGTTGCGACAGTTCGTAATTTCTGAACTTCGGTGACTGTCTGCCGTCAACCCACGCAGATAGGGTGGAGCCCCCCTTTGTGACGAAGTAGTGGCGAGGTTAAAATTACGTGGAGCCTTTTTTTTAAACCCCCCCACTCTCCGACACCGAGAGCCTGGCCCACGTCGCTGCTTCGAAGGAACCCTCCACTCGCTCCGCGGCCTAACGCGCTGATAGCCCTTCAGGCACGTCACAACATTACTGTTAACGTATATTAATACGGAATAGACGTGATTATTGCTACAAGATGCATACTTACATTTTACATTTTCAAATCTTGTTTGATAATTATTTATGTAACGCCATAGGAAGAAATCCATTTTGGTCAAGGAAGGGACACGTACGGGCAATAAAATATCCGTGTTGGTTGACTCCGAAGTCTTGAATACGAAAAAAGTTTCAAAAAATAGTGCAATGGAAGCATTTGGCAGAAAAAACAAAAAAAAAAACATGCAATTTCAATTTTATTCTCGTGCTCGTTTAATTATATTCATATTGTGCTAATATTTTGACATTATTAAGGTCAATTTTGGCAAAGATGTGAAATATCTTGTAGACAGTTATTTGACAGATACTATTTTCATTTTATAAAAACATGGCTACCGAAGATGTAACACTATGTGAAATAAAAAAACAGAGAAACAACTTGCTATGTTTTTACCACAAAATGTTTTATCAGATTTTGTGGTAAAAACATAGCAAGTTGTTTCCCTGTTTATTAATATGGACTACCACGTAGTAAACGTCGAAACCATCCTGATGATTGAGTGAATTAAATTACACATATTTGGCTGTGTTATTGATATTTCTGTAATGCCACACAACATGCTAGAAAATTATGGTCTGAATATGCGATAGACTACTATGACTTGTATTTAATTTAAGAAAGTTGGTATTCAAATCTCCATCTACTCAAAAATGTGCCATTATAATGTCAAAATATAATTTCAATATAAATTCGATTTAACACGCTCGAGCGTGAAATTGAAAATGCAGATTTTCGCCAAAATTTTTTAAACATTATTTTCCCTAGTAAGTAGGCCTTCCCCTTAAGATTATTTTGTCACTTTTGACGATATCCCCATGTTAAGCACAGGGATCTCTTCCTCTTCGAAATATGTGGAAAATCGTTATTTTTCGCGTTATGAGATGCGAATATTATGATAACTGGGACACCCTGCATATTATGTTTTCAAAATATTCGCATCTCATATTGCGAAAAATCACGATTTTCTAACATATTTCGTAGAGGAACATTCTACACATTTCGAAGAATCTACGATTTCGGCAGAGGGTGAGAAATGAACAGTAAGAAACGTGACTTCGCGGTTTTCGTGCAGCTTAAAAATATAGAATTACCATCTATCCGATACATGTTTGAAAAGTAATGGGATTGTATGTGCGGATACGTGGAAACTGTAATGCCTCATAAAACAGAACGACCGCAGTAGTTTCAATTTAGTTTTCCCATATACCAGCAAACTATAAAAGTTTTACCTAATAATGTAGGCGAATGAGCAATTTTGCCAGATTATTATAATACCGAGTATGTAGTTATGTTGAATTTATCAAGACATCTGGAGGATATGGAGGCCAGTATTTAAGTTGTGGCAATTATAAACCGGTGATTTAAATATATAATTAGAGAGCAAGTTGAAATTGTGTAATCTGTACAAATTCATACATAAGTTTTATTACAAATGCGTCGTTACAAGGATTCAATAATAATGATTCACATTTCCATGCCAATACTCGTATATAAACTAATGTATCAATACAATTTGATTTGGTCAATTAGTTTTGGAATTAAGTGCAAATAAAGTGCAAAAGTGTTTAATTAATTAAATTTAAATAACATGTTAAAGTAAATGTTGGAAATGGTTTCCATTGTTTTCTAAACAAAAATATAGCATGCTTTCAAACTCCTCGCGAACTTTCTGAAATATTTGTCTAGTAATAGCTCCACGTTATGATGCCATCCTTTCCAACAGAATTTGATCAGAATTTATCAAGTAATTTGAATTACTTTTCAATCTGTCTGCTTTTCTAGAAGCCTGTAAAATATTACAGGTTTTTTATACAAGCCAGTAAAATATTACAGGTCTGTTCCTATAATTTATCGTTTGCTTGGTTACCATAAACAATAAAATAAGCCTGTAAAATGTCATTTAATAAGAAGGTGGAAATAAAAGTTGTAAATTAGTGTAAATTGGTAGAAAAATATGTTTCTAGAGGTTTATTAAGAACATCGGCAAGTAATAAGTATACGATAGTTTTATGAGGCAAATTGTGACACTACAGATTTCAATGATTGATTTACAAGCACTGTGGAGTGAATCGAGTATAACCTGGCATGATACCAATACGAAAGATTGATTTATTATCGTATGAAATGGAATGGCTAATATTCGTTTTCAATTATTTCTAAATGCCCACAATATGCATAATGCATACAGGCATTTATGCGACATAATAGAATTATAAATAGAATATTGCAGACTTTCCTTTTCATTTCCCCTTTTGTCAATTGTATCACAATTGGTTAAAATGACTTTCCATTTTATCAAATTTAAAGAGATTATATGAAAATTATTTTCTTTTTCACATCAAATCACTTTCACTTTATAACATGCATTTCCTGCATTTCACAGAACTTATCAAGCTGTTTTTGAACCAACTTCGAACTAAACTAAATGTTACTAGCGTAAACAACATGTCCTAAATCAGTGATTCCCAACAGGGCCCGTACCGCCCCCCGGTGGGCGCTGAAGGGATTTAGGGCGGCGTTTCTGGCCCAAGGTATATTTAGGGGGCGTTGAGGACCAGCCGCCGCCCCCCGGGCAAAAACAGAGTTCCGTCAGAGCAAGAGTGTAAACCTAAAATCTACAGATCACATTTAAAAGAACAATTGAATGTTGGCTCCACCGAATCAACATGGGATTCCCCGTACTGACCGATATCTGTACATCGGCCCACTTCGAGAGCCTGGGGATTACCCCGCTTGCCCGGTCTGGTGTGCAAGGTGCCGGAGCGGGGACGCTCCGGCCTGCATTCTGACTTCCTGACTGACACGCAACGAGTCAAGTATATTTGACCTATTGTTTTTGGATTGCAATTAATTGGCATATTGTGATCATTATTATAAATAAAGTAATATTCATATTAAGTGGACCCGGTAATTAAAAATATATCGTTGGTGAAATAACTGTTGGAATAGAGGTAAGTACTTACATAGTATATGTTGTTATATTTGATGGGCTGTAATTTATGTACATATAGTTCCAAATATTAATATTTTTGGTTTCATATAATTTCTTTTAATTTTTTATCGTCTGTAATATACAATGTGTCTTCGGATAGATGTTATAAGATTTTTTTATAGGTACGGTAACCAAAACTATAGGCATGATAATTTCATGTTTTGAAATTAAGCCCTGATCCTTGGTTTAAAAAAAAATTAAACCCACATTTTGGATTTTGAGTCAATAGGAAAGCGGCAAAATATATTAATTATGACATACATACGGCAAAATATTATTATTAAATTATAAATGCAAAATATGTATACAAAATTTTAAAATTGTTTTTACAATTCTCTAGCGTACATTTTTTGTAGAGCAGCAGATTTTATATTTGTATTCAAATACACGGGTCACATGTACACGTGACGTACAGCATAATTACACGTATAATTACACGTGTAATTATTTGCACGTATAATTACACGTGTAACAGCAAAGCGTTGTTCACTGCTTTAGAAAACGTCGATATGTTCATTTTTGAACCAGAATCGTTCTTTATTGTAAAAATAAATCGTTATTTCGATAGCCGCGTGTATTTAGCGTTGTTTTTCTACTGCGGGTAATTTAGTTATTTTTTTAGTTACTTAGTAACTTATTTAGTTACATCGTAATCTTACGATATCCTTAGTTCATGTACATATTTATTTTCCAAAGTATAAAATAAATTACTGAATGAAAAAACCGAGAGTATTATAATTACACCTGTAATTACATAATTACACGTGTAAAATAAATAAACATTTAATTATATTTACACGTGTAGAATAAATACACGTGTAATTATAATTACACGTGTAAAATAAATACACGTGTAAATACTTCTATCTGATACTCTGCATATTGGGATATGTAGACCCAAATCGTGTTTGATGCTGCGCGCAAGAAATTTTAACTAACTTTAAATTTTTAATTTTGTTTTTAAATTGGTTGGTTCTGCGCTAACAACAACTTCTTGTTATTATTTTTTCTTGTTTTATTTTTAAGATATGTCGGAATCAAAGAAAAAATGTAGACAATACAATGTCGAATATTTAAAATATGGTATTATTCAGTCACCCACAAACAAGACATTGCCAATGTGCCTGATTTGCCAGAAAGTTTTCTCAAATGAAGCCATGAAAACTTCACGATTACAAGAACATTTGAGCAAAATACATCCTCCCATAAAAGATAAAAAATTATCTTACTTTCAAATGCTCAAATATCAACATTCGAGACGTCCAACTTTAGCCGGTATGTTTTCAGCAGCATCAAAACAAGACAATGATGGGTTACGTGCATCTTACAATATTTCGTTGCTTATTGCTAAATCGGGAAAACCGCACACTATTGGAGAAGAATTAATACTGCCAGCTGTGAGTAAAGTTCTTCGTACTGTACTTCACAAGTCACCTTCAGATATTATTAAAAAAAATCCCCTTGAGCAATAATACTGTACAGAGACGAATCGACGAAATGTCCGAGGATGTGGAGAGTTCTCTAACAGAATTTTTGAAGACGACCGAATTTTGTATTCAACTCAATGAGTCTACATTGCCTAACAATGAGGCATTACTTCTATCGTACATTCGCTTCATAAGAGATGAAAACATTTGTCAACAACTATTATTCGCAAAAAAATTAGAAACTGATACTAAAGGAAAATTTGTATTTGACGTTTTGGAACAATATTTGAAAGAAAAAGATATCCCTCTGAATAATATAGTGCCCGTTGCTACTGATGGTGCTCCGGCAATGGTTGGACGATACCGCGGATTCATTGCATATTTAAAAAAAGCTGTACCAATTATAGTCGCCATGCATTGTGTGATTCACAGACAACATGTAGTTGCAAAAGACCTTAGTGATCGCCTTCATTACTCGCTGCAGTACGTAATTACAGGGGTTAATAGAATCAGAAGCAATTCTCTTAACGATATATTGTTTAGAAACCTTTGTGATGAAAACGACCAGGACTTTAATTGTTTACTGTTGCACACAGAAATTCAATGGTTGTCAAAGGGTACTTGTCTGCAAAGATTCTATGAACTATTTTACTCAGTTATAACGTTTCTCGAAAATAAAGATGATTCCTTAAAAGAAAATTTATTGAAATTTAAAAATGATATAGCGTATTTAACAGATTTATTTAATAAATTTAACGAAACCAATCTGCAGCTACAAGGAGATGATTTGAATTAAATTAAAGCTAAGGCAATAATTTCGGCATTCGTGTCAAAACTTGCATTATACAAATTAAATTTGGGTCGGAGACAATTCCATCAGTTTCAAAATCTCTCCTCGGTGAAAACAAGTGATGATGACATTTTATTTTATTGCCAGCATTTAGAAACCCTTAAAGAAGATTTTTTAATAGATTTCAAGATATACTCAATATGATAATTCCGGACTGGGTCTTGGAACCTTGCACAAATATTGAAACAGCAGAAGTATTTTTACAGGAGCAACTCATAGAATTGCCAGCAAACGAAGAATTAAAACTAAAATTGAAACATGGCCACCAAGCATTTTGGCTTCAAAGACCAATTCCAATTTTATATCCGACCTTATGGGGTGCAGTAAAGAAGTTTTTCTAGAATTTCCATTATCGTATTTAGCCGAAAGAGGATTTAGTGTAGTATCCAATCTACTAACAAAAAAAACGGAGCCGATTGTCAATATTAGATCGCGGTGACTTAAGGCTGTTCATGACAAAACTAGCACCCAATGTAGGCAAATTAGTGTCATTACATCAGCTCAGCCCTCTCACTAGTGCTTTTTTTTTATGTATATAGGTATGTGTATTTTTTTCTTAAGACCTAATAAAATATTTAAAAAAATGTGTCCTTGTTTTTAAATATATACGTAGCATAATATAGTTCACCAAGAGGGGCGCTCTTGAAATGCTCTTTGAAAAGGTGGGAAACCTATATTGATTTTAAGTGAGATTTTATTTCTGAATGGGGGGCCGAGAGTAATTTGTTTTTTCGAAAGGGGGCGGTAGGCTAAAAAAGGTTGGGAACCTCTGCCCTAAATGAATGCCGAAATTCATCTCGACACAAATCAAAAGTAGGAACTAGGAGATGGAAATAACACCGGCGGATTATGTTAGTTATGGAGAAAGAAAATCATCAAAGTGTAATCATTTCATTAAAACAGTTTCAATAAATTTGATGCCTATAGGTTTCTTCAAGTTTAATGAAACTGTTTTAATGAAATAATTACAGTTTGGTGATTTTTTTCACTCTCGATAATTAACATAATCCTCCAGTGTTATTTCCACTAACAAGTGCAGCACGAAGATCAAATTTCTACATTAATAACTTATACAGGGTGTTACCACAAAATATGTAGGGGTGAATCAGAGAGCAAAATGAAGTCGAATATTCCTTTGCCATTTTTTGTTTAGAAGGATTTTTTTTTTAGTAAAGTTTCAAACGTTCAAGTTGACATTTAAAATTAATGCAAGTAACATGATAGATCAAAAAACAATGCACTATCTAGACTTATCTAGCAGTTCCAAACATATACGGTACCAATTTTAACACGGATTTAGGGGGAAACTATGCTTCTGGCCCAAAAGTGGCAAAGGAATATTCGACTTCATTTTGCACCCTGATGCAGCCCTAGAAAATTTTCAATAGACTTCCCTAACACCCTGTATATTAATTGAATTTCATGCAGGCATATTTATGAAGTATATCTAATTTTTAAAAAAAACACGATAACTAAACACTACCGGCAGAACAGAAATGGAATTAATATATGCATCCAGTTTATTACCTAAGTTATTCCATCTCACACAGCAATATGGCAGAGTTATTAGTTTCTCAAATACGATCAAAATATAACAAGGCACTGCTTCCTGGCGATAATAAAATTATACACATGCTGAGATATATAAGCATTTATAGCGTTATTATTATGCGCGGCGCGACGATTCATCTACGCGAAATTACTTTCTAAAAGCTGTGTTTGGCATACTCAAACACCCCCGCCTTTGGATGCATGCCATATATATGGATAGGACATTTTGATAACGATAATAGTGCCATATTTGCACCAAGGTGAGCTTTATGAAGCCTCGAGGATTTTTTACAGAAACTTTTCTTAACATTCACAGACCTCGGTGAGAAATAAATCTCACATTATAGCATAATGATGCCTACCCGATCGATGTAGAGGACTATATGCTGAAAATGGGCATCTAACGATTCTTGAATCTAGAAATATGAGCAGATATAAAATTAAACTTATAAATGATAAACATAAATGGAACATAAACTCATTACACAGGGTGATCTATTAGCTCGGGCGCAAACTTTGTCACATGAAAGGTGATGTCATTCTAAGAAGAAAAATTTATATGAACACAGCTGCACTAAAGTAGTTCAAGGCCATTCTATCGGCCATGTCACTGTCAGGTATAAATAGCAGGTGATGTCATTCTAAGAAGAAAAAGTTATATGAACATACTGGGTGGTCCATCTATCCTCGTTCGGACCATTGCTGCTAAACTAATGAAAATTGAGAAAAAAATCTGATTGATAGTTATTGGACACTTGAGATGCAGCTTTTTAAACTTATTTTGAGTGTACACAGTGTACCATAAATCCGGGACACAACATTTGGTATCTTTTTTAAATGGACCAAACTGTATATTCTTTCATTTTTTAGAATATGCTTCGTGTGGACTTCACAAATCATTTTTATTTTCAGGGATCAGATGCAACGTTTCCAAGTTAACCAGTTTAACAAAACCTTATTATAAGAGATCAATGAAAGAATCTTGGTATGCTAGTACCCAAGCAATGTGCCAAAACATACGCAATATTTGTAGTCATGTAGAAGTTATTTGTAGAATACACAGGGTGTTGTAAGACTTCGGTTTTTCCAATATTTAATAATTAGGTATTTTTTACTTGTAATCATAAATTCTTATAATTTATGATATTTGTTTTGGCTCGTGATTTATCTATTTTAATTTTATTTTGTGTGATCGTATAATGGCAGTACTTCTTTACGTTATGTTTGATATTAAATCATTATCGTGACGACTCAAACTTCTTTTAGAGGTAATGCGTGTGTTAGTAACAATAATATTAATTAAATTAAGACAAAGAATTATAGATTAAGTGTAATTTATTCACTTTAAAGGATTTTGCACCAATAATTAAATATCAACTTGAATTTAATGACTTTCTTTATTGACTCAAAAAGTATTAGTTAGTTTTGGATAAAAGATGTACTTAACGTCAATGACTTTCACACATTGCTCAATTCTACGTGCCCGCAAAACGGCTCAATGCATGTCACCACTTCATGAAATATGTCACTGTTTGTGCCTTCCAATGTCATTTTTCATCTATTACTTCAGGATTCACTAACTAGGTTTTGATAGATACAATTTTGTTAAATACGTCCTGTAAATTGTTCGTATGACTGATATTAATGAATTTGCAATAAGATTAAATAATGTTTTTACTCATTACACAAAACAACCAATAATTTGCCTCAGTATTGCCCAGTTATTATGTATATTATACCTTAATATTTCATAATTATTCCCTGGAGAACTTTATCGTTTTTAGACTTCATCTTGAAATTTAGAATGAATATCGTTAAATAAGCAATTCTGATAATTTTATGGATTTCATTTACTTAACCCTTTTTTTGTTAAAATTTTGTAATATTTCCGATTTAAACGAAATCTTAATTTGATTCAAATCCATATGATTAATGATAATGATAATTAAATAATGTTTTGCCGCTTTACCTGAAGAGTATTACCCTTTCTATTCTACATTTTAATTGATATGTTTAGAAGAATTGTTAACTTGTGAGGAGAATTGTTAATCATGTCTACTAAGGTAAACACAATTGGAGATAGTAGCATTCTCCTGTCTGAACGTGAATGACACCAGAAAGATTACCTCATTAAATCCATGACATCGCTCAAAGCGTATGCCAGAAATTAATAAAGCTTTCGAATAACCCACGTATGTGTAACCGGAACGATTACCTCATTAACATCCACGACATCGCTCATAGCGTATGCCAGAAATTAACAAAGCTTCCGAACAACCCACGTATGTGTAACCGGAACGATTACCTCATTAACATCCACGACATCGCTCAAAGCGTATGCCAGAAATTAATAAAGCTTTCGAACAACCCACGTATGTGTAACCGGAACGATTACCTCATTAACATCCACGACATCGCTCAAAGCGTATGCCAGAAATTAATAAAGCTTTTTAACAACCCACGTATGTGTAACCGGAACGATTTTAAATATACTTCACGGGTTATTTGGTTTTGGTACTTTGGTTGGAATGCATCGATTATTGCTACTCAATTTCGAAATAATCGATACCATTCTGAACACAGTCACTTTCAAAATAAATCGGATAATACTCTTTGTAATGATATTTGCGTATACTATTAACGAAGATAATAACGGACTGACGTCTCGCTAATCTGGAACCAACTAAACTCTTCGTATGTAAAACGATGCTATTTATATTAAAATTTTGCCTACTCTGCGATCCTGTGTAATTCCCCGCAACATTATTTCTCATTTCGGTGATCTCACATGTGCCCTATAGCAAGGTTATTGACCTAAAAATACTAAATTGCTATGATTTGTCATCGGCCGGCTTGGGCGCCTGTGTTTTGTTTATAAAATTGCGTCACCACGCATCGAACGCGTCCTAATAAGTGATTATAAAAGTTCTCGTAATTTCGTTTGCAATCTATTCAAATTGAATTCATATTTATTCAAATTACTTATAAAATCCCCCAAATGATCACCCCCTTCCTATTCTAACACAATACTTGGCTTTTATGTTTTTTTTTTTCAATGTTTATACCTGAGTATGAAATTGTTATAATTTTATTTCGAACGGTTTCAATTAATATCAGTCATATTTCGTAATAATATAGGTATATATAAATTAATTCATACAAAATATGTGCATTTCGATCCCTTACAGTGTTCTGAAACAACGATAAAATTTTCCTATTTTCAAATGCGACACATGTGCCAGTGTCAAATTAAGACAGAAGTACGAGAAAGAGTAATAAATTCGACAAATGGTGCAGCTTCAATTTTTAAGTCATTATCATCTTAAAGTGAACATTATACTGTTTGACATTATACCGGGTGGTTCATTTATATGAACACATTGAAATATCTTGAAAAATAACCATCGTACGAAAAAATGTTCCAAATGAAAGTTAAAAGCCATAAATTTTATCAACTTTCACTTTTTCGTACGATGCTTATTTTTTAGGTATTTCTATGTCTTCATATAAATAGACTACCAGGTATATTGATACTAGATACAAAAATTATAATATATTGGCGTAGGTGTTTTTTCTCACTTGTGAATTATAATGGCGTCTCATGAGGCTATCTTCATTAAGATCAATCAGTATTGGGAAAAATACAATTTGGTTTCTAATTTGTTAGGTTACTGATAAAGCTAGTAGCGATAGTAGCCGACCTTCCACAAGTCTTGGTGTCTATTTAATAATGTCTACACTTCCTGGGCCAAAGGATCTATCCAGATCCCTAGAAAACAGCCCAGAACAACCTAGACAGCTTCTTTAGACAGCTTGCATGGTAATAAGACTTACAGGTTGGGCACTATGTTCCCCAGTTAGCATAACTACCGCACGGACACAGTTTCTTTCCACTTTCAGAAGGACCGATTTTCTCGCCGGCCATCTTGAAACACTGAATATGCCTACTGTCCTGAAAAAAGGACGCCCCATTTTCACAACTGCTCTGGGAAAATTAATAAAATTTCTTTAATAAAACAAATCAATTAATGTCGTTTTATCAGGTGTTATCAATTATTACATGTATTATGTACTTAAAAAAAATAATTTCTGGCATACCGGTGAAGATAAGGCGGAAATACCCCATGGGGTCGATAGCCGAATAAAAATTACTTGGTATGTTTGTTTCAACTACACCGTCGTTCTATTTAAATTAGCGTTGCGCCGACTCGAATAAATGTATTCGCTCATCTTGAGTTATACAAGTATTCGAATAACTCGAGATATTAATAGCGGCAACTCGAGTTGGCTCGTTTAAGGCAATAATATAAAAAATATATAACACAAATATAAAAACTCTATAATAATGAATGGTCTACATATCTATATAAGGAAACAAAAATACAATTTCTTATAACATAAAAGTAATAATTAAAAGTTAATGAAAACAATTGAAAATAAATATAACAATAAATAATAATTCTTACTTTTCGCTACTACTATTTAGGAAATAACTGAATTAGAATCACGCAATCGACTATTAAGGAACAATATTTGGTCAAGTTTCTTCGGGTGAAGTCTATTTCTGTCTTGATTTGTTAATTGTCCGGCTTTTGAGAAAACTCTCTCAGACGGACCTGAAGTAGCAGGAATGCATAAGTATTTGATGGCCATTTTATATAAATCTGGAAAGAAATTTTGATGCAGTTTCCAAAAATCTTGCGGATTATGTTTTCTGCCCAGTAGCGGAAGGTCTAAGTATTGTTTCACGGCTACCACAGATTCCGAAACTGAAGTTGAAGTTTTCCCATAATTCATCATTGGATTCAACATTTTCAGAATTCGGGGGAGCAGGAGCCAGATTTTTCATCTCATCAATTGGTTCAGTGTCAGTCGATTAAATTAACTCATCTATAATCGACTGCATGGCACTTTCTGCGTTACCTTCAATGCTAACTCCCATTTTTTTTTAATCGCGGATCGAAGAAACAAGATTTTGCTACAATACTATTCGTTTCCAAATGTCCTTACCGCCTGTCAAGTACATTTAAGAATTTTGATTGTAGACTATTGTTTGTTTGTGTTACTAATATTTTATTTCGTATTGCACTTTTTGAACCTTTAACTAATAGAATGACACGGGAGAATATAGTATACATTTCTCCTGACAGTTCGTTCGTCATTTTTTCCAAAGGTTTTAAAAGACTAATGCAATCTGTTATAATTTTCGATTCATAAGTTTTGTGGTGGCGATTCTAATAAACCCAATGTAGCCGATAATGGTGATCGAGTATCCATTAATCTTTGAATCATGATTAATGCAGAGTTCCATCTTGTTGGAACATCTTGCTTCAATTTTAACTGTGGAAGACCCATTTGTTGTTGCATTTCATTTAATTTATAACTGGCTACGTTACTCATTTTAAAATGCATAGCTATACGTCTACATTTTTTTAAGAGTTCAGAAAATTCTGAGTTACTTTTTATGCAGTCTTGGACTGCCAAATTCAAAGTATGCGCTACGCAATAGAGATTTTGTTAGCTTAAATATTCAGCTACTGCTTTTTTAATATTGGCGGCATTGTCAGTAACAATTGTTGGCCCAGACACGTCGGCACGTCAGGAGCACACGACTGCAACGGCACAAATCCCCTGAACGAATGAATAGCCGCGGTCAGCTGCGGCACGCGACTTGATAATCAAGTAAACAAACACAGGTGCTGACTCGGGTTGGCCAACTCGAATAATCATTCCAGTTGGAATATTTACGAGTCGTAATTTCTCGAGTCATATGATTCGACTCGGCACAACGCTAATTTAAATATATGTTCATTTGATTTATATTAGGGAGATACCGTTTGAAGTTTAGGAGACTAAATCAATCAAATAATATTTCGTTACTAATATATTATTTAAAATATTTATGATACAATAAAATCACTATAATAGTGCAATTATGATTCAAATTATGAAATTGTGTTTATACAAGAGTTGACACTGACAGGTGATAGATTTTATTGTTACTATTACTGTCATGTTATTATCTTAATTTAACGGTTTACAAGGTTTCGCCAAATAAAATATTGTAATGGTAATGGTTTTTAGTGGGTTTTTTTAGTGGTTTTTAGTAGGTGACAGGCTCACTTACAACTGGACACTCATTTCCTTGTATCGCCACTAAAAACCGTTTTACCCGGCTTATAATGTAAAATACTATGGCAAGTTTATATTGAATTCTATTGCCAAGTAGTGGGCTGCCTTATTGATTCCGTTTCATACTCCGCGGCCATAAACTTCCATGATGTATCTCCTGTGTAAAATAAATCTATTAATATTACTCAGAAACGTTGTAACAAACAATTACGTGTAAACAAGATAAAATTATTTTATACTACATCAGATATTAAATTTCATCAGTTGAGTAATAAAAATATTGAATTGTGTATACCATAGTTTCAAGTTTCTCAACCCGGGAGGGGGTGGTGGGGGGTGTTGTTTTTCGTGACCAGATATACGGGGGAGGTCGTGATCACATATACGTGCGCGGAAGAAGGGGGGTGTATGAAAACATGAAAAAACAAAAAAAATTGCCACTTCTTCTCTACTCCTTCTGCTTTGTTTGTTTGTCTGTAGCTATTCTCTTTCTTTCTTTGGTATTTGCTTCTTGTTTCTTCCTCTTGTAGTTTGTAGCAGTTAATATTTGTTGTATCTTCCTCTCTGTTTTCTTACTCTTTGGGTCTTTTATTTGGACACATAAATAGATTTAAGAATAAAATTAAGCTTTTCAAGTCTTCATTAGAAAAAATGATTTTTCATTTTCTCCAAGTTGTAAAGAGCATTTTGAAGAAATGAATGATTTTGAGGAAGTTTCAAATTTACCTCACATAAAAGACATTGACACAATTGCAGAAGAATTCTAAAATCAATGTAGCAACTTAAAAAAACGAGAGAGAGATATCAGTTTATACTCAACCCCTTACGATTTCAGTTGAGAATGTAAGCAGAGCAGACCTTCAACTGGAATTATGTGATTTTCAATCAGATCGTTTTTACCAAGGAAGAACTGAAACTGGATTGGACTTTTTCAAGTTCCTGCCAAAATAATGATACACTAGGGCTCAATGCTGGGAAGCACGTATCCTTGCGAAAGCAGCTTTTCGAACATGAAATTTATAGAGTCAAAATATACATATTCCCTCTCTGATAAGTCACTTACTCAGTTGCTTCGATTGTCAACAACAAATATTAAAGTTAATATTGATGCATTAGTTAGTGAAAACCAACATCCTCAAATTTCCTACAATTTTTTTCCTAGTATGATATTTTGTTAATAAATTAAAATACTAATACAAACACATTTTTCCTTTGTATACCATACCTATTAAAACTCACTGATAAAGTTGCATACGAACTATTTTATAATGCGGCCCTACAAACTGTTTTTTTTTATAGAGGTCCTTGGGGCATTTCCTTGGCACAGCCTTGGTGTATACGATCCATTTCCGTTACCATTTTAATGTCAGGGTATATTATGTCAAGTAAATTTTTCATACAAGCATGCATTATGAAGGATACATACCGTAAAACACCAGTGAAGTTTCATTAATAATGGTCGCAACCTCCAGTTTTTGATGAAATTTATGAATGAATCAATATTCGTCTCAATAAGTTAGTGTATCATTGCGCTACGTTCCGTTTAGTCGAATATATAGTGTGATTCCGATCAATAATGTTTGGCCTAGTTCTCTCGCACAATATTGAAAGGATGCTTCCGTGCAGACAGTTCTGTACAGTGCCACTAACCGATAACGGCCCCAACAAATAACATCTTTGCCTAGGAATGTGAGCCACGGCCGAGGAGTCGAAAGGAATTGCACTGGTGCCGCCTGTTGCAATTCGCGGAACATAATCGTCAGCCGCATTCTATCACGAACTTTTCCCATTCATAACCCAGAGACTGGCGCGACATAAATCGTGATTACTGCCCACATAAATATGCCGCCGAAATCCGCTCGGAAATGCTAATTCATTAGCGGGTTTTTGAGTAATTCCGCAAGTTAAGAGCATTTTGATTGCAGCGGCTTCGGAGGAAGTATATCGGGATTCAAGATGACGGCTAGTTACTTTAAGGTTGGGATATTTAAAGAGGAAAATCAAACATTTTAGGCCTTTGCCCAAGCGAACACCACCACTATTTAAATCAATTGAATAATTTATATTGTATACCAAATAATTCTTAAAAGTATAAAGACTCCATTAACATTTGCCATAATCTGTCTGTCTGGGGATTTAGTCATTTGTAATGAATTTCTGAAAACCGTTAATTTTTCAGGCATGATTTGGATCAATGAAACTAAACTTTCGACGAGAAATAAATATTCAACGCGAATTTAGTATACGTGTATACAGAGAGCGCGTAAAGTATTAAGACCTGGCTTTTTTTTTTCCCTGTATAAATTGTTGAAAAATGCTTCAACAGGTCAAAATGATTTTTTTTTCAAACAAATATTTTGAGACCATTTTCATTTTTCCATTTGATTTTGATAGTAATTTTTATTATGTTTTCAACAACATGACATTTTCAATATGTAATGTTGAGAAAAAGTGCGGTAAAGTAAAACTATTAAATTATTATTTCAATGTGCAGAATTCATCTAGTTACCATTCAAAACAACGTCAGTTAAAACAAAATTTCCCCTAATTTTTAACAATTTTTTTCCCTAACCAATATTTTTTCGTTATTTTAATTATTTTTGTGACTTCATATTATTTTAAAACTTATCTTAAAACAAGTCATTAGTATTTTTTTTCTCGATAAAAAATTATTTTGGTTATTCTGTTCTTATTTTTGTAATTGATGATATTGTAATAAGAATGTTTTTTCAGGTTGATCAATTTTGTTTTATTCCAGTATTTAAAATCCAAGCCTGTTTTCCTAATTTTGTTTTAACTGACGTTGTTTTGAATGGTAACTAGATGCATTCTGCACATTGAAATAATAACTTAATAGTTTTACTTTAACGCACTTTTTCTGAATTATTTTAGAATGTTACATATAGAAAATGTCATGTTGTTGAAAACATAATAAAAAGTACTTTCAAAATCAATAATAAAAAATATAGGTTGTCATTTAAAAAAAATGGTTCTGACGTCATAACTTCAAAACGGAGAGAGGGAAAATTGAATGGTCTCAATATTTTTGTTTGAAAATAATCATTTTGACCTGGGGGAGCGTTTTTCGAAAATTTATACAGGGGAAAAAATAAAGCCAGGTCTTAATTCTTTATGCGCTCTCTGTATATTCTATAAAGGTTTCGTCGTGACTTCAGCTCATTATACAAAATAGTTTATAATTTACCAACCACAGGTCGGAGTTCCTCTTGAGTTTTTTAATTGGTGTAAGTAAAAAAAAAACATAAGTTTAGTATGTAACTTTTATATTTTAACCACTCTGTATAAATTTAAATATTTTTTTGAAGTGCAACTCATTATTGTACAGAACTTTTGTATAAAATATTTTTTTATATTTTGTTAAATAACCCCGTGGTTGACCGTTCCCAGAGAATTAAAACATCATATACAGGGAGGAAATTAAGTAGCGGATAAATTCAGTAACTCCGTTAATGTGTATCAGAGAGCAAAAATCGAAAAGGGAGATAGCGATATAAATTACTGCGCATATGAAAATATTTCTTCAAATTTAAAAAAACAACATTTTAAAAGGTGTGTTTTAAATGACAACCTATATTTTTTATTTCTTATTTCGATAGTTTTTTAATCTGTTTTCAACCATACAACATTTTTAATATGTCACATAAGAAAAAAATTTAAGAAAAACGGCCATAAAATTAAGAAAGTAAAGGTGAATGAAATTAACAGACTAATATGGGATTAAATTTAATTTTTCATTCGGAATTTTAATTCCGTTTTTCTTTAATTTTTTTTTTATGTAACTTATTCAAATGTGTTATGGTTGAAAACCGATTAAAAACTCCGAAATAAAAAATAAAAATTATTGGTTGTCATTTAAAAAAAACATGAATGATGTCACAACTTTTAAAATATTTATTTTTTAAATCCAAAAAAATATTTTCATATGCGCCGTAATTTATATCGCTATCTTCCTTTTAGATTTTTTCTCTATCATACACATTAACGAAGATACCTAATTTATCCGCTACTAAACTTCCACGCTATATATAGCGCCTTACCAGGTTTTTTATAAATATTAATTAATTAATTAATTAATAATATCTGTATATTTAACAATTATACATTATGAAAATTAAATATTATTTCCACATACTAGGTATATTCTCTAAAAATTTTAAATTATTGATGAATAATTATGAATTTCAACTTCGGTTCAACTTTGAACTGCATTGAAAACTGCTCAAAATAATTTACCTTCATTAGTAATATGATAAGTTTGAAGAAAAAATCGTATATTTCACTTGGAGGCGAAACGACTTTTCATGGCTCGCCTTCTATTACGCGCCTCACTTCGATCGGCGCGTAAACACAGGCGCGCCATGAAAAGTCTCACTTCTCGACGTAATATATATATATATATATATATATATATATATATATATATATATATACTATACTATATCTATATTCTACAATCTGTCTTATAACATTTAGTAGATGGTTAGGTGTGTAGCAGGCAGTCGCGCTGAATCCTACCATTGGAGCATCCTGCATTCATTGTAGTCCTCACTTCAACAGGTTCTTCTGGGGTTCGTCTTTTTAATCTAGAACGTTTGTTTCCAGCATCGTCGTCCATGAGTTTGGTCAGCATTTGGTTTGGATGGATGTTAAGACGCTCTTTATATGCCATTGCACCTGCTTTGATGGCTTGTGTTACCGTCGGGGTGTCGAGGTCTATGTGTAGCCTTTTATTGCTTATGTACCATGGAGCGTCTACGATTGTCTACAGCGTTTTGGATTGGAACCTCTGCAGGATTTCCCCCTTTTAATTTGCAGCTGAGCCCCATAATTGAAGGCCGTATGCCCATTTCCGGTTTGATGGTACATTTATATATTAGTAGTTTGTTCGATATAGAGAGTTTGGATTTTCTGTTTATTAGCCAATATAGTTTCCGGAATTGCAATCCGAGAGCCAGGCGTTTGTTGTAGATGTGCTTTTTCCAGGTTAGCCGGCGGTCCAGGATGATTCCCAAATATTTGGCCTCCTCGGCTTGAGGGATTTGGGTGCCATTTAGTATGACTGGTGGACATGTGGACATGACTCCAGTCTCTTAGCCACTTTTCAATATTGGTTAGGATGCTCTGCAGTTTGTTTGAGGCTATTTTGGGGCCACTGTCTGTTGCAAGGTTCCTGTATTTATACCTGCCGTTTCAGGTAGATCTGCGGTGAATATTAGGTACAGAATCGGTCCTAGCACTCTCCCCTGTGGGACGCTAGGTTGGATTTCTTGCAGTTTGGAAGACCCATCACCATGTTGGACAAATAAATGTCTGTCTTTAAAATATGATTTGATGAATATGAAGAAGTTTAATGGCAGAGAAGTTCTGATTTTGTAGAGTAAGCCGTCATGCCATACCCAGTCGAAGGCCTGGCTTATGTCTAGGAAGGCTGCGGTGCAGAATTCTTCCTGTTCAAAGGCTAATGATATTTTGTCTACCAGTCTGTGGACTTGTTCAATAGTTCTATGTTTACGCCTGAACCCAAATTGGTGGTTAGGGATTAGATTGTTGCTGCTAATATGAGGTTTCAGCCTGAGGTTCGGAATAGAATTTCCATCACCTTCGACGGAATTGGGAGGAGGCTAATAAGGCGGTAAGATTTTACCTCTTCAACCTCTTTTCCTGGCTTAAGTGTCATGATGATTTCAGCTACCTTCCATTGCGGAGGGCACATCCTCTGCTTAGAATGGCGTTATACAGCTGAGTCACGAAGGTGATACCTTCATCTGGTAACTCCATCAAGAGGCCTTATACCCTGGTGCCTTATTTTGGTCTAGTTTCTGTATAATGCCACTGACTTCGTTTTTAGTGACTGTTTTTAGACGAGGATCCAGTTGATATATGTGGCTAATGATGCGTGAGACATCGCCAGATTTGGTTGTACCTTCGTCTGGGTCCGGAGTAAAAACTGATTTTAGATGATCTGAAAACACTTCGGCCTTTTCCATGTCCTCCCTAGCCCATAAGCTATCATTTTTACGTATTGGGGGTTAGTATAAAATAGGCTGTTTGAGCCTCTTGGTCGCCTTCCAAAGGGCGTAATCTGTCGATGCAGTCGCATCTATGTATTTTAGGTACCCCTGTACTGATTCGTTACGGTCTAAGTTGAGGAGTAGTTTATTGTGTGAGGTGATGGATGGTTTCCGGCCCCATTAAATTACCGCGATCGTGCTGTGTAATTTACCGCCAAACATCTGCGTCTTAGATGCGCTCGTCGAATGGGCACCCCCGGTGCGCGGGCGATTCGTGCCACATCGGGGGCCGCAGTGAGGCGACGGGCCCCGGGACGGCGTGGGGGCGGCGTGGGGGTGGCGGCGGCCGCTAGTCTGGTGTGTCACTCGGTTGCGGCGCGGGGCGGCGGAGGTGGGGGTGGTATGTTGGCCGGCACTTGCCCGAATCACCATAATGTAACTATCGCGGAATAGCTGGCGTAATTAGAGCAATTGTATGCAAATACTGCGGATAATCGCGTAATTAGAGCAATTATGTGTAAATACCGCGGAATAGCTGGCGTAATTAGAGCAATTGTATGCAAATACCGCGGATAATCGCGTAATTAGAGCAATTGTATGCAAATACCGCGGAATAGCTGGCGTAATTAGAGCAGTTGTATGCAAATACCGCGGATAATCGCGTAATTAGAGCAATTGTATGCAAATACCGCGGATAATCGCGTAATTAGAGCAATTGTATGCAAATACCGCGGAATAGCTGGCGTAATTAGAGCAATTGTATGCAAATACCGCGGATAATCGCGTAATTAGAGCAATTGTATGCAAATACCGCGGATAATTACCGCGATTATCCCATTAAAACGCGAATCCGGCGCTTTAATGCTCTAATTACCCCCAAATTGCTCTACTCGGCAACTTGTTTGTTGCCATCTTTTCCTGGCTCTCCATTTTTCTGCTAGCTTGGTCCTTATGGGCTGTGAGTGAAGATAGTCTTCTTCCGGTTTAGGAGAGTTTACACTAGGGGAGGCATCCCATGCTGAATTTTGCACACATTGATTGAAGTGCTCCACTGCTTCCGTAAGGTCAATTTCATTTTTTAACGGCAAGTTAATGTTTATGGTAGCAGCCACTAGCTCCTTAAAGAGCACCCAGTGAGTATTTCGGTCGTGCAGTCTACATGATTTTACCCTTTTTGAGATTTGCTTGTTTAACATAATTAAGACTGGGGAGTGGTCAGATGACAAGGCATAACTTGGGGTACATGTTAGATACATGGGTGGTATTCCGTTACTGACGCAGAAGTCAAGAAGATCGGGTTCTTCCTAGGATCCGAGGGCCAGTAAGTTGGTTTGCCAGTTGAGATTATGTATAAATTAAGTTTTTCTGCCGCCGCCTACATGTCCCATGGTTGTAAAGAGGGCCTCGTAATCAACATTTGTGATTGTATGTCTGGGAGGGCTGTATATCACGTGAAATAATATATAATTTTTTCAAACTTCAGAAAATTATGTCATTATTAAACTCGGTTGACTGTGGAAAAATGTCACATTTTCGCCAGCGGAAGTTTTACTTTTCTTTTCCCACCCGGCGAAAGAGAAAGTGTTGTCATGGCAACATTCAATAAACAACGCGAAGCAATACTATAAATTTCATCATATAACAATTAAATATATCGGTGTATTGCAATTATTTTCCTATTTTCTGGTACATGTACTGCTTTCACTAATAATAGATTAAATCTGCAAATGGTTTCTTCAACAAAAAATATCACTGTCACTGTCAAATGCTGAAATAGTTTCTGTCAAGAAAACAAAACACCATACGATGCATTCTTTCATATTAAATTTATTTGTAAAAATTATATAGCAAAATTACGAGTTTTCATATTTTGCAGTACGTTTAAAGAAAACATAGTATGCAGTAGTGATATATCATAGTATAACTTGCAGGCGAAGTGACTTTTCGTTGCTTGCCTTCTATTACGTGCCTCACTTCGTTCGGCGCGCAAACTCAGGCGCGCCTTGAAAAGTCTCACTTCTCCTCCACGTGAAATAATATACTATTGTATATCTTACATAATAATTATGTTAATTATGTTCTTAGATATTTGTGGATTTTGCAGTACACGACTTTTACTATTGTCTGCATTGTATATTATGATATTTTCTGAATATTGCTCGCATATTTTAATTTTTACAATTTTCTTTCAAGAAATTGCTGATAAACATATGCAGATAATTTGTAGACCGTTAATATCATGATTTTATCAAGATTTACATTTAAAAAAATTAATGCATTGCTATTAAGTACTTACATTCTGGCGGATGCGCCGGGTTCTAAGATAAAATATTGCTTGGAAATAATCATCCATACTTATAAACAAGTCATTTTAATAATATAATAACATTCTTATAAGTATGGTATTTTGTCATTCAATATTTTATCTTCGCATTCAGTGCAATTGTGGCAAACAAAACAATAAATAAATATTACTCTAATACAATCCCTGTGCAATGAAGTACATAACGTTAAGTTTCTTAAAATCCGTAAAAAATATCGTATGTTTACGATAAGTCTGACTCGCAGGCGTTTCAAACAAATGGAAAAAAGTAATTCTTAGCTAGATGGAAAATATAGTTTCAAAAATTGCGTTGAAATAAATTGCATTAAAATGTACAGATACAATATCACAATGAAAATTTAGTAATATAATGTGCGGCGTGAATAGATTCACTTCACAATTAAATCTATACAGATGGCTCTTGCTTGTGATATTTAATTTGAAATCAAATAGAGTAACATTATAAATCCAAACCCACAAAGCACCACAGTACTTAAAATATGAAATATTCAGTGTGTAACGGTAGGCTAAGTGCATTCACTGGATAAGCTCAAACTAGAATTTTCCACTATGTTCATGTTTGTAACATATACTTGATACATCAGGCAAATGAACTAATCGCCGGTGCAATTTTGCAATTTAGAAATTGTAGGAATAATGCATCATTAACTGTCTATCATTAAATATTTGGCATTGTTAATACTACTTGAATTTAGTCATTCTGATACATCTTATATGAAAATTTCAGTATATTATGTGCAGTTAGTTATGCTAATTAAAATTAATCTAATTAGGTGGGTGAGGGGTTAAACATTAGCTTGTTAATCAATCAAATCGATCAGAAGAATTAGTGAGAAATGACCATTTACCTACACAAAAAATAATACTTTTCACAATCGCTATCAGTCTGAATTAATTACGTCAAATATTAAGACAGTCTAATTAATTAGAAATGTATAGACTAATAATAACTTGATTTTATATGTTGTGATGTTATTTGTTAGCGTAGATTTTATAATTCAGATAGGAATTAATTAGGAATTTATGAATCGTTAAACATTAGTATTATTATAGGATTAGATATAATTAGGCAGTCAGATAGTTTAATAATCAATTAGATAGGGTTTTTAGCTAATATTATAAGTTAAGTAGGGCACAGTTAATAATAATAAATATAAATGAGATTAATGAAAATGTGCAAATTGAATTAAAATTTCAAACTCAACGAAGAAGGACGATCGACATTTCCACAGAAGCGAAATATTACGAGGATGGCGAAGAATTGTGATTGGATTTTCAGTTTCACCGAAAAATTGGAAAATAGATTACAATAATAAAGTGCTGTTTCGTCGCCATAGTAACATTGCGAAATTCGTGGTTAGTAACAGGTGCATTTCAAGTTTTGATGAACGATGCTGGCGTAAATCAACAACAATAATTGACAATCAGGTGCAAAGTTATAAAAACTCAGAACGCCTGACGCCAGGCAGAATTCGATAATATCCTGTCGAATCTACGTCGGTCACAATACAAAAGAATATTGTTGTCAAACAAAAATTAGTTTCGCGAGAGTTTATGTACACTTAACCCTACAAATTTTACAACAGTAATCAGTAACGACTGGGTATTGATTTTTGGGCGACGGCAACAAGGGATACATTGGAGGGATTCAGCTGGATCATCATCATCTTTAAGAAAAATTCACGGAGGCTATCCAGTGCAGTCATTCACGGAGTTGGGACATCAATCGGGTCATTCACCTGAACGAGCCGGAACGGATACATCGAGGGATTATTACCAAGTGGAGCTGCAACCACCAGGACGGGCGGGCATAATACATTGCCTACAAACTACAAGACTTCAATAATTGAAATTGCAAGTAGATTAACATTTAACTCAAGTAAAATTAACTGTGCAATTAGGTTTTTATTAGGGAAATATTTGTTAAATGTATTAGGTAGTTTAAGTAGTCAGTTGCTATAAGTTGTTTTCTTTTGTGAAGCGTTCATTTTGTTTCATGTTGAATTAGTGTTTGTGTTGTTATCAGTTTTTTTAAAATATTTAATATTATAATAAATATTAATTAAAATTCATATTCTTTGTCTGCCATCTAATTTATTTTGATCCCACGTATTGACCCTGAGAACCATCACAACAAAACATTGCATTTGCCATCGCAACGTGGGGCAATAATTATAATTAATCAATAAACAATCAAATAACTAAAATTATAAAACACATCATAACACTGCATTTGGTTCCCGAACGTGGGATAAATAAAAACATAAGTACAACGTTGCATATTGGACACCCAAACGTGGGGCATTGTCTATAACGTAGCAATGTAAATATTTCCACGAGGAGATTCCTCAAAACTAAATCTTTATACAGGAATGTTTTTCAATTGTTGTTAAAAAAGCATAAACTTATTTGCGGTCACGTGGCGATCGATTTGCAAGAATTTTATGTTATATTACTTACACAGCTATTGCCGTTTTTTTGTTTTTCGAAAAATCATCAGTACTCCATTATTTTAAGGAATATTTAAAAAATACAAAAACTTTCAGCAATTGCTTTCGGCTCTCTAAAACATTTGTATTTACAATGATTTTCTATTTTATCAAATAATACAATGGCGACCGATCAGAAATTTCAAAACAATATATTTTATAAACCACTCGATCGATTTTTGAAAATAAAACATTTATAAAATCTTTAAACTATCTTATATATAACTAACTATATTATAACATTTTTCTGAAACATTTTTTTCGATCTGTCCAAAAAAAGTTTTTATTCAAATTAAATTACTAGATAAATTTTAACAAACTGCAACAATCATTCACAATCATCATAAAACAAAGTACGCTTGCTGCCATTAAACAATGAAACAAAGCCGAACAATGAAAGCGTACTTCGAAGTTACGTGTTTTCTAGTTAAAAAACGTCAATAACAATGAACTTGGGTCCAATTCAAAAATTTGAACTAAGAGAAGTTGTTTGTTTCAATGAGTTCTACTGCCATTTTCGGGTATTACAACTTAGTATTAACACCCTGTACAATCAGAATATTTTAACACTTTCGATTTCCAGTCTTGCAAATCTTTAGGATTCTTTTCATTGTTTTATCAAAGGCTGCTATTACTTCATATTATTTTTTATGCATTTGCTTGAATAGAGGCCCGCAATTGCGTTTCGCGAACTATGGAGTCGATGAATGATAGATGATCCACGTTTTAAGGTACAAATGATTTTTTGATGACTTGCCTTAAAGAATTCCCTCGCCGGCAAGATAAATCGTTGGATTGCGTGCAATCTAATTGGAGAAATTTCAAGCGTTACGGAGAAGCATGCAATTCGCAGGCAGAACTTCGGCAAATTAACGCAACGCATCCTTTGATGCCGCGAAATTACTTATTCCGCAGAACCCAGTCTGGAACTTCCAATCGGAAAATAAAAATTACACGTGCTGCACGTGTAATTATGAAAATGCTGTAGTTATAATTAGTTCTAATTGCATGTTCTTTAAGGTAAACATCGTCTTGTTGACTTAAATATAGCGGTAAATCATGAATGGGGAGGCACAAGGGAGGAATTATAGGAATGAAATTAACCCGTAATTATTCATCGCTTTAGGTGGAAGAGCAATTTTATGAGTGATAATCTTATTTTGAAAATACGCAGCTGTACACAGAGTTGTGTGAGCGGGTTGTTATTTTTTTTATTTCTGAGGTAAACCAAACGTGTCCTTTGTGTCTAATGGCTGTCACATAATTAGCTACAGGGAAAATGTACTATTTTGCCATGATACATACATTATTGTAGGAAATTGCATTCAATTAGTGGATACATCGTAATTTTATAATTTTATCTCACAGAAGCACAGGGTGTACTGTACAGGGTCCTGCAACAGTGTGTCAGGCTTTCCTGGCTCTTTTCCTGTGAGTGATAGAAAATAATGTTTCGTACAAAAAGTTATTGGTTTAAAAATCTTTATGCCGTAAAATTATTTTCAAACATACAGGGTGTCCCAATTTTGCGGTATAACAAAAACAAACATTATTTTTAAATGGAACACCCTGTATTTATTTAGGTTTTCTGATGACATGTTTCAACTACTACATTGTCGTCTATTTAATTTTGGATTATAGGACAGTGTTCCCAATTTACAACTTTTTTCTGCAAATATCATGCATAAGCAAACTCAACTTTAAAAATCGTAGCGACCTCGTTTTTAGCGATCTCGTGATAAGATCGTGTATCCTCGTGATTATATAAAGAAGAGGTGCGTTCTCGTGATTGTATAAAAGAGAGGTGTGTCCTCGTGATGTATAAAGAAGAGGTGTGTTTTCGTGATTGTATAAAGAAGAGGTGTGTCCTCGTGATTGTATAAAGAAGAGGTGTGTTCTCGTGATTGTATAAAAGAGAGGTGTGTCCTCAGGATTGTATAAAGAAGAGGTGTGTTCTCGTGATTGTATAAAAGAGAGGAGTGTCCTCATGATTGTATAAAGAAGGGGTGTGTCCTTACGATCTTTATATCTGAATTATAGAGAGGTGTGTCCTCATGATTGTATAAAGAAGGGGTGTGTCGTTACGATCTTTATATCTGAATTAAAGACAAGTGTGTCCTCATGATGGTATAAAGAAGCGGTGTCCTTGCGTTCTTTATATCTACAGTAATTGGATTAAGGAGAGGTGTGTCGTCGTAATTGTATAAAGAAGAGGTGTGTGCTCGTGTTCTTTATAATCACAGTCATTACATAAAGAAGGGGTATGTCCTCAAATCCTTAATTAATACGGTGCTCGAATTGGGTATTAAGAGGTGTATGTCACTGCCTTGCACATGAAGGTGAATTACAATAGTCGTAGAGAATAATGGTCGAAGCCGTGACTGCTAGGGATCCAGTTGGCGTGAGAACAACTGGGGGGGGGGGAAGGGGAGATGCTCCCCCGGTAAGTCCTTCCAATTATAGTTAATATACAATACTAAAAGAATACTCTTTATATGTGGGGAAATCATTTGGAGCCAATGCCATCTTCGCATAGAGTTCAATATATAGAATGCTGATCCTGACCAATGAAAATTCAGTATATTATGTAAGTGATTATTATTATTACTAGGTAAAATGGCGAAAATTTATCTATTAAATATGGCGTCAAGTTAAGGCTACGATTGGAAAAATAACTAGCTGAACAGACTTTACAACCGAATGATATCATCCGTAGATTACCATTTAGCAGATGATTAATCAACAAAATTACGGAAAATGGTGATTTCATCAATACAATTTTATGGACTGACGAATTCTACTAATCCGACGCAATTAGAAATTGTGGACTACTTAATCGTCATAACGACCACTATTGGGCTCAAGAAAATCCACACATTGTGATTTCACGGCGAAACCAAGTGCGGTTCGGCTTTAATTTTATTTGTGGCATATTGGAAAATCGTTTACTTTACCTATCATATTTGATGGAACTCTAAATACACAACATTATTTGGAGATTCTTCAAACAAGCTTAGAATATTTATTGGATGATTTACCTTTGGCACTAAATATTAAAATATGGTACCTGCAAGCATTATGTGGCCGTTTTAATAACAAAGTAATAGCGACTAATACACCTACTCGTATTCAGTGGCCAAACAGATCTGCAGACTTGACGCCTGTTGACTTTTATTTGTATGGCACTTTAAAAAACAAAATTTATGGAAGTAACTTCAGCTATAATAATGTAGATGAACTGCGTGAAACAGTGACAGAGGCAATGAACGGCGTTAATCGCAACGCGTTGCGTAAAGTAACTGATAATGTTGTGAAACACTGTCAATTGTGTTTGGCCAATTAAGGTCTGTATTTTGAGCATTTTTTATAATTTAGTATTTTACTATTTATGTAGTTGTATTACGGTTTCTTTTGTTTTGTTACATATGTTTGTAAAATAATTTAAATCATAAAAATAAAAATTAGAACAATTTAGATTTCCCATATTGTTTATTTTGACATAGGTTGTTACTTCTTTGGTCCTATTACTCCACCAGGGAGTGTAGGGCATCTTTCGATGTTTCTGTGACTGATGTACCAATAAAATGGTCGTCACTATTTTACTGTCTTCCTCCTGCAACTGCTCCTCTTCTTCTTCACAGAGTTGATCCTCCATTTCTTTCCACCTACCTTTATTTTGTGCAATGTGCTTTGCTTGGTTCCATGTTATATTTCGACGTTCAAGCTCTTTCCGTACGGTTGTTCTCCATGTCGTCTGTGGTCGACCTCGTTTCCATTTTCCCCTCATATTAAAATCTAGTGACTGACTGGTTAGATCTCCCACTGGTTTCCTTAGTGTATGGCCAATTCATCTCCATTTTTTTTTTTAATATTTATCTTTATTGGAATTTTGTTTGTCTGTTCCCACAAGTCTATGTTTGATACTTTGTTTGGCCAGTATATTCTTAGGATTCTTCTCGGGGCTTTGTTTACAAATGTTTGTAATTCTCTTTCTTGTGATTTATTTATGGACCAAGTCTCCGATCCGTTTAATAGCACGCTCACTACATTCGTGTTGAAAATTCTAATTTTAGTAGTTTTTGATATTTCATTTGAGCGCCATATTTTCCGAAGCATGTTGAATGCGTTTTGAGATTTTCCTATTCTGGTATTTACATCTTCCTGGCAATTTCCCTTTGCCTCTATTACGCTGCCCAGGTATGTGAAGTTGCTAACGTTTTCTATGCTGGCTCTTTCTATATTAATGATTGATTCATCTGTGGGGTTTGCGCTAATTGTTTTTGTCTTTGCAGTATTTATTTCCAAACTGATTTTTTTGGCTGTGTGATTTAATAGATTCAGTTTTTCTTGTAGCTTAATTCTATTTTCTGTGATTGGGCCTATGTCGTCGGCATACTCAAGATCTTCGAGTTTTTGACCGATTCTCCACTGCAACCTTTTTTTATTGTCAGTAATTTGCTGTAAAGTCCAAGCGATCATTATGAGGAACAACAAGGGTGGCAGGATGCAGTCCTGTCTGACACCTGTCTCAACTTTAATTTTTTCTGAGAGAGTCCCGAAGTGTTCTATTCTAGCGTAAAAGTTTTCGTATAATAGCTTGATTAGCCGAATATATTTTGCGGGCAGTCCATATTTTCCTAGGATGACCCACATATTTTCTCTATCTACCGTATCAAAGGCTCTTTTAAAATCTATGAAGCTTATATGTATTTCTTTATTCCATTCATTTACTTCATCTAGTATTATTCTTAAGGTAGCTATGTGGTCTGTGCACGATTTTCTGGCTCTGAACCCTGCTTGGTTAGTTCTGAGCAGTCTGTCTACCTCGTCTTTTATTCTAACCAGTATTATTTTGGTAAATATTTTGATCGTAATGTTCAGTATCGTAATGGCTCTCCAATTATCACATATTTTCCTGTCGCCCTTTTTTGGTATTTTTATTATAAGGTCTTCACCCAATCTACTGGATTTTTTTCCTCCGTCCATATTTTGTTTAACAATAGGTGCAGTACTTCGGCGGTAGCTTCTGCTCCTGCCTTTATCAATTCTCCTGAGATGTTGTCTAATCCTGCCTCCTTATCGTTTTTGAGCTGTCTAATGGCCACTTCAATTTCTTCTCTCGACATTTCATCTGTTTTCATCTTTAGTTCCAAAGCCAAGTTCTCTGTTGACCCCACTAGTTCTTCTTCATCTAACACCTCCTCCTTCTTTGAATAGATTTCCGTGAAATACTCTAGCCATCTATTTATAATCTGTTTCTCAGTTTTCAGAATGTTACCTTGCTTATCTTTTATTTGTGTGGTTGTGATACCTTTGCTCCCTGCCATCTTTCGCGTTATATTGTATAGTGTTTTCATGTCATTCACTCCTGATGCCTTTTCAGCTTCTAATAACAGTTTTTCTCGTTCTTTTCTTTTATCACATCTTGCACTCTTTTTTATTTGTTCATAAAAATCCATGTTAACATACTGACTCTGCAGATTAACTCTTCTCTCTGGGCATTGTTCGCTGAGTATTTTGCGTTTGATTAAATTTCTTTCTTCGATGAGATTCCATGTATGTTTAGTCATCCATGTTCTCCTGTTGTTTTTTCTGATGCCTATTGTTTCTTCCGCGGCTGCTTTTATTACTTCCTTGTAGGATTTCCAAAGTTTTTACATGTTCATATTTCCCATATCACTGCTGTTTCCTAGTTTTGCTTTCACTGTTGATTCGAACTTTTTTCGCGTGTCTTCATCCTTGAGGTCTTGTATGTTGTACTTTCGCCTTTTAGGTTTGTTGGGTTCATGTCTTGCCTATCCAACATCTGCCCCATGCATTGCAGGTACATCTTGTAAGAAGCTTCTATATCTTTTGTCGATGGAAATGTGAACAATCTGATTCTTTACACGCCTACCATGGCTCGTCTATGTTATTTTGTGACTTTCTTTGTGTGGGAAAATACTGCCTGCAATAACTAGGTTCTTTGTTGCACAGAAATCCACGACTAGTTTGCCATTTTCGTTTACTTGGCCCACCCCTTCCCTGCCCATTACATCCTCTCTTCCAGTGTTATTGTTACTAATTTTGGCGTTCATGTCGCCTATTAGAATTATAGTGTCCTTTTTGTGCTTATTTATAATCTGATCGTATGTTTTTTGAAGTTGCTCGTAAAATGTGATCTTCACTTCCTGCTCTTCCGTATTTGTTGGTGCATATATGTTTATAATTGTGATGTTAAATAATCTTACTCTGAATCTGGCCGTAATGATTCTATCAGATACACCTTCCCATTCCATTAATGATCTTCTTGCTTCATTGCTCATTAACAATGCGACGCCATATTCATGTTTCGCTCCCTCTTCCATTTTACCTCAGTATATGATCCATTTGTCTCTTTCTAGTCCGATTTCACCATTTCCCAGCCATCTTGTTTCGCTTTGTCCCAAAATATCAAGCTTATACTTCTCCATTTCCCTTATTATTTGATTTGTTTTGCTTGGTTCATACATAGTTCTCACATTCCAGCAACCGAAATATTTAATAGTTCTTGTATTTATGCCCGTTTCTTTCTTTAGATTTTTGTTTCCATAATCGTTGTTCCTTAGTTCATTGCTGTTGGTATCTTGGTTTTGTGTTTCTATACTGACCAAGCTTAGTTTTTTGAATTCATATGCAAGGTCTATTTTAGCCCTTCGTCGCTGAGATTACTCGGCGATCTCTGACTAATTGTCCTTCCTTTTTTCTTAATTTCGTTTTCACCTCCTTTGTTTATTATTTGTTCATATGTGAAGGTTTCTCCATTTACCATAAGTAGGGGATATTAGCCGATTCCGGAGCCACCGCCACACCGCCAGCCAGAAGGGGCGTGGCTTGGGGTGTGGGCGTGGCTTGGAGGTGGATGTGGGTGTGGGGTTGTTATGGCAACGGCCAATGGGAGTGAAGGAGGGGTGATACAGCCAATGGGAGTGAAGGAGGGGTGATGCAGCCAATGGGAGTGCAGTAATAACGGCCAATGGGGTGATAGGACCAATGGGAGTGCAGTAATAACGGCCAATGGGAGTGAAGGAGGGGTGATGCAGCCAATGGGAGTGCAGTAATAACGGCCAATGGGGTGATAGGACGAATGGGAGTGCAGTAATAACGGCCAATGGGGTGATAGGACGAATGGGAGTGCAGTAATAACGGCCAATGGGGTGATAGGACGAATGGGAGTGCAGTAATAACGGCCAATGGGGTGATAGGACCAATGGGAGTGCAGTTATAACGACTAATGGACCAATGGGAGTGGAGGTATGGTGGACAATGAAGGGCCAATGAAGGTAGGCAACCAATTGGAGTTATTGGGGGTTGTTACATTTTTTTTTTACCTGTTGTTGGTAACCTGTTGATGTGTGTGGAAGTATTGATTTGTAGCTGGGTGGGGAGGTATTAATTTCACGATTTTGCGGATGTGGGGGAGGAAATAAATGAGCTTCCACATATATAGGATTAGATGGTGTGTGGGGGGTAAATTATAAAACAGTATTTTTGCATTGTTTATTATTATCTGTGCGAGAGTATTGGTTAGTAATTTTTTAGCATACTCTTTATTATTATTATTCATGGGTTACAAATGTGTGTATGTATGTACACAAGTAGTATATATATAATGCATAAGAAAAAATGATCTGAGATGAATAAAAGTAATATCATCGACATACATAAATTATTCATTTTAAAAAATCATATACCTACATATAAAACAATACAAATTTTACATACATATAAAATATAACAATTAAGATAATTACTAGACTATATCATTATGCCCCCAGGCTAAAGTGTGAATACCATCACTACATATAAATCTCTTATCATCAAATGGTGATAGAGCCAATTTATTTTGCGTCTGTGTGAATATTGTGTGCTTAATTGATTTAAATAAGTTTTGTGTTCTATAAAATAATTCCTTAGAAGAAACACAAGAAATAAAATTGTCCCCTGATACGTTATTTTTAGTAACATCTTTCCGCAAACCTTTAATTTTTTTTATCCACACATTATCAACACAGAGCCCATACATTTTTGAACGTAAACCAATAAACTCATTCATAATTTTGCCCTCATTTTCATCTTTAAATAAACCCAGCACGCCTTTATTTTGTGGAACTATGCCATAAGGGTTAGCAAGGATATAATTTGATGTGTCAAATTTTTTGTAATTTTGTTTCATGTCTTCATATATGTTTTCCGTATGCAAATTCAAAATAAAACTATCTGTATCCATATAACAAAGATTGGCATTATCACCATACCGTTCCTTGATGAAATCATAATAAAAATCATACATTAATATTTTTGAAACTTCCAAAACAGTGAAACCTATATAGATGGGCTTATCGTACAATACTTTCAACCTGTCTAACTGTACGGCGGCTAATGACTCAGTGAAAATGGAAATACAATTAAAATTTGGTTTCGCAATTAGACTTCGGACGCCCCGACGTTTTCCTATGTCATCCCAATGATTCAACAATTTTACGTCAACTCGCTTATCCACATTTTCAATAGTTTTACCGAAAATAGCATTATTCATCAGCTTAAAAAAATCTTTCTCAAATGCATTGCTTGCTGCCTGTCTCAGTGTGGTATTTAAATCAATATACTTTTTCAACCAGGCAGATTGCGCAAACTCTAAAACTCGATGAATTTTACTGACAATTAAACCGTTGCGGATGGCCTGCTTTAAATTTCGATAGTGAATTACATAATTTGATTTGTTCATAAAATTTGGAATTAATTTTGCATCTTTAAATTTCGAACCCGGTGGAGTAATGTGTTCGACGAGAAAAGGTAAATCGTTGTGTTTGTGCTGGAGACTCTGCGGATACTCCACATCAACTTCAAAGATATACCCGGTAGTTGAATCATCAGGGATTGACATAACATCGAAATTGGTATCGGTCGACCATCTAAACTCTCCAGTTGGTAAATATTGCGACATTGCCCATCCATACAGATTGTTTGCATCCCAATACATCAAATAAGAAGTGGGTTTCTTAGCATCATACATATAATTTGGATCTTTAGACATAAATTTATTATTGGCCACTACCCGCCTGAGTGAACATTGGCTAATGCCCCCTCGTATGCCGTGTCTAATGAACTGGTGCATATCAAGATCGGTCAATAGTTCAAGCTCAATTTTGGTATATTTTAACATTGCATCCCAAGTTATTGAGGGGCAGGTGTAATACTGACAGGGATCTAATTCGTATATCTTCATACATACATTGCGGAAATTTTCGAATATATCGCTCAAAAGTAGCACATCGGTTTTCAGATATAAATTAGAATAATCACCGACAGTTTTACATTCGAAAATTTCCCATACTTTTTGTGCATGTTCATAGTCCTTTGAAGTAATATCCGTATTGGTTAAATTATTAAAAAATAATTTTTGGGGGGGTAATTTTGTTTCATCTAAACGTGCAAACGAGTCCATGTATTGATAGGGGAAAATTCCCTTCTTTGTTACCAATTTAAACTGGTCGTCTGAGGGGAAATAATTTCTAACATACACTAGCTGATTGGGGGTGAGATTTGCAGCTAATTTTTCTAGAGATGATGCCATGAACCGGAATGAATCTAAAAACCGAATCTTTAAGTACACGTTCTGACTGAGGTTTGTTTTCTTATGAATAAAACTATCAACTTTAATGTGTTTGGTAAATGAAATATACTTTTCTTTATTAGCAGCGATAAGATCAATTTTATCTTCAGTGTTACCAAACTCTTTTATAAATAGGTGACAATCGTAATCTAAATTATGAAAAAAAACTGGTACATGCTTAGGAAGCTTATAATTTAAATTGCAATTGGAGTGAGCTGCTCCAGTAAAAATACCAGTCAGATGGTTGTGGTCAGCAACTTTGTCACCCGCATCTAAATGACCCGAACAAATATGACATTCCGACGCCGTATCAAATAAATATTGCTCACCCGGTGATAATTTTGACATGGGTACGATCGGTTTAAGGTGATCAGTGTAAATCAGCTGCAAATCTGCGGTGAGTTTTTCTATAAATACTTTTGGGCAATCCAATCCGGTGTAAGTAACATATTTATTTAATGCATCGTTATACGAGCAAACAATAAAATAGGAAAAACTGTAAGGACAATGAACATGAGTTTTATGTGTGTATGAAGAACTTGGGTCCGGTGAACATGTATGAATTGGCATCAGAATTGATTCAAAATCAGCATATACAACAAAAGGTACTCTCATTTTCCGATTGAAGTTAATGAATTTTAATGAATTTCCAGGCATCATTTCACCGTTTCTATTTTTCTTCAAATCTGTCGTGGGCATTATTGTATATATGTGATTGCAATCTTTTTCCGCGTGACGATCGAGAGATTGCTGCGATGGAAAATATGTCAAACATCCATCGCACAGATTAATTTTTTTCTGGTGCTTGCTAACCTGATGTGAAATGAGGCGTGATAAATTTTTTATTAAGACATAGTGCCCCCTAATCCCTTCCTCCAAAAATAATAAATTAATGTGAATATCGCGTTTGAGAGTGGTTAAATAAATTGGCCCTACCACATCATAATTTTTGCTAACTACATTATAATCTAAACCATAAACATTTACACTTAAATTATTCAACTTTTCAATTTTGTTAATGTGATCTATTTTCATGGGGAAATCAATACCGTCTAAATTAAGTGCAGTGGTGTAGTGGGGGTATGATGAGGTCCTTGAAGAGCTTTTTGAAGCTGGATGGAGCGCCGCTACAATCGACCAGGCCAAACAAGCATTGTCAGCATTCTGAATGTTAATGCAGGCGTTCTTGCGTTTAATGCTGTCTGGCAGATCTATGAACGATGATCCGGTGACTGGTGTATATTTATTGATGTTGAGGTGTAGGTGCGAAATTGCTGTAAGGGCCCAACCGCTATCCCTCTCCTAAAAATTGAATGAAACAACACAAATTACACATGAGCCAGATAAACGTGAACTGTACTTACTTGAAATTCCTCGCTCTTCACCTTGACGGTGTTGCTCATCCTCTCAAACACCTCCCTCAGATCGATGTTTGGTGTAACTATTTGATATCGCGTGTTAAAAGATTTTAGCTCAGGAATAACTTCGTCACTGCTCCCCGACGGTTTCACATACAACGCAAATAGTTCAACATTCATCTTTACACTTCCATGCCGATTATCAATAACGTCCTTCACTAATCGGCATGTTTTCTCTGTCACTCCATCTAAAAACACTGCGATATCGGTAACATTGTCGGCTGGGGGAGTGAGGCGATAGGTGACCACCCTATGCCGAAAGGATGAATCTACTTCAGCAACACCATCTTCGAGCGGCACACATGTTTTCAACAAGTGCTGCTGAGATTTCTTGTGACCTGCATACTTTGCAGGCGTATCGAAATCTTCGCAGCATGCTTGGCATCTGTACTGTTTTTTTTCCACAATTGTTTTTGCTCGTTTCTGCGGTGGTTGGGCGTCATGTGTGTGGGCGCTGAAGGATTCCCCGTTAGCGAAAACATTGCCACACACTTCACACTGACAAGGACTGGCATGTTTACGTTTGAGATGCAACTTCACAATATCCTTGCGAGTGAACGACCCCCCGCAAATTCTACAATTGTGAAAAACCCCGGAACCGGAACAGTGAACTGAATGCCTCTTCATTGCGTCCGCTCTCGTGAATGATCTCACACAGATTGAACAGTTAAACATGGTGTTAATATATAGATATAGATAGGATTGAATACACTAAGCTGCCTGTGCTGAACGTAAGAGACACATTGAGAAATGTTTCTACTTGCATGATGAAATCGGCGCGTAATTTACCCCACCACACTTTCAATTAAAAAATCAATTCGATCCGACTGCATGCACAGGTATAGCGCATTCGCATTGTAATTCACCCTTGTTGTAATTTAATACGGATTACGTCTGAGAATGTATATGTAGGTGTTCTGTATTAAATGATTCTTTGGCGTGTATAATATGTAACTCGGCAATATATGCGGAAAATGTAAATGCTTTGTCTTTGGTGTAACTGGACACATTCAAGAATACATAGAAATGCTAAGCCGCTTATGAATAAATGCAAAACCGCTTATTGTGATAACTTAATTACGTGATAACTTAATTACGTGAAAATCTGCACATTTTTTTTTCTTAGGTATAAAAAGCACCATTACATAAATTACATTAGTTTACATCGAACCATCTTCAACAGTGTGTGTATACTGAAAATGGTAAGAAAATTTTAATTAATTTGAATTTCATAACTTTTATGACTGTTTCCCTCTTTCAAGGAAAAATTTAATAAAATTGGATGCGTTAATACAATCAAAAAATTTGTTGATTTACCACTGAACGAAAAAATATCAATAACAAATTTTAGATATTTAACAACTGTTCACGGACGCAAACTGGTTTGCAATTTAACAACAACTAACGAGCTAGTTTTTCTACCTGCCCGATTTAACAACAACCTATCCCAGGAAGACCTAGATGAAATAAACCAAAAGCCAACAAAATATTTAACATTGACCGACTCGAGATTTAGAGTTAATTTAAGCTATAATTAATTCGAAGGCGTCCAGACAATTTCACCGCAAAAAAATCAACAAACTACAAAAAATGTGGATGATGTATGCAGAACAATCCTGGCCCAAAGCTGTCGACTTGAAGAGCGCGATCGAAAGATTAATATGTGAGTTGGATGCACTTCGCTTCGATGCAGAACATGAAGCTGTGTATGGAAATGGATTGTACGACGAAGACTATTGCAGAAGTTTAAGTGAAAAATATTCGAGTGCCTCTCAATTGTGCGCCGATTACCTAGAAAACAAAATAACGCTGAATTCTTTGCTCCAACAATTTTGTGACTTTGAGATGAAAGTGTGGTTATACAATTTGACCCAGTTTTTACCCAACGATTTAGTGAATAACTATGAGTTACCCATACTTAACGAGTCATCCAACAGTGACAGCGGTGGTGAGGAAACAAGTTAGATTTTCAGATAATATTCAAAACTATCCCATGATTGCTTGGTCCTATGCATACCGCTGCTCCAGAAAGGGACCTTGGGAGCAAATAGCACTCGACAGCTTTAGATTTAAAAATATAATTGATGTGAAATATAAACCTGTTCTTTCAAAAATATTATGTGTCGAGCACTGATGTAGTATATATAATGAACGTTTCCATGTCAAAATAAATGTTAGTTGATTTTTTACAGAATAAATATTTAACAAATAATGTATTGTAATAAATAAAGGTTTTAACTGTTGTGAACAATTTAAATGTGAAAAAAAAAAAAATGTCAATCAAATGTATTGTAATAAATAAAAGATGTTAACTGCTGTGTACAATTTCAATGTAAAAATAATGACAATCAAATGTATTGTAATAAATAAAAGATGTTAACTGCTGTGTGTACAATTCCAATGTAAAAAATAATATCAATCAAATGTAAGTGGTAAAGGAACAAAATAAAAAAATGGTAAAATGTTTTTCTTTATTGATGATTTTTATGTATACATTTAAACAATATCCTTAGAATTGATCCATGAATTGTGTGAGCTGTCCAACCCCAACCAACGAACGTAAATCTTGCTACCTTTCCTTCGTAAAATCTTCTCAATTAAAAAAATGTCTGGATGCATTACTTTTTGTAATTCTTGTTCATAAAAAGCGCCTTTTATTGATTGTCCACTTGAATCCTCCAAGAGGTAAGTAACTGGATTTGTAAGTTGAACTTTGTTTATTTTAAAAATTTCCGTTGTCCAATTTGGGTTATAAGATTTAGCAAACACATTTTTGAACTTGCTTATTCTTACGGTATCACCTCGCTTATAACGTGCACGCTTCGCGATTTTGAGGTGTGAATAAACGGTTTTTAGTAGAGATGATTCATTATCCCTTGTAACATCAATTGGTTTTAGTCCAGTCGTTCTGTGAACTGTGTTATTATACTTTCTTAACAGTTCCCCCAAAATATCAACCCATCGATTTTTTCCGCGTAAAGAAAACTCTTGATACAGCATTTTTTTCAATGTTCTAATCACTCGTTCTGCCATGCTAGCTTTAGTGGTAGAATACGTTGAATAGAAATTTATGTTGTATTTCTCACATAACGCAATGAATTTTTTATTGTAAAATTCTAGTCCCAAGTCGGTTTGTAAATTTGTTATGGGGGAAGATATTTTCACAATTATGTGGGACATGGCTGCGGTAACGTCCGCAGCATTTTTAGATTTTAACGGCTCGGCCCAGAGAAATTTACTAAAACAATCGATCGCAACGAGTATGTATCAACTTTTAGGAATATGTATATGCAAAATTTATGGTAGGGAGATTATAAATATGTATATATAAAAAAAAAGGTCAGTCTTTAATATAACCTGGTCCTGACTAGACATGATTATCCTTCAGATTATTACATTTGTTGCTTTATCAAATGCCGCGCCGTTGCAAGAAGCGCTACACTTCCTCTACAGATATGGTTACCTAAACGCAAGTGAAACAATGAATCGCAACGACTCTGCAGGCCTTTCCATTATTGATAGAATTAAGGATGAAAAAGATGCTCGATTTGTAGAGTCCATCGAACACTTCCAAGAGACATTTTCCTTGCATGTTGACGGCATACTGAACAACGAAACCATTAATCAGATGAAAAAACCAAGATGTGGAGTAATCGATTTACCAATGCAAAATTATAACGTGGGGGGTGTTGAAGACAAATGGAATTCTACCACTCTTACATGGAGTTTTCCTCTCGGATCGCAACAAGATATCGAAGTCGCTCGAAAGGCTTTCGAAGTGTGGGAAAAACATTCAAATCTCAAATTTGAGCTACGTCGCGTCAAACCGAATATAACGATTACTTATAAAATACGCCAACATGTGTTCCACAATAAATTATCACAGTGCAGTTCAGTTCAGTGCAGTTCAGATTTTGATGGCTTCGGTAACGTGCTAGCACACGCATATATGCCCAATTTTGAAACAAAAAATGTGGAAATACATATAGATAACGAGGAAAACTGGTGCCGCGACATGAATGCATGTCCATCTGTTAGTAGCAGTTTATTCTGGACGTTACTTCATGAAATCGGTCATACGTTAGGGATTTCGCATTCATTCAACAGAGCTGCTATAATGTACCCATTCTACGCACATCCAAATACGTCATCGGATGTCGATTTAAATATTGATGATATTCGTGCTATTCAACACTTGTATGGAAAAAAATCTGTGACATCAACAACAACAACTTCAAGATCGTCAGCAGCTCGCACTCCAACAATATCACCTACAACCCAATCAACGACAGTTCGTACATCAACCTCCACGACAATAGCAACAACTACAAAGGCGGACCTGCCTGCTACGTCGCATAATGCAACGAATAACGAAATTCCCCCTCATATATGTAAATTACATAAGATTGATACATTTCTGATAATACAAGATACACTTTACATGTTTTATAAGAAATGGGTTTGGTACAAGACACTAAATAGTGAGAAAATTAGCAATCCTATTCTACTCAGAGACTGGTTGCGATTTTTGCCTGAAAATTTTACCAAAATAGAAGCTATTTACCAGAGAATGGACATGAGTGTGGTTATTTTCGTAGATAAGTTGATTTACATCATGAATCCAGACACCACAAAAGTAACACATGTATGGAATTATTCTCTTATACATTTATCTGATGCATGTATCGTGAAAGGAACTGTTACCACTTACACAGGCAAATCATATATATTTTGCAATGATGATAAATATGTGAAAATTGACGAGTGTAAATATAGTGTGAAGAGTTTCGGTTCAATATCCCACGATTTTGCCGGGATTCCTAGTAGAATTACCAACGTTTTTCGCTACACAAATGGTTATTTGTACTTTTTTAATAACGATACTGTTTATGAATACAGCGAATTTACCAATTCGCTGGTTAGAGTAATGAAAAAGGATATTTCACTTTTCGGAATTAATTGTCCGCGAGCAAGCATATTACAAGATATTAAAAATTTGCTTGGGAAAATTATCCAGTTTGATAATGGAGGAGATGACTAAAATGCTCAATATATTATTCAGTCTTCATCATCATCATCATCATGTTGTTAAAGAAGCAACAACTACACTTAATAAACAATATTATTACTATAAGAGCAAATATAAGCAATGCAGGCCTCGCAAATTCCCTGCTATTCTACGAACAAAGTCAGAGGATCAATGAAGAGGTTAGTGTTAATATTGGTTCTATGACATACGATTCAATAATACATACGTTTTTGGTGTGCTGATAAGGAGGGTATAAGGTACGATGGCAACGTCTTACATGCACAGAAGAAGTTATACGCCTACTTCAATAAATGGACGTATAGCACAATAATATTTTGTACCACTACATTTTTGGTGCAAAGTGAATGGGAAAATTTACGATCCCACACCAAACATTACTAAATACTGGAATACTTGTGTGGTGTTGGAGAATTTCAAGTTTCATGAAAATCAACAAAGGATCGATGGATTGGAACACATCATTATGATGTCATCAGCAATGAATTTCAAGACTACACACTCCGCTGAGGAGTATTTCTCACAAGCTCCACCTCACTTAAAGAGGATTCGCAATGAAATAAACAAGCGTCTTGAAAAAACATTATGCGTAACCACTGCAAACAAAAATCAATAAACAGTCAAACTTCTGTAAACAAATAAATCTAGTAATATTTTTCATCATATTAGAATTAAGTTCATGTGTACTGCAATAAGTAAAGAACTTTGATTATATAAAATATATAGTTTTAACTTTTTATTATGTATTATGATTATGTATTGTTATAAATAAATACTTTATACATGTAACATCTCGTTTTAATTACCCTATATTTAATCAATTACTGGAAAACACAATACCTTTAGAACAATCATTAGTAAAAATCTTGTCTGGTGTTAAAAGCGCATACTGATAAATCTAGTAAACAGCTGATCGAATGCGAGACGGCATTTCAATAAGGACTTCCGCCGATTATACAGAGAATACCCATATAAATATATTATCCTTGCAGACTGAATTTTTAGATAAAGCTAATCATTAAAGATTTTTAAATGCTATTATAATTTAGATACAATGCTGTCACCATTGATAAGAGATGAAACGGTTTAAAATTATGTCTGAACTTGTTTAAGGAAAGAAAATATATTCAGCCACATTAAATTTACTGTATTCTTATTTTCAGTTAGTATAATGAGGATACCTTACCGTACAGTTATTGATAACATGTTATTTAAAATCAGTACCCACAACGTCCTCTGACCGGTGATTAAAATTATACGTAAGACGCGACGTATTGATAAGGATTATTTAAAATCGGTACATGTGGTGCCCTCTGTCTACTATCGAGTAGATAATAATTTTGAAGTACCCCTTAATAATCATATTTATTTCTTCCAATAAAATCAAAACAGTGCAAACCTCTGAATTTTACATGGCAATACAAGATACGTTTTGCAATGAAAATCGATCAATTTTTCTTAGCAGTACAAGAGACGTTTGAAAACAATTTACAGGATATTAAACAGTAAGTGCTCTTAGAAACTTGCTTCTCTTTGATCGGACCTCTTTTAAACAGTCTGATATAAACAGGATGATATAATCAGGCTGATATAAACAGGCTGATATAATCAGGCTGATATAATCAGGCTGATTCATTGCGTGAAAATACCGCCGACAGATGGGCAATACATACAGCAACACAGTTGGAAAAACCAAGATATGTTCTGATGGCGTTTCAAACGAACAAGAAAAATGTAAAAACTGCGGATGCCAGCAATTTCGATCACATAACTCTACGAAACTTGAAAGTCTTTTTAAATTCGGAATGCTATCTATATGAGAAACAAGATTATGACTTTGGTTTGGGCAAATATAGTCTTGCGCATGCGGATTACAGCAAATTTCAAAAGAGCTATTATGACCGAGATCTGAGTGACCCCCTCCTCTCATTTGATCAATATAAAAATAATCCCATCTTTGTTGTGGACTGCTCCAATCAAGTAGAGACAGTTGTTGGTGGAACGGTTGATGTGCAAGTGGAATTTGAGGGAGGCTCCATGTTTCCAGCGAAAACTGCTGCCTACTGTCTAATCATTCACGATTGCATTGTGGAGTATAACCCTATAAGTGGTCTAGTGTACAAGCTAGCGTGAAAATGTTGGTGATTGACATACAAGGGTTTAATCTTACTGGAAATAAATTCATCCCAAAAGAATTGGCAGCATTTGATGGATCGAAAACAACTCACATATTATTCAAACCCCCATTTAACGAGATCTATCTGGATGAAACTGAACTTAAACAAATCAGGTGGCTGGAAAGAAACTATCACGGATTACGGTGGAGCTTTGGATTTGTAGACTTGGATCAATTATACCCGATTTTGCTTGAATTGGTGAAAGGACACAATACAGTGTACGCAAAGGGATTAGTGAAAACAAATATACTGAAGAAATATTTAGGATGTCTCGTTCAAGAATACCCATTTGGAGAAGAACCTTCGCTGAAAAAGTTTATAACGAAGCCTAGCTGTTTCTACCATTGTTTAGATTATACACATTGTGCTCTTTCAAATGTGAACTTGTTATACAAATATTTGGAAAAATTTGAATAAATATTTATTGAACTTTATGAGAACTTTAAATAAACAAAAAAAAATGGCCCTAAATCATGAGTGTGATTTAATTGACCTTACTACTAGTAAAGATAGTGATTTTAATTTTCTTGACGAGGTGTTGAACAATTTCGATAAAAGTGTGCAAAATGAAAGCAAATTTATGAATGAAACACGATATTCTCTAAATAAAAAAGGAACGGTTCATGTGGCAGTTGGGTTTAGTGTGATTAGAGGATTCTACCCAACGGTGAGATTATCCGGCCCCAAAAACTCACACATACATTTTATTCATGCTGAATGGAATGAATTTGTTACCAAAAGAGAGGAGATACTGAAATATTTCACCTCTAAGAACCGGAGATGTTGCGTATGTTCTCGAAATGATGAGGAAGACAGCAAACCCATTATAAATATATTCAATGACTGTGACATATTACTTATGAAATCGTCTAAAACTCGTTGTGCGCTATTGCGTAAATTGTGTATTGTGTAAAACGTTCCAACTTATTGAATCCCAAATCTCCAGATTAGAACAGCTGCGATTTTTTGATTTCTACAACCAGTGTTTGTATTATGCTCTCAGCCTAGACCAAAACTGCGATGAAAATCAAGCATTAATTAGTATCACTAGTGCCCCATTCGATGTAGGCATGACTGCTTCAGAAAACATGGAATGTCTACGCGAAATTGGTGTATTTTTTAAAGACAAATTTAAAGCAGACTTGAACAGCACTCGCCTAATATTTGAAATTGATATTCCGATGTAGGATTATATATAAAATTACGAACATGCATCAGCACCCCATACTCAAATCAATACTGTCGTGTATTGATTGCGTAATTTAATTAAAGGATTGTGTAATTTAATTAAACACGTAACAGCCGTACAACTCAGTTGCATTTGGATTTCATCGAAGTTAGTAAGCGATTTTTGTATAGACCTAGAACTATTAATCATATAATACGGATAATAATGTATCAATGAATGACATGAAACAGTGCAAAAGAGATATTTTAAAGTTAAAGTTTAACTGAGTAAATATGAATCATCTTCTAACAGTTGAAAAATATATCACTCCACAATTAGATTATTTTAACTGTGTACAACTAGACATTAAAAGGAACATGCGTCGATGCATAGTTGAGTGGATGTTAGAAGTGTGCGTAGATTCCAACTCTGAACAGCCCATCTTTTTAGTGGCTGTAAGCTGCATGGATAACTGCATGGATAGATACTTGTGTGCAATAAATATTAATAAATCTAAGTTGCAATTGGTTGCGACGACTTGTATTTGGATTGCGTCTAAGATAGTGAGTGACTTTTGTTTAGACCTAGACTTATTGATTGCATACACAGCAAATAGTTTAACAAAAAAAATGACATAAAACAGTGTGAAAGGGATATTTTAAAGTGCCTCGAGTGGAAAATTTATTCAATTACAACATTAGACTTTTTTGATTATTTAATTAAAAAATTTGTAAACGATTTAGCTGACCCTAACAAATGTTTGGGGAAGTGTATTAACTTAATAGTGAAAACTGTGATTTCAGATGAATTTATTATAATACGTCCATCTTATATTGTTTCAGCATGTTTCTATTTCTTATGTATTGAAAACGGGGATGCTATTTCTCTCAGTGAGATTTGTGATGTTACACAAGCTAATTTTAAACATGTAAACAAAATTTTAACCCTTCTTGTACAAACTGTAAAATAACTTAATGTATGCGCAAATATATATTCTACTTGTCTACACACATACACATTTGTAACATTTGATATATAACATAGTAATTATCTTAATTGTTATATTTTATATGTATGTAAAATTTGTATTGTTTTATATGTATGTATACGATTTTTTAAAATGAATAATTTATGTATGTCGATGATATTACTTTTATTCATCTCAGATCATTTTTTCTTATGCATTATATATATACTACTTGTGTACATACATACACACATTTGTAACCCATGAATAATAATAATAAAGAGTATGCTAAAAAATTACTAACCAATACTCTCGCACAGATAATAATAAACAATGCAAAAATACTGTTTTATAATTTACCCCCCACACACCATCTAATCCTATATATGTGGAAGCTCATTTATTTCCTCCCCCACATCCGCAAAATCGTGAAATTAATACCTCCCCACCCAGCTACAAATCAATACTTCCACACACATCAACAGGTTACCAACAACAGGTAAAAAAAAAATGTAACAACCCCCAATAACTCCAATTGGTTGCCTACCTTCATTGGCCCTTCATTGTCCACCATACCTCCACTCCCATTGGTCCATTAGTCGTTATAACTGCACTCCCATTGGTCCTATCACCCCATTGGCCGTTATTACTGCACTCCCATTGGTCCTATCACCCCATTGGCCGTTATTACTGCACTCACATTGGTCCTATCACCCCATTGGCCGTTATTACTGCACTCACATTGGTCCTATCACCCCATTGGCCGTTATTACTGCACTCCCATTCGTCCTATCACCCCATTGGCCGTTATTACTGCACTCCCATTGGTCCTATCACCCCATTGGCCGTTATTACTGCACTCCCATTCGTCCTATCACCCCATTGGCCGTTATTACTGCACTCCCATTCGTCCTATCACCCCATTGGCCGTTATTACTGCACTCCCATTCGTCCTATCACCCCATTGGCCGTTATTACTGCACTCCCATTGGCTGCATCACCCCTCCTTCACTCCCATTGGCCGTTATTACTGCACTCCCATTGGTCCTATCACCCCATTGGCCGTTATTACTGCACTCCCATTGGCTGCATCACCCCTCCTTCACTCCCATTGGCTGTATCACCCCTCCTTCACTCCCATTGGCCGTTGCCATAACAACCCCACACCCACATCCACCTCCAAGCCACGCCCACACCCCAAGCCACGCCCCTTCTGGCTGGCGGTGTGGCGGTGGCTCCGGAATCGGCTAATATCCCCTACTACCATAAGCTTGTTGTATGTTATCGTAGCTTTATCTCCATTCATTCTCGCTTTTTTTAGATGATCGACAAGGATTTTCCTTTGGTCTCGTACTTTTTTGGGGTAATCTTCGGTGATCCGTACATCTGCATGTCTAAAATTCTTAAGTTTCCTTGCACTTCTCATGATTTCATTGTTCTTGCTTAGTGTGTTTAACTCTATTAGTACTGGCCTCGTTTTGTTCTGTTGGTACTTGCCCAGCCGCAATACTTCGCGAGTGTCTTGTTCTATATTTAGTTGCACTTCAATCTTCATTAGTAGCGTTTCGATTTTACCCTTTAATTGGGTTTCCGACTCTTCGTGTTCATCCTCTATTCCTTGTAAGACTATTTTCTTCTTACGCACCTCTTTTTCTAAGATGTCTACCCTGCTTTCTTGCACCATTATTTGTTGTTTCAGAGTTTTGTTCTCTCTTCTTAGGTTAGCATTATCTAACGTGACTTTTTTTTAATTTCCTCCTTGCAGTTATCTAATTTATCTTCTATTCGCTTTGATCTATTCTCCAGTGCATCCAGTTTAGTGTTGATTTTCTCTAGGAGTTTCTCAATATTTGCACCCGCTTGTATACTACTTTGTGCAATTTCTTAGGTTGTTACAGATCATTTAAAAAGAAAAAAAATGTCTATTTTGACGTATAAAAATCAAATATAGCGGCCATTTAAAATTAAAAGTTGCTATTAATATTTAGGAAACCGCCATCTTGAATTTTATTTTGACTTGATTGTTGAATTTGTGCGATCGAGCCAAGCAACTTTCATTTGAAACTTTTTTCCACATATTGAATAATTATGAAAATATTGGATATTTTAGAAAATCGCGATTTTTAGTTTTTATAGAATAATTTGCACCCTGCTGGAATTTTGAAAAAAATTCTATGCTATCTGAACCAGCTTACAAAACTGCATAGCATTGCCCATTTAACCAGATCTCTAGCTTTGAAAACAAGAAATATGCCCATGCAATCCCACTCTACTTAAGACTATATGTAAATAACAATAAATTGTATGATAAAAGGTAAACATAGTAGTGTTTTATTCAGTGTTAACACTATAGCGTTTTAATTATCGCGCCTATTTAATACTCCTAATAGATATTAACGCATAAATTCAACGCAAAACACTAAAATAATCGTTTTTCATGCACGCACATAGGATATCTGTGGAATGTAATTTAGGAGGGATACTGTATTAGATTGAATGTTTGCAATGAATTTTAATACAAAATTGTCATAAAGAGTATATATATTAATAATGTGTATATGGCTCAGTAATTAAACTTTATACGTTGCTGGAAGAGCAACGACCCAAGAAATAATACTAAAAATAAGCAAGCAATAGATCTCGCGGAATGCACTTGAAAACATTATTATCCAGTCTCTGTTCTTTAACGGCCTAAATATAAATCTCTCGCTGCTAGCTTTACTGCCTAAAGGCTTTTTGTCTCTGAATATTGACGTGTGGTTGGTGGTGGGACTTGTATGCAGAATGCGACTTCTATGTTATGTGTAGAATAATGGCTAGTGCTGTGCGCGACCAATTTAGGTTTTCTGTGCGATGCGACCGCACAGGTTTCTTTGTTAGCGGCTCGTGTGTTTTGAGACACTCATTTCATGCCTTTCTATAAATGTCAGTAGTTAACTAAATATCGGGTGATTCAAAAAAAAACTTTCAACAAAGTTGCCATGACAAAAAAGGATAGATATAAAATGTATGTCTTAGCTTACAGTTGTCATATCTGACAATTTTGTCATATCTGACAAAGATTTGTCAGCGATCTTATTGATTTGAACGTGTGTAATGATTTTAACAACATTGCAACAAAGGGCAATTGAACATTAATGAATTGTCTTTATAATTGAAAAGCAAATACTATGGATTGGGCCAAATTTCTACAATTTTATCATTCAGAAATATCAATATGAATACATAGATGAATCTCCTCCGAAACATCAAAGAGTTTCTGTTTCAGAAAATATGAAATATAATTTCTATATCGTTTTCCTTCTCATATTCAGAATATATTTTTATATAATTTTCGAATTGTATACTCACTTGCACTAGGAATTTTATACAGAAAAATCAACTTTACCGAATAATTTTCAAACTTAGTAACAGTTTTATGAATACTTCACAACAAAATATCAAATAAGCTCCTGTAGCTTAGAAAGAAATGATGATAATTCTACAGCATTTAAAACATTCTTCAAAATTCGACAGTTTTTAAAAATATGTAGAAAATTGCGTAATTTTTTTAAAATTATTATTTATAATATTATACGAAAATTAACGTCACGGTAATTCTGAAAGATTAAATTATGAATATCTTTAGTTAATAAATCTCACTGTAGCAGCAGGAAATTTCTCAGTGCATATACATAATTTAATGAAAATTTTAATTACATACTACAATGCAAACTATTTTGTTTCTACAATTTTAAAAGCATAGAAACATTTCATGAAAATTCTAAAATCTTTTAAAACAACTCATGAAGAATACAAAAAGTATGCATTAAAATTTCTATATGGCTTTCCTTCTCCAATGACTTACAATATTTTTTTACAGTTATCATTTCAAATTATGTACTTGAAGGTAGAAGTATAGTCGACCCAAAAATCTAAGAATATTACGACTTTGACTTTTAAGTATTTTATGGGGGTTTTATTTGGTGTTGCCATAAAATCAGCGCTTATATTACCTGTCCTGCTAATATTGCGACGCTTACTTCCTGTCAAAACTGTCAACCCCCCAAATAACTCTACTGGCGCGGGCCGCTAGCCGTTTAATCAGTGGAGACGGCGGGGTTCGGATGGTAAAGTATAAAATGGGCGCCACACAATTACCGCACCAGTAGAGGGTGATCACGCCTCCTGGTCCCAACTGTGAAGGATAAGGAGGCTTTACCTCAGACGCTGGTAAACAATGAAATAGAGAAAAACTATGGTTTGACAATTAACAACAGAAGATTTATTTAAAACTAAATGGTCATTTAACAATATTGTTGTAAACTTGTTCTTAAATCTGGCTATCAAAATGATTAATGGGAATGGAAATGTGCGATGACCCCTTGTGGTCTCAGACGTCCCGATGCCCTGCGGGGGCGGTTCGCGAAATGGAGGGTTTACCCGAAGAAAAAGGACGATGGTACCAACGCTTCCCTATTCCCCGCTATTTACGCAGTCTCCGTATTTCCGCTCACGCCTTACCTTTACCGCAGAGACCGTCAACGCCCTAAATACAATTGACAAATGGAATGATGTGACATATGAGTGATTACGTAGAATGATTTGGAGGCTCGGCGTTCCCACGGCGATCCACTCCGGGCGCCGCCACTGGCTTATACGTTCCGCGCGACGGTTGACGCACGGTTTTGCGATATTGGCCACTACTGTTGGCTACGTCACGCAGCGGCAAAACCTCCTCTTGTGGACACGACAGCGCCGTCAACTCGCCGTCCGTAATAAAAAACCGGGACCACTGGCCGTAATTTAGCCGTAGGTTAGCCGTAGGTTGCGTATACCGCCTCCCACTAGAACCCTATAAAACAATTTACCCAGTAAGAAACGTAGTACGTGAAGCGTGCGCGCGGGGCTTAACTTACCCTTGTGCAAGGGGTTTCCGACCACTAAAACTGCGACACCACTATATTCCCCCTTGGGAGAGAATCGTCCTCGACGGATCCTCCTAACGCAAACAGAATACTCCCGCTCTAATTGCAGATCGACCTTTGTCGATATATCTCTTCGCGTGCGCGTGTCTTGCTGCAGTTAAATTCACACCAAAAATGGCCGGTCCGTCTCGTCCGCTCGCGAAAACGCTGCCCAAAAATTCCGCCGCGAGCAGCGCCTCGGTCAGCAATGACCATAGGCGGCGCTCAAAGGAGGATAATGCAGAGGCGCGCGCTAACGTTGAAACTTCACGTTACAGTTCCCCCCCTTTCCCGGAAAGAAGGAACTACCTTACGAGTTCCTGCCTACTAACTACCCGAAACAAATAAGAAATAGAAGGAAGAAAGAAAGAAGAAATGAGGATGAGTAGAGGTCGGGCTTATTAGTCCCGTACCAACAGACGTAGGTCCCTCGCATGCCAAAGCCCTGCAGGCTGCCCTGCCTCGTTTTCCAGCTCATAGGTCCACTGGCCTGTTTTCTTCCGCACCTTGTACGGTCCTACAAACTTCGGGGCCAACTTTGCCGCAAACCCTTTTGAGGCATCCGACAGTACATAGTTTTTCTTCAGAACCTGCTGTCCCGTGAAGAACTCGTCTGGTCTCCGACGTAAGTTATAATATTTCTGGTTTCGCACGTCTGCTGTGCGCATGCGCTGCCGAACCTGGCTGTAAACCGCTTTCAACTTCTCATGCCGGATTAGAGGATCCTCTACGACCTCATCGGCACCAATCAGCTGGTCACCAATAATCGATTGCTTATCAAACACCGACCCAGACAATATTATTTCTCTACCAAAATTCATGAAATATGGACTGAACCCGGTCACCTCGTGTTTAGCACTGCGAATCGAACACGCTAAATGTGACAGCTTATCCGCCCAATGACGATGGTCCTCCTTTGCGAACATCGCCACCAGAGTCTTGATTACCCTGTTGGTCCTCTCTGTCGGATTTGCTTGGGGGTGGTAATGGGGATTGTATCTCACCCTCACATCATATTTCTCGAAAAGCTGTCGAAACTCTCGGCTCCTATATTGCGGTCCATTATCCACCAGAATGACCTCAGGGGCTCCGAAAAACAGAATCACTCTCTCCTCGATGATTTTCACTATGCCTGGGGCCGTGGCCTTGCGAAGCGGAAAGATCAAAGGCATCTTTGAAAATGTGTCTACTACCACCAATAAGTACGAATATCCACTAGTAGACCTCGGGAACGGCCCCATGAGATCGCTGCTAATGATCTGCCATGGGCGAGCTGCCTTTCGGTTCGGTACCAAATACCCAGCCGGTTTCTGTTGAGGCGGCTTATATCGAACACAAACTGGACATCGGCGAACATATTTGGCCACGTCTGCACGCATCTTGGGCCAATAGTATCTATCAGCCACTCTCCCAAACGTCTTATAGACACCCATGTGACCGGCCGTGGGCACATCGTGACATTCACGCAGTACTCGTCCGCGATCCTCCTTCGGCACAACCTCTCTCCACTCGTCCACTCCGGTTCCTAACCCAAAACGCTCTTTGACGTACCTAAAAAGTCTTCCTTCGCTGACCCTATACTGCGTAAACTTAAGAGGATGTCTCAGGACATCTTCTCTCCTTCTGGCATACCACTTATCTACTACTGGCCTAGCCTGTAATGCAGACACTTCGGTCAAACCATTAATTTCGGGTACAGCTCGTGATAAAAGATCCGGAACGATATGGTCCTTACCCTTCCGATGAACAATCTGAAAATCGTACTGCTGCATTCGGACTGACCATCTCGCCAAACGACCTGTGGGATCTTTCATATTCTGTAACCACACCAAACTATGGTGATCAGTAATGACCTTGAAGGACAATCCCTCGAGATAGGGGCGAAACTTTTCCACTGCCCAAATAACGGCCAAACACTCCCGCTCCGTCGCCGAATAGTTTCGCTCTGCCCTAATAAGAGACCTACTGATGTAGCTGACGACTCTCTCGCCATCGGGGTGTGTCTGCGTCAAAACCGCACCCAGCCCGTGGCCACTCGCGTCGGTCTGCACTGTAAATGGCAGAGTGAAATCAGGACAGGTGAGGATTGGGGCCTTGATAAGATGCTCCTTGATAGTACGAAACGACTCCTCGCACTCCTCAGACCAAATTACCTTGCAGCCCTTCTTCAACAGCGCAGTGATCGGAGCGATAATCGTAGAAAAGTTAGGTACAAATCGTCTATACCACGAAGCCATTCCTACCAATCTCCTTACCTCCGTGCTCGTCCTTGGTGGGGGGATGTTGACAATGGCTTCCACCTTGCCCGGATCCACATGAAGACCTCTTCGATTTACTATGTACCCCAGGTACTTTAATTCCGAACGACAAAAATGGCACTTGTCCTCACTCAGTGTCAGGCCAGCTGCACGGATTCTACGCAGTACCTCTTTAAGAACTGACATGTGCTTTGCGAATGAATCCGCTACCACGACGATGTCGTCCAGGTAGACGAAAACATTCGGCTCGAGATCGTAGCCTATCACGCTGTCAATAAGTCTCTGCCAGGTTGCTGGGGCGTTATGCAGCCCAAACGGCATCCTAGTGAACTGGTACAGTCCTCTCCCTGGAACTGCAAAAGCAGTGTACTGCTTTGATGATTGAGCCATGGGTATCTGCCAATACGCGCTTTTAATATCCAACGACGTCAGATACTTTACGCTGCGCAGTTTGTCTAAGGTGCTGGTGACGTAGGGTAGGGGGTAGCTATCCTTGACAGTCACCTGATTCAGCTTGCGGAAGTCGACACAGAACCTAAAGGTGCCATCCTTCTTCTTCACCAGCAAGATCGGAGATGACCACGGTGAGTTAGAACGCTCTACCACTCCCAAAGACAACATTTCTTGAAGCTCCTTGTCAATCTGCTCCTGCATCACCGGAGACACTGGATAGTTTCTAGACTTAATTGGGGATGATGTGGTGGAAATCGTGTGCTCCGCCAACGTCGCCCGACCCAACTGCCTCTGCTCTCCGCTAAAATGAGCTGAAATTACGCCTGACAAAATGGACTGCTCCCCCGAGCTCAATCCTAAATCCTCATCGATCACGTCCAGAACTGCCTGCTCTGCAAAGGTCCAAACACCACTACGCAAATTCGGGACTACTCCCATCTCCTTAAAAAAATCTATGCCTAAAATTAACCTATGCGAAACGCCGGGAATAACGAGCACTTCGAGTACTATTACGCGACCCAACACGCTAAAAGGAATCCTGCAACTGCCCAAACTCTCGCATCTCTCGCCGTTCGCCACCGTACAATCCACGGTGGAAGGCAACAATTCTAAACCTAACTGGGCCAGCTGCTTCCATCCAAGGGATCCTAGAACCGTGCGTGTTGCACCCGTGTCCAATAAACCTAACATATTTACACCATACACATCCACTTTCAAATAAGGTCGTTCATCACCTATCGCGCTATCCAAAATAAAATCAAGGCGAGCCCTCTCTCTGCTAAACGTACCCTCTGTGGTCTCCAATCTTGGGTGGGGCGTTAGACCTACACGCCCTACCGTCTGGCATTTCCCGAACACTGCGAACATGACGCTCTGGTTACGCCGCGCTGACCACAACCAAAACAACGTCTGCTCGACCGCTCGGTACAATCCCGCGCAATATGCCCTTCTCGTTGACAGTTGAAGCACATTACACCCAGCCGAGCTGGTGTCTTCGCAGGGGTTGAAAAACCACCCCGACTGTTCACGTCAACGTAAGCCAGATCGGGTTCTAAAGTCTCGTGTTTCTGTGGAGGCCTCTTGTACGCTTCGGTCATGGCTCGCGTATGTTCGATAGAGCGACCAATTTTCCGTAATTCGTCGATCGACTTCACGTCTACCAAGCACAATCGCTGGAGGTAAAATGGAGCTAGGTTCTTCGTAACCATCTTCAAACGAACCTCCTCAGTCAACTTGACCCCGAGGTCCTCTAACCTCGCGAAATAGACACTCATCACCGTAAGGAACGTACCAACTGTTTCCTTCGGCCCCTGGGTCCGACCCCTCGCCTCGTCAAATAGTCGATCTGCGAAATCCACCGGTTGAAATTCCTCGCGGAGTCTCGCCACCAAATCTTCCCAAGACACTAGGCTCCTACGGACGGCCGAATACCACAACAGCGCTTTACCCTTGAACAGATCCAACGCGGACGCGAATAGCTGAGGTTTCTTCACGTTACGGGCCACCTGCAGCTCCTCTACTTTAGCTACAAAAGTGCAGACGGACATGTCCGACGCTTCCCCAGAATACTTTAGGTTCCACTGCGAGACGGGGACTGATTTGATCGGTGTACGCGACGGTGTACTCGAGACCACGGGTAGAGGGTCATCGTCACTGGACGAATCACTAGCGCACCCGCTAGGCGCTAGTGGGCTCGAGGCAATCAGCGACAAATTTAATGGTGGAATAGAAGGCTGACTCACCCTTTTAACTCTGTCCTCCAGGTCCGATTGTAACGATTGTAGGGTCACCAACATCTGCGATCGACTTGTCTTCTCCTCCTCCGTCGTAGGTGTGGACCTATCTATTCTAGCGGCGAGATGAGCCAATGTGCTCAGAATGTTCGAATAGCCGCTGCTATTTGCCACACCGGTGAAGGTGCTAATGGTATTCGTCAATGAGTCACATCCCAGTGTCACTGCATCAAGGTCTTCTTTATATGGGAAAGGATACTTGGGGTAATGCAAACTCGCACCCCCGCGCTCTACTCTAAGGACGTTGCTAAGGGTTTTTCGCATCTCATCTACTAAGCCTTCGGGATATCCACGATATTTAAGCTCATATGCGAGCTCAGCCTTAGAAAGGGACTTGACCTTCATGGTCCCGCCAATATTAGCCATGATTACTATGGGGTGAGTGGAAAGAAAAGACAAATAAATAGAAAATAGCCAAAATACTTATACCCAACTAAACCTAACCTAACTAAAAATTCGACACGGGTTGGCTTTACTTGCAAACGCTTCTCGTACTCTATACAAAAAAGACATTGACCTCCCAGGTCACCAAACAGCGTCAACTACGCTACCAACAATGATAAGTACTCCGATTGCAAAGTAAAGTTCCCTAAAAATTCATCCAAAAAAATCGCGGAAACTAAGTAGCGCACCGTGGTTACTAAAGCCGCTGCTACGCCGTACCCGAGTTTCAGCGAGTTAAAAAAATCACAATTGAAAAAAGAAAATTACAAAGTTTTTTTTTTTTTTTTTTTTTTTTTTTTTTTTTTTTTTACTAAACGAGTGCCGTAGATCAAGAACAAACTTGCACCAAGACCAAAATACAATCGGGCCCCACGTTGGGCGCCAAAAATGCGACGCTTACTTCCTGTCAAAACTGTCAACCCCCCAAATAACTCTACTGGCGCGGGCCGCTAGCCGTTTAATCAGTGGAGACGGCGGGGTTCGGATGGTAAAGTATAAAATGGGCGCCACACAATTACCGCACCAGTAGAGGGTGATCACGCCTCCTGGTCCCAACTGTGAAGGATAAGGAGGCTTTACCTCAGACGCTGGTAAACAATGAAATAGAGAAAAACTATGGTTTGACAATTAACAACAGAAGATTTATTTAAAACTAAATGGTCATTTAACAATATTGTTGTAAACTTGTTCTTAAATCTGGCTATCAAAATGATTAATGGGAATGGAAATGTGCGATGACCCCTTGTGGTCTCAGACGTCCCGATGCCCTGCGGGGGCGGTTCGCGAAATGGAGGGTTTACCCGAAGAAAAAGGACGATGGTACCAACGCTTCCCTATTCCCCGCTATTTACGCAGTCTCCGTATTTCCGCTCACGCCTTACCTTTACCGCAGAGACCGTCAACGCCCTAAATACAATTGACAAATGGAATGATGTGACATATGAGTGATTACGTAGAATGATTTGGAGGCTCGGCGTTCCCACGGCGATCCACTCCGGGCGCCGCCACTGGCTTATACGTTCCGCGCGACGGTTGACGCACGGTTTTGCGATATTGGCCACTACTGTTGGCTACGTCACGCAGCGGCAAAACCTCCTCTTGTGGACACGACAGCGCCGTCAACTCGCCGTCCGTAATAAAAAACCGGGACCACTGGCCGTAATTTAGCCGTAGGTTAGCCGTAGGTTGCGTATACCGCCTCCCACTAGAACCCTATAAAACAATTTACCCAGTAAGAAACGTAGTACGTGAAGCGTGCGCGCGGGGCTTAACTTACCCTTGTGCAAGGGGTTTCCGACCACTAAAACTGCGACACCACTATATTCCCCCTTGGGAGAGAATCGTCCTCGACGGATCCTCCTAACGCAAACAGAATACTCCCGCTCTAATTGCAGATCGACCTTTGTCGATATATCTCTTCGCGTGCGCGTGTCTTGCTGCAGTTAAATTCACACCAAAAATGGCCGGTCCGTCTCGTCCGCTCGCGAAAACGCTGCCCAAAAATTCCGCCGCGAGCAGCGCCTCGGTCAGCAATGACCATAGGCGGCGCTCAAAGGAGGATAATGCAGAGGCGCGCGCTAACGTTGAAACTTCACGTTACAATATTATTCAGTTATCTGGGGCTGCCCGGCTGTCTTTCTGGTATTGACGACGGCGTGCGATTCTTCCGTCTTGACCATCCGTTTGCTTTATGGTGACCCTAAATTAAACCCCGAATATAACTATTAAGAAGTCAAAGTCATAATATTCTTAGATCTTTGGGTCAAGTATACATAAAATGTGAAAACACCAAAGTTTCATAACAATGCCAAAAAAATCATCGAAATTCGAATAGTATACAGGGTGGTCACTTTTACGACGCCCACCATTATGATCTATTAAACGGAAATATATACCGAGTTGGTCAAATCAGATAAAAGTTTCTCATTTTTATGTTTTTCAATATACTGAAACGAAATTCGGGATATCTTGCACAGTTCCTGAAATATCGCTGAAAAACTGAAAAAGTACACTTTCCTTTTCCTTTACAATTCACCTTAAATTCTAAATGTGACTGTCGCACTTCTGTAATTCTTTACATAGAGATTGTACATGTCAACTTTTTCGTATAGGGATAATATCTTGCAACTTTATACAAAATAAAATTACTCAGAAGTTATTTTGTTTGTACGAAGAAATGTCAAAATGGTAATTTGTTATTCAATGGCAACTTGATTTTTAGAGCAGCCAACAGCAATTTGATTTTTGCAACAAATTTTTAAATTTTCGATTTTTGGTGGTAAATAATGTCAGATTACCCATGTAATAATAATAATAATACATGGTTGAAATCCGAATTTTTCGTTCTTTTGAATGCTATTAAAATTCAATATTGCTGCCACAAGAAAACCAAAAGTTGCCTATGAAATTTTTTTCATCTAGTTGGTGCACAACATGTTTATCACTATCATCAGAAAGCTTACGTCGAAAAATATAAGGGTGGCAAGTGTCGTAAAATTTACTTCAAAAGTAAAAAATTTATAGAAGGAAAAGCAAAGTTTTTAGTTTTTCAGCGATGTGCAAAATCTTACCATATCTTTCACCAACTGTGCAAAATATGGCGGATTTCGTTTCACTATACAGGGTGTCTACGCTAAACCGTTCGTTAAAAGTTTACGGGGTTGACGTTGTACTAAAAATTTCAAAAATATCCTCGTCACACGGTTGAATCAGTTAATCTCATGTGAAATATTTTCAACTTTCTATCACTTCCGGTTCCACCGGAAGTAGCACCAACTTTCTTATTTTCAATGGAACACCCCATATGTTATTATATTTTTGAATTCCTCGCTAAAATTGGAACAAATTATCCAATTTCCACATTTGCCGACAACCATAATCCTAAAACAAGTTTATTTTTAAATTACAATAATTGTTCGAAACGTTGACCATTAACATTCAAGCACTGCTGCAGATGTAAATCGACGTCGTTTGTTGTTGCTCGTAGTATTTCTGCGGGGTCCAATTAACAAAATTTGATTCCAATCTTCTAAATCTTGTTTTATTCATCGGCTGCAAATGTGGTTAAGTTTTATTGAATACTCTACATATTAGAGCAACAATTCCATCGCAGTTGCCATGTCTAAAGAATAAATTGATAATTTGTTGATTTGTGTAATGATTCATTTTGTTGATTTTGATTTCTGTAATACTTTATTCTAAATGGTTTTATTATTTGACAGTTTGCATTACAATAGCGACAAAACAAATATCACATGCCTACTAAAGTTCACTTGTGACATGCGAAATTATACCCCGCAGAAATAGGACGAAAAAGTAATCTTCGAAATAATTCAAAAAATACTTACTTTAGGAGTATGTTTGTCTAATACTTTTTTGTAGTAAATTTTTCTCCAAATCGTGCTATGTGATAAAAAATTGGTCATTCCATTAAATAAAATTAAATTTCGAGATATTTTAGAGGGCACTTAGATATTGACATTTTATGAACACTTATCAAAATTGACAGTTTCCAATTATTTTACTCATAGAGACATCCTCTAGGTACAATTAGAAATATAACTCATAATTGTATCTTATTCCTAAGAGAAGTTATAGACAGATTTCAGGTTACCCATTAGAGGACAAAGCTTTAGAAAAAAAAAATTCTTGAAAACTAATAGAGATAAGTGTACATTCGTTCTTACAAAATATGTTCCAATTTAAGCGAGGAATTACAAAATATAATAATATATGGGGTGTTCCATTTAAAATAAGAAAGTTGGTGCTACTTCCGGTGGAACCGGAAGTGATATACAGCTGAATATATTTCACATGAGGATATCTGATTCAACTGTGTGACGGGGATTTTTTTGAAATTTTTAGTACAACGGCAACCCTGTAAACTTTTAACCAACGGGTTAGCGTAGACACCCTGTATAGAAAAACACAAAAATGAGAAACTTTTATCCTATTTGACCAACTCTGTATATATTTCCGTTTAATAGATCCTAATGGTGGGCGTCGTAAAAGTGACCACCCTGTTTAAAGAAATCGTGGAGATTCTACATTTCCAGAAATCTAATCTGAAAAATCATGGAAATCCGAATTGCGTATAACAAGAGTATATAAATTCTACAGTTTAAAAAAAAACTGAAGGAATATTAAAATATCATAAAAATTGGAATAGCAAATAAAGAAATCATGGAAATTCTGGCGTATTAAAAAAACCGAAGAAGGTATAACAGAAAAATCGTGGAAATTCTAGGGTTTTAAATAAATATTGAGAAGGTACATCTGAAAAATCAGTATGAAAGTCATGTAAATTCTACGGTATTCAAAATAATCTTGACGGTAAATCGGAATATCAAAGAAATTGCAAAAGCATGTAAATAAGTCATGGAAATTCTAGGGCATTAAAAATAATAAATACAACCGAAAAAATGTGGTGAAAAAATGGAATAGCAAATAAAGAAATCATGGAAATTCTGGCGTATTAAAAAAACCGAAGAAGGTATAATAGAAAAATCGTGGAAATTCTACGGTTTTAAATAAATTTTGAGAGGGCAAATCTGAAAAATCCGCATGAAAAAGTCATGAAAATTCTACGGAATTCAAAATATTCTGGGCGGTATATCGGAAAATCAAAGAAATTGGAATAGCATGTAAATAAGTCATGGAAATTCTAGGGCATAAAAAAAAATACAACCGAAATAATGTGGTCAAAATATGGAATAGCAAATAAAGAAATCATGAAACTTCTGGCGTATTAAAAAAACCGAAGAAGGTGTAACAGAAAAATCGTGGAAATTCTAGGGTTTTAAATAGATTTTGAGAGGGTAAATCTAAAAAATCAGCATGAAAGTCATGTAAATTCTACGGTATTCAAAATAATCTTGACGGTATATCGGAAAATCAAAGAAATTGGAATAGCATGTAAATAAGTCATGGAAATTTTAGAGCATTAAAAAAAATAAGTATAACCGAAAAAATGTTGAAATTATATAGTATTAAATACAATTTCAGAAAGCAAATGCGAATGTGTGAATCATAGAAATTCGAATAGCACAGGTCAATTGTCTTTACTTTTTCAGAAATGCTTTTGACAGCTAATACAGAAGAAAATCGGCCTGATGACATGGTTGTTATGTCGGACAATGAAGACGATGCATTAACAGCGTTAATCATAAAAATTTAAAACGTGACTTAGCGGTGTTTTCCTAAGGGTTACCAAGGTTACTAAGACTAAACAATCGTTAAACCGCGGCTTATTTTTTTATGAAAAACACTGTAAGAATTTGGTTTAGTTCATTTTTGATAATTCTGAAGAGATTCCTAGTTTTATTAGATTCTTTCGAATATTTTTTTATTTGAACCCCAAATTTCCCGAGCCTAAACTTAATGGTATTTGTACCATTGATATAGAGATGCAAAACCAGGCATATGTAGCTCACACATGCATAAGCAAGCCTGTCCAAGTCTCGCTGCAAAACCAGTTATACAGGGTGTATCAGCCAAATGGAATAAATTCGATAATAAATAAATGGGGGCGTGTTTGAAAAGACACGTCGATTGTTATTTTTAGTTGCGCATTTTTTTCAGGAAAAACTTTTTATACAGGGTGTGTCATGTGACCGTGGCCAATACCAACTTTCTTATTTTAAATGCAACACCTGATATATTATTCAATTTTTGGATTCTTCAGAAAATTCTAGACATATTTCATGTACAATGTCCTATACCTATCTTCAACTGTTTCGGAAATCAAGATGGAGCACCGCCCCATTACCAAATCAATGTCCGGAACTACCTCAACCGAATATTTCCAAATCGGTGGATAGGGAGGCGAGGATCGATGGAATGGCCAGCACGATCCCCTGATCTGACGTCATTAGACTTCTTCTTATGGGGATATGTCAAAAGTATTGTATACAAAACTAAACCCCTCGACTTAGCTGACTTAAGAAGACGAATAATGCTTGCGATTAGATCGGTCACGCCTGAGATGTTGAGTAACGTTAGAAGAAATTTCTATTCAAGATTAGGATGTTGCCAAGACGTTCACGGCGAGCATTTTGAACATCTCCATTGAAATTTATTGTTTTTTTTTTGTTTTTTTACATTATCAAGAAATAAACAGTATTACTTATTAGTTTTTGAGTGTGTTGTAACGAATTTCTGTAATCAAATAATTTTCTTTTTTTAATGTTAATTTTTGCAATAAATCTGAAAACACTTAATATTTCCGAAACAGTTGAAGATAGATATAGGACATTGTACATGAAATATGTGTAGAATTTTCTGAAGAATCCAAAAATTGAATAATATACCATGTGTTGCATTTAAAATAAGAAAGTTGGTATTGGCCACGGTCACATGACACACCCTGTATAAAAAGTTTTTGTTGAAAAAAATGCGCAACTAAAAATAACAATCGACGTGTCCGAACGTTTTTTTCGAACACGCCCCCATTTATTTATTATCGAATTTATTCCATTTGGCTGATACACCCTGTATGTAATTTTTTAAACAAGATATCTGTTTAGTAATAAATCAGACATTTCTAAATATACTTGATTAAAATAATAAACAGAAAATTTCTATCAAAACTGCAATTTGATTGGTTAGTATTTAATGTCTTGGTAGGTAGGATTTTTGCGTTTTACTCAAAACTAGTCAGCTTTTGCACCTATACCCTTCATTTGACGTACGGCCCAATTTGTATACAGCCCATGTGGAATTTTCCATATTCTCCACATTGCCAGTCCGCCCCTGCTTCACCCTAAAGATGATATTTAAAAATTGAGCCCGAAAGCTAGTTATTATTTATCCGGATTAAAAAACAATTTTTTTAATCACATCGAGGATTTTAATTTCTTGTCCGTTCTTATGCTGCCAACTTCCACTACAATTCCAAATCACGAGTACACCAAACATACTTTAACTTTTATTATTATACTCTGATTTTTCTAAACTGGCGTTCACGTCATCAAACAGCTGTGCGATGAGGTTTTTTCGTACCAACGTGATTATTTTCGAGAATATGCATAACAATAGTTTAAGAATCGAAATTAATTTGAGGATCATTTGTTACATAACACTGATCACCGGTGGTTATAAATACGTAATCGGCCGCGGACACAATTTTCGCCTGCCAATCATGTAATAAATCATGTTATGTTGGCATCCGTGATATTTTTTCGGCCACGATGCCACATCTTTTTCCCTAACACATGCTCATACATGTGTGTATAACCAAACTTCTTTGACATCTAACTTGTTACATTTGATCGATTATTACAATGCATATTTTGCCATTGTAGATGTTAAAGCATAACCACAAGATAGATATCTGTACGATAAACGGCAGAGAAGTCGACGAATTTAATACGAACTGTGCACTGTCGCACAAGATTGCATGGGCGCAACAGCTGATTGCAGCTATTTTTAAATACCCAGCACAGCTAACAACCTTGTAAAATTGTGCCATCATTATTATGATTATTATGTTGATGACGTGAACGCCAGTTTAGAAAAATCAGAGTATATCTGTTATAATTCTTGTATCCTAGGTACAATACATAGCTTATCCTAGCTTATCCTAGCTTAATACAATAATATTATGTACAGGTAGAAATATGGTCCGGCACGACCAGGATTTACAAAATTCTAATGTGCCCTTCTGCCAAATCGTTTGAAGACCTTACTTTTTTTGTAACTGATAATAAAAATTGTAATACAGAGAATGTAGAAGTTTCACATAAAAGGTAAATAATTACATTGCGTGCGGGTATTGTAAATGAATGGGTATATGAATGTTTCCGTACTAATGAGTACCTATGCCTACCAAAAAGTGTATAATTGTTATCGATAATATCAGTTATCACTAAAACCAGCCGCAAAAATACCCAACGTGTATTGAACACGCTCATAAATAATACTGGATAACTTACAATCATCGTTATTCAGTAAAACGTTCACAAGGACTCGAGTTAAAGAGTAAATTGCAGTCTACCGATAATATAATTGCATAATTACAAACCACCGTAGTACTGGACGAAATTTATATTTTGTTTCCGCAGCAGCATTTTTTGTTTCGCATTATCTGATATCATATGTATAAGAAAGACAGTTAGGTGATAAATTTATTAGTTATGTGACCACTGCGAAAACTAGTAAATTTATATCTTCTGGACAATAAAATATTATTAACTTCATTGATCAAGAGTTATATATATATATATATATATATATATATATATATATATATATATATATATATATATATATATATATATATCAGACATATAGTCATAAAATTTACTGTCCGTCTAAATCTAAAAGATCAGTTTTAATATTACAATAATTTTTAGTACATCGGGTAATATGTATTCGAGGCTTAATTGAAATGTATGTGTATTGTGTATGAACATATTGTTATAAAGAATGGCTAAAAACTATCCACAAAGCTATAAGTGAAGCGAGTAAATATCCTAGAAATATGCACAATATATTTTTAATATTTGCAGTCTATCAGTAGTTTTAAATAAATTGTAAATTGTTAGGTAATTATCAGACCTGTAATCGTATTTTGAATTGAAAATGTATCCGATAACAAAAATAATTACCTAATTTGTTATATGAAACTGACCGTCAATTAAATCGGGAGCGCGTCGTTCAAGATTGTAGTATACAGGGTGTTAACAAAAGAATGTAGAATATTTAAGGAGGTAGTAGTATGAACCACAACAAAGAAAATACTCTTAATAAACATGGGTCTTTAAAGTGACGGTTTCGGAGATATATATTTATCAACATGTATTACATGACAACATCACATATATTCATGTAGGGATCAATACTTTTTATTGCCCCTGTCATTGCTTAACGAAGTTCATTTTCATTATTATAATTGAAGTTACGTCCATACACTTAAAGTGTTTTTTAAAGTGTTAAATCGCTGTCTATGTATACAGGGTGGAAACCTTGACTGGAATAAATTCGGTATTTATGAAAAGAGAATTTCCAGAAAAAATCCTCGGACAGGTCTATTTGTGTTCATTATTGCTCACTTTTTAGCGTCGTTAAAACAGGTATGACGTCACTAGCCTTTCACGTATGACGTCATAGGCAATTTTTTTTAAATGGAAACATTTATTTTAATTTTACTAAATTTGTAGCCCTTTTCATTCTCTTTACTACCATGTCAAAATATTTTATTTCTAATTTTAAAATTAAAAAAAAAACTTTTTAATAAATTTATTTCATAAAGGGTGGCTGGGGAACGATACTACCTACGCCATTTTGGTTCCCCCTTCGAACTACCCAAACGGTTTTGAGTAAATTTAAAAATAATCGTGTGCTCTATGAAAAATGTAGATGGCATCTTTTCAAATTGACACCCTGTATATGGTGTTCCATTTAAAAAATAAATAAATATGTAACTAAATCGGCTACTTTCTGTACAAATCTGATTAATAAACTGAAGTGTTTTTTGAACTTTTTATTCACACTTACTATTGTTGGAAATCTGAAAATAGAAGCTTCAAACTCATTATTATCGATTATTTAGAAACTAACTTTTCGACCTTCCATTTTCGTTGATGATGTTGACATCTATAGCTTATAGCTGATGTGACAATGATACAAAAAAACTGTATATCATTTCCATGGCAACGATTAAAAATTACATCCACATCTCTAAAATAAATCTAAATGTATTTATTTATTTTTTCTAATTTCCATTAGTAGTGTAGGTATAATAAACAACAACGTATAATACACGTGTATAAGAGCCTTTAAAGAATGCTCACTACGTGAATAGGAGTACTTTTGACACTTTATTTGTATACTCGTATTTAACCGTATATAGCCAGCAAATATAAACTTACCTATTTCGTCATTTTTAAGAACTGACTGCGAAAGAATGAAGGGGACTTACCTGTAAATAAAATAAACAAGTTTAATATTAACATTTTCTCTCGAAAGAAACCATTTGCAAATTATGCATGACTCATTAATAATTGACTTGCTCTAATTATGTATGACAACAAATAAATCATGCAATTAACAAATTCTCTAGTAATTATAATAAGATATTTATAAGTGACACTTAGACTGCCATTAGATAACTATTAATTACTTGACTTCACAGCAATGTAATAAATATACATTATGTCCCCGGATTGAAGCAAAACTTTTTTATTTTTTATTTCAGCAAAAAAAAATGTTGTACAAAAGGCCTGCTTGTTTTCAAACCTCTTAATAGTACATACTCCTACAAGTTGGTAAAAAAAATATTTTTTAAACATCTTCACTTATTTGTTGTGCCGTTACGGATAATTTTGTTAAACGGCTCAGTATAATTTTTTTGGTGTTTTCTTGTAGAGCATTGGAAGTAATTTTGATCGCTCTAAATTTTTACTACGGTTATACTATGAAAATTTTGTGAAAAACTGATTTGAGCTAGCAGGCAGTTAAATCAGAAATTCTCCGAAACAAACATTTGCTGATAATAATAATACGTCAAAATAGACCACAAACGTCGCACAGTGGTCGGAATTTCTAAAAAAATGGTATTTAATCTAAGGAACCTTCCAAAAATCTCAAAACCTTGTATGTTGGTGTATTTGGGAAATAGAAATAAGATTCTGAGATAACATTTGAGAAATTCTAAAAATTCAAAATGGCCGATCAAATATGGCGCACAAAAATATAAAATTCATGTCCAATTTGAATTCTGTGTTGACAATAATTTCGAAAAAAAAATTGTTTACCTATCTATTAACAATATTTAACAAAATATATAGATTTTAGTCGAAGCAATAGATAAAAAATGAATTTTTACCAATGTTATCTGAAAAGTTAATTTTTTACTTTGGTGTTTGTTAGTTGAGAAAAATACAGTACTTTATGAAATTTATGTAATATTACCTTACTTCTAGCATCAAGTTTAGCAGCGAAAAAAAAATATTGCCCCCCTCGTGAACCCAGAAATTCCTAAGGATCTAAGAAATATAAAGTACACAGACTTTTTTCCATAGCATACAGCTGCCCAGAGCTGCCCCGGTGAAAGTTACAGCCTATATAAAAAATGCATTTTTCTTGATAAAACGAGCATTTTTTTTGTATAATCGATAAATGCTGGGACAATTACTGATAAAAGTGGCGCTGAAATTTATTGAACGACAATAAATATCTTAATTTTCATAAGACAGTGAAGTAAGATCAAATTTTTAAAAAAAGTAGTAAAAATGGACATTTTCAGAAAACATTGGTAAAAATTCAATTTTTATCTATTGCTTCGAATAAAATCTATAAATTGTGTAAAATATTATTAATAGCTAGGTAAACAATTTTTTTTCGAAATTATTGTCAAAACAGAATTTAAATTGGACATGAATTTTAAATTTTTGTGCGGTGGTTCAATGGTTTTTTTTTTTTAATAATATCTGAAGGTGACATGTGAAGTACAGTACGGAGAACTTCACTCACAGCTGGCAGTATTAATTCTTCTCCAATAGTGTGCGGCTTTCCCGATTTAGCAATAAACAACGAAATATTGTAAGATGCACGTAACCCATCATTGTCTTGTTTTGGTGCTGCTGAAAACATACTGGCTATAGTTGGACGTCTCGAATATTGATTTTTGGGCATTTGAAAGTAAGATAAATTTTTATCTTTTATGGCAGGATGTATTTTGATCAAATGTTCTTGTAATCGTGAAGGTTTCATGGCTTCATTTGAGAAAGCTTTCTAGCAAATCGGGCACATTGGCAATGTCTTGTTTGTGGGTGTTTGTGGGTGCCTTGCCCAGAAAGATACTATAACTATTATTATAAAATAAGAAATTACACAATTCGCAAGATGCAAAATACTGTGGGTATTTCAGCTACCATTCAATTTATGTGAATACACGCCAAGAAAAATTAATAAACCGCAGATGAAAAATTTTCAATTACAAACAAACATATTTTTTTAATTAATACAACAAAAGAGCAGCGCCGTGTGCATGCGTGGCCTGTAACCTATTCAACGAACAATTCCCGGCTGCCATTTTCATAAGTGCAGGGAAAATATTGAAAATCCCAACGGAACCGGTGATATATTCAGGGCATTTAAATTTCCCATTTTAATAATAATAAACAGGCAGAGCCCTTAAAATTCGTTCAAAGGAACACATTAAGAATAAATCCACCTCTAATTTTGGAAGACACCTTTGGTTTCATAATCACACTTGCAACGACCAAAATAATATATAAAAATTACACACAACTAAAAAAGGATTCAGAATGAACTTACTTGAGAACTTAGAAATAGACAGAGATAGAAGGAGAGCCAATAACTTAAATCTGAACGACCAAATTAATAATATGTAAAAACCATTGTTCGCATTTCTAGCAAGATAACTCACCATAACGCAGCAGCCCACCAAATATACACACACAAACGCTACTAGTTATAAGTTGAAGACGATACACGAGAAATACACAAAAGTATACAATTTAATTTACAATATGGGTCACACAACAGAGAAATACAGTTTTTAGTTTTTGACAAGTAAGGTTTTCCATTGTAAACAATTTCATATACCCATTCTCATGAAAATAAGATTCACCAGTCTCCACATGGCCATATTATTTTGTAACCTCAAATTCAATTTGTTTTTTTTGTGAACTTTGTTTCTGTATTATTTCAAGACAGGGCAATATTGGCCACACACGATACTTTGTAAATATTAAACCGCTAATACACTTATCTATGTAATCTATTCTCATGAAAAAAAAAGTAACTTATTAATATCACACATCTCATTTCATCATCGTCTTGTTTTTATTTAATTTTTTTTTTAATTGTTAATGTACAAATTGTAATATGTTGTTCTTGTTAGTTTTTCCTGAAGATGATCAATTGATTGATCGAAACCGGTCGCAAAAGCAAATAATTAAAATAAAATTAAGGAAGTACACATTTTTTACTAGTATAATGCCACGTACACGAACTAGAATATAGCATTATTATATCGCGAGATTATTCCCATATTATTCTCAGAAGTAAGCCATGACAGTTGTATGGCGTATGCCCTACATGTACTAAAATAGATTCCACGAGAATATGCGGCTTTCGTGTAAATTATTAATTAAAATGGGAAATTTAAATGCCCTGAATATATCACCGGTTCCGTTGGGATTTTCAATTTTTTCCCTGCCCTTATGAAAATGGCAGTCGGGAATTGTTCGTTGAATAGGTTACAGGCCACACATGCACACGGCGCTGCTCTTTTGTTGTATTAATTAAAAAATGATGTTTGTTTGTAATTGAAAATTTTTCATCTGCGGTTTATAATTTTTCTTGGCGTGTAGTCACATAAATTAAATGGTAGCTGAAAAAACCCAGAGTATTTTGCGTGTTGCGAATTGTGTAATTTCTTATTTTATAATAATAGTTATAGTATCTTTCTGGGCAAGGCATAATACAACTGGGACATTTACTACAGCTGTAACCAAACTATTCACCAGCTCACAAGATTTTAGGTGGCAAACAGAATAAAAGAACCAGTAATTGGATTCAGAACAGTCAGCGACAGACTATGTGTACTTTGGTAGAAAGGTAAGTTTTTCAACATGAGTATTATCCATGCACATGGACCAACGTAAGAAAAGTCTCATGAAGTAAAAGACATATTCTTTCATATTATCAACTGGAAAACACATATGATGGTTGTGCGAGCAATGATGTGAAAATAATCATCGGTGAATTGAATGCCAAAATTGGCAAACAAAAAATATACCAAGGAAGCAGATGCAAATTTAGCCTACATGATGAAAGTAATGAAATTGGAAATCGGATGGTGAATTTGGTTGCTTCAAAAAACATGCTGGTTGAAAGCACACTAGCACTAGCATCACAAGAAGATCTACATCAGTGATGTAGATTCCCCCATCTTAGGGGGGCGTTTCTGGCCCAAGGTATATTTAGGGGGCGTTGAGGACCAGCCGCCGCCCCCCGGGCAAAAACGGAGTTCCGTCAGAGCAAGAGTGTAAACCTAAAATCTACAGATCACATTCAAAAGAACAATTGAATGTTGGCTCCACCGAATCAACATAAGATTCCCCGTACTGACCGATATCTGTACATCGGCCCACTTGGAGAGCCTGGGGATTACCCCGCTTGCCCGGTTTGGTGTGCAAGGTGCCGGAGCGGGGACGCTCCGGCCTGCATTCTGACTTCCTGATTGACACGCAATGAGTCAAGTATATCTGACCTATTGGTTTTGGATTGTAATTAATTTTCATATTGTGATCATTATTGTACATAAAGTAATATTCATATTAAGTGGGCCCGGTTATTAAAAATATATCGTTGGTGAAATAACTGTTGGAATGGAGGTAATTACTTACATATTATCTATTGTTATATTTGATGGGCTGCAATTTATGTATATATACTTCCAAATATTTAATATTTTTTGTTTCATATAATTTGTTTTAACTTTTAATCGCCTGTAATATACAATGTGTTTTCGGATAGATATTATAAGATTTTTTTATAGATACATTAACCAAAACTATAGGAATGATTATTTCATGTTTTGAAATTAAGCCCTGATTATGGTTAAAAAAAAAATTGAACCCACATTTTGGATTTTGAGTCAATAGGAAATTGATAGTTCAGGAAAGATTTTTTTTCTAGGCGGTAAAATATATTAATTATGACATACATACGGCAAAATATTATTATTAAATTATAAATGCAAAATATGTATACTAAATTTGAAAATTGCTTTTACAATTCTCTAACGTACACACATCACATGTACACGTGTACGTACGGCATAATTACACGTGTAGTTAGTTACACGTATAATTATACGTGTAATTATTTACACGTATAATTACACGTGTAACAGCGCAGCGTTGTTCACTGCTTCCAGAAAACGTCGATATGATAATATTTTTGAACCAGAACCGTTCTTTATTGTAAGAATAAATCGTTATTTTGATCGCCGCGCGAATTTAGCGTTGTTTTTCTACTGCGGGTAATTTAGTTACTTTATTAGTTACTTAGTAACTTATTTAGTTACATCAGAATCTTACGATATCCTAAGTTCATGTACATATTTATTATCCAAAGTGTAAAATAAAGTGTAAATCCGAGAGTTTTATAATTACACATGTAATTACATAATTACACGTGTAAAATAAACACGTTTAATTATATTTACACGTGTAGAGTAAATACACGTGAAATTATAATTACACGTGTTAAATAAATACACGTGTGATTACTTGTGTAAAATAAATACACGTGTAATTACTTCTTTCCTGGGACACTCTGCATATTGGGCTATGTAGACCCAAATAGTGTTTGATGCTGCGCGCAAGAAATTTTAACTAACTTTCAATTTTTAATTTTGTTTTAAAATTGGTTGGTTCTGCGCTAACAACAACTACTTGTTATAATTTTTCTTGTTTTATTTTTAAGATATGTCGGAATTAAAGAAAAAATGTAGACAATACAATGTCGAATATTTAAAATATGGTATTATTCAGTCACCCACAAACAAGACATTGCCAATGTGCCTGATTTGCCAGAAAGTTTTCTCAAATGAAGCCATGAAACCTTCACGATTACAAGAACATTTGAGCAAAATACATCCTGCTATAAAAGATAAAAATGTATCTTACTTTCAAATGCTCAAAAATCAACATTCGAGACGTCCAACTTTAGCCGGTATGTTTTCAGCAGCATCAAAACAAGACAATGATGGGTTACGTGCATCTTACAATATTTCGTTGCTTATTGCTAAATCGGGAAAACCGCACACTATTGGAGAAGAATTAATACTGCCAGCTGTGAGTGAAGTTCTCCGTACTGTACTTCACAAGTCACCTTCAGATATTATTAAAAAAATCCCCTTGAGCAATAATACTGTACACAGACGAATCGACGAAATGTCCGAGGATGTGGAGAGTTCTCTAACCGAATTTTTGAAGACGACCGAATTTTCTATACAGCTCGATGAGTCTACATTGCCTAACAATGAGGCATTACTTCTATCGTACGTTCGCTTCATAAGAGATGAGAACATTGGTCAAGAACTATTATTCGCAAACAAATTAGAAACTGATACAAAAGGAAAATCTGTATTTGACGTTTGGGAACAATATTTTAAAGAAAAACATATCCCTCTGAATAATATAGTGTCCGTTGCTACTGATGGTGCTCCGGCAATGGTTGGACCATACCCGCAGGTTCATTGCATATTTAAAAAAGCTGTACCAAATGTAGTCGCCATGCATTGTGTGATTCACAGACAACATTTAGTTGCAAAAAACCTTAGTGATCGCCTTCATTGCTCGCTGCAGTACGTAATTACAGGGGTTAATAGAATCAGAAGCAATTCTCTTAACGATAGATTGTTAGAAAGCTTTGTGATGAAAACGACCAGGACTAGCATCGTTTACTGTTGCACACAGAAGTTCGATGGTTGTCAAAGGTTACTTGTCTGCAAAGATTTTATGAACTATTTGACTCAGTTATAACGTTTCTCGAAAATAAAGATGATTCCTTAAAAGAAAATTTATTGAAATTTAAAAATGATATAGCGTATTTAACAGATTTATTTAATAAATTTAACTAAACCAAGCTGCAGCTACAAGGAGATGATTTGAATTTAATTAAAGCTAAGGCAATAATTTCGGCATTCGTGTCAAAACTTGCAGTATACAAATTAAATTTGGGTCGGAGACAATTCCATCAGTTTCAAAATCTTTCCTTGGTGAAAACAAGTGATGATGATATTTTGGTTTATTGCCAGCATTTAGAAACCCTTAAAGAAGATTTTTTTAATAGATTTCAAGATATCCTCAATACGATAATTCCGGAGTGGGTCTTGGAACCTTGCACAAACATTGAAACAACAGAAGTATTTTTACAGGAGCAGCTCATAGAATTGTCAACAAACGAAGAATTAAAACTAAAATTGAAACATGGCTACCAAGCATTTTGGCTTCAAACACAAATTCCAATTTTATATCCGACCTTATGAGGTGCAGTAAAGAAGTTTTTTCTAGCATTTCCATCATCGTATTTAGCCGAAAGAGGATTTAGTGTAGTATCCAATCTACTAACAAAAAAACGGAGCCGATTGTCAATAGTAGATCGCGGTTGCTCATGACAAAACTAGCACCCAATATAGACAAATCAGTGTCATTACATCAAGCTCAGCCCTCTCACTAGTGCTATTTTTTTATGTATATAGGTATGTGTATTTTTTTGTTAAGACCTAATAATATATTTTTTTAAATGCGTCCTTGTTTTTAAATATATACGTAGTAAAATATAGTTCACCAAGGGGGGCGCTCTTGAAATGCTCCTTGAAAAGGTGGGAAATCTATATGATTGGTGAGATTTTATTTCTGAATGGGGGGCGGTGAGTAATTTGTTTTTTTTTAAAGGGGGCGGTAGGCTAAAAAAGGTTGGGAACCTCTGGTATAGACCTCTAAAGAGCGTGGGTTATTTCTTTGTTGTTTGTTTCCTTTTGTCTTTTTAATATTGAAAATCGTTGCTCGCAATCGAACCCCTAGGAAGTGGTGATCCAAGTCGATATTAGGTCATATGTACCATTATGTGCAATTAGATCTGAGCAGTGTCTACTATCTATTAGCACATGGTCAATTTGGTTATTTGTTTAACAATCCGGTGAGATCCATGTAGCTTTATAGATCTTCTTATGATGCTAGTGCTAGTGTGCTTCCAACTAGCATGTTTTTTGAAACAAACAAATTCACCATGCGATTTTCAATTTCATTACTTTCATCATGTAGGCCAAATTTGTAACTGCTTCCTTGGTATATTTCTTGTTTGCCAATTTTAGCATTCAATTCACCGATGATTATTTTTACATCATTGCTCGCACATCCGTCATATGTGTTTTCCAGTTTCTCGTAGAATAGGTATTTTAGTTCATCTGACTTTTCTTCTGTTGGTACATGGGTATTGATAATATTCATGTTGAAATACTCACCTTTCTGTCAAAGTACACATAGTATGTCGCTGACTGTACTGAATCCAATTACTAGTTGATTTATTCAGTTTGCCACCCAAAATCATGTGAGCTGCTGAATTACATTTATGTTTATTGAGGGTTACAGCTGTAGTAAATGTCCCAGTTGTATTATGCCTTGCCCAGAAAGATACTCAAACTATTATTATAAAATAAGAAATTACACAATTCGCAACACGCAAAATACTCTCGGTATTTTAGCTACCATTCAATTTATGTGAATACACGCCAAGAAAAATTAATAAACCGCAGATGAAAAATTTTCACTTACAAACAAACATCATTTTTTAATTAATACAACAAAAGAGCAGCGCCGTGTGCATGTGTGGCCTGTAACCTATTCAACGAACAATTCCCGGCTGCCATTTTCATAAGTGCAGGGAAAAAATTGAAAATCCCAACGGAACCGGTGATATATTCAGGGCATTTCAATTTTCCATTTTAATTAATAATTTACACGAAAGCCGCATATTCTCGTGGAATCTATTTTAGTACATGTGGCATACGCCATACAACTGTCATGGCTTACTTCTGAGAATAATATGGGAATAATCTCGCGATATAATAATGCTATATTCTAGTTCATGTACGATGTCATGATACTAATCAATATTTAGTAAAAAATGTCTACTTCCTTAATTTTATTTTATTTATTTGCTTTTGCGACCGGTTTCGATCAATCAATTGATCATCTTCAGGAAAAACTAAAAAGAACAACATATTACAATTTGTACATTAACAATTTTTTTAATTTAAAAAAGAACATATAGAAAAAATGTTTTATATAACGAGTTCTACCAATGTTTAAAATTAACACACGTATTTCTGTTACACCCTGTATATATATACATACATTATCAAATCCAAATCCACATTTACCATTTTAATGGCGTAGGGTGTATAATTTACAAATCATTATTCGTTTACATTTTGCTTAAACTATTTCATTTTTATTGTACATAAATTTTGCCGATTCTTTTTTGTTTCGTGCAATTCTTTCGGCTTCTTTCCATGAGGTTCCTCTTGCTTTCAGTATTTTTACTATCTCACTATCCCATGTTGCTTTGGGTCTTTCCCTTTTCTTTTTACTTTGTGTCTTTGCCTCCCATATTTGTTTTGCCGTCCTTTTGCTTTCCATCTGTTGCAGATGGCCCCACCGGCTAAGTTGTATTATTTCGATAAATTCTAGTATTGGTCTAGTTCCTGGTTCTTTTCTGATTTGCGAACTTCTTATCTTGTGTTTGATTGTCACTCCTTTAACTCTCCTAAGGAATCTCATTTCCGCTGCCTGGATCTTACTTTTTTGCCTTTGGTTTAACACCCGTGTTTCGCAACCAAAGGTCAATATTAGTCTGTATATGGTTTTGTATACGTTAATTTTTGTTTTCTTTGATATTTCCTTCTTGTTTATTAATGATCCCATTGCGCAATATGTTTTTGTTGCTTTTTCTATTCTATTGCTTATTTTCAATTCTTGATTACCGTTAATATGTACATCCACTCCAAGGTATTTGTAGTTTTTACTTGTTCAATCTCTTCGTTTTCCAATGTTATGTCGATCTTGTGTTGTTCATCTCCAATTACCATTACTATTGTTTTGCTTTTATTTATTGTCATTCCATATTCTTTTAGTGCTTCATTCCAAGTTTTGAGATTTGTGCTCAATTCTTCTTCCTTTCCTGCAATCAGTATTAGGTCATCCGCGAAAGCTCCTTCAGAGATTGATATTCTTTGAAGTTGTCTATATCCTACATGCAGCTTTTTAGTTTTTTGTGTGCACTTTCTGATGACTTCATCAATGTATACTATGAATAGTAGGGGGCTTAGTCCACCTCCCTGTATTAATCCTTCGTTTGTTTGGAATGGTTCTGATATTCCGCCCTGGCTTATGACACGGTTGTTATTTCCTTCATACATGTTTTTAATTATACTTATTATTTTTTGGTTGATGCCTTTCTCTTCTATTACCTTCCATAGTTTTCTTCTGGGAATTTTGTCAAAAGCTTTTTCTATATCAATAAATTTTACAAATATTGTTTTCTCTTCTTGTTAGTATTTCTTTTCTATTAATTGTTTTATTGTAAATGTGTGGTCTTGAATGCTTCTGCCTTTTCTAAATCCGCTTTGCGGTTCTGCCAATGTATTTTCTATTTTTGCTCTGATCCTTTTGTCTATTATTTGTTTGTATACCTTCATAACCACACTGGTCAGTGATATTCCTCGATAGTTATTGCATTCATGTTTGTCTCATTTTTTATGTATTGGTACTATGAGTGTGGCTCTCCGGTCTTTGAGGATTTATTCCTCTTCCCATGCTTTGCTTATTATCTGGTGTAATTTCTCCGTAGCTTTTTGTCCCATGTATTTTAGCATTTCTGTCGTGACTCTGTCGTATCCTGGACTTTTCCCAATTTTCAGGTTTCTTATAGCTTCTTTTATCTCTGTTATGGTAATTGCCGGTTCTTTGTCCTCTGTTTCCCGCGAAATTTCATTTCTGTCTACTGTTTGTTCTTTTTGTTCCGCCCATAGAAGTTCTTGAAAGTGCTCCTTCTATCTGTCCATCACTTCTTTCTCTTGCGTTAGCAGTTCCCGGTCTTTATTTTTGATTCCTCTTGTGTATTCGGTTCTTACTCTTCTGAGTGTCTTTAGTGCCCTATAAAATAGTTTTTGGCTTAATTTGCTGTCTCTTTCCATTTTATTGGCAAATTCAATCCATTGTTGTCTTTTGCGGCTGTTATCAATTCCTTGACTAGCTTTCTTTCTATTTTATATTTTTCGTAATTTTCTGTTGTTTTATTTCCTATGCAAATTTTCCATTTCTTCTTTTTTATTCTTATTTCATTTTTTTATTTCTTCTGACCACCAGCTAGTTTGTTTCTTTTTATTACTTGTCCTACTGCTTCCACAAACCATTTTATGCGGTTTCAAGAAGTAATGTTGTTTTGAAGTGTTTCCATAATATGTCTGTGTTATCTTGCCTTATCGTATTGTTTTCGAGCTGTATTGTTAACTCTTCCTCGCACTTTTTGGCTTCTGCCTTGCTTGCTAATCTGTAGGCTTTAATTTGTTCAAATTCTATTGTTTTTGTTAATGTTGTATTCCGTTCAGCCGCTTCTGTCCTTTCCCTGATTTTTGTAGTTACTAGGAAATGGTCGCTTCCAATGTTCAATTAATTTATAAAAAATATGAATATTCCGAACGCTTACAAGCATAATCTCAATATGTGCGCGCCCGAAATGGGTGACCTCGCTCGGGTCGCATATTCACGTCTGCCGATGGCATGAGCCAATATTTACGCCTTTTTGTTTCCACCCATCCAATTATGGAATTTAATATTAAATATGGATTAGGTCCTTACAGAATCCTCTAAAAAATATTACGTCACCAACAGCACCACTTCAGTAAAAGTTTACTTTTTACAGATTTCAGTGTCGAAAGTAATCCCTATTTGAATGATTGTAGATAAAAACAGTGTGGAGTTTTTTCATCCGAACTCGAAAGGCAAATTGCAAAACTCTGGAATTAGTTGATTGCGCACGAGTCGGTGACCTGGTTCGAATTGGGGCGTTGTAATGACGACAACAATGGTCGAAAGCGCCGCGACGGAGTAAATCGATTTCCGATACTACGTCGGTCTGGAGTGAGGGTGGAGCGAATGGGAATGGCCAGACGTAAAAGCCCGCGAGTCACAACCTCACAACGCATGCGGCGAGCACCTCTTGGAAGTGGTTTTTGGCGCGCAAATGCAGCATCAGGAAATATAATGTGGCAGGGAGCTCGTAGTCTGTCTGGGAGTCTGGACGTTCCGTCGACCTTTTTATGTGAAGGGAACGAACCGCAATTTCAGTTTTTATTACGCTATTCAATCCGCCAGACGCATTTATGGCAAGGACACGCGACCTTTTGACTTACGTTGTAAGCATTCGCTCGCGTAAAGGCACAAAGCACGCACGACAACAATAATTCGCTAATTTGATTAAGGCAGCAGTAAAGCAAATTAAATTAACTGGAGGCAGATTTCAAATTCGTACACCGATCATCTGTCCTTCTTTTATTTTATCATTGATTGGTCTTATCTTTAGGTTATTTCTGTATGTCTCGTTTCTTATTCTGTCCCTTCTGGTCTTATTTTCAATTTTTCTGAGAAATCTCATTTCCATCGCGTTAATCCTATTTTTTTGCTTTCCTGTCATAGTCCACGATTCGCTGCTATACGTTAGTGTTGGTCTTATAACTTTTTGGACGATTGCTATTTTTGTGTTGCTTGCTATTTCTTTCCTGTTGAAAATATGTATTTTTCAGCATATTAAAAATCTTTCCTGCTTTGCTTACTTTGTCGTCTATTTATTTTTCTATTTTCCGTTACTGTCTGTTATAGTCCCTAGATATCTGTAGTATTCAACTTGTTCTAACTTCTTTCCTTGTAACTTTATTTCGTGTTTTTCCTTCTCTTTAGTTATTATCATGGTCTTCGTTTTGTCAAAGCTTATCCTCATGTTAATTTCCGTTAGTTCTTTGTGCAATATTTCCATGTTGTGTTGAAGGTCCTACTCTGTTTTTGCGATTATAGCCATGTCGTCAGCGAATAATAACTCTGCTAGCCGTATTCTTTCCATTAACCAGAATCCGATCTGTAGAGGCCTCATATTTTTTTTGCATTTTTCATTGCCTTGTCCAGTACTATTGTAAATAGCAATGGGCTCAGCATGCATCGCTGTTTTAGTCCTTTTTTTGTGGCGAATGTTCTTGATTCTTCATTGTTTGTTCTTACTTTATTTTTGTTTTCACTATACATGTTTTTTATTACATTTATCATTGCCTCTTCCGCTCCTCCCTTTTCTAGTTCTTTCCAAATGTCCTCTCTGTTAATCCTGTCGAATGCCTTTTCCAGGTCCACAAAGCAAATGTGGATATTTCTGTTTTTTTTTTATTAGTTTCTCGCTTATTTGTCTTAATATAAAGATCTGGTCCTGAGTGCCTCTCCCTCTTCTGAACCCCCCCCCCGCCCCCCACCACCGATTATCTTCTATTGTTTTTTCTAGTTTGTTTCTTAGCTTTATTTCGAAGATTCTTGTCAGGATCTTGCTCGGTATGCATGTTAATGTAATTCCCCTGTAATTTGTGCAGTTTCTTTTGCCTCGTTTTTTATAAATAGGGAGTATTATTCCCGTGTTCCATTCTCTTGGTGTTTTTTCGTTCTCTATTACTTCATTCAGTAGTTCTGTTAATTGTGTTATTCCTTCTTCTCCCATGTACTTCAACATTTCTGCTGTTACTTCGTCTATTCCTGGCGCTTTTCCGTTTTTTAGTTTTCTTATTGCTTCTTTTACTTCCTTTTCTTTTATCTTCTCCATCATCACCTTATTCAAGTTATCTTGTTTCTCTTCCTTACCTTCTTGTGGTTCGTTTTCTTCTGTTTCCTCTTTGGTAAGCTCTTCGAAATATTGTCATGATATTATCTTCGTTTGTAATTATTCTTCAGTCTTATTCTTTTATATTCATCATGTTGTGCTTTTTTTTTTATTTTAGTTGTTTTAATGTTCCGTAAGATAGTTATTGATTTTCTCTGTAGTTCTCATTCATTGTTTTCCCAAATTGTGTCTATGATTTTTGTTTTTCTTGTTTTACTTGTTGTTTTACTTCGTTTCTTTTTTCTTTGTATTTTTCATAGTCCTCTCTTCTATTGGTCTGCAAGTATTTCCTCCATTTATCCTTTTTGTCTTTAATTTTGTTCTTTAGTTCCTCTGCCCACCATTCTGTTTTCTTCACCTTTTTGTTTCCAATTTTTGTTGTTGCATTACACTCCCTTGCAGCATACAGTATAATATTTTTGAATGCCTCCCATTCCTTTTCTATGTCCAGTTAATATTTTTGAAAGCCTCCCATTCCCTTTCTATGTGCAGTCTTTTTTCTGTCTCTTTTTCTTTGAACTTTCTTTGTAATATATAGCGATATTTTTCGTGTGTTTGTGTTTCTTTTAGTTTGTAAGATCTTATCTTCTCTTTCACTTTTTTTCTTCTTTTGTCTGGTATTAGTTTATGTTTCCATTGCATGTCCATTCTTAGCAAGTGGTGGTCACTTCCGATTTCTGCTTGTCTTGATACCTTTATGTCCTTTATTTTGCTCCAGTTATTTTTGTTTATTAGGACCTAGTCAATTATGGAGCTCTCATTTCTAGATGGTTGAGTTCTCGTGAATTTATGTATATCTATGTGTTTGAATTTTGTGTTTGCTATTATTATGTTGCTATTATCATATTGTATTAATAATGACTGGAAAACATTTTTCAAGAGCTTTCCAACGATGTATCACAAGTAGGGGGGTGCTATTTAAATTTTTAGATGAAGGTGGCTGTGGCTTAAAGGGTGGGTAGGGGGTCGACACTACCTACGCCATTTTTGTTCCCGTCCAAACCACACAAATTGTTTTGAGTAATTTTAAAAATAATCATTAGTTCTATAAAAAAAGTCGGTGGCAACTTTTCAAATTGACACCCTGTATATTTTTCGTGGCATCTTAAAAGCTTTTCGATTCGTCCAAAATATCTGTCCGAATCTAGATACGAGTAACTGACCTCTGGAAACTTATGATCTATACTCTTGAAGAGGCCTTTCGATATCATCAATTGGTACATACAAACCATGTTGAAAATTTTATTCTAACCAGCACATGAGTCCGACCAGATAATTAAATTTTCTTTATTTTTGACTTCCTTGCAACAATTTACAAAATTGTACAAGCAACCACCAATTTCAAAGCTACCTCGTCCGGCAATGTATTCGGTCCTAGTTTGTAATATGATTTGTCCCCGTCTACTGTGTCCAGGTGAATACAAAAATTATAATATTATAATATTGATACGTAGGAAGATTTTTTCAATAGAAATGTATCCCCTTGTTTTTCAGCTTTGCACTCTGCCAAATACCAACGGTACATCCGCGACATGTTTAATACTGGCGACAGATAGAGCTAATGAGGGTTGCTGTTTCGGGAATATTCGGATGGTTCTGAAGGAAACTTCTTTATTTGCGCAACTATTGCTTCCACGACGTTGTCGTTTAACCTATGTGGTCTGTTGGAGTGACGACTCCTCATATCTTGTGATGGTGCAGTTTCGCCTTATTGATTTTTTGTTGGTTTAAGTCAATTTTTCATATACCTATTTGATGTAGGTAACAGAAGGCCTTTTTGCACATAATTTGTTCTACATTATTTAATATGACAGCATATTTGTAGGAACAAGTTTAGGGTTTTTTTTACATTTTTCTGTGGACGATCAACTGAAACCGATTAAAGAGCAGAGCATTTTTCGCATTTATATCTTGTAGGTTGTAAAACTCGGTAAGTACGCGTTTTCTGTCGTCTAGGCTAACGTTTTTATTGCATTTTAACCTACATTTTTCACCGCAAAGATCAATTGACACCGTATTTTTCGCTTCCATTTCTTTCCCCTTATAAGAAATATAGGCCTCTCCACTCCTTCTTGCTAACGCTTATTTGTTTTCCATTCGCTTTCATTTTTCATTCTCTACCTACTAACTTTTTCTTTTACAGGAAATTCCTTTATCTTTTTCTTTGGCAAGGTGCTAGTGGCAAAGTTGGAATGGGGTACCGCATGTTCAGGATTTGAGCCCGGATTTGTGTTGGTGCTTCTATTACAATCAGGATGTCTACTTGTTTTGGTACTACTACCAGATGCTGTTTGAGAAGCAAGTTCTGGTGAATCGACAATTTCTTCGTACTCTGTTTTGTTATCACTAGAGCTTAGGTCACTTTCGTCACTCAAACGTGGTTGATACTCATTATCCTGAATCGGCTCATCATCATCACTATCATCACCAGATGATTCTCGAATAACTGGAAAACAGTATGGTCTATGTTTCTTTTTGCACAAATAATATCATTCTTGAAACCGAACACTAATAAAGTTGACTCTAATCTCACCTGTGAATAAATAATTTGTTGTTAGATTCAAGTCATTTGAACTAGGCAATTGGGTATCCTCTAAACTGACCGGCTTTAAAATAGCGAACGTCGTAGAATGTTCTGCTTATATTATGAACTAATAATACATAATTATTATCTTATTTTAAATGTAATATTTTATTAGTATTACTAACCGTCTGCTGTTTCCAAATTATTTATATTATTACCGTTTGTCATTTCAGATTCCAGAACCACTTTTTTTTTTATTCTAGTCTGTAAAGTTTCCATGTCTTCTAAAACTGATTGAACTTTACCTTTTTCGGCAATAACAACATCTTTTGGCCTCTTGATAACATTATTGTTATTTTAATCAATAACTATACACTTATTATTATATAATTGCAAAATACAAGACCATTAAGCGATGTACACATAAACAAAACACTAAACTTATAGGTTATGTTTCTTTATTGTGATATCTGCGCATGTTCAGCTCAGCATATTATTCCACTGTTACAGTTGAAACATTTTACAGCGAAATAGTGGAAGTACGTGATATCTACATCTACATGTACATACCATATTCATCCATCTACAGTTTGTAAAACGTTAGAACATAACATCTTCCATTCCACAATTCCAAAAAATAATTTATGTTTAAGCATGGAAGTCCGTGACATTATAGAGTAGTACATAACATGTTCTTCCATCAAAAAATCTCATTTTTTCAAAAATGTAAGTTAACACATGCATCCACTCGCCCCTTCATTATTATTACAATACTTTTAGTAAGCAAGCCTACGAGCCTCAACAACTATATGTTCGGGTACTTCATAATTACTACCTAAATTTGTTTTTCTTAATGTACTGTAAAACATATTTATTAAAGTATTTTTTTTTAAATCTTAGAATCACAATTATTCTGGCTACTTTATGATGATAATATACAGGGTCCTGCAGCAGTGCGTCGGGCTTTCCTACCGCCTTTCCAGTGAGAGATAGGAAAAAATCTTTCGTACAAAAAGTTATTGGTTTAAAAATCTGTATGCCGTAACATTATTTTTTAAATATACAGGATGTCCCAATTTTGCAGTATAACAAAAACAAACATGTTTTTTTAATGGAACACCCTGTATTTATTCCAGTTTTCTGATGACATTTTTCAGCCTCTTCATTGTTGCCTATTTAGTTTTGGATTATGTTAGTGTTGCCAATTTACTTTGTTTTTTCCAAATATTATGTATAAGCAAGCTCAACTTTGAAAAATCGTAGCGACCTCGTTTTTTGAAGGTAAGAATAAGTTTTATTAAGCACACTGAGATTATTGCTAAAACTAATATTGTGCCCAATCTCAGGCATTCTGACAACCATATTTCTGAACAAATTAGAAAACGAAATCCCAATCCCACCTACAATAACAATATTACATTATGGAACAGATATGTCGAAGACATATTATATCATTAAAGGGCGAGAACACAACATTAACAACCGACATGACTACATTAACTCTCTCAACCAAAGACTACACTTCACATTAGAGACTACGTCAAACAAGACACAGTCGGGAGAGTTCAAATACCTAAGGAGTGAGGAAGGAGTCACCATGAAGGACAGAATACGAAATGTGGATATCAGGAAGACACTTGGAATATCTTAATCTGAGAAAGGAAATCTAAGAGGGTCCGTCAAAATGGTTCGGTCATATATAAGCAGTATGGATAATTTCAGGAAGGAAAAACAAACGTGGAAAGCTAGAGCTGCTGGAAAGAAATCAGGAGGAAGGCCATAGGAAATATAGAAAAACGCCATTTAGAAACTTTTGTCAAATAAAGGAAAAAGCTGGAGGTAGGCAACTGAGTTCGCTGGGGACAGAAAGGAATTGGGGTCATTCCATGTCAAGTGATCCAAAATTTCGCCACTTTTTGACCATATCCTCTTGGATTTTTCAAAAATCTAGTTGATCTTATGTACCATTACAGGTAGTTAATACAGGGTGAGTCAAGAGGAACGGACCAAACTCCAGGAGTGTATTGTACACGTGAAAATAATTTTAAAAAAATCATATGTTGTTATCCGATTTTCATTTGTTTTCAAGTTATAGTTTCAAATTTTGAATATGCAAATGAGGTGTTTGTCTATGGTTTTTGAAATGGGAGTGCTACAGCTGCTGTTGAAAGATATCATCAACGGTTTCCACATTAGAAAACTCTGGATAAAAATGTATTTATCCGACTTTTCAACAAACTGTGCGAAACTATCACTTGAAAACAAATGAATATCGCATAACAACATTTAAGTTTTTTAAATCATTTTTACGTGTACAATACACTCCTGGAGTTTGGTCCGTTCCTCCCGACTCACCCTGTATATATATTTTTTTAGAGATTTCTGCCTCTACTAGTTTTTAAGGTACAGCCTCATTAAATCGCCGAGAAAACGTTTTTCTACCCGGATCTGTGAAAGCAGCAATTTTTCCACGGCTTACTATACATGAAAGTGATACTTTTTCACTCTTGATGTTAAAATATTTTCACATCCAGATATGAAAATAAGCATGTAAAATGAAATGAAAACATGCATTCGTGTAATGCATAAACAATAATTTCAGTAATTTGTATTATGACAGTGACAGTTCATTTTGAATTAAATTGAACTGAAAGTTTTGAACTTGAAAGTTCTCTAATATCTAATATTTTATAAACTGCAATATCGTAGAGCTTGTACATTACATACCGAGCGGGGAAACGGATCATTACAGCCAAGTGCTTCTTTAGATGCACGAGGCGCGAAGCGCCGAGGGTAGCCAAAAGCACGAGGCTGGCATGATCTTTCCCGCGAGGTTTATATACTATTTTAGTCACAATCTAGCATGGTTTATAAAAATTTAATAAATTATTTCATCAATAAGATCTGTGAAATAGTTGCCAAGGGATAATAACAAATTTGTCATTTTGACAGATGCACATATTTTATCAATTAAAAATTCTTTAGACTTCTAACACTCGGCAATATAATTTACAGGAAAAGCATGGCTTGACGTTAACAGTCAATATCACCGACACCGTCACGGTCAATATCACCGTCACTGTCAATATTAATTGTTCTAAATAGTTTAATACTATTCTTAGTTTACTTTAAAAGTTTTGTGATTTATCAAAGTGACAGTGACACTTGCTAGCTGGGAATGTGTATTCCCGGCTAGCCGGCAAGTAAAATTATACAATGAGTCACTTCCCGACCGCTTTAAAAGGCACATATTTTCAACTGATTGTGAGTAAAAAACATTTCCTACTCGAGATAAAATACGTTTTTTTCTCGTTCGTGGACTTGCCCCACTCGCCGCACACGCGGCTCGTGAACAACTGCCCACTTACGAAAACAAAACGGTGTTTTATCTCTTCTTGCAAAATATACCTACTATTTGCGCTAACACGTAATTACATAAAAAACTATTACTTAAGCTGAAAATAAGTTAAGATGGATAGAACAAAAGCATTTTGTAGCTTAGTTTATAAGCTTTCATACCACATATAATAAGACAAGTAATGTTTAATATTACAGCTAATAAGAGCAATACACTATAGTCGGGGATTTCAGATATGATAATTAAATCGGTGGACGCTGATAATCATGGTCTCAACTAGAGACCATGAAGAAATGCAGATGTAAAGCAAAAAAATAATTAGACTTTAAATAATTTATTTTATTTTATTTTATTTTAAATATTAATAATTTAAATAATTAAAAAGTATGGGACGGTAACACCGTCAAGGTAATGCCGCGAAATATTTAAAAAAATCTGAAAATACTACGTTTTCCATTTTGAAAACAATCACATGTAAACTTACATGTGTTACTCTGTAGTAATTGTGCAAAATTTCATCGTGGGTTAGTAATAGGATCGTAGTTTTTTTTAATTATTTGATATTGCGGTACTATCACTTTAGTCAGCAATAAGAATTTTATTACAATGTACTACTACATTGCGATCCCACGGTGAAATTTTGCACAATTGAGGGTTTATGAAATAAAAGGGTTTAAGTGCATTTTTGGTAGTTCTTAGATAAATGGCTTTAAAGTTAACATGCATTTCATATTTTAGGTGTATATTTTAGTCTAAAATATTAACACAGTTTTCTAAACTTATTCCTGGAATTTTGAAATTCAAGTTAACTTTAAAGCCTTTTATTTCAGAAGTACTAAAAATACACTTAAAGACCTTTTACTCCTAGACCCCTCAATTGATACTGAGATAAGTAAGCTTTTTTTTTAAATTAAAAAAAGGTAGCATTTTGAAAAATTCTATATTTTTATTTTGCGGCATCACCTTGACGGTGTTACCGTCCCAAAGTAGTCTTACTATATATGGTATGAAAGCTTATTAACTAAGCTACAACATGTGTTTTGTCCTATCCATCTAACTTATTTCCAGCTGCAGTAATATTTTTTTAATGTAATTATGTGTAGCGGAAAAGATCGCTTTTTCAGCGAATTCAGGAGGGTGCAATTCAAAAACTAATAGAGAAAAAAATCTAAATGAAAATTACGTGGACTACCTCTGATCAGCAAAATTTGAAGAAAAAAAATCCAAGAGTGTTAGAACTAAAATAATTGAAAAATAACTTCAACACCTCTATGGTAAAAGTTTAAAGAAAAATATAGAAACTCTGTACACCTCTCTGTACACTCTGTACACCTCTCTACACTCTGTTCAATATTTGATAATTTTATCCCGAAATATAATTCCATAATTATTCAACCTCATTGTAATATTTTTTTTATTCAAATTGGCATTATTACATATTATCATTAAATATTTGTAAAATAGCTATGTTAAATCTGATTTTTCCTCTCTTTAGCAAGGACCAACTACTTATTCGAAAATCAATGTGGGTTCCATTACTTTGGGGTAACTCATCGTTATGATAAACATAAATAATTATCACTTTTAAATAATAATAATAATAAAGCAACTATGATTTCATAACTTATAACTTACTAATTGAAACTATAGTAAACTATAGTTATTATTAATTAACGTGATAATCAAAGTAAATGTGTTTCATATATACATACATATATATATATATATATATATATATATATATATATATATATATATATATATATAATCGATCTTTATTGGGCTATCGACCCCATATGGGGTCTTTCCGCCTTGTGTTTTATATTTTCGCCTACTTATTAATTTACAATGGATCCAAGAAACTAGCCCACTAATAATAAATCAAAGTATGTATTAATGTATAGAGACTGATAAAGTGAAGCAATTTGTGTTGGAGCAATTCAGTTTGCAATATCTAATAAGAAAAATTCACCCAAGCTTCGCTTCCTTGGACATACGAGACATTCGCCCACTTGGAACACAAACCCCATCAATCCGCCTCCAACAAACATAACCTGCCAAATCCAATTATAGTATCATATAGTGTATTGCATTGTGCTGCAGAGATTTCTTGTCATGTGGATGGCAATATACGGGTTCGAGGAGTATTACTACGACCAGCTCCATTTGATTCATAATAACTCGACCCACTGGCTAATGAATAAACGAACTGGTTTGCAGGCAGGTGATTACGAGCCGCGTCCTTGGCGGAAATTTTAATGGAAAACCGTACCGCATTCTAGTTTCCTTTCAGAGAGGGCAAAACCCGATGTAACTTCTTCGTAGTACACACGAAGCTTGCACATACATTCGAAGCTCCGTGCTATCGATTCATGCCCACTCGCCGAGACAGAGAGATTCCACATTGGCACTGGTTTTAAACGACAACACTTTTCAATTTGTGTAGGTTATGGTCTGCGTTCGATTTAAATTATTCAGTTTATTGTGTAGTGGACCGCTTGGCAGGATGTTGGGCAGGCTCTCTAATTTATGTATATGTTTGTCCTGTTGGGGCATTGATGTATTGCCAAGGTTAAATATGTTTATGAAGCCGATATCTATTTAAAGATTTCACAAAGATTTTCAAGTTTAAATAAATACAGGAATACATTTTCGTATGCCTATACGTCCGAAAGTATTATTAACATGATGTCTGCAAGCAATAAATGGACAGACAGTGGGTTAGGACAGGTGAATGCGATATATATATATATATATATATATATATATATATATATATATATATATATATATATATATATATATATATATATATATGATGTTATTTAATAGATTTAATTTGGTATTTTATAGTACGTTAGATACGATTTTGCTTATAGAAAATCAAACTGAATATATTAGATTTAGGGTATTTAGACTTAGATAGGATTACTTAGGTAGTCAAAGAGGATTTGTATAGCTAGAATTATAATTAATTCAGGGCACAATTAACGTAAAATAATTGTAATGAGTTAGTAATATGTATAAAATTCAATGGAAAATTCAAACTCATCATACAAAGACGTTCGACATTCGCAGAAGAAGCAGAAAAATACAAGGATCTCGAATATCAGATTCAAATCATAATTTGAATTATGGTTTTATCGGTATATGGATAATTATAACCATAATTATAATTTGTTGATACGTTGCCGTGGTTACAAACTGGATTCGGGTAGCAACTCGACAATTTACACGCTTATTTTGATCAACGTAGGCGGATTTTAACAAGCGAAAATCACTTGTTTAACCGAGGATTTAAAAAAGCTGAACACCGATAAACAATCAGATTCGCTTTAGATCCCGGAGCATCCACGTCGGTCAGCAGAGAAAAAGAAAACAGTTGTACAGAAACAAATATCGTCGAACAATAGTTATTTACTTCACGCGTTATTCAAAAGCAGTTTGATTTACGTTTTGTTTACGCGGATATACACAATTTCGGGATAGTAATTATTAGCGTTCGAGCATCTGTAAACACTCGACGTGAACTAGGGAATCATAATCAACACGGAACAGCTGAAAGGAGTCCATGAGGATTCAACAAGAACTTCAACCCCAAAGACGATTCAGCGAGAACGTCAACTATAGAAGAGGATCAACCGAGGCCAGCAGGATTTTGAATCGAGGGGATTGGTGCCGACTTAATCTAATTTACTGATTCGACATCTGCTACCAGAATTGCCGATCACCACTGCGAGTTGCCGCTATTCACCAGGAATATGAATATGAATTCCAGGTAAAATTTACTAAAATTACTACTCAATTAGGGAGTTAATTGTGCGAATTAGGAATTTAGGGAATTATTGTTATTAAATATTGATAGTGTTAGTTTGTTAATTAGTGATAGGACTTGCTTTATATTGCCAAGCGTTAATTTTGTTTCATATTGAATTAGTGTAGTGTTTATTTTGTTATCAATTATCTAAATATTTAATATTATATTAAATATTAATTTAAATTAATATTCTTTGTCTGCCATCTAATTAATTTTGATCCCACTTTTTGAGCCTGAGAAAAGAGAAAAACAAAATAATAAAATTCACAAGCTATAAGCAAAGAAGGGAGGTTACAATATTAAATTCGTAGTATTTCATTTATAATTGTAAATTATAAATTGGCGCCCAACAACACAAAAGTAAGTAACAATTTTATAATTCTTAATTATCAACCCAATAATAAATCTACGCAGTTAATAGACTTAGTATAACAGCACATTTTAAACACCCGAACGTGGGGCATTGCCTATAACGTAGCATTTGGCACCCTCAACGTGGGGTAAATCATAATTATTGTGTTAAAATAATTAAACCATATCAATAACAGTGCATTTTGGCGCCCAACGTGGGGCAATAATTATTATTAATTAATATAAATCAAATATAAAATTAAACCATAAACAACAAAACATAGCATATTTGGTGACCCAAACGTAGAGCGTTTTGAAAAATAAATTAGATAATGGCAAATAAGACAAAAGAAAGCAAAGTAATTAAGTGATAGTTAGGAGATTACGGCAGTTAGTTAAAATGGAAAAATCCAACAAAGTAGGGAGACCTGGGAAAATAACAATAACAGAGTCAGACGATTCTGAACAAATTGAGGTAGGTCAAGGTGAGGCAAATGTAGGTAGCATTGAAAAGGTACAGGAACCGACGGCTAGTGAAACACACAAAGAGAAAGACAATATGAAGGAGTTATTAGAGATGATATTGTGAGGACAGGCGTGTGCTGAAGTACAGGCAAAAACCACACTGGATAATATAATAAATTTACAAGATAACATACGAAAAGAATTACAAGACTCTCAGGAAAAGTTCGATAATAAACTCATTAACCTACAAACAGCAAATTGGCTGCCGAGAGAGCAACACGGCTTTCTTCCGGGAGGGTCCACACTGGCTCCAATTGCTGAACTCATAGCCGACGTCTCAGCCGAAATGACCAACAAGGGTGGGAAGACATACGCCTGTTTTGTGGACTTCTACAAAGCCTTCGACAGCGTCGACAGGGACATACTCAACCGCAAAATGATACATGACTGCGCCATAGGTGGCAAGATCCAAAAGCTAGTAAATCATATTCTGAAATTCAACAGTATCCGCATAACAGATGGTCTCAACACCTCGAACGAAATAACCCAGAGAAGAGGACTCCCCCAAGGCGACAGGCTAAGTGCGACACTCTTCATAATATATATTGCCGACCTCCCCGACGAACTCAAAAAAGGCACAGATCACCTCAAAGTCCTCATGTACGCGGACGACCTAGTGATGTACAGCCCGAATAAATCAGACATCGATCGCGCTCTGCAGTACCTAACAGCATACTGTGACGACAACAGCCTGAAGGTAAATATCGACAAAACGAAAATAATAAAATTTGGAAAAGGGGGCCGGCTCGCAAAAGCAGACTCCTTCATGTACAAAAACGAAATGGTAGAGATTGTCAACTCCTACACTTACCTAGGGATAACCCTGCAACCCACCACCATCTTCACAGAACACATCCGTGCAAGGAAGATTCAGGCGATAAGGTCCATAAACACCCTGCGTCATCTAACAAAGCTATCAATTGAGGGCGGGCACTCCCTTTTCCAACAAAAAATAAAGCCGATTGCCACTTACGCATTAAAAGAAATATCGCACCTCCTTAAACTGAAAGACCTTATTGAACTGGACAAGATCAAGAGCTATTTCATCAAACGGCTCCTAGGTCTACACAAATCAACATCTTCAACCATGTGCCATCAGCTGGTCAGCTGGAGAACCATATCGGAGGACCTGTTTAGAGAATGCAACTTAGACAGGGATCAATACAGTAAGTACGAACAAAGCAGAGAAATTCAAAACTGGTCGTTCGTAGCAAACAACTACACCCAGGGCCCAGCCTTCAACTCGAACAGATGGAAGAAACCTAACCAGCCAAACAGGAGCAAGATATGCAGACTCACCGCCCATGGCTTCCACCACGAGATATACAGTATCCAGCGTTTCCACCACTTTGAGGACGACTGCCACTGCAAGTTCTGCCACCGCCGCTGCGAAGACAGATACCACATCCTCATCAGCACAATGAGGGGCCAGTTCCCAGAACGACTCAAGACAACAATTTTTGACTAATGTTTTTCGCCTACAAATTTCACGCTTTCCCCCACTAGAATGTACCATTTTTGTAAATTTGTTTTACGCAAATAAAGTATTATATTAACCTACAAACAGATATCATGAACAGTTTTGAAAATATGCAGGCAGCAATGTTATTAGACTGTGAAGATAAAATCAAGGATGTACAGAACGAGAGTATGCAGGAAATAGGACATCGGGATAGGTGTATATTCAAAAATAAAACTGATATACAAGGTTTAGGACAAAGACTAGGTGACTTGATTGACAATATTAGACAGGAGATGCTTGTCAAGGAAGATATGCATCAGGAATTTCAGAAAATACAACATAACTTCATTAAGTCGAGAACAACACCCAATACGAAGGCTATATCAGCAATCTCTCATCGAGAGTTACCAAAATTCTATGGGAACAGTAGAATCGGTCCAATGACTTATTTAAAAACATTGAAGAGTTGGTTAAGTAAGATAAACGATCGTGAACAAGTTGTAACGGGCCGGTTTTGCCTCCGACGGAAACTGTCTTGATTTTTAATTGCGCGCACGGATCGCCAACGTAGGCAACCGTTACGCACACGTTTTTTAAACGTGACGTGTTTCCGATATGCGTGTGATTTTTAAATCGTCGGCGAGGCGCTGACATGAGGTAGAAGCTAGTCAACTCCCCTGGAGTGCAGAAGTGTCGCGAGGTCACAGTTTTTCTTTGGGCTATCGCCAACAGGTTTCCGGGATTTAAAACGTGTCCTCCATTAACCGCCCTATGATTGACGACACCCGGCACAAGGCAAGGGAGGATACTGTACTACTCAACTCTACACGCTCGAAACACCAGAGCGTTTTTTTGGGTAAGGGCTGAAGTAACCCAGCCAGCCAGATTCTTGGCTAGGGGCAACGACCATCCGGCCCGAGTTGTTCTGAGGACTGAAATTTAGCTACGGCGTCCCCGACGATTGCCGGCCGCCGCACGTCCTAAGAGCTGAGCCCAGAATCGCCAGTGGAGTCGCCACGAGGAACACCGGCCAGATCTATATATTTTTTTGTTCTCATTTACTGTTTTAATTTCGTTTGATATATCGTTTTTTTCTTTTGTGTAAATTTGCATTGCGTGTTTCGTGCCGTACGTGTTTTGCGTTTTTGTAAGAAAAAGGTGGCTCCGACAGCCCTTCGCATCGCGCGATACGTGTGCGCGGGATTCGGCCGAGTCCAGTGGACGCGGCGGGATAGAGCTGCGGGCGGAGGTATTTTCTTCGGGAAGCGTAGGCACGGTGTCCTGTCTTTTGTGTGAATAAACGCAGATATTTTACACCACAATATTCACACCTGTTATTTTTTTGTTCCCCCCACGTTTTCTCAATCGGGCATTCTTTTCAGTTTAACTTCCTATTCTCATTGCGAGATTTAAATCTGGTGGTGTGGGCGCCAGATGGTCAGCCGTTGCGACAGTTCGTAATTTCTGAACTTCGCTGACCGTCTGCCGTCAACCCATGCAGATAGGGTGGAGCCCCCCTTTGTGACGAAGTAGTGGCGAGGTTAAAATTACGTGGAGCCTTTTTTTAACCCCCCCACACTCTCCGACACAGAGAGCCTGGCCCTCGTCGCTGCTTCGAAGGGACCCTCCACTCGCTCCGCGGCCTAACGCGCTGATAGCCCTTCAGGCACGTCATAAAGTGTTTCAATTAATTTAGAGTACGAAGAAGGAATCAGCGCAAACATGGTACACTACTATCGAGGATGACACGTTAGAACAATTTGAATTGAAATTTAAGGCACAATACTGGGGAGAATTCAAACAGAGAAAAATCAGGGAAAACTTATACACAGGAAGATTTAGATTGGGGGCAACATTGACAAGGGAGCAATATGCCATTGAGAAGTACAGCATAGCTAAGCAACGGGAACCTAGACTCGATGAGAAGGAAATAACTAAATATTTATCTAGGCATTTTGAGGGGGAAATTACAAAAAAAACTACCGTTATACAAAGAATGGAGATAATGAGTGAGTTGGTAGATTTATTAAGAAGATATGAAGACATAAACAATATTGAAAACAGACGGACATACAGGGATAGACATGACAATAACAGGGAGGAACAAAATTATAATAGACAAGGATTTTACAATAGACAGGAAGGTAGATATGAAAGAAATGGTAATAATAATAACAATTACCATAACGATAGAAATAACAACAATTATAGACAAGATAACTATAACGGAGGAAAAAGAAACTATCGTTATCAGAACAATAATAATAATTTTAGGAGAGAAGGGAATAGACAGAAGAGAGAACAGAATAGGCGACCTGAAGTAAGTAATATCATGATTGAACGGAAAAATAGAATGCGAAATAAAAATAATGCTCGTATACAACAAGAGAGAATAAGACACGGTCTAGATATTGTTGTTGAGGAAAGAGAGGTCCAGAATTTTCAATAAACGGTATCAATAATAATAAAACTTTTCCAAATTATGAACATCCAGGGGACTTTAATTTATTAATTGCCAAATTGGGGAAAACAAATTAAAAACACTTGTTGATACCGGAGCGGAAGTATCTATGATAAATAAAAGAATTGTTGATGAAAATATTAAAGTTTTTAGACGATACATGATACCAACCAAAAAGATAAACGATATTTCTCCTAGTAACAAAAAAATCGCTACAATAAATAGTGCATTAAGGTGTAAAATGAGTATAGGAGGGGTAAAATATTGTCATACATTTTTAATAATAAAAATGAAACAAGATATGATATTAGGGATAGATATTATGGATAAATGGGATGCAGTTATAGATTTAAAAAGGTATTCGTTGGAGATTGCTGGTAGTGAATTCAAACTGGAGGTTGGGAGGTGTGTTGAACAAAAATGTGGAACGGACACATACGACACAAGTAATGATGAATATAATAATGAAGAGGTAAAAAATAATATGGAATTAGAAAATATGGGACCGAATTGTCCTGAGGAATATAAGAAGACTAGACAATACTCTGCAGAAGAAGAAAATTGAGTTAATTAATAAGAAATCGATAATAGCAATCAAACATGAACAAAAATTGAACGTCATAACCACGGAACCGTTGAAGAAGAAAATTTATTAAAAAACCCCAAACAAACAAACAAGTAAAAGAAGAAGTTAATAAAATTGTAGCACCTGAAATAATAAAACGAGCAGAAATATATAATAAACACATGATCATGGACAACACTTGGAGAAAATATTAGAAGAATTGAGGAAGAATGGATTAAAATTAGACATAAACAAATGTAGAAGAAAAATGAAGAAGGTGGCAAGAAAATACCTCGAACCGGAGAAGAAAAGAAGAACGAAGAGAAGAAAATTTGACGTTGGTGATAAAGTAATCCGAAAACGATTGAGAACTGGGTACCGAGAAAGAGATCAATGTAAAAAACTGAGTTTGCCTTACGAAGGACCATACGAGGGCTGTTTGACGGAAGAGTGACTTTTTAATGAAAACGTTATTTTTCTGTTCAAAATATATTTTATTTGTCAACATAACACCCTTTCAAGTGTACACACTTAGCCCGGCGAGTTTACAATTTTTTTAAACCTTCCAAAAAGTAATCTTTCGGAAAGTCTTCAAAATATGCATTTGTGTCGGTTATCTCCTCTTCATTTGCCTGAAATCTTTTTCCACACAGCCATTTTTTTAAATTTGGAAATAAGAAGAAATCACTGGGAGCCAGATCTGGCGAATATGGCGGATAAAGCAGTAATTCGTAATGCAATTCAGTCAATTTAGTTGTAGCAATTGCAGATGAATGAGAGGGCGCATTATCGTGATGGAACAACACTTTTTTTCTTCATCAAATGCGGTCGTTGTTTTTCAAGTTCGGCATCAATACATGTCTGCATAATCAGCATAATACTGGCCAGTTATGGTTTTTCCTTTTTGTAAACAATTAATAAAGATTACACCTTTAGAATCCCAAAAAACTGTGGCCATGACCTTATTGGTCGAAAAAAGTGTGTTTGCCTTTTTGGGAGCATATTCGCATGGAGAAATCCAGTATTTAGACTGTATTCTTGTTTCTGGAGTATAATGATGTATCCAAGTTTCATCTACTGCGACATATCGACGAAAAAAATCCTTTGAGTTACGTTGAAAACGGCCAAACATTCTTCTGAATTCTTAATGCGAGCGCGCATTTGATCACCATTAAGCAAACGCGGCAACCATCTCGCGGATAGCTTTTTCTTATTGAAATGTTCATGCAAAATATTGTATACCCGTTCGGTTGAGATGTTTACTTCATTAGCTATCTCACAAACTTTTATTCGACGATTGCCAATTACAAGGCCATAGAGTTTATTAACCATTTCTGGAGTAGTCACAGTAAATGATGGTTTCGGACGATCTGCATCAACCGTGCTCATATGGCCACTTTTAAAAGCAGAAACCACTTACAAATCATTCCATGGGACGGAGCAGATTCTGTATAATATTTACGTAACTTTTCCTCGGTTTCTTTAATTGTTTTTTCACGTAGAAAATAATGTTTAATCAACACTCGAATTTTTTTTTTTACATATTTACAAAACAACGAAAACAGTTTCCTTCAAATAAGTATAAAACATAATCTATCTGTCAGATTGGTGCCAAATTTTGACAGTAGACCTCCGAAAGACCTCAGGAGCTAGCAACATAATCATTATAACGAAAGTGTTACCAACCTTTGAAAAGTCACTCTTCCGTCAAACAGCCCTCGTATGTCATTAACAGAGCAATCTCCTATTACTCTGTTAATGACATATGGTCTTTCATTCAACCTATACAGGGTATCCTAAAGAGAGTAGGATTGCACGGGTATATTTCTTATTTTTAAAGCTAGAGGTCTGGTTTAATGGGCAATATCATGCATTTTTATATGCTGGTTCATGTTATGTTGAAAAATTTTCAAAAGTCGGAGCCGTTTAGAAGTTATTCAAAAAAAAAAAACTCCGATATATTCATAATTATTAAAGATGCAGAAAAAAGTTTGAAATGAAAGATACTTGGTTCGATCGTACAAACCTGAGAATCAAGTCAAAACTAAAGTCAAGATAGCGGTTTCCGAGATATTAATATCAACTTTCTTATTTTAAATGGCCGCCATATTTGATTTTTATACGCCTAAATAGACTTTCTTTTTCTCTTTTCAACGATGTATAACAACCTATGTCAAAATGAAAAATATGGGAAATATTAATTATTCCAATTTTTATTTTTAGTTTTTTAATTATTTTTAAAACAAATGTAAAAAAAAAATAACCGAATACAACTGAGTAGTAAAATTACAATAAATTATAAAAAAGTGCTCAAAATTCTGAGTGGCCATTTGCCAAAAACAATTGACAACGTTAAATATTCGCTAATCCGAACATTTCAACTCGGCAAATAAAAAATCAAGTTTACGTACTTAAATCTAGTCTAGTCTAGTCTCAACTAGGGTTTTCAGTTAACTTCTGAGGTTTTCATTATTTATTTTTTCTATGATTACCTTTATAATTTCTGCTATATATTCAATTCCATTCAGTGTTTTCGATGTGTTGGAAAAATATTAATAAAATTTTCAGAAAATTCTACTTCCTAAATTAGAAATTTTTAATAAAGATTCAACCAATTTAATTGCACAAATTTTCTGCAATTTAAGTACCTTGCATTTTTTTGTATTTTTATTGCACTCTTATCAAGTGTTTGAGATATGTGAATTGTAAGGTGTATTAGAAAATACATTTTTCTTCAGAGTTCTACTGCATAAAATATTAAAAAAAAAAATCACATAAATTTACTAGAATTTTACTAGACTTTTACTCAATTTTACAATTTTACTACACTACTACCAAGTTTTTTAATACACTTTCACTAAGTGTTTTAGATGTATTAGAATTAGAATTATTAAATAAAATTTGAAAATTGGTGAACTTTCAGAAACTTCCCGTACACTTATAAAGTTATCGAAGACTTTCTACTTGTAAATTTTCCGTAATTTGAATAAATTTTAGCATACTAGATAACAAATGTATGATACATACAGATAAAAATATATCAGACTCGCCAAAACTTGATAAAATTCATATGTGGCCCTTTTGCTAAAAAGTTTGGGAAGCCCTGGTATACATACTTCAAAACTACATAATACATCAAAACGAGTTCTCTTATTAAATGCAGTTAAAAATGTTCCCTTACTAAAAATAAAACCATCATTCTCCAAGGAAGTGGCGAATTCAATTTAAATTGGTATAAATACTTATGTAGGTGCATAAATAAAAATAAATATAAAGCCTGTACATCGTAGTGAGTTCGGGCTGCTATTTTTACATATAGTCGGCGATTCAATTATCGCGAAGGCAAGATTAAATTTATCCAATTTCCCTTCCAATATGAATTTATCGAGATTTTCCAAGCTTGGCGATCCCAGAAATCGTCGGATTAAACAAAACAAAAAATATAACTCTGCAACACCTAAAACTAATATTCAGTCGAACGTTTCAGCTATTAACATTCCTATACAATTTAATAATAGAAATTTTAAATACAGATTATACTACATTGTTACCTGACCAATGTCCCATTAAAACTATTTTCGGGCTGTAACTGAGTTACAGATTATCCTACTTTGTAGATTTTGGCTCCACAGCATTGTTTGTTTTTTTCTTTAGATGTGATATTAATTCTGTATTCAACAAATCTTACATAAAAATGTCGATACTGATCGGATGAGTACGTCATTAGTCCAGTCAAATTAGACTCTTTGGCGGAAATAAATTATATAGTTTTGAAATTTGGTATACTTACTCTTATGTACTCTAGAATAGAACATCTATTGAGTTTCCCCTCCCCCGGTGGGGGCTTCATTCCTTTATATTGAAATAAAAAACACCCCCCAAACGGTAAACTAGTGTTATTTTTCGCAAATATCTCGTAAACGGGGCACCGCCTGAAAATTTTTATATCTGGCAAAGTTGACGGGAACAAAATTTTGAACAATATTTATATGACACGGTTTGCCACAAAAGCTATACTTCGCGTGGAATAGAGGCCGGATGTCAAATTATTCAGTTAATCCAGGCGGAAATAAATTACATAGTTTTGAAATTTTATATATATACTCCTTAGTACTCTAGAATCAAATATCCGCTGAGTTTCCCCTTCCCCGAAGGGGGCTTCGCCCCTTAATATTGAAAAAACACCCTCCAAACGGCGAATTTGTGTAATTCTTCGCAATTATCTCATTAATAGTGCACCGCCTAAAAATTTTATATCAGGCAAAGTTGATGGAAACAAAATTTTGAACAAATTTTTTTTTATTACAAGGTTTGCCACAAAAGCTATAGTTCGTAAGGTATAGATGCCGGAAGTAAGAGGTAAATATAGGCGCGCGTCGCAAAATTCGTATATCGGGCTCTCGTTTAATAAATAACTACCAAACGACTAGATTTTTGTTAAAAGTGATCATAGCTGAAGTTGTAGAGCGAGAAATTGTCGATCAGAGCAAGAAAATCATGTTAACGAATATTTAACCGTTTTGTAGTTATTTACGAAAAGACAGCCCGAGAAAGGAATTGTGAGTCAGGCGCCAGTATTCATCTTTTACTTCCGGCGCACAGTGGTCGGAATTCCCAAAAAAAAATGGCATTTAATATAAGGAACCTTCCTAAAATCTCAAAACCTTGTATGTAGGTGTACTTCGGACTTAGAAATAAGATTCAGAAGTAACGTTTGAGAAATTCTAAAAATTCAAAATGGCCGATCAAATATGGCGTACAAAAATCTAAAATTCATGTCCACTTTGAATTCTGTGTTGACAATAATTTCGAAAAAAAAAACGTTTACCTAGCTATTAACAATATTTAATACAATTTACAGATTTTATTCGAAGCAGTAGATAAAAGATTAATTTTTACCAATGTTTTCTGAAAATGTCCATTTTTACTAATTTATTTTTTAAATTTGGTCTTAATTCACTGTCTTATGAAAATTAAGATATTTATTGTCATTTCACAAATTTTAGTGTCACTTTTATCAGTAATTGTCCAAGCATTTATCTATTATACAAAAAAATGCACGTTTTATCAAGAAAAATGCATTTTTTATATAGGCTGTAACTTTCACCGGGGCAGCTCGGGGCAGCTGATTGCTTTGGAAAAAAAGTCTGTGTACTTAATATTTTTTAGATCCTTAGGAATTTCTGGGGGCACGAGGGGGGCTATATTTTTTTTTTCGCTGCTAAACTTTATGCTAGAAATAAGGTAATATTACATAAATTTCATAAACTACTGTATTTTACTCAACTATTTGCACTTCTATGAGTATTTAGTATTATTTTACAATTACTCAATAGCAAACAAATATTGTCTTATACAGGGTGTCTCCTAAAAAAAACTCCTCTAGCCATAACTCCTTTAGTTATTGGCCGATTTCAATAAAACCAGTTTTAGACGATTTCCCTCTTGCAGAGCTCAATTGACTTTATTTTCAACAAAATGGGGCAACATCGCATAATACCATAAATATTAACTGGTTAAACGAAAAATTTTGTGAAAAGTGGCTTGGAACGTATGGAACGTTTGAAAAAAGTTTACTACCGCTGAAATGAAAGTTGATATTCAAAAAAAAAAAATTAGGGCCCCTTTATAGAATATGTGGAGCCATTTAATCTTGTTTTTGTTTTTTTTTAAATTGGCCAATAACTAAATGAGTTATGGCTAGCGGCGTTTTTTAGTAGACACCCTGTATAAGACAATATATTTTTGCAATTGAGTAATTGTTATAGAATACTAAATACTCATAGAATTGCAAATAGTTGAGTAAAATACAGTAGTTTATGAAATGTATGTAATATTACCTTATTTCTAGCATAAAGTTTAGCAGCGAAAAAAATATATAGCCCCCCTTGTGCCCCCAGAAATTCCTAAGGATCTAAAAAATATAAAGTACACAGACTTTTTTTTTCAAAGTAAACAGCTGTACCGAGCTGCCCCGGTGAAAGTTACAGTCTATATAAAAAATGCATTTTTCTTGATAAAAGGTCCATAAAAGGTTTTTTTGTATAATAGATAAATGCTTGGACAATTACTGATAAAAGTGACACTAAAATTTGTGAAATGACAATAAATATCTTAATTTTCATAAGACAGTGAATTAAGACCAAATTTTAAAAAAATAGTAAAAATGGTCATTTTCAGAAAACATTGGTAAAAAATAATCTTTTATCTACTGCTTCGAATAAAATCTATAAATTACGTTAAATATTGTTAATAGCTAGGTAAACAATTTTTTTTTCGTAATTTTTGTCAACATAGAATTTAAATAGGTCATGAATTTTAGATTTTTGTACGCCATATTTGATCGCCCATTTGTAATTTTTAGAATTTTTCAAACGTTACCTCAGAATCTTATTTTTAAGTCCGAAATACACCTACATACAAGGTTTTGAGAATTTTGGAAGGTTCCTTAGATTAAATCCCAATTTTTTGGGAATTCCGACCACTGTGCGGCGTCTACACCGTGTGAACTATAGCTTTTGTGGCAAACCGTGTCATATAATTTTTGTTCAAAATTTTGTTTTTATCAACTTTGCCTGATATGAAAAAATTCAATCTGTGCACCGTTAACGAGATAATTGCGAAAAGTAACACAAGTTCACCCTTTGGGGGCTGCTTTTTCAATATTAAGGGATGAAGCCCCCACCGGGGGAGGCGCAACTCGACGGATATTCGAGAGTGTGGATTTAAAAATAGACTCTCATATATGTGCTTCATACATGCATATGTATCATAGCTTCATACATGAATCATACAATAATAGCATTTTTTTAATTAATTTTACTGTTGAATCTTTATTTTTTTTATTAAATCTTTTAAATATCGTTTAAATTATTGCCAAGATGTAATGGGACAGCAGTTCGAATATTTAATTTAATATCAACATTTGATCAAGTTGCTTCGATTGTGTTTTTTTTAATATACAAAAAAAAAATTCATATGTTAAAACAAAAGTGATCACATTCAAGATTTCTTTTAGATAGTAAAATTAATAAAAAAATGCAATTAAAACCTCCACTCTTTAAAGTAAATGATTAAAACGTATTAAAGTATTCCTGCAAAAAAAATGTGACTGAAGAGAATTAGGTGCTCTATAAAAGTTGTGAAATAAAGAAATCGAATTCCATTTAAAACAATTGTCGACGTCATTAACGTTAAGTATAAAATAAGTTAAAAAATACTGACATCAAAATTTTGGTCCGCTTTGGTCCAATGTTTGCAAAAGACCCTATACAGGGTGACCAAGATAAGGATCAACAGCATAGGGATCTCGCAAATTGTAAACGATACAAAGGCGGTTAAATTACCAAAATGTTGCGCAATTTAGTGGTCAGTAATATCCTGTTGAGAAAACCAGAAATTTTCGCTTACTTCCGGAGATATTCGACATTCTAAATCCGAAATCTTGCAATTTTGTTTATATTTTTTTCTGAAGTTATTTAATAATAATAATTTTTATTTCGCTTCGAACTGAAACAGATACTGAACAATATATGTTCTGAATTCTGAAGTTATTTGAGAAGGTATAAGAAAAGCTCTACAAGACGTTTACAAATTTTCATCAACTTATTTTTTTTATATGGCCCGTAAAAAATGTATTAGATAACATTTTCTATTAAGAATTCAACTATTTATATCACAGTATGGTGTCTCATGTTTATATTCAGAAAAGGGCTTGTTAATACATTTCGAATATTTTCTTGTAGTAGGCGTTGAAATGATGACGACGAAGAAAAAAATATTATCGAAATTTAACCCAGAATAGGTACCAAAATAGTAACTAAAAATAATTTAGCAAGAATAGTTGTTAAACATTGAAATATTATAGTTATTGAGAACTACACTTCATTTTATTTTACTGGGCTTTGAGAATTATTGTTCTGTTTATTTAATGACGGCGAATACAAAAATTATTACATAATTTTAGCCCAGAATATGTACCAAATTAGTAACTATAAACAATTTAGCAGGAATAGTTGTTAAACATTGAAACATTATAGTTATTGGGAACCACACTTATTATTTTTTTACTGTGGTATTATGAGAATTGTCCCGTTCATTTAATTATCTTAAAATCCTAAAATTAGGTGATAAATTTTGTCTTCGTGACTCATTTCAACGCGTACTAGGCCAAAATGTTCGAACAAGCTTTTTCTTTTCTGAATAGAAACATGAGAAACTATACTGTGATATAAATCGTTGAATTTGTAATGAGAAATGCAATTTAATACAGGGTGTACTTTATTTACGGGTCATATAAAAATATAACGTTGATAATGGTTTCATCGAAACGACACGTTGTAGTGAAAATTTATAAACGCTATCCTGTAGAGCTTTGAGGAAGTGCCCTTTGTTTTTTATACCTTTTCAAATAACTTTTGAAAAACATAAAAAACGATATCGCAAAATTTTGGATTTTGTCGAATATCTCCGGAAGTAAGCGGAATTTTCTGGTTCTCTCAACAGAATATTACTGACCACTAAATTGCGCAACTTTTTTGTAATTTAATCGCCTTTGTAACTTTTACGGTTCCCGAGATCCCCATGCTGCTGATCTTTATCTGGGACACCCTGTATAGTATTTTTCGGGGTTGGAATAAATCATGAGTTACAAAAAATAATAAAAATCATGTTTTTTTAAAATGTATTTATACTTTTTTATATATACTTATAGGGTGTCCCTATAATAGTGGACAAGCTCAACATCACGCTATTCAGGGATGACCACAGAAAGAAATATATAAACAAACTTTTAAAAAAACTTTTAAAAACATAATTCATGCAAGACTTTATTATCACTGTTATAATTGTACAGCACATTGTTGTCACGTTGATTTTTCAACAATTTTCTTTTTGAAATATTTAAATACGGAATTAGAAATGGAAATATCCAATAAGATCATTTAAAAAATATATCATTAAACAACTTAACACGTGATTTGCATTTAATTCTTTCTAGTAGCCCTTCTAAACTTGCTGTAAGGTTACACTTTCGATTTAGTTGATTTAGCATACCCTGAGCAAGAATTGATGCTTGAAAAATATTCTGTGTATCTGTACCATGTGATGGACCAAATTTGGAAAATGTTTTATTTTTATTTATCCTTCGTCCTTTTACCCTTTCGGGTGTCAGACTGATCAATTACATTTATAATTCATTTTACAATCACATGTCTTCGCTAATTGATTCATTCACTCTTCTTTTCCAGTGGTCCCTGTCTTATGCCAATTTTCTTATTTCATTCCATTCCATTCCTCTTATTTCCGCTGCTTGGTGCGTTTGTTCATTCCATCCCTTCCTCGGTCTTCCTAGTTTATTTTTGCCTTGTATTTTTACTTCATGAATTATTTTTGTTATTCTTTTCTATTCTAGCCTGTGTATATGTCCTAGCCAACCTAGCCGTCTTTCCTCTATTATTGTTGTTATTGGCTTTATGTTGTGCCGTTTCCTTACTTCTGTGTTCCTCACTCAATCTTTTTTTTTTTGTAATTCCCTCTATCTTCCTTAGGAATCTCATTTCCATTGCGTTGATCTTGCTTTTGTTTCTTTTCGTAATTGTCCACGATTCACTTGCATACATTAGAGGGGGCCTTACTATTTTTTTTTGTATACCTCAGTTTTTATTTCTTTAGTAATTTCTATTTTCTCTGGAAACGTGTTTTTTTATTGTGTTGTAGATCCTTCCTGCTTTTCCTGTTCTTACTTCTAGTTCTTGGTCAATCTTTCCCTTTTCTTCTATTATTGTTCCTAGGTAGTTGTATTGATTCACCTGGTCTAGTTGTTTCCCTTCTAGCTCTATTTTGTGTTTGTTTTCTTTTGACGCTATTGCCATTGTTTTAGTTTTGCTGATGTTTATTTCCATATTTATCTTTTTCGGTTCTTCTTCGTACATATTAAGGTTACGTTGGAGTTTTTCTTCTGAGTCTGCTATTATTATCATGTCGTCTGCGAACATAAGTATTTGTATTTTTATCATTTCCAGATTCTTATATCCTATAATTGTGTTTGTTGCTCTTTCTTTGCTTGTCTTTATTGCTTCATCTATGAGTGATGCGAAGAGTAAAGGGCTTAAAATGCAACCTTGTTTTAGTCCATTTCGGTCTTAAACTCCTCTGATTCATTTGTTCCTATTCTCACCTTGTTTCTGTTGTTATTGTACAGCTCTTTTATTATGTTTATCGTGTCTCTTTCTACCTCTCATTTTTCTAACATATTCCATATGTCCTCTCTTATTACTCTGTCAAATGCTTTTTTCAGGTCTATGAAGCATATGTGTAGTTATTTTCCATTTCTGATCGTCTTATCTGTTAGTTGTCTCATTATGTGTATCAGGTCCTGTGTACTTCTATTTCTCCTGAACCCGTGTTGTTCTTCTCCCAATAGTGGGTCCAGTTTTTCTTTCAGTCTGGTCTCTAATATCCTTGTAAATATTTTCCCTGGTATGCTTGTGAGTGTAATTCCTCTGTAGTTGTCGCATATTTTTGTTTCTCCCTTTTTGTGGATGAATAGTATGATTCCCTTGTTCCTTTCGTCCCGTATTATTTTTTCCTTTATTATTTCATTAAGAATGTCCAGGAATTCCTCTTTGCCTTTATCTCCCATGTATTTCATCATTTCCGCTGTGATATCGTCGGTGCCTGGAGCCTTTCCTAGTTTTGCTTTTTTGATTGCTATCTCCATTTCCTCCACTTATCCTTCTGATTTCCCCATTGGTTCTGTTGCCTGTTTTTTCTTCTTTTCCTTTGTGCTTTGTTCCTATTCCTGGAAAATGTTTTACTAACTTACAATTATTTACTTTAATGCATCTATAATGCTCTATAATTACATTATATTTTTTATTGATTAAAGTAAACTGTTTGTATTCCAATTGAAATTCCACTGTATTTCAATCGGAATACAAACAGTGCAAAAGCAATGATTAATTAAAAACAAAACAATTTTGATTTGAATCAATGTTTTATTTATCAATTGATTCAAATCATGATTTAAATCAATGTATTATTTAGAAACTCATGGATAAAACGTCGTATTTGTCTTGCACATAATGGCTATAATTCACTCGGATGATAATACACTAGCCTTCGGCTCATGTATAAAATTCTTCCTCGTGAATTATAGCCTACATTATGGGCTCATTAAATAATATACTAGTACTGTGTGCCGTTATAATCTAGTAACACAATCGTCGGTCATATTTTCTAAAAAATTAAAATTATAAAAATGGATATGAAATTTTTGATGGGAGTGCAGTTCTTAGCAGCGCCATCGGAGTCACAGTATCTAGAATAGTAGTAACTGCGCATTAAATTTCACAGGAGAGAGGAGTGGAGAGGAGCTATGTCTCACTATGAGTGTGGCACAATTCTAAGAAGTGGAATTTAAATGTTTATATGGTTTGTTATCAAACGATTCAGACGTTTATGTTTACAAATAAACTTGAAGTTATCGAAGCTTGCGAAACCTGAAAGGATATGAATGCGATATTGCATCGCTAGGGATATAATTCCTATTTTTTGTTCAGCGAGGAGAAGAGTCTTGTTATCACAGTTTCGAATTGTTAATTTTTATCGTGTCGGTTTTCGTTCCGGTTCAATTAAAAATATAAATATCGGTTCTGTTCCGGTTTTAGTTCCGGCAAAAATAACGTTTTCTTCGGTTTCCGGTTTTCGTGTGTGTGAAGTTGGCACCGCAATTCGCGGAAACTCAAGTTCTATTAAGAGTTCTCGCTTCCGTTGAGGGTTCTAGAGTTCCTCAAAGTTTAAATTTCAGTTATTCTATTTCAGTTCTGGAGTTCATTACTGAATTGCCGATTGACCTATCCATAAATGATGCCTTAAAATAAAGCATAAAATAGTCCTAATATCAGAGATCTAATAGAATTTCTTATAGTTTGCTGTCATTATAGTAAACAATAGTAGTAAACAATCGCTTGAATAGTAAATAAGATGTTGGTACATTTGGGGCATCCTAATGTTAAAGTCTCCGTGTAGGTATTTCTGGCGGCATCCAAGGTTGGTCCAGAAATACCTACACGAGACTTTAACTATCTGCACGATACCTTCTCGTTGCGTGTATATCATAATCCAACCATTAGTTAAGTATGCACAAATCTATGAGTGAAAGACAGCCCTAAAGAGTCAAAGCTGATTCTACTCAACCCATATTGCAAAATTTTAATAATACTTACCAATCAGGCAAAAATTCTTAGAAGTATCAGTAATGAAAATGTCACTCACCTGAAACACAAAAAATACAAATATGTAAGTAATTTTTTTTTTTTTATATCAATATATAAAAGTATTAATATATTCAAGTCAAGTCCACATTTGAGGACGCGACGTAGCGCGAATTAATTATAACCGTTGGTGAAATTATGGTTATCGTTTTTGATATCCTGTGTATTAGTTTGTATTACGATAATAATGAAACACATGTCATATGCTTAAAAGTATTTTTACTGTACAGGGTGTTTCTGCAAACATGCCCCCACTTTAATATCTTCATTATAAGTTTTAGAAAAACAAATCATATACAAGTTTCATTAGTTTAAATACACTATTTGATACCATAAATAAATATTTTTTATAAAGCCCGGTACACACGATATCCCTATCACCTTTTATTTTGCAAATAGTAATCGTTTTTTTTTTTAAATTAAAATAGAAAACGTCTTTTGTTCTTTTGTCAGCGATGTATAAATTGCTATATCAATTATAAAAAAAAACGAGAAAAAAAAAATAATATTGTAACATGTTTCAAACATTTTTTATTCAGATACTTTTAGATGATTATGAGATAAACAAAATATAATTAGGTCAAAAATTAAATTTATAACAACATAAAATCTACATATTTAATTGATTAGATACCATTACACCGGTGATTCCCAACGGTGGCGGTACCGCCCCCCGGTGGGCGCTGAAAGGATTTAGAGGGGCGTTTCTGGCCCAAGGTATATTTAGCAGGCGTTGAGGACCAGCCGCCGCCTCCGGACAAAATCGGAGTTCCGTCAGAGCAAGAGTGTAAACCTAAGATCTACAGATCACATTCAAAAGAACAATTGAATGTTGGCTCCACCGAATCAACATGGGATTCCCCGTACTGACCGATATCTGTACATCGTCCCACTTCGAAAGCCTGGGGATTACCCCGCTTGCCCGGTTTGGTGTGCAAGGTGCCGGAGCGGGGACGCTAGTCAAGTATATTTGACCTATTGTTTTTGGATTGTAATTAATTGTCATATTGTGATCATTATTGTAAATAAAGTAATATTCATATTAAGTGGACCCGGTAATTAAAAATATATCGTTGGTGAAATAACTGTTGGAATAGAGGTAAGTACTTACATATTATTTATTGTTATATTTGATGGGCTGCAATTTATGTACATGTAGTTCCAAATATTTAATATTTTTGGTTTCATATAATTTGTTTTAATTTTTAATCGCCTGTAATATACAATGTGTCTTCGGATAGATGTTATAAGATTTTTTTATAGATACATTAACCAAAATTATAGGAATGATTATTTCATGTTTTGAAATTAAGCCCTGATCCTTGGTTTAAAAAAAAATTGAACCCACATTTTGGATTTTGAGTCAATAGGAAATTGATAGTTCAGGAAAGATTTTTTTTCTAAGCGGTAAAATATATTAATTATGACATACATACGGCAAAATATTATTTTTATATCATAAATGCAAAATATGTATACAAAATTTGAAAATTGCTTTTACAATTCTCTAACGTACATTTTTTGTAGAGCCGCAGATTTTATATTTGTTTTCAAATACACGGGTACACGGGTCACATGTACACGTGTACGTACGGCATAATTTCACGTGTAACTAGTTACACGTATAATTACACGTATAATTACATGTGTAACAGCGAAGCGTTGTTCACTGCTTCCAGAAAACGTCGATATGTTAATATTTTGGAACCAGAATCGTTCTTTATTGTAAGAATAAATCGTTATTTTGATCTCCGCGCGAATTTTGCGTTGTTTTTCTACTGCGGGTAATTTAGTTACTTTTTTAGTTACTTAGTAACTTATTTAGTTATATCAGAATCTTACGATATCCTTAGTTCATGTACATATTTATTTTCCAAAGGATAAAATAAATTACTGAATAAAAAAACGAGAATATTATAATTACCCAGGTAATTACATAATTACACATGTAAAATAAATACACGTTTAATTATATTTACACGTGTAGAATAAATACACGTGTAATTATAATTACACGTGTAAAATAAATACACGTGTAATTACTTCTATCCTGGGACACTCTGCATATTGGGCTATGTACACCCAAATAGTGTTTGATGCTGCGCGCAAGAAATTTTAACTAACTTTAAATTTTTAATTTCGATTTAAAATTGGTTGGTTCTGCGCTAACAACAACTTCTTGTTATTATTTTTCTTGTTTTATTTTTAAGATATGTCGGAATCAAAGAAAAAATGTAGACAATACAATGTCGAATATTTAAAATATGGTATTATTCAGTCACCCACAAACAAGACATTGCCAATGTGCCTGATTTGCCAGAAAGTTTTCTCAAATGAAGCCATAAAATCTTCACGATTGCAAGAACATTTGAGCAAAATACATCCTGCCATAAAAGATAAAAATTTATCTTACTTTCAAATGCTCAAAAATGAACATTCGAGACGTCCAACTTTAGCCGGTATGTTTTCAGCAGCATCAAAACAAGACAATGATGGGTTACGTGCATCTTACAATATTTCGTTGCTTATTGCTAAATCGGGAAAACCGCACACTATTGGAGAAGAATTAATACTGCCAGCTGTGAGTGAAGTTCTCCGTACTGTACTTCACAAGTCACCTTCATATATTATTAAAAAAATCCCCTTGAGCAATAATACTGTACAGAGACAAATCGACGAAATGTCCGAGGATGTTGAGAGTTCTCTAACAGAATTTTTGAAGACGACCGAATTTTCTATACAGCTCGATGAGTCTACATTGCCTAACAATGAGGCATTACTTCTATCGTACGTTCGCTTCATAAGAGATGAGAACATTTGTCAAGAACTATTATTCGCAAAAAAATTAGAAACTGATACTAAAGGAAAATCTGTATTTGACGTATTGGAACAATATTTTAAAGAAAAAGATATCCCTCTGAATAATATAGTGTACGTTGCTACTGATGGTGCTCCGGCAATGGTTGGACGATACCGCGGGTTCATTGCATATTTAAAAAAAGCTGTACCAAATGTAGTCGCCATGCATTGTGTGATTCACAGACAACATTTAGTTGCAAAAAACCTAAGTGATCGCCTTCATTGCTCGCTGCAGTACCTAATTACAGGGGTTAATAGAATCCGAAGCAATTCTCTTAACGATAGATCGTTTAGAAAGCTTTGTGATGAAAACGACCAGGACTTTAATCGTTTACTGTTGCACACAGAAGTTCGATGGTTGTCAAAGGGTACTTGTCTGCAAAGATTTTATGAACTATTTGACTCAGTTATAACGTTTCTCAAAAATAAAGATGATTCCCTAAAAAAAAATTTATTCAAATTTAAAAATTGTATAGCGTATTTAACAGATTTATTTAATAAATTTAACGAAACCAATCTGCAGCTACAAGCAGATGATTTGAATTTAATTAAAGCTAAGGCAATAATTTCGGCATTCGTGTGAAAACTTGCATTATACAAATTAAATTTGGGTCGGCGACAATTCCATCAGTTTCAAAATCTTTCCTCGGTGAAAACAAGTGATGATGACATTTTGGTTTATTGCCAGCATTTAGAAACCCTTACAGAAGATTTTTTTAATAGATTTGAAGATATCCTCAATATGATAATTGCGGACTGGGTCTTGGAACCTTGCACAAACATTGAAACAGCAGAAGTATTTTTACAGGAGCAGCTCATAGAATGGTCAACAAACGAAGAATTAAAACTAAAATTGAAACATGGCTACCAAGCATTTTGGCTTGAAAGACAAATTCCAATTTTATATCCGACCTTATGGGGTGCAGTAAAGAAGTTTTTTCTAGCATTTCCATCATCGTATTTAGCCGTACGAGGATTTAGTGTAGTATCCAATCTACTAATAAAAAAACGGAGGCGATTGTCAATAGTAGATCGCGGTGACTTAAGGTTGCTCATGACAAACTAGCACCCAATATAGACAAATTAGTGTCATTACATCAAGCTCAGCCCTCTCACTAGTGCTATTTTTTTATGTATATAGGTATGTGTATTTTTTTGTTAAGACCTGATAAAATATTTTAAAATATGCGTCCTTGTTTTTAAATATATACGTAGTATAATATAGTTCACCAAGAGGGGCGCTCTTGAAATGCTCTTTGAAAACCTATATTGATTTTAAGTGAGATTTTATTTCTGAATGGGGGGCGGTGAGTAATTTGTTTTTTTCGAAAGGGGGCGATAGGCTAAAAAAAGGTTGGGAACCTCTGCCTTAGACCCTCGATAATCTGTTTTTTTTTTCTCCATTTTGATTCTATTGCCTCCCCTTGCTTGCCAACTCTTTATAGGCGTTAGCGATGAGTACGCGATAGATTAATTGTCATTTAGCTCGTTCAACAAGACGGATGTCTGTCCGAGAAAGTCTAGTAAAACCAGGATCTAATCATTGTTGTAACTATAGTTCCTCTACCGGTAAATACCAGCTCGTTCCAAGCTTGTGCTTTATTAGCCCCTCCTTAATAAACATCAACTTTTTACACTTGAATCTAAAACAACTATTAATTATATACTTTAAAACCTTTATATCAGGCATGCGTGGCACAAAACGTATAAGAAGTAAGTAACTTGTAAGAAACGTTCGTAATATTTTTGTATTGTTAGAGGAGCGCATCGCAAACTATGGCATTAGCGCTAGAAACGTTCGTAACAGTTACCATTCATAATATACCAATAAGACAACCAAATGCAAGAAACCAAGAGAATATTGATGCTGTAAGTGCCAGTATTACAACAGATGCAGATCAGTCGATTAAACGACGTTCTCTGGAACTTGGCCTTTCAAGAATGACAACTTGGCGTATTTTGAGAAAATATTTGGGTTTACATCCGTATAAGATTGTATTGACTCAAGAACTTAAACCACTTGACTATCATTCGCGTCGTGTGTTTGCTGATTGGACTCTAGAGCAGGGGTCTCCAAACATTTTAGCCCGAGGGCCACACTGACTCCTCCACTAAGTCCCAAGGGCCAAGCCTTAGGTAGCTCATCATATCAACGTACTGTAGTTTTGAATTACCAGCAAATTTTCGTTCAGGAAGCCTACGGTTAGCTTTCGTGTGGCTCTTGAAATTGCAAAACGTGGAAAACCATTCACCGATGGAGAAATGATCAAAGAATGCATAATTGCAGCAGCCGAAGAAATGTGCCCTGAAAAGGTAAATTTATTAAAAACTGACAGTATGTCAGCAAACACTGTGGCTCGAAGGGTAGAAAACATCGCTGAAAATATATCCTCTCAACTGTTCGACAAAAATGGATATGTTGAGTGGTTTTCTTTGGCCTTGGATGAGTCAACGGATGTGTCAGATACTGCTCAGGTGTTGATTTATATTCGAGGTGCATGATGCTATGATGCATGATGCTATGAAGTGCATGAAGAACTTCTTGATATGTATAGTATTCATGGCACAACTACTGGTACAGATATTTTTAAAGGAGTTGAAATGGCCATTAATCAAAAGAACCTTCGATGGAAAAACTTGAAATGTATTACCAAATTTATAATATGACAGACGGTTTACTGATGGGCTCACCCATCTCCGGCATACTCGCTAATATATTCTTAAACAAATTAGAAACACAACTTCTAAATACAAAATCAGGCTTCACCAAACACAATCTTTTGGAATAGATACGTTGACGATATCTTTTGCATCATAGAGGGTCCAATTCAAAATACAACAAAAATCCACAACCACATAAACACACTCCACCCTAAAATTAAATTCACCCTTGAAAATTCAGTCAATAACTCCATCAACTTTCTTGATCTCAACATAACTTTAACTCCAGATAAAAATATAGAATTCAACATATACAGGAAACCCACGCAAACTGACAACATCATCAACTTCAACTCTTTCCATCCACACATTCATAAAATAGCCTTGTTTAACCACCATATCCACAGACTCTTCACAATCCCACTAAACTATTTAAACTTCAAAAAAGAAAAAAATATAATATATGAACTTGCTGAATCCCACAATTTCCCTTCAAAACTAATAACAAAATTAATACGCAGAAAAGAACGAGCCACCACAGAACAAATTTTACAATCACTCAATCCCCCACCACCCACCACCCCCACACCAACAACGAACCGAACATTTTGTGTACTCACATACCAAGGTGAACAATTACAACCCATTTTAGACATACTACGTTCATTTGAAATAACCCCGCCTTCAAAAATAATACGAGTCTAGGCAACCATATCATTGATAACAATCGCCCGACCGTTTTCAAAGACAAAAATGGACTTTATGCCCTATCATGCAATGACTGCAATGCAGTGTACATAGGGGAAACAGGTAGAAAACTGGAGACTAGAATAAAAGAACACATTAGGAATGTAACAACTTCAAATTTCGGTAAACATCTTTATGATAACAACCACACCTTTAACATAGATACTTGCGCCACTCTCCTTAAACCCATGAACAAGGGCTTCAAGCTCATGCTATATGAAGCCCTCGAGATTGATAAAGCTCTAAAAGATCGTAATAAAACATGTATAAACGATCGAGTAAATCTAAATTTCGCGCCATTATTCAAATATCTAAGCACAACGCCAACCTTGTAAAATTACAGTCCATCGGAGGTGGAACCAACAAAACGCGTTTTCCCACAAGATGGTGATCTAAACGATACATCACCTAATTCACGCTTTATTCTATTACCCCACTGATATCATCAACATCTGCATTAGACATGCCTTATATTACAACATTAAACAAGACAAAACTTGGGACCCACCACCAATGGTATGTAGTTAACCTGGCAAAGCCCAACTAAAACTTACACAATGTTTATCTAAAATTTCAGATATCACCTAACCTGAAAACACATGTACATTCAAAAATTTTTATCACCTATGATTTTGAATTTAAATTGATGCGCTAATTTTACTAAACAGGACTTTTTCAAGATTTCTTCACTTATTATTTAAATTCACATTAACGAGCTAATTTTACTAAGCTGGAACAAATTTATTTTTCAAAATTTCTTCACCTATTATTTTAAATTCGCATAACGTGCTAATTTTACCAAACTGGAACATGAACCTTTATACAATTTCCCATGATGCAATCATGATCTGTACTATACAACGCTTTTTCTCTTGACTGTAAGTATATTTTAACATAAATTTAACATGTCTCGCTAATCCTTAGTCATATTAACTATAGATTTGTACATTGCTGAAGACGACCCCCAGTGTCGAAACCGGTACAAGTAAATAAACATTTTATAAACGTAACCTGAAAGTGCTTTACCCAAACCCTACTATAATTGACATAAGTTGTACTACAAAATAAAGAAAAAGTTTTGCTGTTTCTCAAATATTTTGTATTTTATTTAATTTTCAAAACATATCGTTCCTATTGGGAAACCCTTTATAATGATATCAATATGCAACCCGTCTTATACAGGGTCCTGCAACAGTGATATTAGGAGAAAAAAATTATAAATTGGCAACACTGTAACATAATCCAAAACCAAATAGACAACAATGTAGAGGTTGAAAAATGTCATCAGAAACCTTGAATAAATACAGGGTGTTCCATTAAAAAAATGTTTGTTTTTGTTATTCCGCAAAACTGGGACACCCTGTATATTTGAAAATAATTTTACGGCATAAAGATTTTTAAACCAATAACTTTTTGTACGAAACATTGTTTTCTATCTTTCACAGGAAACGCGCTAGGAAAGCCCGACGCACTGTTGCAGGACCCTGTATAATGAAGTATATTATATTACCATAGCTACGTACATAATAAATTAATTATTTATGAGTCACAGACAAATATTATTATTTGTAAATACTACCTTATTGCCGTAGAAATAAATATAATCGAAGGAATTAGTACATTTCATTATACATTATAATTGGGGCGTGAGAACCGTTTTGCAATTATATCACCTCGAATACGTACAAAAACTGTTTAACAATTATATTCACGCATTTACACATAAAAACACTCTATAACTTATCTAACAGCCGTTTTACAATATACAATAATATTCATTTAGTGCATTATAATTTGTTCAGTTGGTAATTCTATTAAATCAAGCTAATTGCATGAAAATTGCACTACACCAAGTACATTTATAACTAACAATTAACAATTAATAACATACCTTTATTGCCCAATAATGAATACTTATAGCGTTGCTATTGTAAAGAAATAGCACCTTTATTGTCTAATAATTATAATTGTGTTATTAAGGTACGCTTTCGACCAGTTATACGTATGTACATTCAATTATGATAAATACCAATTCTTGTACGGTACAGTTAATTGTAAGTTCCGTAATTTATAACGCAATTACTTAAGCACTTATAGTTGTAACAACTCGAGCTATATTTCAGTTTGCAGGGTAAATAAATCAACTGTAACAAGACGACGAATATTGCATACAGTTTATCATGCACCTTTATAACACCAATTTATACATTCTATTCAAACGAGTAATTGATATAAATCAGTTTAAATTAAAGCGTATGTATCTACAATTATATCACATATACAGGTCTATTCATATCAAACCTTGTTAGCACTAACGTGTACGTTAGTTGACAGCATCACATTCATATCTAAAATGCAATTATGACAAAATCAGGTGTATTGCGTATCATACACCTTTAGTAGTAACGAGTACGTTACTTGGTAGCATCAATGTCAGATGCATTTATGACATCAATGCATCCGACATTAAAATTTGATGCTACCAAGTAACGTACTCGTTACTGCTGATGTATTTTTTTAACTCAAACATTCTTAAATTTTTCGAATGTGATGCTGCAAGTAACGTACATACACGTTACTGCTTACTACATTTACTACTAACATTTTTGATACGCAATACACCTAATTATCTGCATGTGAAGTTACCTTCAGTGGCGGATTTTAGGAGGGAGAGGGCTATATAGCCCTCTTTTATGGGGGCTATAGCCCAGGGCGGCAAAATCCAGGGGCAGCAAACTTTTGGAAAAATACCTGAGGCACAAGTCACAATAAAAAATAAATATACAAATAAATAAATAAAACGAACGAAAAAAGGCAAACACAAGAAGCGAGCATCTAACTATAGTGTTCTTACTTGAAATTGAAAATCTACCTACGAAGGGTGTTTATTGCGCTCCATTGTGCGAACGGAATTGTATGACGGGTAATGGGAAGAGAACTGAGTCCAGAGCCGGCATCAGAAAATACAGATTCAGTGCCCCATAGAAAACTAAGATTAGAGATTAATTATCATTAAATTGTACTTTTCATTATATTTTTAAGTGTACATATAATTAATTGGGTTTTACAAATGTAGTTATAATTTCATAGAAAATTTATATACAGTATAATTCGCGAAACAAATAACTTAAGTTACCCATAACATTATTGACTTGCTCATTGCGTTAAAAAATTAACGACGTTAACATCAGTTAATGTTTTCATGAATCGTAATGTAACAAGCAAATATTATTCTGCACAACTAGATCCATCGCTATCACTTTCACTTTGAACATTAATAATTAGATTTGGTATACTAAGCGTCCTATAATCGTTTTCAATTTTAATCACATCATCGATGCAGTTTTTCCAAATGGTACTTGAAATGTTGTTGCATTCTTGCTGAACAAATTGAACTGTTTCTTCACTCATTTTGGGATGTGCATTATTTTTCCGCAAATTTCTTTTTAAAGTTGACCATATCAGCTCAATTGAATTGAAGATACAGTAATAAGGTGGAAGGCGCAACACTTGGTGACCAAATTGTTCTGCCATCTTATCAAACACATACGTTTTTTTGAAATTTTGTTTTTTTATGAGTTCTAATAATGTTTTTTTCTTTGCACTTAGGGGAATAACAATACCATTTTGAATGCAAAAATCCGCAATATCGCCTTTCTTGGAAGCGGCGGTTGGGATTTTATTAATTTGCTTTGAGTGGTAAGTTGCATTATCCATTACGATTATTGAGTTATTGGGTATGTTGGGCAAAAATTGATTCCGAAACCAATTTTCAAATAATTCGGCGTTCATATCCTGATAATAGTCTAACGAGCTTGGCTATTCTTGGCTGATCAAAGCAAACAATTTGACACAAAACCTGCGTCTCCTCCTGCATGAAAAATAACAATTATTTTTCCTCTATTGCACGGTGCTCTAAGGTGACACTTATTTGTATTATCGACCCATCCCTTGGAAACGACGTCGTGAGTATCGAACCATGTTTCATCCAAATAAATGATCGATCTCCCTCCATTTCTGTATTCGTTTATTTTAGATAAATATTCTAATCGCTCTTTTTGCAATCTCGGCGAATCCATGATATCAATTCGTTTATCTAAAGTTTTATACCCTGACTAAGTAGGTATTTATACAAAGTAGTTTCCTTATATGGAAAATCATTTTCAAGAGATCACAAAATAAATTGGACCGTGGGAATGTTACATGATTTATAAGAATTGTAAATTATATTTTTGATCCTCTTGGCGATGGCATCGTCTATTTCGGTAAATTTGGAACTTATTCTTCTTTTCCTTTCTAGCGGTCCTTTCTTAATTATTCTCCAAACCGTTGAATATGATATTCCTGTCAGAATGGAAATTCTTTGCAGTGGAGATGCATGATTCTCGCTTATAAGGGTGTTATAAATATTTACGACTATCCTTTTAGTATTAGTTGAAAGAAAAGCATGCTTTATTAATCCCTGATTTTCATTTTCGATAGTTGATGTGTCCATTTGAAGATGGTTGTTTTGAAATTTATCAAAATCAATTTAAGAACAGTTTCCCTATGTAGACTGTCGAAGGGATTCTTCAACAAAACTTTCGGAATGACTTCTTTCCTCATATAATTGAAATAGATCGTCGAACTGACTGTCGTTATAAATTGATGAAATAATTGTTGCAGTTTCACTTAACGACGTTTCCATCTTAATAAACTCTACCTTTTCACAAGTTTATAAATGATAACATGCACACGTATGTAAAATGAGTACTGTTGCAATGTAAAGGTTAACACCGACTGAAAGTCAGATGTAGACTCTTTGAGAAAAAGACTATTTGAGGCAGCCTTAAGTGATTGTCTACCTAGACTGCATATTCGCCCAGCAATTAAGGTACAATGAACCTTAATTGCATGGGCGAATGTATAATCCTTTTAAAACCGTTTCCTAGGTGACGGCACTTAATTATCTACTGGCGTCTGTAGTCTTGAAATTATATCGAATTGTAAAATTGTAAAAAGAATTACGTCCGCCGACTCATAAAAAAAAACGATGTAGATAGTTGTAAGATTATTGAATTCAATTTAATTAATAAATCATTTTTATATTATGATCATAGTCATATAATTGTGTATATATCGAAGAGAAAACAATTAAGTAGCATCTTCGTCGAAACTAAATTACTTGGTTACGTTCCTGGACGCCCGCCTCTTCGCAGCACGCCATACAATGGAGAACCCTTGACTGTAATAAACCCTCATTGCAGGTACATTTTCAATTTCAAGTGAAAACACTATACCTCCATGAACTTCAAGATTGGAAACAACATTTTTATTAATTGTATGATGAGATATGTTATCTCGATTTAACGTATAAAGTAATAAGGTACAATAGTCTGAGATCGATCTATCAACCGTATCAGTATATAATGTATAAGAACAAAATTTAACATGAAAATTGAGCACTAATGAAAGGGAAAGTAACTTAGTATGAAGATGAAACGAACAGAAAAAAAACCTAAAAATCCAGTCAGATGAAACCAGAGCAGGAGATATAGAATTGATTGGCAGAGAAAATTTCAGAACCAATCAAGAGAACTAAAATTCTGTAAAAGTTCAACGTCCAAGAAGCACTTTGACATTGTGTGCAAAGCTCCTGTAGGTACCCTAGAATATGTTTCTCATTCAGAAAATTTCACTTTAAATTCTATGAACATTTTATCTAGTATTTAGTAGTAAATATTACTTCGAAAATTAACTTTGTCAATTGAACAAGTATCATCTTACTACTACTACAAGAATGATTGTAATGTTTTTGGACGTTTGCGCTTTCTTGGCGCTGTTTTATCTCTTTCATTTAACTGTAGTTCGAACTAAAATTTATTTATGTGATATTTCTCATATTAAGGTTCATTCATTCTATAATTTAAGTAATAAGATTAAGGACGTAAATTATTACTATAAAATTTATTTATTTTTATATAATTTATCACACTATTGTTCATTTTCCCCCAAAGTTTTAAAGGTTACAATTAAAGTTTTAATACCAAGAGAAGCTTTAGATGAATCAAACTTGTCACTTTGAATTAATTGATGAACTCTTGAAGCGAATTCTAGAATTGGTTGAAATATAAGAACAAACACAAAATGGTACATATATTGACGAGCAATGCTTCTAGCCATTTTAATGTTTTATCAGATATTCTTTATAACATTCTAAAATTGTTGGATATGTTAATTTAACTGCCTTAATGGCATGTATATGATTTACCATCATTCTTAATGTATCTTGTAACGGTCCGGTTTTGCCTCCGACGGAAACTATCTTGATTATTAATTGCGCGCACGGACCTCCAAGTAGGCAACCGTTGCGCAAACGTTTTTTTAAACGTGACGTGTTTCCTATATGCGTGTGATTTTTAAAATCGTCGGCGATGCCATGAGGTAGAAGCTAGTCACCTTCTCTAGAGTGCAGACGTGTCACAAGGTCACAGTTTTTCTTTGGTCTATCGACAACCGGTTTCCGGGATTTAAAACGTGTCCTCCTTTAACCACCCTAAGAGGGATTGACGGCACCAGGCACAAGGCAAGGGAGGGTACTGTACGACTCAACTCGACACGCTCAAAAGATCAGAGTAAGTAATTAAACCCGACATATTTTTTTCGTAAAGACACGTGTCCGGCCATTGTTAATAAGGCCATGTGCTTTACAGGCGTTTTTTGGGTAAGGGCTAAGTAACCCAGCCAGCCAAGTTCTTGGCTAAGGGCAACAAACATCCGGCCAGAGTGGTTCCGAGAATTGGAATTTAACGATGGCGTTCCCGACGATCGCCGGCCGCCGCCCGTCCTAAGAACCAGAATCGCCAGTGGAGTCGCAGACGAGGAACACAGGCCAGATCTATATATTTTTTTCTTGTTCTCATTTATTACCTTAATTTCATTTGATATATCGTTTTTTTCTTTTGTGTAAATTTGCGTTGCGTGTTTCGTGCCGTACGTGTTTAGCGTTTTTGTAAGGAGGAGGTGGCTCCGACGGCCCTTCGCATCGCGCGATTACGTGTTCGCGGGATTCGGTCGAATCTAGTGGACCCTGCGTGATAGGGTTGCGGACGGAGGAATTTCTTTCAGGAATCGTAGGCACGGTGTCCTGTCTTTTGTGTGAATAAACGCAGATATTTTACACCACAAAATTCACACCTGTTATTTTTTGTTCCCCCCACGTTTTCTCAATCGGGCATTCTTTTCAGTTTAACTTCCTATTCTCATTGCGAGATTTAAATCTGGTGGTGTGGGCGCCAGATGGTCAGCCGTTGCGACAGTTCGTAATTTCTGAACTTCGCTGACTGTCTGCCGTCAACCCACGCAGGTAGGGTGGAGCCCCCCTTTGCGACGAAGTAGGGGCGAGGTTAAAATTACGTAGAGCCTTTTTATTTAACCCTCCCACTTTCCGACACCGAGAGCCTGGCCCTCGTCGCTGCTTCGAAGGGACCCTCCACTCGCTCCGCGGCCTAACGCGCTGATAGCCCTTCAGGCACGTCACAATCTTCTGTTCTATTACCATCGGCCATAACAGCAAAATAATATGTATCAATAGTTTATCTTACAAACATAATGTATACAATTCAATAAGCAATTAGCGGTACTGTCTCCAATTTCATTTAGATACACATCATGTAGATACAATTCTAGGGAGGATTATAACTTTGTAAAAATTTGTAAAAAACAAATTTGGTATTTGTCTTGTAATAAAACAACTTCTAGAGTGATCATATTTGATAGAGCTATTAAAAGAGACCATTTTTACATAGCTACTCTATGATACTCAAAATCTCGAAGTACTTGATATTTTGCCAAGGTTTCCTCCAATTTTCAAAGCCGAATGAGATAAAAACTGCTTCTCTAGATTTTTTTTTTTTTAAATTGCGTGTACAGGAAGCAGAATACTGAATTTTCCCGGACGCTGTATTCTAGCCAAAAATAATGGGGCCCACTGGGGTCCCTCTAACGTCGGGGGCAAATGCACAATTTGCCCATAGGATAACACGCCACTGGATGCAGTAAAGTAACGTACACGTTACTGCTCACGTTTTTACTATATTTACGGCATGATTATTATTTTTATATTGAAGGTTGAAATTTTGTTGTTTTTAATTTTTGTTTGCTTCCATGTTACTGTTGTTTAAAAATAATATATTACATATACAGGGTGTCCCACGCTCATGGACCATTAAAAGTGTATGGGGTTCCCGATAAGATCAAAATTTGAAGAAAAAAAACATCCAAACATGGCTGATTCCGTTCGTCTCAAATGAAATACTTTCAACCTTCTATCACTTCCGGTTTTACCGGAAGTAGCCATCAACTTTTGTTTTTTGTTTGTTAATGGAACACCCTACATATTATTTTCTTTCTGGCTTCCCCGTTTCATTTGAAACATATTTTGTAGAGTTGTGTGACCCTATATTTTTTACTTTCTGGGATAAAAATTAAATTCCATGATTTTGGCTTCAAAAAGACGTTATGAAAAGGGCTTGGCTTAAATTTCTCTTATAAATAAGATAAAAACGGAAGCATTTTCTCTAATTGTACCTGAAACGTTCATCTTTAACTGATATATGTTACAACTGAAAATTTTGACAATTAGTATACATAGCCTTCAGTATTCTAGAATCGAATATCATCGAGTTTCCTCTCCAGGTGGAGGCTTCATCTCTTAATATTGAAATATATATATATATATTATCAAATCCCCATTTACCATTTTAATGGTGTAGGGTGTATAATTTACAAATCATTTTTCGTTTACATTTTGCTTAAGCTATTTCATTTTTATTGTACACAAATTTTGCCCATTTTTTTTTTAGTTTTGTGCTATTCTTTTGGCTTCTTTCCATGTGGTTCCTCTTGCTTTCAGTATTTTTCCTATCTCACTATCCCATGTGCTTTGGGTCTTCCCCTTTTCTTCTTACTTTGAGTCTTTGCCTCCCATATTTGTTTTACCGTCCTTTTGCTTTCCATCCGTTGCAGATGGCCCCACCAGCTAAGTTGTCTTCTTTCGATAAATTCTAGTATTGGTCTAGTTCCTAGTTCTTTTTTGATTTGCGAACTTCTTATCTTGTGTTTGATTGTCACTCCTTTAACTCTCCTAAGGAATCTCATTTCCGCTGCTTGGATCTTACTTTTTTGCATTTGATTCAACACCCATGTTTCGCAACAAAAGGTCAATATTGGTCTGTATATGGTTTCGTATACGTTAATATTTGTTTTCTTTGATATTTCCTTCTTGTTTATGAATGATTCCATTGCGTAATATGTTTTCATTGCTTTTTCTATTCTATTGTTTATTTCCAATTCTTGATTACCATTAATATGTGTATCCACTCCTAGGTATTTGTAGTTTTTTACTTGTTCAATCTCTTCGTTTTCTAATGTTATGTCGATCTTGTGTTGTTCATCTCCAATTACCATTACTTCTGTTTTGCTTTTATTTATTGTCATCCCATATTCTTTTACGTGCTTCATTCCAAGTTTTGAGATTTGTACTCAGTTCTTCTTCCTTTCCTGCAATCAGTATTAGGTCATCCTCGAAAGCTCCTTCAGAGATTGATATTCTTTGAAGTTGTCTATATCCTACATGCAGCTTTTTAGTTTTTTGTGTGCACTTTCTGATGACTTCATCAATGTATACTATGAATAGTAGGGGGCTTAGTCCACCTCCCTGTATTAATCCTTCGTTTGTTTGGAATGGTTCTGATATTCCGACCTGGCTTATGACACGGTTCTTATTTCCTTCATAAATGTTTTTAATTATTCTTCTTATTTTTTGGTTGATGCCTTTCTCTTCTTTTACCTTCCATATAATAGTTTTCTTCTGGTAATTTTGTCAAAAGCTTTTTCTATATCAATAAATCCTACAAATATTGTTTTCCCTTTTGTTGGTATATCTTTTCTATTAATTGTTTTATTGTAAATAAGTGGTCTTGAATGCTTCTGCCTTTTCTAAATCCGCTTTGCGGTTCTGCCAATGTATTTTCTATTTTTGCTCTGATCCTTTTGTCTATTATTTGTTCGTATCCTTTCATAACCACACTGGTCAGTGATATTCCTCGATGGTTATTGCATTCATGTTTGTCTCCTTTTTTATGTATTGGTACTACAAGTGTCGTTTTCCAGTCCATAGGGATTTGTTCCTCTTCCCATGTGTTTCGGCGCTATTCCACAGCGTCGAACACCAAATCTGTTTTAAAGTGTATTCTCGGTATTTGGCTTTTATTGCAGCAGACACATTTGTATTAATATTGAAAAGACGAGTTATTGGAATGGCTATTAGCTGCCCATTATATTCACCGAGAAGTGCTTGAGTAAATTACGGTGCGCATAAAAATCAATAGGCACCTTAAGCTGTTTATTGAGCAAGGATTGCCACTTCGGCAAATATAATTAGCGACCGGGAAATCCAAAACATATTTATCGCACCGCATTAGGAATCCTGAGAAATTCCAGATAGAGGAATTACCCAAGGATTGTAAGAACCAAGTGTGGCAACATGGTTTACCAAAACGAAATGCCGCACCAATCAGGGACCATCTTCAAGCCACCTATCGCGGTGCATAATTCAAATTGTGCCCCACCCCAGTAACTCAAAAATTAGTTGTAAGCGGGCAGAGTAGACGAGACTTCAATTCATTACCTTCACCGGTATACCTCGTTTTGTATTTATTATTGTTACATATTAATTATAGTCCACGTTATTTCCAAACCTACGAATTTTAATTACCTTTTCATTTACATTGGCGATACAACTCGCCTGGTCCTTCGATTACGTAACACTATGCTTTGCTTATTATCTGGTGTAATTTCTCCGTAGCTGTTTGTCCCATGTATTTTAGCATTTCACTTCTGTCGACTGTTTGTTCTTTTTGTTCCGCCTATAGAAGTTCTTGAAAATGCTCCTACCATGTGTTCATCACTTCTTTCTCTTGCATTAGCAGTTCCTTGTCTTTATCTTTGATTCCTCTTGTGCGAATTGAAATAACATCCCCAAAAGGCGAACATGTGTTATGTTTCGCAATTATCTCGTAAACGGTGCACCGCCTAAACAATTTTACAACGGGTAAAGTTGATGGAAACATAATTTTGAACAAAAATCATATTATACGGTTAGCAACAAAAGCTATACTTCGCAAGGTATAGAGGCTGGAAGTACAATTATCCAGTAAATCCAGTCAATTAGATTTTTTGGCGGAATAAATTACACAGTTTTAAAAAATTTCACAAGTGAAATTTCTTTGTTAACATTAATTATCACAGTTACAAAAGGTAAGCATGTTTCGCAAACTATTATGCATGTGTAAACAGCACAGGCGAAATAACATGGTTTGTGTCGGAGAATCCGAATATGCAATAAAAAATAGGGGTTCCTATTTAAGATTTTAAAGTTACCCCCCATATTTTCAAAGGGGGTTGTGTAATTGTAGTACCAGTAAATGCCCCCCCCCCCCCTCAATTATATTAACTGTCATGTGGAAGAGTTCTTCGTGCGATGCTTATTTTCATCATATATCGATGTCTTCTTTTAAATGGACCACCCGGTATACTATTAAGTTAATATCACTATCTCGATATCCATGAATGATAAATAAGTTTTAATACCATATTTGAATTCTGCTCAAAAAGTGACTAACAATGTCAATATATCATTGCAACATAAATTGGATTAAACGATCTAGCTTTTCGTTTTTTGCCAGTGGCAGCCAAACCATTAAATTTATGAATCTTTTATTTTCTCTACTAAGTAGGTATTAGCCTCAAACTTATTATGTTTTATTTAGACAACTCTCTATCTCGTACCGGGTACAAGATCCCTATATTGAGCACGATAACTATGATATTACTATGGTATATGTATGGTATTTTTATATGAAATATTAAACGTATAAGATAGATAATGTGATTGAATGGAGTTGTATTTTGGAATTACCTCAAAGAAGTAATTCTCACTTAAATATATTTCTGTAAATACTAAAACCAATGATAACAAAAATTGCTGATAGCACCACAAGGATAAGTACTGAAATAAAATGCTTAAACTTTTTCTTATTTAAATATTTTCATCTACTTTGTATTCTGCATTAGGAATCCTTGTGATAAAATATCCAAGCCAGACGTGAGCAAAAAAAAATCATCCGTGCGGTGAATTATTAATCTAATTTTGTGCATCAACGTGTCACGCGTTTGCACCTGAAATGTCGTTCCGTCAATAGATATGGTAAATGCGGGCCGCGAAAATCCCCGTGAAAATGCAAGGTCATGGGGGAATACTTTAAAACCCTCTGCTTATGGAAACACTTTCTAAAACGGGATTATCGATCAACCTTCTCGTAGCTAACGTAGCTAGTGACCGACATTTCTAACTCCCACGCGATAATGTCATCCTGGTCTACCAGATGGGAATAAATTTGAGCATGAATTTCCCTCGTGCACATCAAGTTACAAGGAAATATTACTTTCGCTACTACTTGGAAACGAAACCATTTGGTGTAAATGTCGTTGTAAATATTAACTGACGGCACCTTAGTCATGGCGTTTTCTTTTTCTTCAGAAAATAGTTGTTGCCAACAGTCTACAGTTTTAATTTTAAAAAAGTTTTAGTTTTTTTTTAAGTTAAAGAAGTATGGATTTTTATTTTTGGGATTATGTACAGGGTGGTATAATATGGATGTTTGTACATGGGATCTCGGTAACAAGAACCGATAGAGACAATTTATGTGGCACATCAACCATCTTGTTTTTTTTCAATTAAACTCTATGGTGAAATCTAAAATCGGCCATCGTCTTATGTTTTTTAGTTATAGCCAAATATCCATTATTTTCCATTTTCGATTTTTATCAATATCTCAGCTTTTTATCATTTTATTAAAGTAAGAGATGGACGTTCTTCAGACACTTAAGGAGAATTGAATAACATTTACAGATTTTTTATATCTTCATTAGTAAACAATATGCAACACAAAGTTGTTTGTGTTTTTCAAGAGGAGCCATAGTTGACTGTGGCCATAAAAAATAGGTTGTTTTTTTCTCTTTTCAATGATGTATAACATGTGGAATGTGGATGTTATAATTGCATTTTTATCGAAATCTACACTCATATGCAAAGAAACCGGGTCATTGGGTCGTTGTTTGCAAAAAACCCTTTTTTTTAAATTTTGATGTTGTTATTGTCCTTAGAATGAAAGTTTTAGTGTTTTACAATCAAAGAGACCATCATTATGTAGAAAAAAACAACACATGATACTTATCACTTTATTTAATATGCGAAAATTACATTTAAAGGTATGCGTCCTTCACTACCTATTACTCATTCGGCATTATGCATAGAGGATCAAGGTGGCTACTGGGTTTTGACTTGTTTGTTATCGATTAACTGTCATTTTCATTATTAATCTCTGTTAAGTTTATTTTGCAGAAATGCATTTTCTTTCGTGTATACGTACATTATCGTTTTCGCGTATTAATGTCATTAAATAAATAATAAGTACCATATGTTGCTTCTTTCTACATCCTGACGGTCTCTTTGATTGTAAAACACTAAAAACTTTATTCTAAGGACTATACCTACATAAAAATTAAAAACAAAAATTGTTCTTTTGCAAACAATGGCCCAATGACCCGGGTTTTTTTGCATCTGAGTGTATTAAAATTCTCGCATAACTTATTGTTCTCTTATTAAAGACAAGTTATTGATTGTCCAACAATAGTTATTTGTATAACTAGGGAGGAAAGTCATGTATTCTCCCCCGCGGATGAAGTAGTCATCCAATGGAGAGAAGAAGGCTTTTCGCCAGTGTTATACGAGGGCAGTTTAATGGAAGAGTGACTTTCAAAGGTTGGTAACACTTTCGCTATAGTGATTATGTTGCTAGATCCTGAGATCTTTCCGAGGTCTACTGTCAAAATTTGGCTCCAATCTGACAGATAGGTTATGTTTTATACTTATTTAAAAAAAAACTGTCGTCGTAATTGTGTAAATATGGAGAAAAAAGGAATTCGAATGTTGATTAATTGTACATTATTCAACGAGTGAAAAAGTTGGCCATTTCCATGAGAATAAAATTTGCGACACGAGCCGAAGGCGAGTGGAGTAAATTATTCGAGTGGAAATGGCTATTCAAGTTCAATACTATACATTTTCAAATCATATTAAAGCAGGACTTCCCAACCGGTGGGGCGTAGAGAGATCTTAGGGGGGGCATGAAGTGTTCGGATATTTTAATCTAATTACTTATCATTGTTTACAATTCCTCGCAGATTAAATCTATAAATTAGACATCGGCAGGAAGAAATAAACAAATAGTGTGAAGGGAAAAGTGAAAAGGAAGTGAGAAAGTCAAGAGAAACATAACAGAAGGACCAATAACATCAAAAGTAGGAAGAAAAGACGGAAAGCAAAGGAGGCGCAGAGAGGTTAAGTTGCCTCCGAAGAGTCGATCTGGGTGGCGGGCCTCGCGCGGCGCGCGCGTAGTCAGGTAAGAGACAGGACCGGCTTAGATAAATTTTTCCGAAACTTTTTAGAAGCGAGGGAAAACGAAATAAATCACCACTAGAGGAGAGATAAGGAAAAGGAGTGAAGAGAAAGAGGGGTTCGGCATCTCAAAGAAAACGCTCAGATCACCAGAGCAAAGGAAAATAGAAGAAGAAAGGAGGAAAGAAGAAAAGAGAAATTGTAAAGTACCAACAGGAGAAGGGGCAGATATGGAGGAATTGAAAGAAATGTTGTCAAAGGTAATGAAAAGCAATGAAGAAATAAAAACTGAGATAAAGGAACTAAGAAACGAAAACAGAATGAAAGAAGAAAAGTGGGAGATTGATAAACGAGAAATGGTGACTAAAATAGAAAAACTAGAAAACTGTATGGAAAAAATGGAAATGGAAAAGAGGAAAAATAACATCGTACTTAAAGGATTACAACTAAAAGGAGCAGATATAAAGGAAGAAGTGGAAAGTTTTGTAAAGAAAGATATAGGAATAGACCCAACGATTGCCAAGGCATACGTGATAAACAAAGGTACGAAAGCAGAGATGATAATAATGGAAATGGAGTCATGGGAGAAAAAAGAAATCATGAAAGCAAAAAGTAACAAACTACGAAACTCAAAAATATACATGGACAATGATTTAACACTAGCGGAAAGAGGCATACAGATAAAAATCAGAAACATTGCTAGGGAAGAAACCAACAAAGGCAATAGAGTAAAAGTGGGGTATAAGAAATTAGTGTTAAATGGAACTGAATACAGATGGAACCCTCAAACAGATAGACTAATAGAGGTCGGAAATAGGGACAGTGCAAAAAACTAAAAACAACAAAGAAGAAACAAAGGAGAGAAACCCTGGCAACGAAAAAGGACTGGAACATTAGATGAATGCAAGGGAAACAAGAGTTCATAAGAGAAATGCTAAAAGTAAAACCTAGCAATGACAGGAAATTGACAAAGGAAATGGGCAAGGAAGAACAAGGTAGTAGAAACAGGAAGGGGAAAAATATAAAAATTGGAACGTGGAACGTGAGAGGAACTTATGGAGAGGGGAGGCTAAAGCATTTGGCAAGGGAGTTGGAAAGGAACCAATTTGATATCACAGCACTACAAGAAACGAAACAAATCGGACAAGAAGCAATAGAGGTTGAAAACATGGTGTTCCTTAAAAGTGGAGGAAGTAACAGGAGGTTGGGCACAGGATTTTTAGTAAATAAAAAGATGAAGCCACTAATTATAGGCTTTGAGGCAATATCAGACAGGATATGCATGCTGAGAATAAGGGGGAGGTACCAGAAAATTACGTTTGTCAACTTCCATGCACTCTCAGAGGAAAAAGATATAGAAATGAAAGAAGACTTCTATAATCAGATAGAGGAAGTGTACGAAAAAATTCCTAAGTACGACATGAAAATAATATTGGGTGATGCAAATGCCAAAATAGGTAGGGAAGTGGGTTATAGGCCAATAATAGGGCAGTATAGTAAGCATGAGACAACAAATGAAAATGGAACATTGCTAATAGATTTCGCAACAGAAAGAAATTTGAGTATTATAAGTACATTTTATGAAAGGAAGGAAATCCACAAGGGAACGTGGCGATCACCAGACGGGAAAACGGTGAACCAGATTGATCATATCCTAATAGAGAAACCAGAAGAAAAGGCTATAAGGAAGGTTAGATCGTATAGGGGTCTGGATGCTGACAGCGATCATTATATGGTAGGGGCAAAAATGATACAAGTAATACCGGATATCCGAAATAAAAGGAAAAGGGAGAGAACGAACAACAGAGCAATGAGATTGAATTCTAAGGAAGAGCAGGAAAAATACGAGAAACTCATTTCCGTAGAAATGAAAAATGTGGTACGAAATGATAATATAGATGAAGATTGGATGCTGATGAAAAGAAAGTTAAAAAAGCCGCTGAAAAGTGTAATAAGGGCAAAAATCAGAGGAAAAACAATTGGTTCGATGAGGAATGCAAGAGAGAGTTGGATAGTAGAAAAAAATTGCGATCAATAATGATAAAACAAGGAAATGAAAGTGCAAAAAAGTTATACGAACAACAAAGGAGGAAAACAAAGAAACTATTAAGAGCTAAGAAAAGAAAGCACTTTGAAAGCGCAATGGACGAAATAGAGGAAAGTTACAGAAGTAAGCAAGTCAGAAATCTGTATCAAAAGGTACGGAATGAAAGGAAAGGATTTCAACCCAAGGCAGTATTTTATGTGGGGAAGAGTGGTAAAATGATTGCGGGAGAAGAGGAACAATTAAACAGATGGAGGGAATATTTTGATGAGTTGTTGAACGGAGAAAGCGAAGAATTTGAGAGAGAGAGAGAGACAACACAAGAGGGTAGGTATACTCTGATTTTTCTAAACTGGCGTGCACGTCATCAAAATAATAATCATAATAATGATGGCACAATTTTACAAGGTTGCCAGTTGTCCTGGGTATTTAAAAATGGCTGCAATCAGCTGTTGCGCCCGTGCAATCTTGTGCGACAGTGCGCGGTTCGTATCAAATTCATCGACTTCTCTACCGTTTATCGTACAGATATCAATCTTGTGGTTATGGTTTAACATCTACAATGGCAAAATATGCATTGTAATAATCGATCAAATGTAACAAGTTAGATGTCAAAGAAGTTTGAAGCATTAGTGAAAAAGATGTGGCATCGTCGCCGAGAAAATATCGCCGTTGCCAACATAACATGATTTATTACATGATTGGCAGGCGAAAATTGTGTCCGCGGTTAATACACCGATTACCTATTTATAACCACCCGTGATCAGTGTTATGTAACAAATGATCTTCAGATTAATTTCGATCCTTAAACTATTGTTATGCATATTCTCGAAAACAATCACGTTGGTACGAAAAAACCTCATCGCACAGCTGTTTGATGACGTGCACGCCAGTTTAGAAAAATCAGAGTATAATAAACAGCAGAATATAGAGAGGGCACCAAGTTCTCCTCCTTACTCGAGGAAATAATATTGAAAATGAAAAATAATACGAGCCCAGGCAGTGATGGAGTAACAACAGAATTATTGAAATATGGAGGATCAAGTGTGGTTGAGCATATGCACAGGCTACTAGAGGAAATGTGGAAAAGAGAATCGATACCGAGGAAGTGGAAGGAAGCTATAATATGTCCAGTGCACAAGAAGGGGAACAAAAGTGACTGTCAGAACTATAGGGGTATTTCGCTACTAAATATAGGATACAAAGTAATGGCAACACACATAAAGAATAAGCTGGTGGAAGAAATAGAGGATAAAATAGGAGAATATCAATGTGGCTTTAGACGGGGAAGGAGTACTACTGATGCAATATTTACAATGAGAGAAATCCAAGCTGAAAGTTTCGAGTTTAAAAAATCAACAATGATGATGTTCATAGATTTTAAGCAAGCATATGACAGAGTAAAACGGGTAGCGATTTGCACAGCTCTGCAAGAGATTGGAGCCAGCAGTAAGTTAATAAGTATGGTAGAAATGACACTACAAGAAACGGAAAGTATGGTAAAAATAAATAATAATACAACGGAAAAGTTCATAATCAAACAAGGACTAAGACAAGGAGATCCGTTATCGTCCATTCTGTTTAGTGTTGTACTAGAAAAAGCAATGAGGGAGGCCAACGTCAACAGAAGTGGTCTGGTATATCGAAAAAGACACCAACTTATAGCATTTGCGGACGATGTGGTGATACTAGCGAGAAGCAAGGAAGAAGTAATGAATACAACTAGTAGGCTGGAAGAAACGGCAAGAAAAATGGGATTAATAATGAATCAGGGCAAATCAAACTATATGGAGTGGACTAGTAAGGAATTCAAAAAAGGAAACTATGTAACAATAAAACCAAATAACGAAGAACTAAAATTTGAAGAAGTGGACAGATACATATATCTAGGCACACTATTTACAAGAGAGCCTAGCATCGATAAGGAGATCGATGCAAGGATAATGTCAGGGAACAGGTGTTTAGGAGGGCTGAACAGACTGATGAGAAATAAGAACATCTCCAGGAACGCGAAAGTGAAGCTATACAAAACGGTAATAAGACCTACTGTAACGTATTCCTGCGAAACATGGATCCTAAATAAGAGGGATCAGACACGGTTGGAAATATGGGAAAGAAAGGTACTGAGAAAGATTTTTGGAGGGAAAAAAGTAGGAGATATGTGGCTAAGGAGAACTAATAGTGAAGTGAGGGAACTGTTTAACGAAACAAATATAATTGGGGTAATCCAAGTCCAAAGGTTACGGTGGTTGGGTCACGTGCATAGAATGGAGGAAATGAGAATTCCCAGGATGGTATTGAACAGCACAATAGGAGGACAGCGGGGGAAGGGAAGACCAAGAACCAGATGGAAGGAGGACGTGTCGAAGGATTTGAAGAAACTAAACATCATAGGATGGGAACAGAAAGCGCTGAATAAGAGGATATGGAAGGAAATAACCAAACAAGCCATGGGCCAGCTAGGCTCGCCGTGCTAAACTATAATAACTTATCATTGTTTATTATTTAAAACACTTACACACAGATTTAGTGGCCCCACCTAGTTCCAATCGGCCGAACTAACTACTACGCTTTACCACTATTTTGTTCTATCGTGTGTGTGAAGCTGGCGTCGCGGAAACTCAAGATGTATTGAGAGTTCTCGCTTCCTTTTGAAGAGTTCTAGAGTTCCTTATAGTTTAAATTAAGAGTTCCGGCCGTTCAGGCCGGAATTTTTAATTTAAAAAAAGTGAGACGCTAACTTCACGCAGCGTCTCACTTTCAAAGAAACGAGTTCTTGGACACATTTCTTATAGGATTTTGCAATAGGAAGAGTTCTATAATAGTTTTGTAAAGAGTTCTGCAATGGAAATTAAAAACAAAGCAATTTTAATAACAAAAAGTGATGACGCGCCATAGTAAGAGGACTGGGAATGAGGAGTTCTGGCGAACCTAAATGCGTTTTCTTATAGTATTTAATGTAAACAATTATAGTCTGAAGAGTTCCGGGTGGTGGCATTACCGTGGAATGTATAAATAAATAAATTCAGTCGAAAAACAATTTTGCAAGATGGAAAGGTATGAGACGCCGTGTGATAACGTGGAGTTCTGGCAATTTTAAATACATTTGCTTGTACTATTTAACATAAACAATTATAATCCGAAGAGTTCCGGGCGGTGACATTACTGTGGAATGTTTAAATAAATAAATTCCGTCGAAAAACAATTTTGCAAGATGGAAACGTATGAGACGCTGTCTGATAACGATTCTCGCCCCATTTTGGATATCTTGTTAACACCTATATTTTGAGAAGTGCACTTGCCATTTTGATAGTTTAGAAAAAAATTATCGGTCGACACATTTGGCTCAAGTAAATTGATATATTTTTGAACAACATTATAAAATTTATCAGTTATGGTGAATTTCCATACAGTTTTTGTTTTTGTGACAGGGATGGTGACCGACATTGTTTTGTTTATGTCAGCAATATCGTTCACTTTCATGGCATGTATTTCAGTGGTCCTGCAAGCACCCATAATGCCCATTATAAGAGCAACCTAAAAAAGTATCCTATATATTATTATTTATTTAATATATTATTACGAAGTTGATATTTTACCTTTGTTGCAAGACATATTTCATCTGGAGCTTTGCATAAGAATTAATCAATTTCCTTGGAGTAAATGTTTTTGATTGTATAGCCTGATAGGCCTCGGATTTTCTTTTTAAAACTAAATGCTATCAAGTTTGTAAATAGAAAAATTTATGTTGAGATTTTAAAAACGTATCGATGACGTCATTGTCAAAAAGTGACGCGTCAAAAAAATAGTCAAATTGTGGCAATTAATTAGGTATCAAACTTCTGTTAAAAACTTTTGTTCTAAAATTAATAATACTAGAGAGGTCACAGTCATCAATGCACAGTAGTACTGCTCATTTCATCAAATTCCCATTACAAAATAAGAGATGAATAACTTGTATTTATTAAGTAATAATGCCAAAAACAAATTTCACAAGTTACATAATAATAACGCCGATTTCCTGTTATCCGAGTACGGCGTTTATCGTAGCCATTTTGTGACCTTTGGACTAACTCATTTTAACGGTATGCAACGCTAAAATCGCCGATCTTTCCGGTTCGCTGCATATAAAATAAATTACAAATTTGTGTATTGTCCGAAAATCAGTTTAAGTAATGAATGTTCATTGAATTTAGTAATTACGTCTTAAGAATAATTGCTAGATGTTTAGAAAATCAGTTTAAGCAATGAATGTTCATTGAATTTAGTAATTACGTCTTAAGAATAATTGCTAGATGTTTAAAAAATTGTTTCATGTTAATTTGAATGTTATATCACTCTATAAAGGGACATCTACAATGATTTTTTTTTATAAAAGTAGTGTCAAGTGTTCAAGTCGATTCGATTTTGTTGCCAACATCATGTTTTGTCTCAAGACAGTAACGTCTGCAGCAATGTTTCTCAAAGAGTATGCGAAAATATTTGGGAACTTAGTCTAACATTTTGTTTAACACAAAACAAAAAATATTTTCTAGTTAGAAAATACATGTTACACACATTGAGGTTGACACCTTACTTTTTAGTAATTTAGTTTCACATTATGAGTTTATTGTGAAAAATAACATATTTACAAAAAAAATTATATACAGGGTGTCAATTTGATTTTTTTTTAAATTACTCAAAACCGTTTGGGCGGTTCGAAGGAGGAACCAAAATGGCGTAGGTAGTGTCGATCCCTTACCCACCCTTTAAGCCACAGCCAGCTCCATCTAAAAAAAGTAAATGGCACCCCCTTACTTGTGATACATCGTTGGAAAGCTCTTGAAAAATCCTTTCTAGTCACTATTAATACAATATGATTTGATGAACTAGTTTTGGATTTAAGTGCAAATAAAGTGCAAAAGTGTTCTATGTATTATATTCAAATAATGTTTATTTCTTTCTCAGTCATTGACCCCTTGTACCCGTTGGGTGTCGGGGTTTTGTTCTACTGCTTGTAGAACTCTGTCCACTGTTTTCTCACTTTTGTTAGGTCCTTTGCCTATTTCCAGCTTTTACCTCTACTCTTTAGCGTTTTCATGATCGTGTCATTCCACGTTTCTCTCGGCCTACCTGTTGACTTATTTCCTCCTACTTTTGCTTCCCATGCTTTTTTACTAACCTATCGCAGCCTATTCTGCTTATATACGTCTTCTATTTTCCTTTGCTCTGGTAATATGAGCGTTTTCTTTGAGGTGCTGAAGCTCTCCTTCAGCAAATTAGCACATTTACCTAATTCAATGTTCAAATTAGCCCCCATTTGCTAGCGATCTGAACGTGTGATAACTATTGAAATGCATGTAATATATCCGGACTGATATTTCCTATCTCGAATATTAAATTTTTCACATTGTTTGATCTATCAATCTAATCTCGAGATTTAATCTCTGATTAATAGTCCATTATATGCACTAATACATAGAAAATATAACGACAGTGTAACCGAATGGGTAGAATACCTACTCCAAAAACATTCTATCGCAAGAGTAATCATATAGAGATATATTAATCGTTAATTTAACTTTCGCCAGCGACTAATTAAAACACTATCATTAATCAGGCAGGTTTCACCGGAACAACTTTAACACTAATTATGTTAAATATTTGTCCGCGAAAATTATAGACCATAATTCACATCTAATCTACGCACTAAGCGGAGTAGACTGTATACTTACATTATAATTAATGGAGAGTTTCCTGCATAAAACGCGAATGAATTTATTGTACATCACTACATCATAATTTCGTATAAACACGTTTTATTATACGAAATACGTACGTATACGTATACAATACGTATACGTACGTATTGTAACGTACGTACGTAACGTACGTATTATATACATATACGTATACAATACGTATACGTATTGTTAATTACTGAGATAAAAATGATCATTTTAACCTAAGTATAGTTACTTATACCTACGTTTATATCTAAATTATTTTTAAACAAATGTAATAATTTTAAAAAAACGTAATACAACTAAGTAGTAAAATAACAATAAATTATAAAAAATGCTCAATTTCTGACAGATATTGGCCAAGAACAATTGACAACGTTAAATGTTCGCTAATCCGAACATTTCAACTCGGCAAATAGAAAATCAAGTTAAGAGCGCGGTTTTTCGGGCGTAAAAGTGTTTTTCAACTTAAACGCTGTTAATAATCACTTTCACTTTATATTTTCTGTACCATAAATTATCAAAATAAATACTACGTGTCACTATATAGTCAGTTGTACGATTATTTACGTTTTTCTATGAAATTTCATTAAATCTTCAATTTTTGCCGTTTTTCATCTTCATGTATTGTCTTTGCAAATATTTGCACAATTTTAAAGCTTTACATGAATATAGTCCTCGGCGTAACTCCGCCAAGGACGGTCCCAAGTCCGGCTGAAAAAGGAGGAGGGTTGTGCGCAGGGCCAGCAACCCTGTCACGTAAAAACCACAAGCCGCTAACGAAACTTCTACGAGCCTCGGAACAAACCGGACGGATAGAATGATGACAACTACGGCAATGACAATGGACACGAGAAAGATAAAACATATAGGATGCTGGAATGTTCGCACCATGTACGAAATAAGCAAGTCACACCAAGTAGCAGAAGAAATGGAAAGAAATAATATAATAATATTGGCTCTAAGCGAAATCAGGTGGAAAGGAGTTGGGAAAACCAAATTGCAAAATGGTAAAACCGTCATATACTCTGGGAAAACACAGGAGGAAGATAGACACAAAAGCGGAGTAGCCTTTATGCTAGGGAAAGAAGCTGCAATGGCTCTAATAGAGTGGGAAGGGGTATCTGATAGAATAATAACGGCGAGATTCAAAGCCAGATTCAAAAACCTATCGATAATTAACGCGTATGCGCCAACAAATGAAGCAGAACAAATCACTAAAGAAGAATTTTATGCACAGCTGCAGTCAACTTACGACAAATTACAAAACAGACATAAAAAAGACATGCTAATAGTAATGGGAGACATGAATGCCAAGATAGGGTCATGTAATACAGGAAGGGAGACTGTAATGGGGAAAGAAGCACTAGGAGTAATTAATGAAAATGGAGAAATGTTTGCAGACTTCTGTACCCAAAACAGCCTAATGATAGGAGGCAGCATGTTCCCCCACAAAAGAATACATAAAGAAACATGGACTTCAAGAGGTGGTCAAACGAAGAACCAAATAGAACATATCACAATCGACAAGAAATGGAGGCATTCCCTACTAGATGTACGGGCGATGAGAGGAGCAGATGTGGGTTCCGATCATATGCTGGTGAGAGGGAAAATAAAGATTAAGCTAGCCAGTATAAAAAAACCATCAATGGAAAAGCGAGAAAGATACAATGTACAATGGCTGAAAGATGGCAGTGAGTGTGCAGAAGAGTATAGAACAAAATTGAGAGAAGTAGCCAATACAATCCCAAATCCAGAAGAAAGTACTATTGAAGAATTATGGGAAAGATATAAATGCATATATAAACAAACGGCTAAGGAGGTAATAGGGATACAAAAAGGAACCAATAAACCTGTCTCAAGAAACGTGGAAGAAAATAGAACAACGAAGACAAATAAAACACAATATAATAGAGAAAGAACAAGAAGACAAAGAGCGATTAAAAAGAGAATATACAGAAAAAGATAAAGAAATTAAAAGAAGTGCCAGGAGAGATAGGAGAGAGTACCAAGAGGATCTACTTGTGGAAGCAGAAACAGCGGCGAGACAAAATGATTTAAGAACTTTATATAAAACAACAAAGAAATTGAGTGAAACTGGAACAACAAGCACCGTGCATGTGAAAAAGAAAGAGGGTAAAATATTAAAAAATTAAAAAGAAATAATTGCAAGGTGGCTAGAATATTTCAGAGAAGTATATGCTAAGAAAGAGATAGAACAAGAACTAGAAGAGGAAGAAATAAGCGAGGAACTAAACTTACCAATAACAGAATTTACACATGACGAAATAAACAATGCAATTAAACAACTAAAAGGAGGAAAAGCAGCCGGAATAGATAACATCACGGCAGAGCTACTAAAAGCAGACAGAGAAACCTCAACAAACATTCTGTACATACTAATAAACAAGATATGGAAAGAAGAGAAAGTACCCGAGGAATGGAAGAAGGGAATAATTGTTAAAATACCGAAAAACGGAGACCACACGAAGTGCGAGAACTGGAGAGCTATAACGCTGCTGAATGTAACAAGTAAGGTAATGACAAAGATAATGCTGGAGAGGATGAAAGGAGAAACAGACCGAATACTTAGACCTAACCAAGCCGGATTCAGGGGAAACAAAGCATGTACAGATCATATAAGTACTTTGAGAATCATACTGGAGCAAACCCTGGAATGGCAGAATAAGATATATATGAACTTCATCGACTTTAAACAAGCCTTTGATCGAGTGGATCGAGAAAGGATGTGGGACATACTAAGAAGATACGGACTTCCGTCCAAGTACATCAGAGTAATAAGAATTTTCTACGAAAATTATACCGCGCAAATTATGCATAATGGGCAACTAACTGAACCAATAAGCATAGACAGCGGAGTGCGACAAGGATGCATATTATCGCCAACAATATTTCTGATACTGGTGGATTGGATTATGAAGAAAACAACACGAAACAAAACAGGAATAAGATGGGATGCTTTCAGCCAACTTGAAGATCTAGAATTTGCCGATGATGTATGTTTGATATCTGAAAAAAGACAACACATGCAGAAGAAAACCAAAAAACTGTCCAAAGAAGCAAAAAAGATTGGACTCAGCATAAACACAAAGAAGACAAAAATAATAAAAATAAACACTGAACGAGAGATGGGAATATTTGTTGAGGAAGAAGAAATAGAGAGTGTGCAAAAATTCTGCTACTTGGGGAGTATACTAGACAAAAATGGAAGAATAGAAGAAGAAGTGAATGCAAGAATAAACAAGGCACAGAATGCGTTCTACATGTTAAGGAAAATTTGGGGTTCCAATGAACTAACACTAGCAACTAAAGTCAGAATATTCAATACGAATGTGAAAAGCATACTATTGTATGCATCAGAAACATGGAAAACAGAAAAGAGAGTCATAAAGAAGACACAAACATTTGTAAATAAGTGCTTAAGGAAGATTTTAAAGATATACTGGCCAAACCGTATAACGAACAAAGAACTATGGAAAAAAACAAAACAAGAATCAGTAGCAATAACGATTAATAGAAGAAAGTGGAAGTTTATTGGGCATACCTTGAGGAAAGATGGGAATGACATAACAAAACAAGCCTTAGATTGTCAACCAACAGGGAAGAGGAAAGTGGGCAGACCAGCAGAATCATGGAAGAGAAGTACAGCAAAAGAGATAGAGATGAAGGAAATAACATGGGGAGAAGTAAAAGCAGTAGCGAAAAACAGAGAAGAGTGGAGGAAGTTCGTAGAAGCCCTATGCTCCGATTGGAGCCAAGAGGATTAAAGTAAAAAGTAAGTACATGAATATAGACCTGATTCTACGTGACACTATATAGTTTATAATTAAAATTACCAATTGTTTACCATATTATTTAAATAATTTGATTCAGAGAAATTATATTTATCTATTCCAAAAATATATCCTGAAACCTTGTAAAATACTGTATCTAATTAATTAACAGATGTTTTTATGGTTTTATTAATTATTTAAAATGTACCTAAATTGAATGCCCCGCCGTGAAAATGGTTGAAAATATGTTTCAAGCAGTTCATGTGTTCGCTACGAGATGAAGCAATGACATAATTGCCATGCCATGTTGCCAAGAACTCTGTCAACAGCCTCTCTAACAGAAGTTTGAAATATGCGAATCGAGTGCAATTCAAGGTAATTTTTTTACCGCTGTTTTTTCAGCTCTCTCGGGGGCTCTGCCGTGTGAACGAACGCCGACTTTATTTTTCGGACTTTGCATTTAAACCGCGAAATATCGTATTCTTATAATTTTTAATGCAGGACATTCTAAATCTTTGCAACGCGAATGATGATTAACACAATGATAAGGCCCATTAATTAAATCATCAATCATTGTTGCCACATCACCATGGGCATTATCGTAAATGGGTTTTTTGTGCTCTTTTTCTGTAATAAGGAAATTAGTTTCTTATTTAATATTTTTCCAGCAGCTAAGAAAACATTTTTGTCATTTTTCAAAGAGTATAATCTCTTCCCATATTTTTTTATGGTATGGTTAAAACATTCATTTTTTGTGACATCCTTCCCATACACACAAATCTCGGAATATGGAAAAGAACTACACAGCGCACAAGTAAATTGTCACAGGAAGATAAAATAGTCTAACTAAATATAAAAATATAAAATATGAAATAATAATTGTCACAGGGAGGAATTAGTCATACACAAAATACAGACATAATAATTGTCATAGGGTGAAAGAAGAAAATTGTCACGGGGGAGACAGAAGATTATAAAACACACACACAATACCAAAACGCACAATAAACAAAGCAGAAACACACGAAGAAAGCACAACGATAAGTGAATAGGATTTTCAAATTAACTATGCACCCGAATGTAAAGAAACCAAAATGTATCTATTTGCATGTGGGGTGTTGTTGAAATCTCTAGGGCGGAATGCACGCACCTCCTAATACTTAAGGAAGGGATAAGTATGTATACAAAATTTGGGTCTTAAGGAGATAAGGAGATAAGTTCTTGGGTCGTAAATAACTCCCATCTTAATAGTTTTTTGGACACTTGAAGAGGTCATCAAGAGCCTGCTTATATTGACACCAAACATTTCATTTAAAGTCAAAAATAAAAGTAATTAAAATAAATATGGTCTCAGTTTACTTAAAATTTTATTAGGGTAACAGAAATTGAAGGAAACCCGTTTTCCAATATTATTTCCCTATGTTCCGCAATCAAAAAATTCCTCGTCACGATAATGAAAACGGAATTAGCTATGTCAGGCGTCTATTTATTTTTAAATAAAAGTGATCTTAAAATGTAAGAAATGTTTCATATCCTTTTTTTTTTTGGCTAATAAGCTTACAGTAATCTCAATAAGACTGAAATTTGGTCACATAAATTACTAAACTTGTAAAAGGATTTAGTGAATTTAATCAAATATATATATTACATTTTTAAGAAATTATTCCCTGATATTAAAATATATAATATAATAATAATAATAATAATAATAATAATAATAAAAATCATAATAATAATCCCTACTACTCCTCCACCTATGGCGTAATTGGTTACTGTCATTATTTGAAAGAGAATGCTGACCCAATTACAAAATATAATGTATCGGAAATACAGTGTTGGCTCGTAAATTAGCAGGCATCGAAAAAAAAAATCTCGCGCTGTTGTAAAATTATTTGTAGCCCGCCGCAAAAAAACACATCATTGCCTGCAAGCAATACAAATTGGCAACATCTAATATTTTTTTTGCTCACGCACACCCAAATTACGCTAGAAGTGAATGCAAAATATATTACAGAGCGCTTTAAAATCTAATCCTGGCGGATTTATCAACAACTACAGCCCAGTTTTCGCGCCAAAGCCCCGCTCTTAATGTTTCAATAAAGTTAATGATAATGGGTTATGGACTCATAATGCTATGTAGTTAACCCAATTTGCACAAAGTCGAATAATAACAGTTTAAAGAACTTCAAGATAAAAAACATAACAGTTTACTTTAATGCTGATTTCAGCTAAGTTAACTGCTGGTTTCGCTTACTTTACGAAAGATTTCAGAAACAAATCAGGTTAATTAAATATTTGTAATGCGTAAGACGTCGAATTTTTCTTGTAGAGTTTAATTTTTGTTTAATGATCCTTTGACAGTGGTACTTCCATGTGTCTCAAATAAAAACCAGTTATTACTCGAAGTAATGACGATCTCTACCTACAAAATTGAATGCCAATTATTTTGCAAAGAAAAATTCAACTTTCTATTGATGTTCAAATTATGGCACAAATTCATTAAAATTAAACATACATAATATACATTCTAATAACAATTTCAATTTCCGACCATGATTTGTTTTGTTTTCAGGTGATGACGTCATCGGTATGTTTTAAATGACAACTTCTATTTTTTGGGGTTTTTTTTTTTCGCCAAAATTGCCAAAAAAAATTTAAGCAAAAGACAATGGAAAATTAGAAATAATTTTAATATGAGCCGTTTATTTTGAAAGTGGTGCAAGTCCATTTAAAAAAAAACGAAATTATGCATGAATTGCACGTGAAACATGTTTTTACATCTTACGATAAAATAATCATCGAGGTCCAAAAAAAATCCTTATCATCGTTGGAGTTGAAATTTTTATAGTTACCTGAATAAGAAAATATTTATTTTGATAGTGGTGTAACTCCATTTTTAATTTCTCTATATATTATATGAGAAAGTATTGTGTTCGTGCAAATTTTTAAACCCCCGATCTCAATGAAAATGTCCGTTTTGAGGCCCCCTCAAATTAGGCCCATTTTTGAAAAATATTTTATCCGTGTGTGTATGGATATGTGTATGGATGTGATAACGTTTTCGTAAACACAATAACTCATGACGATCATTGAATATAATTTGAGAATTATAAATTAAGATTTTTGTAATAAAATCTAGATTTGAAAAGGTTTTGGAAAACATTCGACAACCGGAAGTGGGTGGTTAGCCTTATGGTACTTTTGTTTTTTATCAATAATTTCAAAAATATTACATATATTTGAAAAATATTTTAATTAAAGTAAAAGGCAATTACAAAGTGCACATATTTTGTAAGAAACTAAATTTAATAGCAATCTTGCTTTGCGGGAAAAATTACGTTGAAATTTACTTTTTTTTCATTTTATTCATATTAATATGAAAAGTCGTGTGCTTTCCACACAAGATTTTATAATTTTCGAGTAGCGTAAGCTTTAGATAAATGATATAAAGCAACATAAATAAGAATCTAGTTGCGGTTGCCTTAATTTTTTTTAAAACGTCAGCAGTGGGCGTGGCTGTCATTACAGTTGTAACGGTCCGGAAACGCCTTCGACAGAAACTGCCTTTTAATAATTAATTGGCGCACAGGCCTCCACTGTAGGCGACCGTATTCACACTTTTTTGTTGTGGTGACGAGTTCGCTATATTTGTGTGAGTTTTAAATCGTTGGTGAGACGCCACCATAGAGAGAAATCAGTTGCCTTCCGTGTAGTACAGACGTGCAGAGGAACCGTTTTAATTGGTATACCACCATCCGGTTTCCGGGATAATAAACGGGGACTCATTTAACCACCCTTGAGGGGATTGAGGCACCAAGTACAAGGCAAAGTACTATCCATACGCTCACAACATCCGAGTAAGTAATTAAGCCCGATATTTTATCCTTTTCGTAAAGCCACGTGTCCGGCCTTTGTTACTAAGGCCATGTGCTTTGCAGGCGTTTTTTTACGGGGTAAGGGCTAAGTAGCTCAGCCAACCAGTTCTTGGCTAAAGGCAGCGATCATCCTGCTCTGAGGCCTGGAATCGAGTGATCGGCGTCCCCGACGCATACCGCCGCCGTCCAGGAGCCGAACTCAACCCGCCAGCGAAGACAGACTAGGAACACAGGCCAGATGTTGATATTTATTTTTTGTTCTCCTTTGAGTTTAATTCCATATTGATATATCGTTTATTTCTTTTGTGTAAAATTTGCGTTACGTGTTTCGTGCCGTACGTGTTTTGCGCTTGTGTAAGAGAAAGTCGCTCCGACGGCCCTTTGAATCGCGCGATAAGGAGCTTGCGATATTCGGCCGAATATGGTGAACCCTGCGTGATAGGGTTGCGTACGGAGGTATTTATTTCAGGAAGCGTAGGCACGGTGTCCTGTCGTTTGTGGGAATGAACGCCGATATTTTACACTACAAAATTCACACCTGTTATTTTTTGTTCCCCCCGCGTTTTCTCGATCGGGCATTCGTTTCAGTTTTCAGTTCTTATTCTCACTGCGAGATTTAAATCTGGTGGTGTTGGCGCCATATGGTCAGCCGTTGTGACAGTTCGTGATTTCTGAACTTCGCTGACTGTCTGCCGTCCACCCACGCAGGTAGGGTGGAGCCACGCTTTGCGACGAAGTAGGGACGAGGATAAATTACGTGGAGCCTTTTTTTAACCTTTTTATAGAAATACGGCCAGTCGGTCTCATGAAAATGGAAGAATTGTGGACTCAGATGAAGGAAACTCCGAAATCAGTTTTAACTTTAATCGTGGGGGTAGTAGAAGACGACGAATAGTTGCAATTTCATCAAGCTCTGAATCTAATGACGATAATGTAGTGGAGAAACATATTATACCAAAGCTGGAAAGATTATTCCAGCAAGACAGTTCGAGAATAGCGACTGTAAGTGTTAAAAAAAATTGCGTAAAACTCATAACACTAGATGAGAGAAAAACCATATTCGATAAATTTTGAAAAATTGGAGATTTCAATAAACAAAATATTTATTTATACGGATGTACTCGACTTTCTGGTATAAAAAGGCGACGTTCTAGAAATTACAAAGGTTTGCAGAGGATAAGCACCATTAAGTATCATCTAAGCACAACTAACGAAAACATTGCCGTATGCAAGATTTTTTTTTAAACACGTTTGTTATATCTGTAAAACATTTGGACCGTGGTCTTCGTAAAGATGAAATAGGGACAGATTTACGTGGATGTATGGAACGATCTAGGAATAAAACGAACCAAGTGTATGTTGATGCTGTAAAAACACATATTCAAAGTTTTCTCAAAGTCAAAGTATTCAAAGTCATTATACAAGATCTCATACTGCAGGAAGAAAATATCTACATTCTGAATTAAATATAAAGAAGATGTTTGACTTGAACGAATGTAACGAAAGTGATTCGAACTATGTTATGAATGGACATATAGAAGAATTTTTAAAACTCAGTTTAATTTACATTATCACACTCCAGAAAAAGGTACTTGCCAAAAACGTGATTTACTTATTATGAAGATTAAATCATTGGATAACATCAAGGAAAAAGCAAAACTTAGTAAAGAACATGAAGCTCATTTGAAACATGCCGAATTCGCTACAAAATCTTTACAAGCTGATAAAGAACTATCATCAAGTCAACCCGACTATTATTTCGGTTTTTTCGCTTGATTTGCAAAATACTCTTCCCTATCCCAAGTTACAAGTTTCAGTTGCATACTACAAACGAAATATGTGTGTGCTTAATCTTCATCTTCTTCTTCTGGCGTTCGATAATTTTCATGATGATGAAGCATTTATCGTTAATTTTCATGATGATGAAGTATTTATGTATGTTTGGGATGAGATCATTGCTTTAAGAGGATCAAAGGAAGTAGCATCGTGTTGCCCTAAACACATACAAAATGTCATTACGCAAAAACACAATATCAACGTACAGTGACATGTGTACGGGGCAAAATAAAGGCAAATAAAAAACATAAAGTTGGCTCTAGCTTGGTTAAAAATAGTCCAGTCCTATTACAATAATATTGAAACTAGTGATCATAAGTTTTTACTGTCAGGACATTCATATTTACTGAACGATCGAGATTTTGGACTCATTGAAATAGCACTACGAAAATCAAATTTTATTTAGTCCCAGAAGATTATCATAAAATAATTGAACAGTGTTTCAGAAGAAATAAATGTATGCTTAAGCACATAAAACGCGATGATTTCATTTCAACAAAGACCCTAGAAGGTGCGGTTTTTGAAATATCAAAAAACACTCCAGGAGAAAAAAATTATTGGTTGAAAATATGTAGGATGCATTTTTAAAGAAATGAGCTTAGAAGTTATTTTATAAAACCTCTAAGGAATCAACTACAGAATTTAAAACAATGGATCTACATCCAAGACGGGGAAGACCCAAACATTTTAATAACATAAAATTATCACCGCTCTACAAAGCATCTATACCCTTATCCTCAGCTAAATACAAACATATGACTGATTTACAATTATTTCAAAAACTTTTTCCATGGTGGAAATGAAGATTTGAAGTCAATAAATTAAAAACCATGACTATATTTTTTATGTATAATGTTGTTTAAATATGTTGTTTATATGCAACTTCGCTTCACATAATATGAATAAAAGTTTTTTTTTAAACCGTGAATTCTAAGCAATTAAAAACGATATAAGTCACATTCTTGAAGATTTATTAATTTTGATAGTGGTGTAAGTCCATTTACGGTCACAAAGTACCCATATTTCTTCAAGCAATTCTAATATATCTTATATAGTTCAAAAATTAAACTATTTGAGACTACAAAGAACATAAAGCGAGACTACTAGTGATCATCAATATATTTGAATTGATTAAATTGCGAACCCTTAAATATCTCCATATGAAAGAAAATGCACTTACACCACTATCAAAATAAACGTCTCTTATATGCTGGATTAAACTAACAGTAGATAAAACAACACAGCTTCTGGACCACCCCCCGCAGAGATTTCGATTAATTTAATTCGCGGTTTGATTCGCCTTAATCGCGCAAATAGCTGGCGTAATTAGAGCAATTATGGATTATCCCATTAAAACGCGAATCCGCCACTTTAATGATGTAATTACCCGCAAACTCAGCCGATTAACGCGAATCAAACCGCGAATTAAATTAATAGAAATCTCTGCGGGGGGTTGGTCCAGAAGCTGTGTTGTTTTATCTACTACTAACTTTAGTTCAAATACACTGAGCAATAATCGGGACCTCTACACTATGAATGAAGCGTGCAACACAAACACGAAGAGCGTAAAAGCAAGGTGTTCCACTTTGATCCGTTCTACTATATAATGGTGTAGGGTGTCTAACACAGTTTTTTTTTACATATGTACAAATTTTGACCACTCCTTTTTGTTTTTCGCCATTGTTCTTGCCTCTGCCCATTATTTTCCTCTGTTTTTCAGAATCTCTTTTATGGAGTTGTTCAATGTTTGTCGTGGTCTTCCTCTGCTTCTTAGGCTTCTTCGTTTTCCAGGTCTGGCTTCCCGTATTCTCATAACTGGCCTTGTGTTTCTCATTCTTTGTAGATGACCCCACCAGCTCAGTTTTCTTCTTGTCATAAATTTCTCTAACGATTCTGCTTCCAACTCTTCTCTGATTTGGGTGTTTCTGATTTTGTCCCTCCTTGTAACGCCTCTTACTCTTCTGAGGTATTTCATTTCAGTTGCCTGTAATTTGCTCTTTTCTTTCTTGGTTGGTGTCCATGATTCGCAGCTATATGTTAATATCGGTCTAAAAACCGATTTGAATACTTTTATTTTTGTCTGACGGGATATTTCGTGTTTATTTATGAACATCTTGTTCAGCGCGTAGTAAGTTTTCTATTGTCTTTTCTATTCTGCTGTTTATCTCCGTTTCTTGCTTGCCATCCTTATTTATTTCTACTCCCAGATATGTCATGGTTTCCACTTGTTCTATGTTTGTGTTGTCTATTCTAATGATTATTTTTGTAGGTTCCCCGATTACCATTCCTTATGTTTTGTTTCTATTCATCTTCATGCCATATTCTTTTAGTACCTTATTCCATATGTTTAGCCTGTATTGTAGATCGTCTTCCCCTTTCGCTATTATTATTACATCGTCCGCGAATGCACCTTCCGAGATTTCCACTCTCTGCATATATTTGAATCCAATCAGTAACTTTTTGGTTTTCTGGGTGCATTTTTTAACATCTCGTCCATGTAGACGATGAACAATGTTGGACTCAAGCCTCGCCCTTGCCTTAATCCTTCTTTCGTTTGAACGGTTCTGATTTCTGATTACCATGTATTATCACGTTTGTGTTTGTGTTGTAGATTTGTTTAGTTATTCTGATTAGTTTGGGGTTGACTCCTCGTTCTTTAAATATATCCCATAGCTTTTCTCTGTTCACCAAGTCAAAGGCTTTTTCCATATCTATAAAACCCAAGTAGCCGTCTTTTTTTTGTATTTTTGATTTCTCTTCTGATTGCAGGCTATGTCCATTTCTGAAGCCACTTTGTAATTCATCTAATGTTGGTGCTATCTTTGTTCTTCTGTGTTTTGTCTAGGATATGTTCATACATTTTCATAGTTGTGTCTAGTAATGTTATTCCTCGGTAGTTTTGTCACTTTTTTCTGTCCCCTTTTTATATACTGGAACTATTTGTGCAGTTTGCCAGTCTTTCAGAATTTGTTCTTTTTGCCACACTGAGTTGTACAGTTCCAAAAGTAGTTCTAATCCTTTCCTCCGTATATTCTTTATCATTTCAGCCGTGATTTTGTCCGATCCGGGTGCTTTTCCATTTTTCTTTTACTTTATTGCCTCTTTTAGTTCTTCCATAGTCATTTCTTCATATGATTTTTCCTCGTGTCTGGTTGTTTCCTCGTTCTCTGATGTTTCTCCAACCGTGCCCGTGCCCAAAAGCTCTTCAAAATACGTTTTCCACCGCTCCATAATTTCTTTTCCATCTGTTATTTGCTTTCCTTCTCTGTTCTTTATTTGTCTGGTGTTGAATCTCTTTTCATTTCGGCAATTTTTGAGTACTTTATAGAAGAGTCTCTGGTTCCCTTTACTGCTCGATTATTTCGCCAAACACTTTCCATGTTTCCTTCTTTGATTATATTATTAATTCCTTGACTTTTTTTCTTTTTTCTTTATATTTATTATAGCTGCCTTCTGTCTTTTGTGATAGACAGTCTTTCCACGCTTTTTTCTTTTCTCTAACTTCTTTTTTTATTTCCTCCGTCCACCATGCAGTTTGCTTTTTGTTATTGCTACTTTTGTGTGTGCCGCAAATTGTTTTCGCTGTGTCTAGTGTAAGATTTTTTAAATACTTCCACTTCTCTTCCATACGTCCATATCTGTGTATTTCTTTGCAATTCTCAACTTAGCTTGTAATAGCTTCTGTGAACTTCTTACTTGTTTCTTCTTCTCTCAATTTGTATGTATTTATATGTTCGTACTGTTGTTTTTCAATTGGGGGATTTTCTGTTTATTTGCCTATATCTTTTAGTTTTAACTTTTTGTCACTACTAGGTAATGGTGCTTTCCAATCTCTGGTCCTTTTTCACTTTTGTATCTGTTACTGTTTCTCTGTTTTGTTGTTCAGCCAGTAAATAATCAATTATTGATTTTTCCTTCCTGCTCTTAACTTGTCTGGTGTATTTGTGAATGTCTTCCTGTGCGAAGAAAGGGTGCGAACTGGTTGAACAGTAAATAATACTAAATATTGAACTAACTTTAGTTCAAATACTTTTTGAGCAATAATCGAGACCTCTACACTATGAATGAAGCGTGCAACACAAACACGAAGAGCGTAAAAGCAAGGTGTTCCAGTTCAACATACATAAATCTTACTGATCAAATATAAATGGGCTTATCGGCATTTCTATTAACATACAAAATTAGATGTGTGCTAGTTATGTTTGAAGAATATCCGGACCCCACCAGTCATGCAAAATATCAAATGCATACACATCAATTAATTTCCTGAATTGGTTGGCGTGTTTTATATTTTTTATTATTATTTTTGCAATCTTTCGGTCTGCGCGTGTTAAAGCGAGCGAAAATTGTAATTGCATAATTTCAGTGGAAGGTTATTCCTCTGCAAAATTAAATATATCAATCCTGAACACGCAAGCATCTGCAATTCCCTGCACAAGCACTCGCCTGTATAGGAAATTAATTAAGGCAAATAAGAATGCCATTCATTGCATGCAGAAACGTATGATTGTAATTTAATTCCGAAAGAGTATGATTTATTTACATATATACATCCGATAGCCTGTGTACGTACAATGGTCTTATTTGTTCTGGGTTTGGTAGCTTACAATACTCAGAAACTCCTAAAAATCACGTGCTTGTACTGCGCAATTACACTTATAGATGGACAGATAATAAGCCAACCTCGATTACGAAATCATTTAAAGGCAGTTTCAGCTGATATCATTAGCGCGGATTTAGTTGATATAAACGCAATAATCATTCCCTTATTTATAACCGAATTAAACGCATTATTTAAAAGTACAAAAATATGCATATAGTAAACACCAAGCTGATATATAAATTTTCAAAGTCCTAAATAGGTGCAACGGCATCCACTCCCATTCTCACATCAATCAAACCATTGAAACGCTATTCAGTTGACAATTAATTATCAATAAACGAGGCGAAATCATGACGTAATCATTATCGCACGCCTATTAACATCAGTCGGCATTACACACTTCAGATTACAATAGATTACACGGAAATCATGATATCAAAACGTACAGGTTCATAAGACTACAATCATTGCGAATAAGTGCACGAGAACTTGTCTATTAATTACACAGACCTACATTTTTTTTTTCATGAAAAAGTGTTTCAAGTTTAATGGGTGTCCTCTAGTTAATGGGTGTGCTGATCACAAATCTGAGCTTAGTTTTTATCCAGCACGTCAGGTTTTCAGGAAAAGTATGTTTGAAATTTTTCATAGAAACTGCCAAATATATTGAGAAAATATTTATTGAAACTATATATAATACAAAATTACACTGCAAAATTGAGTTGTTCATTAAAAAAAACAATGCAGTATTATCTACGTTAGACAATCGTTGTTTTTTTTTTTTTGAATATAATCGTTCTCTTTCTCCTCAAAACTGCGTTTTGTAGTTTTCTTTTTGTGGATTTTTGTGAGCGAGACCGTCTTCAAGGTCCAGCAGTAATCAGCCATCATTATAATATCCCATCTTCCTTGGTAACGTCTCTCCGTCTCCTTTATGTCTTGATGGAACCTCTCTCCCTGTTCCTCGCTGACAGCTCCAAGATTTTCGGGAAAAGAATTAACGTGGAAATTAAGAAAATGAAGTTTGACTCTCATATTGCATCCCTGTTTTGTATAATTTTCGACCATGTTGGCTACAATTTCTTTGTAGTTTGGAAACTTGCTGTTTCCAAGGAAACCGTCTATGACTTCTTCGAAAGGACTCCATGCTTCAGATTCATCCTGGGTCATTGTATTCTGGAACAATCTGTCCGATTTTAAGGTTCGAATTTGAGGGCCTACAAAAATTCCTTCTTTACGTTTAGCTACAGAAAGTGCAGGAAATTTGTCGCAAATGTATTTAAAGCAGTCACCTTGTATATTTAAAGCTTTTACAAAGTGCTTCATCAATCCTAACTTTATGTGAAGGGGAGGCAAAAGAACTAATTTTGGGCCAACTAATGCATCACGCAGCACATTTTTTTGTCCCGGTACAAGTCTTTCTCTGAATGGCCATTCTTTCTTAACGTAATGTAAATTTCGTGCTCGACTGTCCCACTCGCACAAAAAACATGGATACTTTGTGAATCCAGACTGCTGACCCAAAAGCATAGATATTATTTTGAGGTCTCCACAGAGTTGCCAACAATATTCGCTATACTTTATTGTATTTAGCAACAGCTCAAAATTCTCATACGTTTCTTTGAGATGCACGGAGTGAGCATCAGGCACCGAGGCATAAGTATTACCATTGTGCGACAAGACACCCTTCAGACTTCTCTTAGAAGAATCAATAAATAACCTCAAGATGTGGAATCGTAATTGTCAGCTCCCAGTTTCATGACTACTTCAGGAATTTTATTACAATTCACCAGTGAACCCTCTTGAGAGAAATATTCCGCGAACTCTTCTTCACGATGCCTATACCACGAAAATATGGTTCCTGGAGCCAACAGATTTTTGTCTTTCAGTCGTGAACCTAAGATTTGTGCAGCATCCTTCGATAGGCCCAAGTCTCTCATTAAGTCATTTAGTTCAGCTTGGATAAACTGTTGAGGTTGGTTTACATCAGGATTGAATTCGATTTTTCATTTGAACTTTCATCTGATGATTGCTGTTGGATGGTGTGAAGAAAAGGTGAAGGAATGGGAATTCCTGGTCCATGAGGTACATATCGTTTAGCAGACGGTAAATCAGGATACTGAATAGTATGTTTATTTTTCGAATTGAAACCCTTGACATCGCAGGAGCTAAAGTAACAGTCGTCTCCATGGTTTTTTTGTTCCCTCTATACCATAGGAATACTAAATGGTAAAGAGTTACGTGTACCTTTTTTCCATTCTCTCAGTAGCTCGACACACTGAAAGCACACTTTGTGTGGAGCCCAAGGTTTGTCCTGATCACCAAACTTTACACCGAAGTAAGCGTGATAAGCTTTCTTGATAAATTCTGTAATGTTTCGTTGATGCTTTGCTATCGTTAAATCACCACACACGTAACAAAATATATCAGGGCTGTTTTTGCACTTTCTTGATGACATTATGACGCACTAAACAGTCAGAAAACAAAACACAACTCGATGCTACAAACAACTGACGCTAACTAACTATTTCGTAAACAACTGCTGATGCCATCAAGTTGACCTTGATAGATGCGAAAATGAAACAGTGTTGTCATTGAAATGAAATAAACATAATATTATACTAAAATATTTTCTATCGATGTATCAAGTATTTTAAAGAAATAATGTTAATGCAATTTAGGAAATATCATAAAGATACTTATTTGCTCTCTAGTACAAAATATCTCACAAGGTTTTTTTAATTTTGGGAAAAATCTTGACGTAATGGGCTCAAACCAAATTCACATTCAGAATCAACTTGCCCGTATTAGCTAAGACACTTATCAAATTCAAAACACCAAAAAACATGCCGGCCTGTGTTTTTAATCCTGCTCGACAGTAGGGACGAGTTGCAAATAGTCTTGATACAGTTTTCTATGTGTTAACGGAAAATAGGATTCGGTTTTCCATAAACAGTAATATCACGATGAGGTGGGTGGGCCTTTTGAATATTGATGGGATCAATGGAACTTACCTTGGAATTTACCCAAGCAAATGAGAGAAATGGTATCAATAAATTCTAATGTATAAACCTGTTATGGAGCAGGCTGGAATTGATATTGCTTATAATTTATTTTTGTCGGTCTCATAAAATCGCAACTTATCTACTGAAATATCGAGTATGAAATACATTTGATTACAGTTATTTATAGGGCCATTCTATGCAAAGTGGTCCAATGAAAAGCGTTTACCTTGTAGGATTTTTCAAATGTAACTCACATCAGTGGCGGCGTAGCATGGGTTGGCACCCGGGGCGGTTTTCTATTGAGCACCCCCAAAAGAAAACAACAAATACTATACGTGCTAACGTGACTTTATTTTGCTAAAATATTCATTCATATTATCAAAATTTACTTTCCTCTCCTTTTCAATGGGCAATATTGAAATATTGGTAAGTCGCTCTTGGCTCATTGTTGATCTTAAATAAGATTTTATCAACTCAAGAATTCAGAAACCAGGAAAATATAAATGATCAAAATATCAACCTAACAGCATCACCTATCAGATTACGAGCGGAACAAATGCAAAACACTAAAAAAACGGAAAATCTGCTGGACCTGGAGATATCCCAGGCGAACTGCTGAAATACGGCACAAAAAACCTCTACAATCATCTAAGAATATTATTTCAAAAGTGTATTAACACATTAGAAGCTCCAAAGGAATGGTTGATATCATATATGACCACCATACACAAAAAAATGAGATAAAACGAAATGTGAGAACTATCGTGGAGTAGCAATTATAAGCACCCTGAGCAGAATTTACGGAAAAGTATTAAAGAACAGAATAGAACGGGAATACGAAACAATGGCAGCAGAAGAACGGGCAGATTTTAGAGCGGGTAGATCTATGATAGACCATGTTTTCTCCCTAACACAACTAATAGAGAAAAAGATAGCACGAAATCAGGAAGTCCATCTACTTTTCGTAGACCTACAAAAGGCATATGATAGTGTTCCGTTAGTGAAACTTTGGCAAATCTTAGAAACAACCAACTTAAACATCGGTGTAATTAGAGCGGACATTGTACAACAAACCGATAACAAAAATCAAAATAGGGAGAAAAGTCGCGCCAGGATTCATAGTATCCAAGGGATTAAAGCTGGGATGCTGCCTATCGCCGACGTTGTTTAAGATATATTTAGAAGCTACCCTAAGACCCTGGAAAAACAAATGTAGAAACATGGGGATACCCATTACAGACGATATGCTACTACACACATTATACTTCGCTGACGATCAGGTGGTAGTCGGACAGGACTATGAGGACCTAAACTACATGAGACGAAACCTGATCGAAGAATATAAGAAAGCGGGATTAGAAATAAATATGAAAAAGACCGACTTCATGTGTCATTGATTAATTCGCTTAATTTACAAAAACTATTCCAATAAAAATCGTTTATTTCTGGTTTTTCTTAAAAAAAAAAAGTTTCTTCTAAAATGGCTTAGGTTCCCATTTATAATTCTAAATTTGAGTACGGTTACGCCTACTTCCGGTAACTTTCGAGAATCGCAACTACCGCCATTAAATTCATCAGGTAGGCTTAAGTCATGCTATTATGTTTCGGAACCTTTATGACGTCATACTTTCGGGAAAATGGTCTAGGCTGGATGCCCGACACATTGTTTATTCCGTAAAGTATATCATTTATAAAAAAACTTTTCTTACAAAATATGTTTCTTTTTAAAATATCTATCCAACGATGTTACATACGACCTAGGTTCCTATTTAAAATTCCGAAGTTGAGTGCAGTTATGCCCACTTCCGGTTACTTCCGGAAATCGAAACAACCTCCATTAAATTCTTCAGGTAGGCTTTTGTTATGTTATTTTTTTTCCCGAACTTCTAAGACGTCACATTACCGAGAAAAAGGCCTGGGACGGGTGGTCTGAATCACCCTGTATATATATTGTGATGGTATTTGTATTATTTATTTAGATTAATTAGAATAGATTTATTGTTATTATTATATAGGTATTAGATAGAATTATAATCTTTAGGGCACAAGCTAACAAAAATTATTGTAAATATTGTAAATGTGAATATGAACAAGTATGCACAAATATACAAAGCAATCCACGGATGGAGGTTGTTGATCGGTTACCACAGGTGACAGGTGACTTCGTGCATAGACGCTTGGGGAATTGAATAATGGAAAGTCGAAAATAATCAACAAGGAGATTGACGAGTGGGAGAGACGCGTGTGGATCGCGGGTGGAGATGTTGCGATACTAATACGAATACATTACAAAATATTAACGGGGTTTCAACGATTGGACATAGGACTGGAAGAAGACAGTCAACCAGGAGAGGAGTTCAACAAGATAGGAGCCGTGACGGAGATATTCAAAAATCAGGACTTCAAGCCGCTCAACTTCACACACAAAAGTAGCTGTTTACTTTTGTGGGAATCGACAAAGGATCAAAAGGAGAACGCAGGGACAAGAGGACGAATTAATCAAGGAACCACAAGAAGAAAACTGCAAGTAGAAAGTTTGCGTAAAGTGCAAGAGTCATATTATCACATAAGTTGGCTTGTGTATATAGGATTTATTTTGTTAATGTTGGCCATAGTTTATTATTTATTTAATAATTTTGTTTTCTATTGTTTTTGATTTGCTTGTTTGGTTCAGTTTATATTAGACGTTTTAATATTTTTGGTTATTTTCAATTCATTAAAGTATTTGAACAAAACTCTATTTAGTTATGATTGAACCTACTATTGAACCTGAGATAAGAGAAAGAACAAAAAGTTACAAAACAAGTAAATGCTTAAATATTCAACACTAATAAAATAGGCAGAGTAAATAAAAACGTAACATTTGTAGTCCCGAACGTAGGGCAATAAAAACGTAACAATATATAGGGTATCTACGCTAAACCGTTCGTTAAAAGTTTACGGGGTTGCCGTTGTCCTAAAAACTTCAAAAAAATCCTCGTCACACGGCTGAATCAGTTATCCTCATGTGAAATATTTTCAATTTTCTTTCACTTCCGGTTGAACCGGAAGTAGCAATAACTTTCTTATTTTAAATGGAACACCCAATATATTATTATACTTTTGAATTCCCCGCTCAAATTGGAACATATTTTGTAAGAACGTATGTATACTTATCTCTTCTAGTTTTCAAGAAAAAAATGTTTTTCTATAATTTTGACCTCTAAAAGGTAGCCTGAAATCTGTCTATAACTTTTCTTAGGAATAAGATAAAATTATGAGTTATATTTCAAATTGTACCTAGAGGATGCCTCTATGGGTAAAATAATTGGAAACTGTCAATTTTGATATTAACTGATCATAAAATGTCAATATGTAAGTGCCCTCTTAAATATCCCGTAATTCAATTTTTTTTTTAAATAGAATGTCCCATTTTTTATCAAATAGCACGATTGGGAGAAAAATTTACGACAAAAAAGTACAATACAACTATACTCCTAAAGCAAGTATTTTTTGAATTATTTCGAAGATTACTTTTTTGTCGCATTTCTGCAGGGTATAATTTTGCATGTCACAAGTGCACTTTAGTAGGCATGTGATATGCTTTTGTTTTGTCGTTATTGTAATGCAAACTGTCAAATAATAAAACCATTTAGAATAAAGTATTACAGAAATCAAAATCAACAAAATGAATCATTACACAAACCAGCAAATTATCAATTTATTCTTTATACATGGCAACTGCAATATAATTGTTGCTCTAACATGTAGAGTATTCAATAAAACTTATCCACATTTGCCGCCGATGAAGGAAACAAGATAGAGAACACCCCATATATTATTATATTTTTGAATTTCTCGCTTAAATTGGAACATATTTTGTATTTGCTATGAATAAAACAAGATTTAGAAGATTGCAATTAAATGTCGTTCAATTTGGACAAGTGAATGCAATAAGACATCGACAAAGGCCAGTTATGGAAAATGAGGAAATGCAAGCAATAGTGTTGGCTGGCCTATTTTCAAGTTAATCCACAAGCATCTATCCGCTGTACTCAAGAGGATTTAGGCGTTGATAAATCTTCAGTACAGAAAATTTTGAAAAAACATGGCATGCACAATTATCACTTATTATCAAAATTGACAGTTCTAATAATTTTACTTATAGAGGCACCCTCTAGGTACAATTAGAAATATAACTCATAATTTTATCTTATTCCTAAGAGAAGTTATAGACATATTTCAAGCTACCTTTTGGGATCAACATTTTAGAAAAAAAAAAAACTTGAAAACTAGAAGAGATAAGTGTACATACGTTCTTACTCTTCTTATTTTGCTCATAGAGGCATCCTCTAGGTACAATTAGAAATAAAACTCATAATTTTATCTTATTCGTAAGAGAAGTTATGGACAGATTTCAGGCTACCTTTAGGAGGCCAAAATTTTAGAAAAGCATTTTTTTCTTGAAATCTAGAAGAGATAAGTGTACATACGTTCTCACAAAATATGTTCCAATTTAAGCGAGGAATTCTAAAATATAATAATATATGGAGTGTTCCATTTAAAATAAGAAAGTTGATGCTACTTCCGGTGGAACTGGAAGTGATAGAAAGTTGAAAATATTTCACATGAGGATAACTGATTCAACCGTGTGACGGGGATTTTTTTGAAATTTTTAAGACAACGGCAACCCCGTAAACTTTTAACGAACGGTTTAGCGTAGACACCCTGTATATTATTGTTATAATATATATTCTGTTAAAATATATAATAATAATAATATCACATTTAATGTATTTCAATCTAGTGTAAGTAATATCAAACTTTATTATTATTTATCTCCACGTAAGATCAACAAACAGAAATAGAGAGTTATTTTTTTGCCAACATTTTAGTATTAAGATATTTTATTCAAAAGTTTATGATCTACATCGTCACATGTAAGTTATTTGGCCAAATAATATCCACCCTGTACACAGTTCAAAACGTTTATTGAAGCGTTTATATTTATTTATAATAACCCATTTTGAGTTATTTTTTCAAATATTGTTAAGGATCATGAATGCAATTCGAACGGTTTTTCACACACTGTATATGATAAACGAACGCTGGTTTTCCCTATCATCCTTGACCCAATGAATAATACAAAACAAATACGGCAAAGCATGCGCTGGAAATACGCCATAAGGTGAGAGTTTCAGATGCACACTTTTTATTTTTTTCCTGCGTGTATTTGGCAGTATATCAACTACATTTGCCAGCTCATGTGAGCATTACAAGCAAATTGAATTGCATCGGACTCATGGAATGAGTTCTGAGAAAATTTCCCAGGGGTCCAATTTTAAAATGACCAAAGTGTTTGTTCCAATGCAAGCTATCGATGAGGTCCGCTAAATCCGAAGTAAGAGCGTCGTCTTTTTTTTTAAGAAATCAATAGTGGCATGTAGAGAAAGGATATTTGAATCTTGTAAGTGACTCGAATCTTTTTAATCAGTTGACTGAAATGTTCGTTCGCGAATTAATCACCATACGCGCATATGTCGAGAATGAGTCGCGAGTCGTAACTTGCAATTGGAGTTTCTTCGCATCGCTACTGCAGAATCGTGTATCAACTGAATCACTGAACTGAACTCGTTAACACAATCGAAATTATGAATCACTAAAGATTCCTTCAGTTTCATTTTAGTGAATCAGCTCATTCGAATCACTTTAAAGATTCGTACATTTAGAACCGATGACCTAACCCCAAAAGAACTAGAAATACAAAGAAACCTGAAAAATATAGCAAGAGAAGAGAAATACAAGAGACACAAGGTAATAGTAAAGTACCAACAAATCATAATTGAAGATAAGATATCACTCTAGGAAAAAAAACTGGTACCAAAAAACTCACACAGAAAGGACAATGAATACACAAAAGAATAGAACACGATATAGAAAACTGCAAAGCCTGGTCGGAAAGAATCCTCACAGTAGAATTAAAGACAACTAAGGGTGTAAGAAGAATCATAATAACCGTATATGGTCTAGAAGTGAATACATTTTATTGGTAGTAATTTTAATGTAAAATATATACATTCAAATTATTATTATAAAACGAATTCACTTCTTTAATACTCAATAATTAACAATAGTTTTTCTTTTCTCCGGAAAAATCATTATTTTGCAGTCATTGTTGCTCCAAAAATATGCATATCCAGAAATATGCAGCAACAAAAATATAGTGATTAAGTCTTCCAGTCAATGTGTAGTAATAAACGTGCAGCATTATACAAGGGGCACATAATTCAGATATAGGGACTTTTATTACAGGGGAAATCTAGAAGCATAAGGTTCGGAAGAAATAGCGGACGAGACAGAACAAAGCTAATTTGTGATTTAAAAGCTTCAAGCATCAACTTCTATTCGTGGATGACAGCAAATCATTTGGGTATACGGTGGAATGCTTAATTGCACAAGTTGTTTGTAGAAACGCGTCTAGACTTTGGAGACACGACAGTGGTTTCTAGAATGAACAAGATTAATTTAATTAAATTATGTCTGGCATTGTTGTGTTACATATATTGCGTACATGGTGTTAAAATTGTTTCGAATCATATAATACACAAAGAATTTGCTTCATGGGATATTTTCGTCAGATACTTTATAATTTTTGGTTTAATAATTTTACAAGATTCAACTAATTAAGTTCTGTTCTGTTATAATTCTATTTTAAATACACCATTTCAATATACAGACAAGGCTTGTAATCGCCTGTCTGTATATTGAAATGGTGTATTTAAAATAGAATTATAACAGAACTTAATTAGTAACGTATTTAATTGTATATGCATGTTCAGAACCAACCATCAAAATCTCAGTTGCCACATACTTTTTCTATTTTCAAAAATATTGTAATCACATGCACCCGTAATTCGGCAATTAAAAAAAATATAAGTTGGTATACTAAGGGATGAAAGTCTTAAAAACTAATACCGCGTATAACAATTTTATCGCATTTATTCTTTACCACTGAGATATAGTTTTTTATATATCTAGTAAGTACTGTAAGTGCCATTTGTTTATTACAAATGTGCAGTCTTTTATGTTTTGTAAAATTTTGTTAATTCAAAACGCACTTTCTTAAAAAAATATCAATGTACTATTTGTAATATCATAAATAATAAGTATAAAAATGGAGGTGTTTACATTTACGATAATATTCATATTTGTCATTTTTGACATATTTCGTCGTATCAGCTAATCAGAATAATATATTTCGGCAACTTATCTTCGTTGCAACATACCATAATAATTACATTAGTGACAATGCTTAGCAACGAATAATAATGAGCTCTTATTACGAAAGTAATCTTGAAAATATCTTCGTAGTCGACTAGCTTCATAATGCTATGTTTGTTATAGAGAAAATGCATAAGCACCTACTGTGTGGCACTGTGCCGTAAAGTGTGCCATAAAGTAGCAATAACAACAAAATAAGCACAGTCAAAGATTACATTGTCTTTTATTCGTAGCATGCATTTCAACTTTGATAACATACAACATAACGAAGAATACTTGCAAAGTTTTGACTAATAAAAGAAAGTACGATGAATTCATAGATAAATAATATAATCTACATTCCAACAATTTACCTGATCTAAAAAGTACGCAAGCGTAATCTTTTCTATAACTGTCTCCGCGTTTTTATCCTTAGCCATTGCCAAAACTTGCAACACTCTTTCTTATAAATATCTTCCGACTTTTTATGAATCAGGCTTTGATCTTTTGAATCTTTTTCAAAATTTCATCAACTATTAAATCTTCGTCACAACTATTCATTTTGGCAGAATTTGAGAAAAATGGTTACCATAAACAACAGCTTAGTAATCGCATCAATCAGATCATCATAGAAAAACTATGTCAGCACAGGCCACGTCTTGTCAGTTTTTTATACGCGCGTTAGTTTTGAAGAATTACACAGGCCAACCACCAAACAACTTTTTGTGTGTATTTACCTAATTCTTATTGTTTTATCAACTTTGTTAGAAAAGTATATTTCTCATATTTCGGAATTAAACTTAATGATCAGGCCAATCTTGGGCGCCACATATGGTATGTTATATTTGTATAGAAGACCTTAGAAAATGGTCAAAAAAGAAGAAAGCATCCTTTAGATCAGAGGTTCCCAAAATGGGTTCCACTGGAGTTCCGTGAAAAAAAATAGGGTTTCGCGAGACAAAAGGGCCTTTATCGAGGAGATTAATAAAAAATGAGTACATAATTATGAACGCACGACGCTAAAGAATTAATAAAAATGTAGGAGTATATTTTAATTAATTTAATAATCATTCTAAACTTCTGCATAAAAAATATACTATATAATGCAAAATAAATGTACTGGCATCAGTCTACGACTCTACTTAATTTAAAACAATCGTGGATACGAGGAAAGAGATTTTGTTCTTAATAAAATTGTTTAAAAATATCATATCACTCTTATTCTGCAACAGGCGTTTTAGGTTTAATCACCTTCCTCTAAGGTGGTTAGTCACCCCTTAAAAATAAATAAATATATCAAAAGACTGTAAACACCCTGTATAAAAGTGCTATTGTGGCATATTTCACAAATATATGTCGATGGTTCCGTAACATTCAGAAAATCGCATAGGAGTTCCGTGGTAAAAAAAAGTTTGAAAATCGCTGCTTTAGATTTTCCATTCCAATGATATCAAAAGACTGCAAACACCCTGTATTAAAGTATTAAAGTACAATATGCCCTATTGTGGCATATTTCACAAAGGTATGTCAAGGTGTGACGTGCCTGAAGGGCAATCAGCGCGTTAGGCCGCGGAGCGAGTGGAGGGTCCCTTCGAAGCAGTGACGAGGGCCAGGCTCTCGGTGTCAGAGAGTGGGAGGGTTAAAAAAAGGCTCCACGTAATTTTAACCTCGCCACTACTTCGTCGCAAAGGGGGGCTCCACCCTACCTGCGTAGGTTGACGGCGGACAGTCAGCGAAGTTCAGAAATTACGAACTGTCGCAACGGCTGACCATCTGGCGCCCACACCACCAGATTTAAATCTCGCAATGAGAATAGAAACTGAAAACTGAAAAGAATGTCCGATTGAGAAAACGTGGGGGAGAACAAAAAATAACAGGTGTGAATTTTGTGGTGTAAAATATCTGCGTTTATTCACACAAAAGACAGGACACCTTGCCTACGCTTCCTGAAATAAATTCCTCCGTCCGCAACCCTATCACGCAGGGTTCACTATATTCGGCCGAATACCGCGAACTCGTAATCGCGCGATTCAAAGGGCCGTCGGAGCGACATTTTTCTTACAAAAGCGCAAAACACGTACGGCACGAAACACGTAACACAAAAGAAAAAAACGATATATCAAATGAAATTAAAATAGGTGAGAACCAGAAAAAAATATATAGATCTGGCCTGCGTTCCTCGTCTGAGACTTCGCTGATGGTTCTGGACTCGGCTCTCGAACCTGGATGCCGCCACTAGCTACGGTCTTCAGATAACTCTGGCAGGATGGTCGCTGCCCCTAGCCAAGACCTGGTTTGGCTGGGTTACTTAGCACTTACCCAAAAAAAAAAAAAAACGCTCTGATGTTGTGAGCGTATGGAGTTGAGTCGTATAGTACCCTCCCTTACCTTGTACTTGGTGCCGTCAATCCCCTTAAGGGTGGTTAAATGAGTTCACGTTTTATATCCCGGAAACCGGATGGTGATATACCAAGGAAAACGGTGACCTCGTGGCACGTCCGCACTATAGGAAAGGTAACTAGTTTCTCCTCGTGGCAGCGTCTGGCGACGATTTTTAAAAAAATCTCACGCAGCACGGAAAACACGTCACGTCCAAAAAAACGTGTGAGTATGGTCGCCTACGGTGGAGGTCTGTGCGCGCAATTAATAATTAAAAGGCAGTTTCCGTCGGAGGCGATACCGGACCGTTACAAAGGGTTCCGTAACATTCAGAAAATCGAATAGGGGTTCCGCGGTAAAAAAAAGTTTGGAAATCGCTGCTTTAGATATTCCATTCCAATCAAGGAATCATTCAGATGATTGCTACTTTTGTTGCATTAATGTTACTGGTTACAATTAAAAAAAACAACAAAGTAATTCAGTACCCTACCTACCATCTGCAATTCAGCCAATAGACCATCGTTCAGATCTGCCAGTTCCTGAACCACCAGTGGCTATTGCAACTGTTAGTGCAAGAACTGTAGTACTGGATAACATGTTAAGTGTTGAATCTTCCTGCGATAAAGATGAATCAGTTAACGATGAGTTTCAGTGTCCCGTAAACACTGTGGAACGTCAATCGTTTGCTCAAACTGAGCTAAATAATTTGCTCAGAGATTTGGGCTTAACAAATGAGAAAGCTGAACTGCTTGGCACCAAGCTCAAAAAAAGAACTTGTTAGCAGCTGGAATTTCAATTCGTGTGTACAGGAGAAGAGAACAGCAATTTGCTCATTTTTTCAAACAAGAACATGATTTAGTGTATTGCTCGAATATTGCCGGTCTGGTGAATGAGTTCGGAATTGAATATAAAAGAGAAGAATGGAGACTGTTTATCACTTCCTCTAAACCCAGTTTAAAAGCAGTTCTATTAAACAATGACCTATGCATCATTACCTGTTGCTCATTCTATATTCATGAAGGAAAATTACGAAAACCTCAGTGTACTTTTAGAGAAACTAAACAACTCCGCTCATGGATGGATGATATGTGGTAACTTGAAAATAACATGCATGGTTCTTGGTCAGCAAATTGGTTTTACTAAATTCACATGTTTCCTATGTGAATGGGATAGTAGGGCACGAGATCACCATTGGTCTAGAAAGAATGAGCCTGCAAGAAAATCTTTAAAGCCAGAAGAAAAGAACATTCTACGGGAACATCTGGTAGATCAGCACAAGATTCGGCTACCTCCATTGCACATAAAATTAGGCCTCATGAAACAATTTGTGAAGGTTTTGCCTAAAGATGGGCAGTGTTTCAAATACCTTTGTGAAAAGTTTCCGCAATTGTCTGAAGCAAAATTAAAAGAGGGTATCTTCGTTGGACCTGATATAAGAAAAATGATGTTTGGTCCCCCATTGGAACTACATATGATAGTAAATGAAAAAGAAGCGTGGATTGCATTTAAACACGTTGTAAATAAGTTCCTAGGCAACAAAAAAAGACCCAGACTATGAAGCAATATGCTGGATGCTTGAAATGGAATATTTAATGAGCCTCAAAGTTCACTTTTTAAACAGTCATTTACAATTATTTCAGGACCATTAAGGTGATGTAAGTAAAGAACAAGGTGAGCGTTTTCATCAAGATTTAAAAGTGATGGAAAACATTATCAGGGACGCTAGAACACCAACATGAAGGAAGATTACTGTTGGTCACTTCACCGAGAGTCAGCAATCGGCGCGTAGGAGCAAACGCTATTTCAGGAGCTTTAAAAAAAATACAAAGAAAATATACATCAATGGACATGTAAGGCCTTTGAAGAATGTTGTTTCGGCGCTATTCCACAGCGTCGAACCCCAAATCTGTTTTAAAGTGTATTCTCGGTATTTGGCTTTTATTGCAGCAGACATATTTGTATTAAGATTGAAAAGACGAGTTATTGGAGTGGCTATTAGCTGCCCATTATATGGGCAGCCCATTTTCGCTTGAGTAAATTACGTTGCGCATAAAGATCAATAGGCACCTTAAGCTGTTTATTGAGCAAGGATTGCCACTTCGCCAAATATAATTAGCGACCGGAAAATCCAAAACATATTTATTGCACCGCATTAGGAATCCTCAGAAATTCCAGATAGAGGAATTACCCCAAGGATGGTAAGAACCAAGTGTGGCAACATGGTTTACCAAAACGAAATGCCGCACCAATCAGGGACCATCTTCAAGCCACCCCTCGCGGTGCATAATTCAAATTGCGCCCCACCCCAGTAACTCAAAAAATTAGTTGTAAGAGTGCAGAGTAGACAAGACTTCAATTCGTTACCTTCACCGGTATACATCGTTGTGTATTTATTATTGTTAAATATTAATTATAGTCCACGTTATTTCCAAACCTATGAATTTTAATTACCTTTTCATTTACATTGGCGATACAACTCGCCTGGTCCTTCGATTACGTAACAAATGTAATGTTAAGAATATAAAGCCATAAGTTTAAATACAGTTCTGTTGGTATTTTATATGCTGTTTACTTTTCATATTTATTGCTTATTGAGCATACTTTCCCATATCTTACTAGATAAAATTGTGACTAAAATGTGGGTGATGGAAAGGAATCGAGTTCAGATGCGGATTTAGTACCCAAAAACCTATAAAAATCAGCTATCAAAATTTTAAAAAGTTTTTTGAAACCTTTTTTTTGTTGGCCTGTGTTATTTATCAGAAATTTATAATAATGCTCTAGTCGACTACAAAATTATATATGAAATTCATTTATAATTCCCGATTATGGCATGCCAACCATTCACCCGTGCCATATTCCTATGAATTATAAACTAATTTCATAATATATTATTACACAGTATTTGTTGCGGATTAATTTAAGGCACTTTACAGACATCTTATTTTCCATTTCCCGGCCGTTTGTCTGCAATTAATCAGAAGTTTCTGCGGCGACAATTTATTTTCCAATTCCTGGCCGTTGGCATTCTCCCATAGAAAAACTAATGGCACAACATTGTTCCCTATAATCCATAGAATAGGAATCGAGAAAAATCCGGATGTACTATTTCATATTCTCGAGGCAAAATATCATTTATCTGCAATTAGTCAGAAGATCTTATGCGACGACATTTTATTTTCAACTTCCCGGCCGTTGACATACTCCCATAGAAGCACTAATGGTACAAAATTGTTCACCAGAATCCATAGAATAGGAAGCAAGAAAACTCCGGATGTACTATTTTCATATTCTCGAGAGAAACAAAACGTTTGTCTGCAAATAGTCAAAAGTTCTTATGCGGAGACATTTTATTTTCCAATTCCCGTTGACGTGCTACCTTAGGAATATAACGATACAACATTGTTCCCTATAACCCATAGAATAGGAATCGAGAAAAATGCTGATATAGTATTTCCATATTCTCGAGACAAGATAGTACATTGTTTTATTAAGAGAAAAAGTTACACTTTGTGTGGTGAGTCTGTAAGTTTGACAACCGGCAAATATAGACGAAGCACACAAAGTTGATTTTTCTCCGAATAAAACATATAACTTTTCTTCAAACGCAAGAATATTTTTCTTCAAAAATATATTAAAGAAAAAAGGTGAAAAATACAAAACTAGCATCATGCCAGCTGTGGTTGCTATGGATGAATTTGTAATAAACAGAACAATTAGAAATTGTCATTTACAGTTTTGTATGTACTTCGCTGGGAATGATGACCCAAGACATCGATACGGCGTAGGTGTCCTTGTCGACAAAATAACAAACGTACTCGATTTCACGCCAATTTCGGAACGCGTCGTGATGCTAAGACTACAATCAGACAATTCCCGCATCAACATTATCCAAGTTCACGCTCCCACTGCAGACAAGACTGATGTCGAAGCTGAACAGATTTATGAACAACTTACTTCGGCTCTCAGAGTAACCACAAACCATGAAGTAACAACTATTGTAACGTTCCGAAAACGTCTTTGGCAGAAACTGCATTTTAATAATTAATTGGCGCATAGACCTGCACTGTAGACAACCGTACTCGCACCTTTTTTTGTTGTGGTGACGCGTTTCCCATGTGAGCGATTTTTAAATTCGCCGGCGAGACGCCGCCATCGAGGCAGGATTCAGCTACCTCGCGTACAGTACGGAAGTGCCAAGAAGAACCGTTGAAATAGGTGTACCACCATCCGGTTTCCGGGATAATCAACGGGGACTCAGTTAACCACCCTTGAGGGGATTGAGGCACCGGGTACAGGGCAAGGAACTATCCATACGCTCATAACATCTGAGTAAGTAATTAAGCCCGATATTTTTTTCCTTTTCGTGAAGCCACGTGTCCGGCCATTGTTACTAAGGCCATGTGCTTTGCAGGCGTTTTGTTACGGGGTAAGGGCTAAGTAGCTCAGCCAACCAGTTCTTGGCTGGAGGCCGCGATCATCCTGCGCTGAGGCCGGAATCGAGTGATCGGCGTCCACGACGCAAACCGCCGCCATTCCGGAGCTGAAGCCAGCCGCCAGCGAAGACATACCAGGAACACAGGCCAGACATAGATATAGATATTGATACATATTTTTTTGTGTTCTCAATTGAGCCAGACCTTTATTTAATTCCATATTGACATATCGTTTATTCTTTTGTGTAAAAGTTGCGTTACGTGTTTCGTGCCGTACGTGTTTTGCGCTTGTGTAAGAGAAAGGTCGCTCCGTCGGCCCTTTGAATCGCGCGATCAGGAGCTCGCTATATTCGGCCGAATAGGGTGAACCCTGCGCGAAAGGGTTGCGTGCGGAGGTATTTATTTCAGGAGCGCAGACACGGTGTCCGTCGTTTGTGTGAATAAACGCCGATATTTTACACTACAAAATTCACACCTGTTATTTTTTGTTCCCCCCACGTTTTCTCGATCGGGCATTTATTTCAGTTTCAGTTTTTTATTCTCACTGCGAGATTTAAATCTGGTGGTGTTGGCGCCAAATGGTCAGCGTTGTGACAGTTCGTGATTTCTGAACTTCGCTGACTGTCTGCCGTCCACCCACGCAGGTAGGGTGGAGCCACCCTTTGCGACGAAGTAGCGACGAGGTTAAAATTACGTGGAGCCTTTTTTTTAACCCCCCCACTCTCTGACACCGAGAGCCTGGCCCTCGTCACTGCTTCGAAGGGACCCTCCACTCGCTCCACGGCCTAACGCGCTGATTGCCCTTCAGGTACGTCACACTATTTTAGGAGACTTTAACGCCAAAGTCGGACAACGAGCAATTACGTCATGTGTGGTTGAATATGGATTGGGTGTACATAACGAGAGAGGCAACAACTCGTTCAATTCTGCCAGAATGAAGAATTTACCATCATGAATACCATGTACAAGTTGCCAAAACGATGACTGTGTACATGGAAATCTCTTGCGGATGTGGTAAATGGTGTAGTGAGAAATCGAATAGTCATCCTCATTAGAGACAGATATAAAAATTCGATCAAATCTGTCAAGACATACCCAGGAGCCGACATCTGCTCAGACCACAATCCCATGGTAGCAATACTGAAAACAAAACTTAAGAAACTGATCCCCAAAAGAAAGTAACCCGAAATTGACATCAGCAGATTAAAAGACACGTCCATCTATCAAAAAGTAAAGGAAAAAATCAACCACAACATCCGAAATATTGACAACGTAGGTACTACAGATGTAGATAATAACCGGAAATACATCCAGGAAGCCCTATTAAGTGCTGGTAAGGAGAACTAAGGCCAGCAAGAACACCGAAACAAAGATGGATGACGGTGAAATTTTAGATCTTATGAAAGTGTTACGTAATCGAAGGACCAGGCGAGTTGTATCGCCAATGTAAATGAAAAGGTAATTAAAATTCGTAGGTTTGGAAATAACGTGGACTATAATTAATATGTAACAATAATAAATACACAACGATGTATACCTGTGAAGGTAACGAATTGAAGTCTGGTCTACTCTGCACTCTTACAACTAATTTTTGAGTTACTGGGGTGGGGCGCAATTTGAATTATGCACCGCGAGGGGTGGCTTGAAGATGGTCCCTGATTGGTGCGGCATTTCGTTTTGGTAAACCATGTTGCCACACTTGGTTCTTACAATCCTTGGGTAATTCCTCTATCTGGCATTTCTGAGGATTCCTAATGCGGTGCAATAAATATGTTTTGGATTTCCTGGTCGCTAATTATATTTGCCGAAGTGGCAATCCTTGCTCAATAAACAGCTTAAGGTGCCTATTGATCTTTATGCGCACCGTAATTTACTCAAGCACTTCTCGGTGAATATAATGGGCAGCTGATAGCCACTCCAATAACTCGTCTTTTCAATCTTAATACAAATGTGTCTGCTGCAATAAAAGCCAAATACCGAGAATACACTTTAAAACAGATTTGGGGTTCGACGCTGTGGAATAGCGCCGAAACAGAAAGAAAGGAACTTATTTAAGAGCAAAAATACGACAATGTACAAAACGATAAACCGTGACATCAGAAGCAAAATTAAACAGGCTAAGGAAAACTGGCTGATGGAAAAGTGTAAAGAAGTAGAAAAATGTGAAATGAGATATGATACTTTTAATATGCACAAAAAGATAAAGGAAATGATGGGTACAAAATGAAAACGGCAAACAAATGTACTGAATGATGCTAACGGCAATGTAATCGCAAGCATAAAAGAAAAATTAGAGAGATGGACGGAGTATGTTACCACGTTATTCGAAGATGATAGACCAGAACCTGTGGTTAATGATGACAGCGAAAGTGGACCACAAATACTAAGAGCAGAGGTGCTACACGTCATAAAGCAAACCAAAGGACATAAAGCCACTGGGCCTGATGCTGTGCCAATAGAATTCGTAAATCTTATCGACGAGGAAGAAATAGACATCTTGGTTAAACTATTTAACCAAATCTACAGCACAGGACATATACCACAACAATGGCTAGAATCTACATTTATTACCTTACCTAAGAAGAATAGGACCAAGGAATGCGCTGATTACAGAACAATAGCATTAATGAGTCATGCCCTAAAGGCGTTTTTAAGAATCAACCATAACCGCATCTACAGGAAGATGTACTATGAAGTAAGTGATAACCAAATGGGCTTCAGGAATGGAGTGGGCACTAGAGAGCATTATTTGGTACAAATGTTCTGATGCAGCGATGCCTAGATATGAATCAAAACATATAAGCGTGTTTTATTGACTTTCAAAAAGCATTTGACAAGATTCAACAAGCAAAGCTAATAGACATCTTGAAGAAGAAAAACATCGACAGCCACGATATTAGAATTATAAGCAATCTCTATTGGAACCAAAAGATCAGGGTTAAAGTTGGAGATGAACTAACGGAGGAAATAGACATTCTCCGTGAAGTTCGCCAAGGCTGCGTTTTATCACCTATACTGTTTAACGTTTATAATGGGGCTATTTTTCAAGAATGCATGGATAACGTCTCAGAAGGCATTGTGATAAACGGCGAAGTTGTCAATAACCTGAGATTTGCGGACGATACAGTAATATTTACAGATAGCGTATCAGATCTTCAAAACGTAGTAGAAAACGTCAATACTGCATGCAACAACTACGGTCTAAAAATAAATCTAACAAAAACAAAATTCATGATCATCACCAAAAATCCCATAGGTAACGAAAGTCTGTATATATCTGGAAAACGAGTGGAAACGGTAACGCAGCATAAGTACCTTGTAAAGCTGGTCACCCAAAACGCAGAACAAGGTATAGAAGTAAAAGCTCGTATAGAAATTGCTAGAGCTGCATTTATTAAAATGAAGAAGCTATTTTGCAGCCGTGACATCAAATTAGAACTAAGGCTGCGAATGCTACGTTGCTACATATTTTCTACCTTGTTATACGGAGCGGAGACCTGGACATTAAAACAGTCTGATACGAACAAATTAGTAGCATTCGAAAGACGGTGTTACAGAAGAATTCTAAGTTACAAATATCGAGGTGCTACAAAGACTTAACAAAGAAGAGGAACTTATAAGCACCATTAAAAAGCGTAAACTGCAACATCTCGGTCACATATTGAGTGGGAAAAGCTACAGGTTGCTGCGAATGATTATAGAAAGAAAAATAAAGGGGAAAAGAACCCATAGGAAGAAGAAGGATTTTCTAGCTCAGAAATTTAAGAGAATGGCTCGGATTAACATTAAGCCAACTATTTAGAACAGTTGTTAATAAAGTTAGGATTGACATGATGATTTCCATCCTCCGATATTAGACGAGACATTAAGAAGAAGAAATGTATTGTCTGTTATGTTAGATAGATGTTTTGCGAATGGGCGCCATTTTTCTCAACTAGTGGCTATGAAAGAATTTCTATGTCGGTAGTAACACTTGAAATGACCCACGACAGACCATGTTTTATTTAGCTAAACAACGAGTAGGTGAGACAGGTGTTATTTACTGAAAAATCGTTCGTATTAATAAATAAATAAGATCCGCATTCCGGCGTAAAAATACGTAAACAGACTCGTGGGGGGGCACAGACCCCTGAACCAGTCCGGGAGAATTCTATCAACAATGGGGATAATAAAAGCCATTAACTTAAGGGTAACAACAGTTTACTAGTCGGGCGGAAATATCAACAGTTCATGGAAATATAAATTACTCGAGACCAGACAGGGTATGTGCCACTGGCCGACAGTGAGCGATTCCGGGGAGTTCAAAAGCCAAAGTATAATATTACGACCCATAGAATCATTCACTTAAGTACCATAAAAACAGCGCCGGCTACATGCACGCGTACCAAAATTCTTAGAACAGAGCCCATTTGGGCTGGATAACTCACACCACGAAGGGACATGATTTGTATCAGTAGCAAACACAAATCCGCCAGCAAATTATCGAGTGGCTTAAACATGTGGGAGAAATTATTGCGCAGGCATCGAAAGAGGCACTTGCCCAGGAGGAGTAGACCACCGTAGAAGATCGGGGACGGCAGTGTTTGGGCCCGGGGCTCGGGGAAAATGGGGAGGTAAACATATAAGAATCTGCGAAAGCAGGGGGGGGGTCACTTAGTGCTCGACGGCCGAGGGCACGAGACAAATCGCGAGAGTGTAAACGGGGGCGCAATTAGTATAAACAGTCAGGGAAATTGATAATTCAATTAGGGCAGTATTGAACCAGTTAGATGTTTTCGGGGAGACCGCGAAGTAATTAAAACAACACCAAGCGCAAGGGCCACCACGACATCAGTACGGCTATCCAGTCGGCGAGAGATAGGAAGGGTTAATGAGTGAGTACTGACGCAATTGATGATCGAGTAACGCGAATCAAACTGCCAATTTCGAAGGGCACTGCGAAATATTTAGCAGACAAGTCATTACGCGTGTCAAGTAAATTAATTCGGCAATCCGCCGGAAAATATCCTGTGACAAAATTACGAAAGAACAAAACGCCCAAACTGACGATAACATGTATGTTTCTCTTCGTAATTAGAGCGATTTGTGGGTTTCGCGCCGCACTTTGAAACAGAAGGGCGCGCTGGAAGCAGACTACAAAATCGCTCTTACCCGTTGGTATGTGCGGACCGAACACATTCATCACTCTCATACGATAACATGTATGTTTCTCTTCGAAATTAGAGCGATCTGTGGGTTTCGCGCCGCACTTTGAAACAGAAGGGCGCGCTAGAAGCAGACTACAAATATCGCTCTAATCCCTTGATGTGTTCGGGTCGAACATATTAACTAATCACACCCCACAACGTGTGTGGTTCTCTTCGTAATATTGTCACGTATGATAAGTATTGCTACTCCACATAAACCACCACCAATACTCGATTATCATGCGTTTTAATTATTATTTATATTTTATTAGCAAGGGATTCGGGAAAGAGCTTAGTTCAGGAAGGTATTTAAACAGATATAAACTCACGGGATTTCCCAGGTAGCGATCGCAACGGGAAATAAAAACCGGTATCCGTGAAGGTCAATAATTATTACAAAAATCAGCAAATATCATCATGTCATACCAAATCACTAAATCCTTGTAATTAACGTTGCGTAGTTAATATCACTAATCAATCAGCCGAGTGAGTGATCAAACTAATAAGTTGTAATTGCATGCCGGTGAAATAAAACAGCCTTCAGCATCGATAATGCATGTGGTCAGTATTTGCAAATTTGAATTTGTGAGCGAGGGAAAAATGAATGAATGCGAGTCAGTATATTCCTGAAGCACGAGCATGTGGATATTATAGATAAATCATTGAATGAATCTAAGTCATAAGTCATGATCGCTTGAGAAATAAAGTTAATAAATACGAAACATAACGGCAATTAAGAATGAATGCGAAGCAAGGAAATTCATGCATGAGCATGCGTAAAGAAGGGATATAAATCAGTGAATGAATCAAAGTCAAAATCATGCAGAATCGCATCCGCCAGGTGAATTCAATTATCACAAAAACGAAGTAAAAACAAACTAAAAATAAACGAAAATATTAAAAACAAAAGAAAAGACATTAAAAAAAAATTAAATAAAAATAAAAAAGAGTCAAAAACAAACGAGGGGCTTATGTTTCATACACGTCAGACGTAACAGGGTTAGGGTATGAGACTCGCTATGAGATCAGATATATGTACTTTAGCCAGACACAACTGACCATCGTGCACAAATCACCGATCGAAATTTACGATATAATTATTTGGGTGTTATTGCTTGGTAAATGCATTGCGAAACTGTTATTAAGGGTAAATCGTCATCCTTGATACTGGCATGTTATTTGCTGGGAAATACACTTCTAAACTTTATCTGAGGATAAATCAAATCAAGTAAATAAAAGATAAAAATATGGATGAACGAACGCATGTGGAATGACTGACATCACTAAAACACCGTAATTAGCAGGGACAGATCGCATGTACTAGTAACCAGTAGAATTTGAATTATAACGTTAATTCACGTCAGAATACCACGAAATATAATCAGAAACCACGTAAAAATCGATAAATTCATTTCAAAACTTTAATTCAAAATAAATTGTCATTCTTCATTATTTGTGTGTTATTACTTATTAAATAAACCCTTAGTCACCACATAAATGTAAAGAGTATTATTTTACCATAACCAAATGAAATAATCAGAAACCACGTAAAAATCATTACTCATTTCAAAACTTTAATTGAAAATAAATCGACATTCTTCATTATTTGTGTGTTATTACTTATTAAATAAACCCTTAGTCACCACATAAATGTAAAGCGTATTATTTACCATAACCAAATGAACCAAACCTTACTTGCTAAATTGAAATGTAAAACCATATGAATTACTGAATGAATAAATTACTGTATGATGATATTTGTGTATGCGTATAATTTGATATTTTCCCCGTAACAGACACAATACTTGAACAACGAACCATCGATCTTGTCACTATAACGATTCCATGAATCAAACACAGGTGAAGTACTGTCACTTAGATTACGAGCCACTCTACGTTTATAAATTAATTACAATTTATAATGATACCCCGGTATTGTACCGTTACACACTCAACAGCAGGGAACAAGTTAGAGGAAAAATAAGCAACTTAGTGGCCGTAACGTCCAACGTCGTTTGCCAACCGTTCATGGCGATTCCTTGCCGTGCAGCTGGTAAACGCGGCGGCTAGTTTGTATTCAGATTTGATAGTTTGTATTTTCAGTTTGTATTTTTTAAAGCTAGTATCATTCGATTCCGATAATTTTTAATCCTGTGTCATCCGATTCCGATAATTTTTAATCCTAGTGTCATCCGATTCCGAATATTATTCCGATTCTTGATTCCAATTATTATTCCGATTTTTGATTCCGATTATTATTCAGATTCTTAATTCCGGTTATTATTCGGATTCAATATTCCGATTATTCTATTCCTCTTATACAAGAGTATTGTACGATTCAGAATATTATTCCGATTCTTGATTCCGAATGATATTCCGATTATTGACATCATCCGAATATAATATTCAATATATTAAAAACATCCGATTATCCCATCACTACTTGAAAGGCTCTGTTATGAACTTTTATCATAATATATTATTCTTTATTGATCTATGCATTTAGTATCCACATTTCTTAAGACCAATATCTTAAGCCGCCTAAGGAGCGATTCTTGCCACATTCGAAACTCAATAAAAAATGCATACCCTGAATTCCACGAGTACAAAAACAGTGTTGGATTCAGCTCTTGGAACGCATATAGTTCCTGGACTTCCTGGCACAACGGAGGAAGTGTGACTAAATTTTGGACCTGTTGTATTCAGGAATTTTCAGGGACTGCACACTCTGGCACACACATATGCATACACACATATATGCGCGCGCGCGAACCAGCCAATAACATTACATTACATATGCTAAGTAGGTTTATATGTAAATGAGTTTTGTGAAATTACTTGTATTGTGGTTTACTAATTTGTTTAATGTATTCCGGTAATTGTTGGTTTTGAGTCAACGAAAACGTATTATTTCGCAAACATCCAAGCAAGGTGGGCGCCGAATTTTGATTATATCTGGAGTTTAATTATGCTAAGTGAAAATAAACAAAGCTGTTTCATAAATTAACATAAATTATCTATCCGAGTAAAACGACGATGCTGTTTTACTAAGAATTTGCATTAAATTATTTCGAGATTGTTATTGCCAATTTGTAGATGCAGAATTAATTTTGCTAACACCCTAATTTACAAATGACTTTTCTGTACCTGGAACAATTGTTCCAGGACAAGGTTTCTTGGAAGTACATGTGACGAAACCGTTTTGCAATGACATGCATGCGTTGGAATAGCTGTCCCTGGAATAAGACATCCAATGCGTTAGGTTGGTAGCACAATATATCGTCGGTGTTCTGGCAAAAGACACCAAGTCCAATAAGGTCACTTTTCAGTAGACACATTTTAAAAGTTATGTTAAGGTACGAAAAATCGCTTATTTAAGATTATAGGTACTTTCTGTACACCATACGTACATCTATACGTATACGTACATGTATACGTATACGTGCTTGTGAACGTACTTACGGTTTGCCAACAGGTCGCATGGAATACAACACAATTTTCTCCAAAACAGCACAAGGAGGTGATAAGAAAATTGCAGATAGTAAATGGATTACCCCAAATTCAAACAATATAGACATGTGCCCCGTTCGACTTTTAAAGAAAATATTTTCTAAACGGACACCTAACATTAAAACTAATCACCTGTTTTTTACAGTAAATAAAGATTGGGAAAATCGTGAAAATAGCTATTGGTATAAAAACATGCCTTTAGGATACAATCAGATTAGTAAATGGACAAAAAGTTCTGCTAAACGCATCGGAATAAATACCAAACTTGTAAAAATAACAAATCATTCTAACAGATCGTCTACAGTTAGTCAGTTATCAAGAACGGGTATTACCACTGAAGAAATAATAAAAATAACTGGACACAACAATACTGCTTCAATTCAACCTTATTTGAATCTAAGTGAAAATCATCATAAAAGTCTTATTTCAAATTTAAGAAATAAATCAATGGAATCGGAAATTGAAAATTCTTAGTCAGTTTCTCTTGATTCATCTAATAATAATAATAATTTCAGTGGCTCAGTAATTTATAATAACTGTACTTTTAATATTACATACCATAAATAAATCAAGTTCTTATAAGTCATAATTATGAATTTAATTTAATTTAGGAGTTAATAAAAATCAAGTTGCCGTGAATCATAATATGTATACACGAAAGTCAAATTGACAAAATATTTCTTGCATTTACATTTATTATTCGGTATATAGTTCTCCGAATATAACTCGAGCATCAAAAATTCTGAATATAGCGACTACTGCTCAATGTGTTCCTTAAAATATTTCTCAGAACACATTTCGCATACGTCAGCTATATTTGACTATTTTTGACGCTCTTGTTATATTACTTATTTATTTTATTTATTTTTATTTATTTATTTTGGTGTTACCACATTTACATGTTTACACAAGTCAGTCTGTATTAGAACAGTAGAGTAGTACAAAAGTGTATACAATTCTCATCACTTACAACAACAATAATAACTAAAAAAACACATACATATATTAATTAAAATCCTAATTAGCTAATTAGAAGGTTTGTTCGCTTAGAACAGTAATACGATATCGTTAAGATGGCTTAAAATGGTTTGAAACTGAACGCTAAAGCTAAGGCCCTACTTCTGTAGGTATTACGACATCGTCGGACTTCTGACCATTACCCACTCTTAATCATCACAGACATAAAAAACCCAACTGAAGTATACCACAATTACATAAAAAAACATACCAACCAATAAAAATATCTGGAGATAAACAATATAAAAACTTTAGCTGAGTTATATAAAACAAAATTCAAAAAATTATAAATAAATGCCAAACAGGAGCAAAAAGAAAAAGAAACACAAACAAACCATGGATAACAGACGAAATAATAACAAACATAACCAAAACAGACAAACTTCACTACGCGCACAGATAATCTAGATGACATCAACATAGGAAATGAATACCGAAAGCAGAAAATAACAGTATACAAACTCCTAAGACAAACAAAAAGAAAATACTATGCAAACAAATTGGAAAAACTTAAGAACAATCCTGGGAAAAATTGACAACCATAACTTCACATACACACAGAAAGGTAACAGAGCAATCAAAAATAAACATAATTGAGAGACAAGATACTTCAATAACGACTGATAAAGAAGAAATCGCAAACTCCATCAACCAGTATTTTGCAACAATTGGAAAAGACCTGGCAGATAAGCAAAACAAACCAACTAATAACACCCGACAAAAGATAATCCCACAAATCCAGAAAACAAACATACACGAAAAAGAAGCATGCGCAATAAACGAAAACAAAGTATCCTTAATAATTAAAAACCTAAAGATCAGCAAAGCGCCAGGCTATGGCAAAATAACAAATGAAATACTGAAACATAACAACGAAACAATAACACCCATAATAACTTGTAACGGTCCGGTATCGCCTCCAACGGAAACTGCATTTTAATTATTAATTGTGCGCACAGACCTCCACCGTAGGCGACCATATTCACACGTTTTTTTTGACGTGACGTGCCCTGCGAGTGATTTTAAAAAAAATCGTCGCGAGACGCTGCCACGAGGAGAAACTAGTTACCTTCCCTATCGTGCGGACGTGCCACGAGGTCACCGTTTTCCATTGGTATATCACCATCCGGTTTCCGGGATATAAAACGTGAACTCATTTAACCACCCTTAAGGGGATTGAGGCACCAAGTACAAGGCAAGGGAGGGTACTATACGACTCAACTCCATACGCTCACAACATCAGAGCCATGTGCTTTGCAGGCGTTTTTTTTGGGTAAGGGCTAAGTAACCCAGCCAGCCAGGTTCTTGGCTAAGGGGCAACGAACATCCGGCCAGAGTGGTTCCGAAAATTTTAATCCAGCGACGATCGACGATCGCCGGCCGCCCGCCCGTCATAAGAATCAGCCCGCCAGCGAGGTCGCAGACGAGGAACACAGGCCAGATCTATATATTTTTTTTATTATTGTTCTCACCTATTTTAATTTCATTTGACATATCGTTTTTTTCTTTTGTGTAAAATTTGCGTTACGTGTTTCGTGCCGTACGTGTTTTGCGCTTTTGTAAGAAAAAGTCGCTCCGACGGCCCTTTGAATCGCGCGATTACGAGTTCGCGGTATTCGGCCGAATATAGGTACCCTGCGTGATAAGGTCGCGGGCGGAGGAATTTATTTCAGGAAGCCTAGGCACGGTGTCCTGTCTTTTGTGTGAATAAACGCAGATATTTTACACCACAAAATTCACACCTGTTATTTTTTGTTCCCCCCACGTTTTCTCAATCGGGCATTCTTTCAGTTTTCAGTTTCTATTCTCATAGCGAGATTTAAATCTGGTGGTGTAGGCGCCAGATGGTCAGCCGTCGCGACAGTTCGTAATTTCTGAACTTCGCTGACTGTCTGCCGTCCACACACGCAGGTAGGGTGGAGCCCCCCTTTGCGACGAAGTAGCGGCGAGGTTAAAATTACGTGGAGCCTTTTTTAACCCCCCCACTCTCTGACACCGAGAGCCTGCTCTCTGACACCGAGAGCCTGGCCCTCGTCACTGCTTCGAAGGGACCCTCCACTCGCTCCACGGCCTAACGCGCTGATTGCCCTTCAGGCACGTCACAAACTGAACTTGCGAATGACATGTACAAACAAAATACTTACCCGGAATATCTTAAGAAAACAATAATCAAACCAATTTACAAAAAAGGCGACAAACAGAAACCGGAAAATTAGAGACCAATAGCGTTAAGCTCTGCATTAACAAAAATAATCGAGCAAACAATAAAAACGAGACTAGAGAAACACCTCATTACACACAAAATACTTCACAAGAATCAATATGCCTATCAAAATAAATCCGGAACAGCCGCAACCACCAACTAGAATTTCCAACTAGAACTAACCAACAGACCATTGAACAAACAGACCATTGTAATATTCATTGATATGAAGAAAGCATTCGACACAGTGGACCGGAAGTCCCTAGCAAAAAAAGCGTAAAGCATAAATTTCAATAATACCCTAATCTCCCTCATAGAAACATACCTAGAATATAGACCACAAATCACCCAGATAGATGATATAACAAGCGACATAATGTATAGTGAATATGGACTACCACAAGAAGGAATTAGTTCACCTATTCTCTACATTATATACACAAACGACCTACTAGAAGTAAATATAAAAAGACACATGATCATGTACGCTGACGACATCTGCTTACTACCCGCAAACAAAGATATGGCAGAACTACAAACGATACTTAACGAAGACTTACAATTAATAAGCGATTGGTCCAACAGAAACACTCTAACAATAAATGAATAAAACCAACTACCTGATGTTCAACGCAAACGAAGAAACCACGAAGCCCAACATTGTACTGAACAACATTACAATAAAATAAACTACAAACACAACATACCTCGGACTTACAATCAATAACAGACAGACCTGGAATGAGTATATACACAAACTCACCACTAAGTGTGCTGTAAACAAGTACATGCTAAATAAAAAAAGACAACAATACCAAAACACCTAAGAAAACCAATATATAACGCACTATTCAGCCCCTACATAAACTACCTAATAAACATATAGAGTGACACCACCAAGAAGAATATAAATACATTCCAGAAAAAACAAAATAAAATTTTGAAAATCCTGTACAACTTAACCGCACCTAACACCAACCACGGATCTACTAGAAGTGACAAATAAGGTAAAGATAACGCAGACCATCGCGCTACAAAACCTGATACTAATACATAAGATCAAAAATCAACTAATAAGAAGCAACATTAAACTAAAAACCAACAAGGACACACACAAATACAACACCAGAAACAGCAATTACATAAGAACACAAAAGAACCATACAAGGAAGTTCAAACTAGAATTTACAGGAAACGCCATAAATATCCACAACACTCTAAACCAGGGGTCTCCAAACTTTTTAGCCCGAGGGCCACACTGACTCCTCCACTAAGTCTCAAGGGCCAAGCCTTAGGTAGCTCATCATATCAACGTACTGTAGTTTTGAATTACCAGCAAATTTTCGTTCAGGAAGCCTACGGTTAGCTTTCGTGTGGCTCTTGAAATTGCAAAACGTGGAAAACCATTCACCGATGGACAAATGATCAAAGAATGCGTAATTGCAGCAGCCGAAGAAATGTGCCCTGAAAAGGTAAATTTATTAAAAACTGTCAGTATGTCAGCAAACACTGTGGCTCGAAGGGTAGAAAACATCGCTGAAAATATATCCTCTCAACTGTTCGACAAAAATGGACATGTTGAGTGGTTTTCTTTGGCCTTGGATGAGTCAACGGATGTGTTAGATACTGCTCAGGTGTTGATTTATATTCGAGGAGTAGATAAAAGCTATGAAGTGCATGAAGAACTTCTTGATATGTATAGTATTCATGGCACAACTACTGGTACAGATATTTTTAAAGGAGTTGAAATGGCCATTAATCACAAGAACCTTCGATGGAAAAACTTGAAATGTATTACAACTGATGGAGGCAAAAACATGAGTGGGAAAGATAAAGGAGTGGTCGCTCTTGTGTCAAAGGCTGTAGAAAATGACGGTGGTTCAAAACCATTAGTCTTACATTGTATCATTCATCAACAGTCTTTGTGCGGAAAATGTTTGGATATGTCTGAAGTTCTGAAACCAGTCATATCAACTGTTAATTTTATCAGATCTTTTGGGCTGAATCACCGACAATTCCGACAATTTATTGAAGATATTGGAGAAAATGACTTACCTTATCATACTGCCGTACGTTGGCTTAGTTGTGGGAAAGTCCTTCAGCGCTTTTTTGAACTTCGAGCAGTGATCGAATTTTTTTTTAATGAAAAGCATCGCCCTCTTACTGAATTACAAAACAACGCATGGATGTGGAAGTTAGCATACTATGTTGATTTGACAAAACATGTGAACGAACTGAATTTGAGATTGCAAGGAAGAAAACAGCATCTTCCTGATTTATACACTAATATCAAATCATTCCGGAAGAAATTGATACTGTTTCAATCACAACTACGAAGTAAATGTTTTTCACATTTTAAAACATGTGAAATATTCAGCCACACCACTGAGACTGAGTTTCCTATCGATTTTGCAATCGAAACTTTGAGTGCTTTGAAAATAAATTTTAATACTCGTTTTTCGGACTTTGATACCATTGCGAATCAAATTAAGATTTTTCAGAATCCTTTTGATACTGACATTGAAACCCTAGCCCCGGAACTTCAAATGGAAATGATTGATCTACAGTGCAGTGATATAATTAAGAACAAATATCAAAACTCATCTTTGTTGGAATTTTATAAGAGACACAATTAACTGACACAATTTGATAATTTGCATAAATTTGCTCGTGGGCTGTTTTCTGTTTTTGGTACTACTTATTTGTGTGAGAAGACCTTCTCCAAAATGAAGTACACAAAAAATGTTTACAGATCTAAATTAATTGATGAGCATCTTAAATCTCTTTTAATAATTGGTACAAGTAAAATTAGTCCACAACTACAAACTATTGTCAGTGGAAAATCTCAATTACATAAATCTCATTAGTATTTCATATGACATTATGCTTGTTATAAGTTATGTTTTTATTTAAAATGTATAAAATGTTAGTTGGATTCATTTACATAATTTGTTAGTTATTATATACTGAAGTTAAATTTTCTGCATATTATACATGTCTTTACTCATTACAATTATGTGTTTCTTTATCCAACTTATCACAAAAACAATAACAATAAGCCTACAACAATGTTATGAGTAGTTAGCCCATAACCATATCAATGTAGATGTCATATTAATAATTATTCAACATAAAATTAGAATACTTCAGTAAACAACTAAATTTAATTTGCTATAAAAAATATGTTCTCTAAAAGGAGTTTTCAAGTATGCTAGGTCTCCGCGGGCCGGACAAAATCTGTACGCGGGCCGGATGTGGCCCTCGGGCCGTAGTTTGGAGACCCCTGCTCTAAACGATAGCATCAAGAACAGCAACATCCACATTATCTCAATTTCTCAAATAAGCTATAAAAGCTCCAATACCATTAGTCCGGAAGCAGACAACGGAAGCTATATGCGACGAAGAGTGGAGCCTGCGGTTTCAATGGAACACAGCTTAATCACTTGCAACTTTTACCCCCATGACAACACACACGACTAAATAATAAATGTTTAACTTGTATATACACTTGTAGAGCCTTGCCCAATAATACCAATATGCCTCTAAAAAAAAGGCGGGCTAATAAAATTATCTTAACGGCATTGTGTGTTGCCGGGGGTCTCATTGATAGCTTAACGGTTGCCAACTGATGAACGTTATTCATTCTATAACAATATAGTACGACGAAAAGTAGATTAGCGCAATTATTTACAAACGAAAACCATTAATTATTTTTTTCATATGTATTAAGTTTGCCTTTATTTGTTATGCAAGACGTGACGTAGAATTATGAATTTGATTAATTTTTTGCAAGTTAGTGAACGGTGTAGTTTTATCTTAGGATTCCAGTTGTGGTTAGGGACGTTAGGGTAATGTGCAATTCCCTCGGGGGACCTCGCAAGAAGATGAACACATGCGATGTCCACCTTATAAAATTTAAAACACTCATGCATGTTTTGTTTTGTCGAGTGCACTTTAGCATTCGTGTCGGGTAGACTAGGTGGTCCTGATAGGGATCTATATGGCATATGGTTTGTTTTGCTTCAAAAAGTTCGTTGCTCGCGATCATGGGGGCCCTCTCCTAATTTTGAGGGGCTCGCGGACATTGAGCCAAGCGTTGACCCTGGCGCAAACAATTCGCACTTTCTTTTTAAACGCAAATCTTTAAACTCGTCCGCTTCGGATTCTATTTCAGCATTTTCTGGTGGTAGTACTGGTTTTTAACTCGTCCAATGATCAAGACAATAATAATGGACTTTATGACCGAGGCTGTAAAATTTTAAGGCACATTTATTGCGGCTAGCACAAACATTCTCTCGCCGACTCTACAAACATTTCATGATACATCATACTTACACGGTTTTTTACACAGAAAAATTAATAAAATCGGGGTTATCTACCCAGCAAGTATGTTTTACTAGGCGTGAAAATAAAAATATGCTTCGTTTAAAATTTCTCATTCGTGGGCAAAAAAAAACTAATTGAGGAAGAATTTGTCATTTGATGGATTTTCTAATAAGCAAGAAATTATTTCAGCAATACAACATTTACAGTTATTAAACAAACACAATAACAACAAGAATCCAGACGATTTCAACTGATTTGCAAAGTCAGTTGAAAAATGATATGGAAAATGTAAATATTTCTCACTACATTTAGACGAGTCGACAGATATATTAGGTAGAACGCAATTGGAAGTAGTAATAAGGACGGCGTCACTGAATTTAGTCTAAATGAAGAAAACTATTAAATTTACTATCAATGCAAGAGCAAACAAAGACCAAGATATTTTCAGTCTTTTTTAATCTTTAAAAAATACTGACCATAAATTTATATTTAATGTTGTTATGTTTAGTACTTACTGGTAAAATATGTATTTTTATTTTATTTTATGATTTATTTATTTTCTTTCGCCTGACTAGTTTCGGTTATATACAACCATCATCAGATGCATCTACGAAGAATACAATAAATTAATTAGGTTAAATATAAAATTAGAGTCAAGTTTCTTACAAAATGTTTAAATATAAATTATAATAGTATTTGTTATGTGTTCAATGTTATAGTGTGTATAAATGATTTAGTGTTTATGTAATTTGTCAAAATTTCATTTCAAATGAATTCAAGGTGTATGAACATTGAATACGTAAGTGAATAATTCTAAATATATACATATAAAATAACTGAAACACTTATTTAAGAATTAATTTTACTTTCTATCACCAAAATTAATCCCCCATAAAAAAAATTCACACATTTTAATACTTCCCCACAGTAACAAATTACATAAACACTAAATCATTTATATACACTATAACATTGAACACATACACATACTACTAAAATTTATATTTAAACATTTTGTAACAAACTTGACTCTATATTTAACCTAATAAATTTATTGTATTATTCGTAGATGCCTCTGATGATGGTTACCTATAACCGAAACTAGTCAGGCGAAATAAAATAAAATATATTTTTTTACCTGTAAGTACAAAAAACGAAACTATTCAGCCGAAATAAAATAAATAAATCATAAAATAAAATAAAAATATTTTTCTTACCAGTAAGTACAAAACATAACAACTTTAAATATATAATTGGTAATTTATGCATAAAACCTTAAACATGATAAATTTATATGCCTTTACACAAGGCAGGGTTGAAATAAATCATATTTTAAAAAGCAAAAATCAATTATTTTCTATATTTCTGATCCTTTTTTGCGAGGATAGATGGGATTTATATCAATTGATTTACATCATGATTTAAATCGTATTATTCTTTTAAATGAATTCTTGAATTTGCACAAGAATTGACGACTAAAACAAATTTCTGTGTATCTGTATGGACAAAAAAATGGAAGAAAGAAAAATATTTTACTAACTTACATTATAATTACATTTTATTTATTATTGTTCACCTATTGGAATGCACAAACAGTGCAAAAACAATGATTAATTAAAAAAAACAATTTTGATTTACATGAATTGATTTAAATCACACCAACCCTGGTTACAACTAATTAAAATAATCAAAATATAACTAATTTAAAGCATTCTAACTCCTGAGTTATACTCAATAATTATACCAGCAATACCAGCAAAAGTTACTGATGATGCACCAGCAATTTTAAGCTGCAATAATGGATTCATTTCCGATTGCAAGAATGAGATCCATCATGAAGGTATCATTGTATTGTTCATCAAGAAGCATTATGTGCCAAAATATTATCGTTTGAACATATTATGATGTCGTTTTGAAAATAATTAATCATATTCGAACAAATCTTTAATCATACAGAATGCTAAAGCTCTTGTAGAAAAGAGCAATCATCCCAAGCTACATACAGATATAAGATGGTTAAGTAAAGACAACGGCCATTGCCGACTTTTTGTTCTTATAGAGGAGGTAAAAATGAATTCTTATTTCAAAAGGTCAAACATTCAAACAATTAGATGATCCTCGTTGGTTGATGGACTTTTTAAACTGACATATGTGGACAATTGTTTAAATCTTGAAGTTTAGGCGAAAAAATAAATATGTAGCTGAAATGTATAGCTCTATAAAAGCATTCTGAAAAGCTGAAAAGCTGAAATCTACTTTCAAATTGTTCCAAAAGGTTTTTAAAATGGTTTATAAAATTTCGTTAAAACTACTTTAACCTCCACATCCGAGGATAAAAGGAAAGTGCACAAGAGAATTTTTCCACAAATTATTTATCGAAAAATGTATTTTAGCTTTACATTTTTCGATAAATAATTTGTGGAAAAATTCTCTTGTGCACTTTCCTTTTATCCTCGGATGTGGAGGTTAAAGTAGTTTTAACGAAATTTTATAAACCATCTTAAAAACCTTTTGGAACAATTTGAAAGTAGATTTCAGCAATTTACCATTATCAAACCCTACATTTTCTGTACATCGTTTTTCTGCACAAATGAGATATTTCTGAAATTGCTAATTTCCTAGAGGAATTTGTTTAAGAAGAAACAAAGATTAGATTGTATGAATCGGTGGTTAATACTTGGCGAAACATATTTAAATTAGTATAAATAAAGCACTTGGTTAAGTTTCACATTTTTTTAAAACTTTACAGAACTTTTAAACTTTGACAGAAGTCAAATGTTTCAAATATTTCAGTGTCCAATGCATTATCTCATCAACAAACATAATCTAATAGAATTACTTAATTTTTCCACAAAACAAAGTTTCCACAATAGCTATTTGTGCAAAAAGTTGGGAAATGTATTTTTTTTACCGTTCTAGACATGGGATTTGTGATCGAGGCGATAGCCGAGATTAAAAACATGCCGTTTTTAAAGTTTGGAAAATAAATTTAATTTGGATAATTTCCATATTTTAAAATTATTTCGTAATCAAATAGCGGAGTCAAGATTGTTCTGCCTTCAATAATGTTACCGTAAATAATAACCCTTTTCCCAGTGGTGTAACAGATACATTTATTTTGTATCTAGATACAGATACAGATAATTTATCTAGATACATATCTAGATACAAATTTGAAAATGTATCTAGCTACAGATTCAGATACATGGAAAACCAAACCAAAAATTGTTTTCTTTATACATACGCATTTTACATGCAAAAGAAAATGCCCATAAATATTTAATAAAATGTGCAAAACTAATTTTATTTTTTATCTGCTTATAGTTATTGGTATACTCGTCCCGTCCTGACAATGACTCATCGATCCATATTACATGAATTCGACATACGTTTCTTATTTCATTTCATTCTATTACATTTAGCTTAAGCACACGAACCAACATTAAAAATGCGATTGTTTATTCGAAACAGCAAGCGTTATTGTCAGCTTTCGCCGGTCTACTAAACGTAATAGATACAAGAATAATACACAATGAAATAGCAAATTACTGACTCAAACTTAATTTAAATACGAGAAAATTAATCGAAGTCCCAAGGTAAAAATTTAAAACAAAAACAAAGCTCTCAATAATGAATCAATAGCTAATTATATGTAATTAACGTAAAATGGAGTGTTGTAACAGATACATTTTTTATACCTAGATACAACTTTAGGTACTCAAAGAGATACTTGAAATGTATCTAGATACCGTATCTCGATACATTACAACACTTCCTATTTCTACTTCCACAAAGACCTGTTATAGGATTTCATTCACGAATTGTGAACATGTTTCTGTTAAGATTTATAATAATGTATAATTTATAACTTTTAATGTTGAAATAGTTTTTCCGTTTTTCCATAGTTAGGAAATATTCCACTTTTCCTAACTCAAATTAGTATTTTAATGTTAAAATATTATTTCGCACTTGTTAGGAAATGTTCCACTTTTCCTAACTTAAATTAGTATTTTAATGTTAAAATATTATTTCCGCACTTGTTAATATTCCATATTTCCTAACTCAAATTAGTATTCACATGCTACAGTTTTACAAACTCTAGTTAGTAGAAAAATATATATTTAATAAATTGGACTACTGTAATAATTTCAGGGCAGAAAACAATAAATATGTTAGGTACTTTGGTGTATTTCAGTTATACACCTCAATATAGGTAGAGTTTTTTTATATGGCGATGTCTAGTTAATGTCAACAGAAAATATTGTTGCAACAACTACACAGACAAAACAAAACATAACTTGCGGTAGAACACAATCAGATACATGTTCCACATACCTTATGGTTTAAAAGGAAATAAAAACTTTTTTGTGTAGACTCTGTTTGAAGACAAATGATTGTGGGTAACCAAATTTACAAATTAAGAGATAAAAGTTTCTATGATTTATTAAAAGAAGAGAATCATTAAGTTTTAATCCTCTCTCTTCATTGCCTGAAAAATTTTCAATTACTAACAGTAGGTACAGTCATGCTCACAAAATGTAGTACAAGAAAATAGGTTACAATAGTATTTTTTTTTTCAATGCGCATTATTAAAATGCTCATTATGTATATAGAATCTCATCATTAAAACTACACTTTAATCGAATGGGTGAATAAAATGTTTACATTTTCACTTTATTCACTATAACCATTGACAACGTGAATAAAGTAAAAAAATAGATAAATTCGCACTATCCTTGAAATGTTCGTTGTCACCTGACAATGTGACACTTCACGCAAATTCGATAACGAATTGGAAAAAATCTTGTATGATACACGTGAATAAAGCAATTTTATCCACTCCCGAAAACATTATCGGACTCGCTCCACCTCTTGTGCTAAACTGCTTTTTCGTGGATAAAATTCGACTTTATTTACTTATACCATAAATAGCTATTATACAGTAATGTACTTTGTACTAGATTTATGTGAGCATGACTGTACCTACTCGACCTAAAGGCTTACTTCAGTATTAAATTACTCTTCTACAATGTATGGTTCTGAATGGAATAAAGTGTTTAAAGATAACATTAGCTAATTATCTACCACGGGCGTGAAGTAAGCGTTATAAGCCTGAAAACGTGCAAATTACGTTAAGCACGTTAAGGGCTTACAATGCACTTCACGCCAATGGTGCATACAACTGTTTTTTGTACGATCATTATTTATGTTATTGTACATAAAGAAAGAAATTTAAATGAATTGTAGTGGTTGCAATTGTGTAATGTCAAATTGACATATATAAATTAAACTGAATGTCAAAGCCTAATCGTCCATATAATAAGCCAAGGCGAACACTAAACGATTACTTCACGCCCTGTCTTGAGGGAGTGAAATTTTATTTTTTTCTCTTTACTATAATTGAATGATAACTCCTAGGATACGAGATATAGCTCGTATATTATATATTACATATATGCAAACAAGTCCATAACAACCGGGGCGTAATAAGAGGGCGTAATGAATTCATAACGCCCTGGAATGTATTTTCATGTTAACGAGTCTATAACAACCGGGCGTAATAAGAGGGCTTAATAAATTCATTACGTCCCGGAAATGCCAATCGGCAATGCATAAAAGATTGCCGATTGGCATTTTTGCAGCTAGCAAGTCTTCATGCAGTTCAGAAATTCAGAAAGTGGTGCCGTTGTGGTTTTCTATGTCCTCTATGCAGTTCATGACAGTTCATGCATGACTTAGTGTATGTTTTGGATATTTCTAAAACTAACACGTTTATGGAAAAAAAAACACAAAAGTACAATTTTGTTTTTAATGTGCAATCGTTCTTGTTCTTCTCATTCTTTTTTAAAATAAATGGTGTCCAAGATAAGGATCAATAGCATGGGGATCTTGGAAACCGTAAAAGTTACAAAGGCGGTTAAATTAGAAAAAAAAGTTGCGCAATTTAGTGGTCAGTAATATTCTGTTGAGAAAACTAGAAAATTCCGATTACTTCCGGATACATTCGACAAAATGCGAAATTTTGCGATTTCGTTTTAATTTTTTTCTGAAGTTATTTGAAAAAGTATAAGAAAGCCAAAGGCACTTTCTCATTGCCACATTTTTAGCTCTACAAGACAGCGTTTACAAATTTTCAGTACAACGTTTCGTTTCGAAGAAACCATCATCAACTTTATTTTTTTATGGCCTGTAAAAAATGTATACCCTGTATTATACAGCATTTCCTAATAGGATTTCAACTATTTATAGCACAGTATGGTTTCAAATGTTTTTATTCAGAACAAGGCTTCTTAATTCATTTCAAACATTTTCATGTAGTAGGCGTTGAAATGATCACGACGAAGAAAATAAAATCTAATTTTAACCCAAAATAGGTACCAAAATAGTAACTAAAAATAATTTACCTAGAATAGTTGTTGAACATTGAAACATTGTAGCTATTTAGGACCAGACTTATTATTTGTTTACTTTGATATGAGAATTGTTCTGTTCATTTAATGGCGCCGAAGACCAAAATTATTATATAATTTAACCCAGAATATGTACCGAAATAGTAACAAAAAATAATTTAGCAAGAATAGTGTTGTTAAACATTGAAACATTATAGTTATTTAGAACTACACTTATAATTTTGTTACTGTGATATGAGAATTGTTCTGTTCATTTAATGATGACGAAGACAACAATAATTACTTAATTTTAACCAGGAATACGTACCAAAAATAGTCGTTAAACATACAAGGTATATCTAAATGCTTGTAATTTAGTCACCATGTAAAATATTGTTGTTCCGCTCCAGTAAAAATAGTTCTATTTTTTACATAAGTTTTCCGTCTTCCGAGATAAAGTCTTCTTCTTCTTCCTTGGTCCTATTACTTCCCTGGTGGAGTGTAGGGCATCTATCGATGTTTCTGTGACTGAGGTACCAATAAAATGTCGTCACCATTTTACTGTCTTCCTCCAGCAACTACTCCTCTTCTTCTTCGCAGAGTTGATCCACCATTTCTTTCTACCTGCCTTTATTTTGTGCAATGTGCTTTGCCTGGTTCCATGTTATATTTCGGCGTTCAAGCTCTTTCCTTACGGTTCTACTCCATGTCGTCTGTGGTCGACCTCGTTTTCTTTGTCCCCTCACATTAAAATCTAGTGACTGTCTGGTTAGATCTCCCACTGGTTTCCTTAGTGTATGGCCAATCCATCTCCATTTTTTCTGTTTAATTGTGGTCTTTATTGGAATTTGGTTTGTCTGTTCCCACAAGTCTATGTTTGATATTTTGTTTGGCCAGTATATTCTTAGGATTCTTCTCAGGGCTTTGTTTACAAATGTTTGTAATTCTCTTTCTTGTGATTTATTTATGGCCCAAGTCTCCGACCCGTACAATAGCACGCTCACTACATTCGTGTTGAAAATTCTAATTTTAGTAGTTTTTGATATTTCATTTGAGCGCCATATTTTCCATAGCATGTTGAATGCGTTTTGAGCTTTTCCTATTCTGGTATTTACATCTTCCTGGCAATTTCCCTTTGCCTCTATTACGCCGCCCAGGTATGTGAAGGTGCTAACGTTTTCTATGCTGGCTCTTTCTATATTAATGATTCGTTCATCTGTGGGGTTTGCGCTCATTGTTTTTGTCTTTGCAGTATTTATTTCCAAACCGATTTTTTTGGCTGTGTGATTCAATAGATTGAGTTTTTCTTGTAGATTAGTTCTATTTTCTGTGATTAGGGCTATGTCGTCGGCATACTCAAGATCTTCGAGTTTTTGACCGAATCTCCACTGCAACCCTTTTTTATTGTCAGTAATTTGCTTTAACGTCCAATCGATCATTATAAGGAACAACAAGGGTGACAGGATGCAGCCCTGTCTGACACCTGTCTCAACTTCTGAGAGAGTCCCGGAGTGTTCTATTCTAGCGTAATAGTTTTCGTATAATAGCTTGATTAGCCGAATATATTTCGCGGGCAGTCCATATTTTCCTAGGATGGCCCACATATTGGCCCACCGTATCAAAGGCCCTTTTAAAATCTATGAAGCTTATATGTATTTCTTTGTTCCATTCATTTACTTCATCTAGTATTATTCTTAAGGTAGCTATGTGGTCTGTGCAAGATTTTCTGGGTCTGAGCCCTGCTTGGTTAGTTCTGAGCAGTCTGTCTACCTCATTTTTTATTCTAAACAGTATTATTTTGGTAAAAATTTTGCTCGTGGTGTTCAATATCGTAATGGCTCTCCAATTATCACATATTTTCCTGTCGCCCTTTTTTGGTATTTTTATTATAAGGCCTTCCACCCAATCTACTTAATTTTTTTCTTCCGTCCATATTTTGTTTAACAATAGGTGCAGTACTTCGGCGGAAGCTTCTGCTCCTGCCTTTATCAATTCTCCTGAGATGTTGTCTAATCCTGCCGCCTTATCGTTTTTGAGCTGTCTAATGGCCACTTCAATTTCTTCTCTCGAGATTTCATCTGTTTTTATCTTTAGTTCCGGTACCAAGTTCTCTGTTGACCCCACTAGCTCTTCTTCATTTAACACCTCCTTCTCCTTCTTTGAATAGATTTCCGTGAAATACTCTAGCCATCTATTTATAATTTGTTTCTCAGATTTCAGTATGTTACCTTGCTTATCTTTTATTTGTGTGGTTGTGATACCTTTGCTCCCTGCCATCTTTCGCGTTATATTGTATAGTGTATTCATGTCATTCACTCCTGATGCCTTTTCAGCTTCAAGTAATAGTTTTTCTCGTTCTTTTCTTTTATCACATCTTGCACTCTTGTTTATTTGTTTATTCTTGTTAACATACTGACTCTGCAGATTAACTCTTCTCTCTGGGCATTGTTCGCTGAGTATTTGGTGTTTGATTAAATTTCTTTCTTCGATGAGATTCCATGTATGTTTAGTCATCCATGTTTTCCTGTTGTATTTTCTGATGCCTACTGTTTCTTCCGCGGCTGTTTTTATTGCTTCCTTGTAGGATTTCCAAAGTTCTTCCATGTTCATATTTCCCATATCACTGCTGTTTCCTAGTTTTGCTTTCACTGTTGATTCGAACTTCTTTTGCGTTTCTTCATCTTTGAGGTCTTGTATGTTGTACTTTCGCCTTTTAGGTTTGTTGGGTTCATTTCTGGCCTTTATTTTAACTTTTAGTTTTGCCCTCACTAGAGCGTGATCTGATCCAACATCTGTCCCATGCATTGCACGTACATCTTGTAAGAAGCTTCTATATCTTTTGTCGATGGAATGTGATCAATCTGATTCTTTACACGCCCATCAGGGCTCGTCCATGTTATTTTGTAACTTTCTTTGTGTGGAAAAATGCTGCCTCCAATAACTAGGTTGTTTGTTGCACAGAAATCCACGAATAGTTTGCCATTTTCGTTTATTTGGCCCACCCCTTCCCTGCCCATTACATCCTCTCTTCCAGTGTTATTGTTACCAATTTTGGCGTTCATGTCGCCCATTAGAATTATAGTGTCCTTTTTGTGCTTATTTCTAATCAGATCGTATGTTTCTTGTAGTTGCTCGTAAAATGTGTTCTTCACTTCCTGCTCTTCCGTATTTGTTGGCGCATATATGTTTATGATTGCGATGTTAAATAATCTTGCTCTGAATCTGGCCGTAATGATTCTATCAGATACACCTTCCCATTCCATTAATGATCTCTTTGCTTCTTTGCTCATTAACAATGCGATGCCATATTACGACGATACAGTCTTAAACAATCTATATTCAAAATCATCACAAAAAATCATTATTAGTTATTCATTATTTCATACGACATGTTTCAGAAAAGATAAGGTACAGAGATTTGCCCGTAATCAGCTGATGATTCGCGAAATGTGATTATATCTATGTCAAAAATGCCAAATAATCATGAATAAATGAGATAAGTCCTATGGCACACGTTAATTTTGTAAATGGGCTTTAATCACAATTCAAAATTGTAAAAATTATGTTGAGAAGGAACAGGGCCGCGCCGCCCATGTGTGCGATATGTGCGCCGCACACAGGCGCCAGGGCGGCAGGGGCGCCGCGGGACCTCTTTGGCGCCTCACGCGCGGAGTGATTAAGAAATTAAAAACTTTTTTTTTAACCAAATTTCATTTCTAACTTCTTTATATCTCTGCAACCAAGTTCACGTCTATGGTTTAAGTTTGCATTATTTAAACTTTGCGCTGTAAACATTTAAAGTTGTCTGCTTTATCGTTGTTGCCTATGGACCCGGCGCGCGTGCGTCGATGGCCGAGTCGGCGGGGAATTACCGAATTTTGCCGATAAAGAAAATAAACAAACCGCATTATACACACACTCTCATTATTATTTGGATTGTATTCAGTCTGCATTTGGTCTGCATTAAAAATGAAAAGGACCCAGAGTTGTCTCTACGTTAGCAGCAATCGACCGGCGCGGCGCCGGCGCGAGACTGGGGCGGGGAATTACAGAATTTTATTAATATATAAAACAAACAAAACGCATTATTGAAAGAAGGTGCACTTCCAGTTATTAGTTTGATTTTGTTCAGTTAAGTCATTCATCTATACCTGCCTTATAAAAATACTTTGTTGTATACTAAATTGATTTTATTTATTACATTGTCGATTTTATTTAACGGGTTTTCACGATGCGTGATCAAGATAAAAAAAAGAAATTATCGGGTTATCAAAATCTAATGAGAAAGTGAAAACGAGAAGAAGAACGAGATAAAAATACAACGAAAATAAGTAATTATTTTGCGCCCATGCCATCCACTTCCAAACAATCATCTGAGAGTTTTGAGACAGATAAACCTATAGATGAAGGTGCTGAAAGAATTGAAAAATTCGATTCGTGGTAAGAGTTTTTTATAATCTTATAAGTCTTATAATATTAAATTACCCCTTAATAATAAAACAACACAATTAAATACCGACTCTGTTTATTCAAGTATGATAGTAAAATTGGGAAATTTTGAATATCATAATATTACTATGGCGCGTTTATTTAAGTTTATTTAAGAGGTATTTGCTTTGGTGGTGGTAATGATTCCACGTTGTGGATAATTTTCAGACGTGATGATCGCTGACGGGGGACAAATATTAGATGACGCCGATGAAGTAACTTCGTCACCCCCAATTCAAACACCGCCATCGCCGCTAAAACCATCGTTGCCGCTGATACCAACAATTTGCAAAGATGATCCTGGACTCTGCCCAGAAGTTTTAAATACTACATTGATGCAATATTTGGTTGAGAATCCACCTAAACAAATAAAGCATCATGATTTTCCGCGTGACTCTTCGGGTCGAAGGTTTTCTACATATTATTATAACAGGCAATTATTAAATGGCGAAAAGTATCATAGAGAGTGGCTGCTCTATTCAGTGGCCAAAAATGAAGTTTTTTGTTTCTGTTGCAAGCTATTTGAATTGAAAAATGATAAATTTTGCCAGGGATTAAGTAATTGGCAACATTTAGCTCTGTATTTGAACAGACATGAGAAAAGTTCTGTACATTTTACTAGCTATAAAAAATGGACAGAACTGTGTCAGTCTTTTAAATATAAAACGACTATCGATAATATTCAACACAAGCTTATAGAAGTCGAAAAGCAGCGATGGTATGAAGTCATTAAAAAAATAATATATGTGGTACAATTTTTGAGTACCCAAAATATGGCGTTTCGCGGCCAGAGCAGCAAATTATTCGACCATAATAATGGCAATTTTTTAAAATGCATTGAAATGTTGGGAAAATTCGATCCTACTATGATGGAACATATACGCCGCACAACCAATGATTCGGAATTTAAGAATCTTCTTCTTCTTGCTTCAGCTTCTCCGACGGAGGTTGCTGATCATCGTGGCAATTCTAACTTCTGGCAATTTAAGAATATGCCTACTTATCTTGGAGATAAAATTCAAAACGAAATTATAACTATACTCGCTACCCAAATTAAAAATTACATTTTGAATTTATGTAGGGACAATACATATTTTTCGATCATACTAGATTGTACTCCCGACGTTGCACATGTAGAGCAAATTAGTATAATAATTAGATTTGTTTATTTTAATATAAATTCGAGAGAGTTAGAAATAAGAGAGCACTTTTTAGCTTTTTGCCCAATTATAGACACAACTGGCGCTGGCTTAAGGTCATTCATAACGGGAGAATTAGAAAATAATAATTTAGATATAAACAATTTAAGGGGACAAGGTTATGATAATGGCTCTGATATGCGCGGCAAAAACAATGGTCTCCAAAAAAGATTGCTAGATATAAACCCCGGTGCATTTTATGTACCCTGCGCTACTCACAGTTTAAATTTAATAGTAAACGACGCAGCTAATTTAAATTATCACACAACCGGTTTTTTCAGTACAGTGCAGGAATTATACAAATATTTTTCAGCCTCCACGAAGAGATGGGATTTATTAAAAAAATACATTGGGAACCTAACTTTAAAACCGCTGTCCGAAACAAGATGGTCCAGTAGAATAGATGCCATAAAACCTTAATTTATTAATTTTCCAGAAATTTATGATGCTTTATGCGAAATGGCAAATGAATCCATAGAACAAAAATCAAAGTATGACGCTAAATGTCTGGCAGAAAAAATATCTTCATTTACGTTTATTTGCTCAATATATGTTTGGCATGACGTACTGAAAAAAATTAATTTTGTAAGTAAAATCGTTCAATCAACAAATATGAATATGCAAGTTGCTTTAGATGCTTTATCTAATTGCAAGACATTTTTAAAAGAATTTCGCAATGATGATAACTTTGATAATATTGTAAATAATGCCAAAAAAACTGCGGAAAAATTAGGTATAGACATTGAATTCGAAATATCCAGACCGCTAAGACGGCGTAAAACTCCAAAACAATTTGATTATGAACACGAAGATCAGCCTGTAATGGATCCGAAAATAGCGTTCAAAGTCAATGTATTTTTTTTATATTTTAGATCAGGCTTTATCCTCGGTGGATGAAAGATTTGAATTATTGAATACTCATAATGACGTGTTTTATTTTTTATTTAAACTAAGCGATATACAAGATAAAAACCAGTTAATCACAAACTGCACTCGGTTGCAGGAAAAACTGTCTGCCAATAATTCATCCGATATAGATGCCGACGATGTGTGTGAGGAAGTTCTATCATGTCAGTCCCTTTTTAAAAAATTGGACAATAATGTGGTTAAAATACTAGAATTTATAGTTTTAAATAATTTGACAGCAGTATGCCCTAATATCACAATAGCTCTACGAATTTTAATAACAATGCCAGTTACGGTAGCGAGCGCAGAAAGATCATTTTCGAAATTGAAGTTAATAAAAAATTACCTGCGCTCAACAATGAGCCAGGAAATATTGTCACATTTGGCTACAATATCTATAGAAGATAGCATATTAGAGCGCATAGATATACATAATATTATTATGGATTTCGCAACTAGAAAAACGAGAAGAGTAGAAATAATTTAATTTGTTTTTTAATTTGTGTTTTATTATTATGATGACCATTTTGTAAACATGTTTAATAAGAAATTTATGTTATGTTATGTTATACGACTTTAATTTTTGTAATTGCCTCTACCTGGATTTTCTCTATTTTCAAAAATTATAGAGGCGCTTTATAGGTCGTGCACACAGGCGCAGCCGAAGGGCGGCGCGGCCCTGAGAAGGAATACCCAATTGAAAAGGATTTTTTCTTGAAAATATCCAAATACGATATCTCACTGAAAATATTCGATATTCCTGTATTACACAATGTTGTCCGATCGAGCCTTTAATTTTCAATTATTAGCAGCAGTAAATAATTGCAGTTTCGTGGAATTCAGTATTATTCTCTAAAATAATTTGCCTGTGTTCTGAAAAACATAGCGTAGACAAACACACGTGCCTAGATAATGAAGTGACAATAAAAAGCCACTAAATAAACAAAATGTCCCCACTCCTCTCACTGTGCCGAGTCACCTATGCAAGTGATATTTATGTGTACGTTTAATGGTGAATAATATAACAGCCGCGGTCGGCTTGCGAAATTTTAACAACAAAGATACACTGTTACACTTTCTAATACCTACTGCGCAGATATAAATAAACGGTGTCATGTATTTTTGGCAAAATACGAGTCTTACAATCTCAGCTAGTTGTGGAGCAAATAGATAATATTGACAGTTATTATAAATGAAACTGCGTGTGGATGATTCATACTCAAACAACATAACTGCGTATGCGAAAATATAACGACGATTGGTGTCCTATATATTTTGTTATTTGTTTAATGAAAACTGACGTACACCTGCCACTTTAAGGCCTTTTCGTTATATTCATAAATTTCCCTCAATGTAATTTACTAGCAAGTCAGCGATAATTCCAAATTGACTATTTTGTAATTATGTGCCACTTCACTGAACCATTTTCTATAACAAATCTAGGGGACCAAATAATATGCATTATATTCGTAGAAAGTTCCAGTATGTTTGGTTATTGACAACTAGAAAACATATTGCTCTCATTACTCATATTTATTTTCGAACTCGTAAACTGTATTATGCAACGTGTGAACTATGCATTAACAAAGTTGGCTTTTATGGCGCTCATTCGTTTCATTGTTATGTAAGTTTTGGAAAAACAGCGTCATATAATTTATACTTTGTATCCTCAACGCACAAAGCATAGTGATGTGTGACGGCGATAAAATCGCAATTTTATGCATTGTCATCACTTCGAACTGTACAACCAAGGTATTTTTACACGCGCGTAAATATAACTCTAATCGGCTTTATACTAACCTGGTAATGTGAGGTTTACAAGCACCAAGTTTGTAAAAGTGACACGAGCCAGTATATAGTATATTGTTTAACATGTGTTGGAAGTAGCACTTTGCATGCGAGTTTTTTACTCGGCCTTCGGCCTCGAGCTGTAAAACACGATATATTTAACACCCTGTATATTTATCCATATTAGTATAATACATCATTAGTTTAATGTCTTTGAATAATCACTATTTTGAAATGTTTAATGTTTATATTTTTAAAATAAATATCAAAAAGCGCGTATGGAATCGAATACACGCTCATTATTCAGCTTTTGTTTCATTGTTTAATGGCAGCAAGCCTACGTTGTTTTAAATGATTGTTGCAGTTTGTTAAAATTTATCTTGTAATTCAATTTGAATAAAAACTTTTTTCAACAGATCGAAAAAAATGTTTCAGGCAAATGTTATAAATAGAGGCAGGATGTTCAGGCAAAATGCCTAAATATAATATATAAATGCCTTTTTTACTAATAAGCGCCAATTTTGTCTTATTTGCCTGTTTTCAAGAAATATAACTTACCTACTCCCAGTTTCTAGAATTTTCACAATAGTTATTGAAGCTATAACTAACTACCAGGAAACTATTGTTGCTAATTGTATTTCAAATAGGCAATAAAAACCCTTGCAAGATTTAAACACTCATTGTATTATAGCGCGATGGTAAAATACCAAAAGACGCGCTTCTGTTAACGACAAATTGAGCAAATTTGTAAAGGAATTTGGAAGTGACATGTTGTCAAGTGATGGGTTGGTGTTATTTTGCAAAGTTTGTGAAAAGTCGGTGAACTTTAAAAAATAGTTATTTGTATATCAAGGCCGAGAAATCTCATTTTAGGGATCGAGAGAAAGTTTGTCGCCGAGGCCGCTTCCGGCCGAGGCAATACAATCTCGAGGTCGCTAAAAGATTTCGCGGCCGAGGTGTACACAACGTTTTTCGTGCAATTGATGCACGCTGCAATGAGTCTCCTAGGTTGTGAACAAGCGACTGTCAATTTTGACAAAATAATAAACGTCAAAAAAATTAATCGATAATTCAGTTAAACGAAGTAGAAATGAATACTGGTGATAGTGATAATTTAGAGTGTACACCTCCGGAGTTGAGAAAAATTGCAAACGCTGCCACAGATCATTTAATTCCAGAGAAAAGTAGACGGCTATACGAGAATGCATACGTTAAATTTAAAACTTGGTGTGAAGAACAAAAAGCTGCGAACATATCGGAAAATGTTATTATGGCATATTTAGAAGCAAAATCTACAGTTTTGAAATCTTCAACTTTATGGAGTACATACTCCATTTTAAAATGTATGATAAATATCAGGGATGGGATTGATATTTCAAGATTTCCTAAATTAGTGCCTTTATTAAAGAAAAGGGCAGTAGGGTATCGAACTAAAAAGTCAAAAATACTAACTGCACAGCAAATCCATACATTTATAACAGAAGCCAGTAATGAAACTTATTTAATGTGGAAGGTATAAGGTACATGTTTTACTTACATTAATATGAGCTCTGTGAAGTTAGCACCCCCATGTTAGAATTTCGAAACGAAACCCATGCCATAATTTTGCCCACATTATGCCCAGTATTGCCCGGTAGTTATTTCATTTTGCCCAGCTCCCGTTAACTTAATAGTCAATTGTCGAATTTCTATAGTGTGGCACCCCCATTAGCGAGTTCGAAAAAATAACATATGCCATAATTTTGCCCACATTTTTGCCCAGTATTGCCCAGTAGTTGTTTCGTTTTGCCCAGCTCCCGTAACCCGTAAGTCAATAGTCTAATTTCTAAGGTGTGGGACTCCCATGAGCGACTTCGAAGAAATAACATGTGCCATAATTTTGCTCACATTTTGCCCAATATTGCCCTGTAGTTGTTTCGTTTTGTTCAGCTCCCGTTAACCGATAAGTCAATAGTCGAATTGCTATGGTGTGGGATCCCCATGAGTGAGTTCGAAGAAAAAAACATATGCTATAATTTTGCCCACATTATACAAAGTATTGCTCAGTATGCCCAGTACTGCCCAGTAGTTGTTTCGTTTTGCCCAGCTCCCGTTAACCCGTAAGTCAATTGTCGAATTTCTATTGCGTGGGACCACATGAGCGACTTTGAAGAAAAAACATATGCCATAATTCTATCCACATTATGCCCAGTATTGCCTAGCAGTTGTTTCGTTTTGCCCAGCTCTCGTTAACCCTTAAGCCAATAGTCGAATTTCTATGATGTGGGATCCCCATGAGTGAGTTGGAAGAAAAAAACATATGCTATAATTTTGCCCACATTATACAAAGTATTGCCCAGTAGTGGTTTCGTTTCGCCCAGCTCCCTTTAACCCATAAGTCAATAGTCGAATATCTATGGTGTGGGACCCACATGAGCGAGTTCGAGGAAATAACATATAACATAATTTTGCCCACATTATGCTCAGTATTGCCCAGTAGTTGTTTCGTTTTGCACAGCTTCCGTTAACCCATAAGTCAAAAGTTGAATATCTATGGTGTGGGACCCTCATGAGCGAGTTCGAAGAAACAACATATGCCATAATTTTGCCCACACTTTGCTTAGTATTGCCCTGTAATTATTTCGTTTTGCCCTGCTCCCGTTAACACATAAGTCAATAGTTGAATTTCTATGGTGTGGGACCTCAATGAGCGAGTTCGAAAAAATAACATATCCCATCATTCTTCCCACATTATACCCGGTAATGCCCGGTAGTTGTTTCGTTTTGCCCGGCTCCCTTTAATCCATGAGTCAATAGTCGAATTTCTATGGTGTGGGACCCCCATGAGCGAGATCGAAGAAATAACATATACCATAATTTTGCCCACATTTTGCCCGGTATTGCCCAGTAGTTGTTTCGTTTTGCCCAGCTCCTGTTAACACATAAGTTATTAGTTGAATTTCTATGGTGTGGGACCCCAATGAGCGAGTTGGAAGAAATAACATATGCCATAATTCTGCCCACATTATACCCAGTATTTCCCAGTAGTTTTTTCGTTTTGCCCAGCTCCCGTTAACCCGTAAGTCAAGAGTCGAATTTCTATGGTGTAGGATCCCTATGGGCGAGTTCTAAGAAATAACATATGCCATAATTTTGCCCACATTATGCCCAGTATTGCCCAGTAGTTGTTTCGTTTTGCCCAGCTCCCTTTAACCCATAAGTCAATAGTCGAATATCTATAGTATGGCACCACCATGAGCGAGTTTGAAGAAAAAACATATGCTATAATTTTGCCCACATTATGCTCAGTATTGCCCAATAGTTTTTTCGTTTTGCCCAGCTCCCGTTAACCCATCAGTCAATAGTCGAATATCTATGGTGTGGGACCCACACGAGCGAGTTCGAAGAAATAACATATGCAATAATTTTGCCCACATTATGCCCAGTATTGCCCAGCAGTTGTTTCGTTTTGCCCAGTTCCCGTTAACCCATAAGTCAATAGTCGAATATCTATGGTGTGGGACCCACATGAGCGAGTTCGAAGAAATAACATATAACATAATTTTGCCCACATTGTGCCCAGTATTGCCCAGTAGTTGTTTCGTTTTGCCCAGCTTCCGTTAACACATAAGTCAATAGTCGAATATCTATGGTGCGGGACCCTCATGAGCGAGTTCGAAGAAACAACATATCCCATAATTTTGCCCACATTTTGCTTAGTATTGCCCTGTAATTTATTTCGTTTTGCCCAGCTCCCGTTAACCCATAAGTCAATTGTCGAATTTCTATGGTGTGGGACACACATGAGCGAGTTCGAAGAAATAACATATGCCATAATTTTGCCCGCATTATGCCCAGTATTGCCCTGTAGTTGTTTCGTTTTGCCCAGCTCCAGTTAACCCATAAGTCAATTGTCGAATATCTATAGTATGGCACCACCATGAGCGAGTTTGAAGAAAAAACATATGCTATAATTTTGCCCACATTATGCTCAGTATTGCCCAGTAGTTGTTTCGTTTTGACCAGCTTCCGTTAACCCATAAGTCAATTGTCGAATTTCTATGGTGTGGGACCCACATGAGCGACTTCGAAGAAATAACATATGCCACAATTCTATCCACATTATGCCCAGTATTGCCCAGTAGTTGTTTCGTTTTGCCCAGCATAGATATTCGACTATTGACTTATGGGTTAACGGGAGCTGGGCAAAACGAAAAAACTATTGGGCAATACTGAGCAAAATGTGGGCAAAATTATGGCATATGTTTTTTCTTCGAACTCGCTCATGGGGGTGCCATGCTATAGATATTCGACTATTGACTTATGGGTTAAAAGGAGCTGGGTAAAACGAAACAACTACTGGGCAATACAGGGTATAATGTGGGCAAAATTATGGCATATGTTATTTCTTCGAACTCGCTCATGGGGGTCCTACACCATAGAAATTCGACTATTTACTCATCGGTTAACGGGAGCTGAACAAAACGAAACAACTACAGGGCAATATTGGGCAAAATGTGAGCAAAATTATGGCATTTTGTTCGAAATTGCTCATGGGGGTCCCACACCTTAGAAATTAGACTATTGACTTATGGGTTAACGGGAGCTGGGCAAAACGAAACAACTACTGGGCAATACAGGGCAAAATGTGGGCAAAATTATGGCATATGTTATTTTGTCGAACTCGCTCATGGGGGTGCCACACCATAGAAATTCGACAATTGACTATTGAGTTAACGGGAGCTGGGCAAAATGAAATAACTACTGGGCAATACTGGGCATAATGTGGGCAAAATTATGGCATAGGTTTCGTTTCGAAATTCCAACATGGGGGTGCTAACTTCACAGAGCTATTAATATGTCAAGAAATGGTTTTGTAGGTTGTTTTAATTATCTCTGGGGCGTTAAGGCGTTAATTTCATATTAATCCAAAATAAAATTGTTAAAATCTGAGACATGATAGTTATTTGACTGATGTTTCTCTTGATGTTTAATGACAACAATAATTTTAGGTGGCTTGGCAACCTTTTGTGGCCATAGCTGAGAAATTGCACTTCTCGGTCTGTTGTGTCGCTGAGAAGCTCGTCCAATTGCACGAAAAATATATTTCATCGACCAACACATCAGTAGGACTAACCATAAAAAAACAGTGCAAAATAAGGTGGGTGCCCCTAAAACTCCCATGCTTAAAACATTTCTATCGAACCGTGAATCGGAATTTTCATTGGAACTTTGCAACGCATTTGTAAGTGCTGTAATTCCACTCTGGAAATTGGAAAATTCAGATATGCGTAATTTTTTTGGAAAAATACGCTAAAGAAAAAGTACCGAGTGAATCAACATTGAGAAAACATTACCTGGATCGAGCTTATCAAAGGAAAATGACGGAAATTCGAGAATATATGAGAGATAAAAAGATATGGATATCCATAGACGAGACCACCGATGCAATGGGAAGGTAATCAAACAAAAGCTTTGCTTTTTATATTAATGTAACTGTAAACTGGACTGTTGCAGGCATATTGCCAATGTCATTATTGGATCCTTAAACTATGATGGAACCTCAAAGATCTAACTGCTGGATTCTGATTGCTTGGAGAAAACGAACAGCACCACAATTGCATAGTTTTTCATAAATTATCTCTCCCTTCTTTGGCCGAGCAATATTCAACATGACAACGTTCTGATGTTCGTCAGTGACGATGAAAAAGGCAGAGAATACGTTAAAAGTTTTATTTCATCGAATGATACGTTTAACATGTATTGTTCATGGGCTTCATCGAGTAGCTGAGTATGCAATGCTGTTAATATTATTAATACTACAATTACATAAAGTTTTGATGTTTCTGGTAACAAAGGTCGGTTGATAAAACACAAATGTGAAACTGTATTCAATGCGAATAAAGATATTGACTGATTGTTTTAAAGAAAATGGCCGATACCCTTTCGGAAAACACGAAAGAACAAATAAATTATGATGCAATTGAAACTGCAAGTTTCAAATATGCGCCGGTTACATCGGTGGACATGGAAAGATCATTTTCGCAATTGAAATACGTCTTATCGAACAGAAGACACAATGTTACTATAGAAACCTAAAAAAACACCTTGTAATCAGCTGCAATTAAAATATGTAACAAATTATTTTGTAAGAAATATTGTAAATAATTTTTTAATTTATAATAATAATAATAAACACTTTTAATAAATATTTTAAATCCCTATTTCATACTTTGTAATGCCTTTTTTCACATTTTTAGTGCCTTTTTGCCTGCTTATAGTAATGCGTTTTAGTGCCTGACCATATTGTCTCTAGTTATAAGATAGTTTACGGATTTTATAAATGTTTTATTTTCAAAAATTGATCGAGTGGTTTCGAAATATCTTTTTACGAAATTTTTTATCGTTCACCATTTTGTTATTTGATAAAATAGAAAATAATTGTAAATACAAATGTATTAGAGAACCGAAAGCAAATGCTGAAAGTTTTGTTTTTTTAAATATTCCTTAAAACAAGGGAGTAATGACGATTTTTCAAAAAAACAAAACAACGCCGTTAACTATGAACTTGGGCTCCAATTCAAAAATTTGAACTAAGAAAAGTTGTTTGTTTCGATGAGATCCAACAGCCATTTTCGGGTATTACAACTTAGTATTAACACCCTGTGTACCAATTTTTTTTTTTTTAAGTCACGTATTTTAGCCACATTATTTCGTGCCGTGAATAATCCTGTATAGACGGTTAGCAATTGCTGCCATAGAAGTGTAACGGTGGCTTTACCGTCTAAACCGGCGGACTGTATTCGATACATTGCTCGAGTCCCTGGTTTAAATAAGGTAATGCGAAATTTAAATTCTTCAAAAATTACTGGTCCGAATGGCATTTCAGTACCGAATAATGATTATTAATCACTGCTGATAGTGATTAATGGATCCGGTATTGATTAATGGACATTGTTAAAATTGCGGAATCATAAGTGTATTATGAGATAGTCGTGGACAAAATACATTACTCGATTATACCATAGTCAAGAGGAGCATAGTTATTGACTGTAGTTGACTGTAAGTTTGAACATAGAGTTGTAAACTAGCAGTCAATGCTTTTCTGTATTTACAACTGCATTTGGAGCAAAAGCCCCAAAACTATTATCTCCACTCTGGGATCGCTTCCACGGTTAATATGTTTACTACACGCACGTGCTCAATACAAGCGTTAAGGTAATAATCGACAAATCGTGGGAGAACAGGCCGCATAAAACGTAAGTGAAGCTCATGACATGTAGGTAAACAGCAAACAATAATATAAATTTAAAAAAAACAAATACCTAGGTTTGCATGTGCATACAACACGCATCATAATACGGAAATAGGGTTCAATAACCCTCATTTCGAAAAATAAAAGAAGCTAATTGCAGAAAACTGTCGAGACGTGATTCCACATTACTGCACGCCACAATTAATTAGCGCAGGTAAGGATCGTTACCTTAATTTGTTAAAATGATTTAAAGATGGCAATGAAAAGACGGCGCAATTCGTGTGTTCCAGAATACTCTGTACTTGTTTACAATACAAAACAAGACGCGGATTAGATTAAAGGACTTTTTTCATACATATATGCGTGTGTTTTGTACTGCTATCTTGTTTATTGCGATCATCTTACGTACTAGACCGCCAAAAAAACTTACGGTCAACATACGTACTAGACTGCCAAAAAAACTTACGATTGTTTCTGTCGTGCCGTGACAACTGTCCGAAATCCATTCTATCAGATCGAAGTCTATCCAAAGCTGGTTACAAAGAAGACACTTGTACACAATTTTTTCACTGTTTTGCTCTGCACACAGACACAATTAGTTTCACTTCTGGGTAAGCTATACGATGCTGAAATTAGCTAGAATTCGCGAAGAACTGGCCGACCAGCCCATGTCATGAAGAAGTCACAAAATCGTTTGCGATACTGTCGTCTTTATCTCTCGCGATCGGAACGATTGTAAACAAACTGTAAAATATGGCGCGAACGTAACGGAGAGTTCGGAGAGTCGTGGAAGACGCGCAACCCAACGCGAGGTACACAGCGAACTAAATGAATCACGGATAGTGTTCGCGTGATATCGCACGGCGCACGAAGCAAAACATTCTAGTGGGCCTCGTCTACTACGCCGCCAGTTCATTGGCTGACACAGTTGATGTGTTTACGTCAGTTACGTTGAAATTACACACGTGGGCGCGCCAGAGTATATCACAACGTTGTGAAATTGTGTTCGCATTCATTCAAAAACAGGCCCTGGTGCATTCGGGACTCGGACCCGGCTCTCGGATCCACGCTCGGGCGTCTCATTCAAGAACGTATTATACGCAGTACTATATGCTACGCGTATATCCAGATCTTCAGATAGTAGCAGCTATCACAAACAGCATGTTTTCGCTCAAATGTAATCATACCAGCGGCGGATGGGCCATAAGACGAACAGAGCGGCGGAACGATTTTTACAATTGAGGTTATAACCCTGGATCGACTGTCAAAAATACTTGCGAAACTACATGCTTTATTAATATAAAAGGAAAGGAAACATTATTGGATACAATTATTTATAATCTGTTATTATACAATGTATGCACTATATATAATATAAAAATATACGTTTGGCAAAATCTTATTAATTATTTTTATTTTATTTATCCTTCGTCCTTTTACCCTTTCGGGAGTTGGAGTGCTCAACTACATTTATAATATATTTTACAATCACATGTCTTCGCTAATTAATTCCTTCACTCTTCTTTTCCAGTGGTCCCTGTCTTGTGCCAATTTCTTATTTCATTCCATTCTATTCCTCTTCTTTCCGCTGCTTGGTGCGTTTGTTCATTCCATCCCATTAGACCGAGGGTCTTCCTACTTTATTTTTGCCTTGTATTTTTACTTCATGTATTCTTTTTGTTATTCTATTCTCTTCTAGCCTATGTATATGTCCTAGCCATCCTAGCTGTCTTTCCTCTATTATTGTTGTTATTGGCTTTATGTTGAGCCGTTTCCTTACTTCTGTGTTCCTCACTCTATCTTTTTTGTAATTCCCTCTATCTTCCTTAGGAATCTCATTTCCATTGCGTTGATCTTGCTTTTGTTTCTTTCCGTAATTGTCCACGATTCACTTCCATATATTAGAGAGGGCTTTACTAGTTTTTTGTATTCCTCAGTCTTTATTTCTTTAGTAATTTCTTTTTTCTCTAGAAACGTGTTTTTTTATTGTGTTGTAGATCCTTCCTGCTTTTCCTATTCTTTCTTCTACTTCTTGGTCAATCTTTCCCTTTTCTTCTATTATTGTTCCTAGGAAGTTGTATTGATTCACCTGTTCTAGTTGTTTCCCTTCTAGCTCTATTTTGTGTTTGTTTTCTTTTGACGCTATTACCATTGTTTTAGTTTTGCTGATGTTTATTTCCATATGTATCTTTTTCAGTTCTCCTTCGTATATATTAAGGTTACGTTGGAGTTTTTCTTCTGAGTCCTCTATTATTATCATGTCGTCTACGAACATAGGTATTTGTATTTTTATCATTTCCAGTTTCCTATATCCTATAATCGTGTTTGCTGCTCTTTCTTTGCTTGTCCATTGCTTCATCTATGAGTGATGCGAAGAGTAAAGGGCTTAAAATGCAACCTTGTTTTAGTCCGATTTCGGTCTTGAACTCCTCTGATTCGTTTGTTCCTATTCTCACCTTGTTTATGTTGTTATTGTACAGCTCTTTTATTATGTTTATCATGTCTCTTTCTACGTCCCTTTTTTCTAACATATTCCATATGTCCTGTCTTATTACTCTGTCAAACGCTTTTTTCAGGTCTATAGGTCAGACTAGTGTGTGGAGTTTTCCTTGATTTGTCAAAAGCATTCGATAGTGTGGACCATAACACCATTCTAACAAAACTCGAACGATATGGGGTGCGAGGGATATCCAAGGCATGGTTTAAATCGTACTTAGCAAACCGCTCTCAGGTTGTCAAAATAAATATAAATGGCGTCGAACATCTGTCAAATCCCTGTGTTTTGGAGAAAGGTGTTCCACAGGGTACCATTTTGGGCCCTTTACTGTTAATAATTTACACAAATGACATAATTTACAGCATTGCCGGTTCAGATCATCAGATAATCACATATGCTGATGATACGCCTGTGTAACACTGCTATTCCGACGCCTGAATATATAGAAATCAATAGTGATAGGTATTTCACTGATAAAGTCGTTAGACTTTAAGGAATCAAGCTTGATGAACTTCTCAGTTTCGACGAACATATTGAAATGTGATCTACCAAATTAAGCGGAATATGCTATGCGATAAATACAATTAATGATTTGTTGGACTTTTCATCACTCAAAATTATGTATTTCAACATATTCATATCAAATGTTCGGTTTGGGATACATTGCTGGGGACACAGTACAGAATGCAGACGATTATTTATAATACAGAAAAGAGTCATACGAAGAATGTATAATCTAAAATTTGGATCATCCTGTAGAGGTACATTCAAACATAATAATTTACTCACATTGTATGGAATATATGTGTACTGAAACTGACTGAAAAAGGGCTGCATTACAGCAGCATATCATTCTATAATCGATTGCCAGGTGATATAAAAGGTATAAGAAACATAATTTTATTTAAGAAGCAGCTACATAGTTTCCTATGTGCCAATGAACTATATAGCATTAGTGAATATTTAGTGTAGTGCAATTTGTATGTACTTGTACATTTGTTTTGTGACGGGTTTCTTTCTCGTTCGAACCCAATTTGTACAAATTTGTATGTTCAAACTTTTTAGAAATAAATTCTATCTATCTACATATCTATCTATCTATCTATAAAGCATATGGGTAGTTATTTTCCTTTTCTGATCATATTGTCTGTTAGTTGTCTCATTATGTGTATCAGGTCCTGTGTACTTCTATTTCTCCTGAACCCGAGTTGTTCTTCTCCCAATAGTGTGTCCAGTTTTTCTTTCAGTCTTGTCTCTAATATCCTTGTATTTTCCCTGGTATGCTTGTGAGTGTAATTCCTCTGTAGTTGTCGCATATTTTTGTTTCTCCCTTTTTGTGGATGAGTAGTATGATTCCCTTGTTCCATTCTTCCGGTATTATTTTTTCCTTTATTATTTCATTACGAATATCCAGGAATTCCTCTTTCCCTTTATCTCCCATGTATTTCATCATTTCCGCTGTGATATCGTCTGTGCCTGGAGCCTTTCCTAGTTTTCCTTTTTTGATTGCTATCTGCATTTCCTCCATTGATATCCTTCTGATTTCCCCTTTGGTTCTGTTGTCTGTTTTTTCTTCTTTCTCTTTGTGCTTTGTTCCTGCCATTTCACTAAAGTATTCTTTCCACCGTTCCATAATCTTCTTTTATGTTAATTTATTTCGGGGTTTTTTTGTCCCTCGTTTGTTTTATTGTGCTGTAGAAAGGTTTTCTTTATTTTCTTTCCGAACGCTTCCCATGTTTATTGTTATGCTATCTTGATTTTGCGTTTCGTTTCTTTGCTTGCTGTTTTATATCTCCTATAATCTTCCTCTTTTCCTGTTCTTATATAGGTTTTCCATTTATCTTGTTTTGCCTTTACTGTTTGTTTTATCTCTTCCGATAACCATTTATTTTTCTTCGTCTATTTATTTGAAATTGCGCTTGTTCCCCAGCCTTCTTTGGCTGCGTCGCTTATGATTTTCTTGAACTTCTGCCATTTCTTCTCTACTCCTTCTGCTTTGTTTGTTTGTCTGTAGCTATTCTCTATCTTTGTTTGGTATTTGCTTCTTATTTCATCCTCTTTTAGTTTGTAGCTGTTGATTTTTTTTGTTAACTTCCTCTCTATTTCCTTGCTCTTTGGGTCTTTTACTCCTATGTTGATTTCCATTATTACCAGGTAGTGATCGCTCCCGATTTCCGCTTGTCTTGTTACCTTAACATCTTTAACTTTTCTTCTATTCTTCGGCGTTTACCAGGAAGTAATCGATTATTGATTTATCTTTTCTAGATCTAACCTCTCTTGTGAATTTGTGTATGACTTTGTGCTTAAATTTTGTGTTTGTTATAAAGAGGTCATTTGCTATTCATAATTCTATTATTATTTTCCCATTTTCGTTTCTGTTCTCCTCTCCGTATGTTCCCATATACTTTTCTTTGTCTTTGTTTTATTTTCCCACTCTTCCATTCATATCCCATATCACTATTGTGCTCCCTTTGCCATCGTCTATTTCTTTTTGTAGGTTCTCATAAAATTGGTCTCTTCCTTTTTGTCATTTTCATTTCGTGCGTATACCACAATTATGTTCCATGTATTATTTTGTTCTGTTTTGACTTCTACTCTGTGTTCTTCCGTCTCCGTATGTCTCATTTATTATATTATTTATTTTATCCGGTTTTGCTATTAGTCCTACTCCCTCTGCTCCTCTCTTGTTATATTCTACTCCTGCCCGGTATAGCCTGTATCCGTCTTTGAGTTCTTGCATTCCCCTTCCTTTCATTTTTGTCTCGGTTATTCCTAGATAGTCTAGTTTCTGTGTTTTCATTTCTTCTACTATTTCTTCCTCCTTTGCTTTTATACTTCTTATATTCCATATTCCTATTTTTATTATGTTTTTCTCCTTTCTATTAGTTTCCTCGCCGTGTTGTTTCGTTAGTGATCCTTTTCTTTTTCTTTAGTTGTTTTTTTTTCTGTTTTTTTACACCGCCGTTGATTCCATTCCCTTTGCTTCTTTATTCCATCTGTACTCCTCTCCGTTGATTGTTATTTTTCGGTATTCTATCTTAATTGTGTTCCCTTTCGATTTATCTTCTCTTGCTATATCCCTGATTTCTTTTTGCACAGATCTTTCTTCTTGTGTTAAGTCGTTGTCTATATATATATATATATAGCCTTCATTATTTGTTGTTTTATTTCCCATGATCCGGCTTCTACTCGTATTATTTGTGCTTTTTCTATCTTGACTTGTATCTTCAGTTTCTCTTCTAGGAATTTCTCTACTTCTTTTTGCTCTTGATTTGCTTCTACCGTTATGCCTGTTATTATAATGTGGTTTCTTCTTTTTCTACTCTGTCTTCCAGGTTTTCTATTTTCCGTATCAGTTGTTGTTTTTCTTGTTCCCATTTCTCTTCCTTGTTTCTCATTTCATTCTTCAGCTCCCTAATCTCCTCTTTGAGTTCTTCTGTGTTCTTTGCCATTTTTTCCATTAAGTTCCTGAACATGCTCCATTTTTTCTTCGTCTTCTTTAGTTTTTGTCTTAGATTTTTCGTCGGGGCCTTTTTCTTTATTTTCTGACAGTGTTCTTCTTTGCTCCGGTGATCTTAATGTATTCCCTGTTGGCTTGAATTTCAGAGTTATGCCGACTTGCCAACATCTCTTAAACATTTGCATGCTGTCGAGATGCCCGGTACATGATGTGCTTTTCGACAGCATTACGATGATTATGAGATTTTTCATGCTTCAATAAGTCTTCTGCACCCTTTTTCAATTTACAATATCCCGATTTAGAAAATTTCTCATTTTGGCTTAGTAATGTATGACCAGAGTGCCGACAATAATAACAGTAAATTTTATCTTTTTAATACTGTATTCCAACCATTTGTAGTCTTGATAAAATTTGGCTTGAAAAGATCGACATTGTGTTTTACAGTCTGTTTTGGGGAACTCGATTACTGACTGTGATGGACCTTAGTCGAGTATTCCTATAGCTAATTCTTCACCTTTCCCAGCTGCTGAAGTAGTCGGCAAAATTGATATTGTGGAAGTATTTTGTCGCTTTTGGTATTCTGTCTCTTCAATATTCTAATACGCTGACGTACTCGGCAACGGTTCCAAAGTTGGGGTAATTGGTGATGAAGAGCTTTCTTTTGCCTCTATGTTGACTTCTGAATCCTTCACTATTGGCAAATCGTCAGTGTTCTGTGGCTCTTTCCCTTCAAACTTGAAAAATGTTCTGGTGTCGTGGTTCTTCATGGTATTTTGCCTAGCAGAATTGGAAGTTCTATTTAGTCTAAAACACCTCTTAATAGCTTTTTCGTACACAATAAAGAACTATTACAAACAAGGTGGTCTGCAGGCTGCAGGAAAAAAAGGACTGATTCTAATGAAATTTCTAAACAAACTCAAATGAAATGAAAATAACTACCTACTTATTAAATTATTATTACAAATAATTCAAACTAATTACAATATTATATAAAATATAAAAGAAAATTATCAAATTCGAATTGTTAAAACGGTACTATAGTTTGAAACTTACAATATTGTAATAAAGTTAAGTAATCTTAGAAATTATTTTAATTGTTACAAATTAGATATTATGCAGTTTTTATTTTTTTATTGACTATTAAATGAATGTAAAATTCTATTTCACTAATTTATATTATTAATAGTTCTATCCTGGAATCAGTATGTACCTTATTAAACGTAAATTGGGGTAGGCTGGACACTATTTTAGGGGGGGCCATCTCAAGAATTATCGGAAAAAATGGTTTCGTTTCCTGAATCCGTAAGTTTGTGACGTACCTGAAGGGCAGTCGGCGCGTTAGGCCGTGGAGCGAGTGGAGGGTCCCTTTGAAGTAGTGACGAGGGCCAGGCTCTCGGTGTCAGAGAGTGGGGGGGTTAAAAAAAGGCTCCACGTAATTTTACCTCGTTGCTACTTCGTCGCAAGGGAGGCTCCACCCTACCTGCGTGGGTGGTCGACAGACAGTCAGCGAAGTTCAGAAATCACGAACTGTCACAACGCTGACCGTTTGACGCCAACACCACCAGGTGTAAATCTCGCAGTGAGAATAGAAAACTGTAAAACTGTAACTGAAATGACTGGAATAGAAAACTGTAAAGAGAAAACGTGGGGGGAGCAAAAAATAATAACAGGTGTGAGTTTGGTATGGTAAGATGGCGTTTATTCGCACACACAAATCAATGACGGACACCGTGTCCTGCGCTCCTGAAAACAAATACCTCCGAGCGCCACCCTTTCGCGCAGGGTTTACTCTATTCGGCCGAATAAAATAAGCTCCTAATCGCGCGATTTAAAGGGCAGAGGGAGCGACCTTTCTCGTACACTAGCGCAAAACACGTACGATACAGAACACGTTTACGCAATTTACACACAAAACAATAATCGGCAAAAATGGCTCATTCGAGCACACAAAAAGAATTATATTATTGGAATTTTTATATCTGGCCTGCGTTCCGGGTGGTCGTCGCCGGTGACTGCTACAGCTCCAGAAGGGCCGACGGCTCGCGTCGTGGACCTGAAGCTCGCTTGCGACCTCCAGCCAGGAATGTTCCGGCCGAGCTGCTTACCCCGCTGCTAGACGCTCCGGTGTTATGAGCGTGTTCTCTGCCCTCCAGTCGATGCCTCAATCCCCCTCAAGGGTGGTTAGTTGAGAACCGTTGATTATTCCCGTAAAACGGATGGTGAAATACCTTATCTGCAACGGTTCTTCTGACACGATCTATCTCGGGCACGAGTCAATGTAGTTCTGCCCGTGGTGGCGCTTTATGCCGGTGAATTTAAAAATCGCTCACCGGGGAGACGCGTCACCACAACAAAAAAAATGCAAGCATGGTTGGCTACCGTGTAGGTCTACACGCTAGTTAATTTATTAAAAGCCGTTTCTGCCGAACGCTATTTTGGACCGTTACAAGTTCTCAAATTGAAACAAGAATACAAAACGAAGGTGAAAACTAAGCGTCACGTCTACTGCTTTAACAACTTCTTGTAATTTTCAAAACATTGCAAGAACCAACGAAGTTTCAATCCGCAATTAATATTACTGATAGTCACTATGATAGTTATTTTAAAAAGCCAAATTTGTACGACATTCATTTTTTTTTTCATTTCACCCGGGACAACCAGCTTTAATTGAGTTTTTTAATTGCGAAAAAGCCTTCAAAATGAAAAAGGCACAGTAAGAAACTGGCTAACAGACAATCAAAAAAAAATTTAAGTTGTTTTGTACTTATGTCTAGTATACACAAAGCACGAAAATCGATTTGTTCTTGGTATGAATGACTTTTCGCACACTTATCAACGAATTGAGGAGCATGAAGTAAGCAGTGAACATGAACAAACCGTTAGAGCATACTTTATGTGCAAAAATCAAAAGGACATTTCCAATTAGCTTCTTTCATCTACATTAAATATCAGACAGCAGCAAATAAAGAAAAAACGACGAGTATTAGAAGTGATTAAAGATATTATAAAACTTATTGAAAAACGCGGATTATGTTATAGAGGAAAGAAATATGAAGCTGCATATACTTTAGCTGATCCCACATTGGACCATGGTAACTTTTTGGAATTAATATTGTTAGTAAGTAAATATGATGTACACTTAAAAGAACATTTAAATGAGGTCATCGAAAAAAGCAAAAATATCCATGAGAGAGGACAACAACGTAGATCTGGATTATTCGTAAGTTTATTATCTAAAACAACTGTAAATTCAATATTGCAAATCATAAGAGAATTGATCAAAACATCCTTCTGGAAGAAATCCAAAAAGCAAAAATATTTTCTGTGCAGTGGGACACTACACAGGATATTTCAGTTCAAGATCAATGTTAAATTGTAATTAGGTATGTTTTAGGTTGTGAAATCTATGAATAACTGGTTTCCTTTGTAAGTTGTACAGACTCTACCGGGAAAGGTATGTTTAACCTCATTCAAAAAGAATTTTCATCTTTAAATATTCCACTAAAAAATTGCGTCTCTAATGCCACTGATGGTGCATAAATATGCAAGTGGGTTACAATGGTTTCTTTAAATGGATGTCTGAAAATACACCTAGTCAATTACATGTGTGGTGTCACAGCCATATTCTGAACATAGTTGTGTCCGACACCGTCAAAATAACAATAAATGCAACGTCTTTATTTACCTTATTAAATACCATTGCAATTTTCTTCAAAGAATCCTACCAAAGAACGATTATTTGGAAAAGCACATCCTTAGAGGCCAAAATAAAGAAATTACAAGTAATTGGAGAAACTCGTTGGTGAGCAAAAGAAGCAGCTTTGACACAAATATTTGGAAATTACAATAATCACGCCAATGTTCTTTACATCGATGTATTATTAGCATTACACGATATAAAATTGTCTGAAAAGATGCCACCAGATGTCCGTGTGAAGGCCTCTACCATGCTTACACAATTTATAGATTATGAAATGCTACTAACGGCTCAAATTTTTACAACATTATTTTCAATTATTGGTCCTGTCTCGAAATATTTGCAAACTAGCGGATTAGACTTACTAAGATGCCACGAAATGATTATGAATTGTACGTCACAATTAAAATCCGTAAGTTGCGACATGAGTGACATTGAAACATCTACGCAAACGTTCATTGCATGGGCACAAGATGAAATTGACAGCCGAGAAGAAATCAACATCGACATACCAATTTCCTTTCCCGAAAAAAAAGAAAACGAAAGAAGATAGCTCGAGAATTGGCAAAAGATGATCCCATAAAAGATAGCCGAAAAAACATGAAGTTGAAACCCATAATAGAGTTTTAGATAAAATTATAAATTCAATAGAATGTAGATTTAAGAATAATGGTGAGCTTTATAAGGATATTTCCTTATTGTCTCCAACAAATTTTGATGAAGTTAAACAAGGAGTACCATCAAATAGCTTTAAAAAAATTGTGTGAACTGCTAGAAAACCCAAATATTACAAAAGAAAATCTGCAAGAAGAATTGGTTAGTTTCGCGAAAAATTTGTATAAATTTAAAGTTTCGGCAACAACAAATGCGGAGAGTAATCAACAATTTCAGAGTAATGTTACAGTTATAGATACAAATGAAACTGATAAAGAAGACAACGATGATTTTGAAAGAGATGGTGGTTTTGATGTTAATAATAAAAAATGTAAATCTTGTCTTAAATATGTAATTTGCTGTTATTCTGTCATTCAACAGTGCATGTGAAAGACGTTTTTCCAAGTTAAAATACATTTATCCTATGTTGTATAGAGGAATGGCCCATAGGATCGCTTTTAGATGTAGCCAGACGGTTTGATATATTATACAATTCGGTGTACAAAACCTTGAAAGAATGCAATTATAAGCCGTACAAAATATCAAACCACTAAATGCTTTTCGAGGAAGATAAAGAAAAAAGGACAGATTTTTGCGAAACAATGTTTAATTTGTTAAACGAAAATGTAGAAATTTTGAATAAAATAGTTTTCAGCGATGAAGCTACATTTACAATGAATGGCGAGGTCAACTCTCAGAATTTTCGGTTTGTACCCTACATTCATCTATTGAAAAATATTAAATTTCCTATCCATTAATCGTTTAGTTATTGGTCCCGTACAAATCCTCATGCCCAAAATCTAACCCTCACACAGTACCCTCAAAAAGTAAATGTCTGGGTTGGAATAATTAATACGAGACTTATTGGCCCATTTTTTTATTGTTAGAAATCTCAGTGCAGCAAAATTTCTGGACTGGTTGCGAGACCACATAATTCCATCAATTGAGAGGCTGAACGTTGATGAACCTTGGTTCCAAATGGACGGGGCTCCAGCACATTCTACTAATTCCGTCAGGAATTTATTTGACAATACATTTGTAAGACGCTGGATTGGCATGTTTGACCCCTTAGTATAGCCACCAAGATCAGCTGATTTGTCACCAAATGATTTTTTTGTAAAACTGGTTCGACTTTTTTTTTATTTCATTGAAAGGAAGTTAGATTTCTTCAATATAAATTGTTTTGAAATTTTTCTTATTTATTTATTTTTTCCAAAACGAATCGACAGAAAGTCTTTTTTTATTGCGCCACTAGATTAGGTGTTTTTTAAGCTTTGAAATGAGGTATCGCAAGGTGGGGGGTGCCATTTAAAATTTCAAAGTGGTTGCTGCTAGGGGGGAAGGGGTGACATTTAAAATTCATTTTACATTGTTTTCAAACTTCCCCCTCCAAAAGAGAATCGACGTGTTTTTTATTTTTATCAAGTTAGCTTGCATTCAAAAGTCATTGAGACTGGCTACTTTTGAAATGTACACCCGGTATAACTATTTTTTTACATAAAAACGAAATACATGTTTCTGAGGGGCGGCCGATACCATCTTCGCACACTACCCACATGGCTAGAACCGGCCCTGCCAACATCGTTTCAATTTACAACAACTATTAAAAAACTGTTTCACGTAAATTAGATGATGCACACTGAGGGTGAGAACTGTGCAAAGGATTTTGCATCAATTCTAACAAAAGGGGGCGATATTGTTGAAACTTTAGCGCCTGCTTCTGCTGAATCTGCACTTGCATTGGAATTGAACGATTGTAACTATAGGCAACATAATTTGCTTGAAAATAAATGCGGCAGTATTCATTTCCTGGCATATTGTATATTATCAAAAATGTTTAATTATACCCAAGGGTGAATTGTGAGTAAAGTTTGCCAAAGATTGATGTGATAATTTACAAACGGATAACTTATACGGGTGCTTTCGTGATGCATTTTTTAAGCCATAAATTTGATCTAATGTTTATTAAAAAATAACACTTAAAATAACTTCGTTACACTGAAATTATTTATCTTCAAAATCTGCATAAGCATCAATATTGTATCCACATAGGCAGGAATTGTCACATCCATGTCCAAGATCGCTTTGGTAAGACACATTCAAATGCTTTTATACTCTGATTTTTCTAAACTGGCGATCACTATTCACAATTCAATAACAATGCAAAAAAGGTTTAACATCTATTTCGTTTTTAAGAGACATTATGAACATTTTTTAAATCATCTATTTGAAGTAAAAATTTCAGAAACTATTTTTTTTTCTTTAAAAACTATTAGATAAGATAAGTACTCAATAGGCTTAACAAAATGTGTCAAGAATATTGAACAAGCAATCTGAATATGTAAAAATATACAGGGTGTCCAATTTTATATAATAAAGTTGATGGCAACTTCCGGTAGAACCGGAAGAGACAGAAACATCTAATTTTTTTCTTGAGGAAATAGCAATCATGTTTGAGTGATTTTTTCACAAACTTTATTTCATCAGGAGCCGCACAAACGGTATATTCGATATTCTTCGAAACGAAACGTTGATCTGAAAATTTGCAAACGCTATCTTGTAGAGCTAAAAAAGTGACAATAAGAAAGTGCCTTTGGTTTTCTTATACCTTTTCAAATAACTTCAGAAAAATATAAAAAGGAAATCGCAAAATTTCGGATTTTTTCAAATAACTCAGAAAGTACGCGGAATCTTTTAGTTGTCTCCACCGAATATTATTGACCACTAAATTGCGTAACTTTTTTGTTAATGTTGTTTATGGTTTTAGAGATCCCCATGCTGTTCATCCTTATCTTGGACACCCTGTATATGTAAGTATTTAAATTTAAATCCTGTGTTTTTCTTTACCTTAAATTGCAAATAGGGTTTCTAACGTACCTTTACCTTTGCATAACTTTTGGGCAGCTCTGGACACTAACTTCACAATCTGAAATAAAAATAAATACATATTTTATTTTTGAAAAAATAAATAAAATGTGCACAGCTATATTACAGCCATAAAGACTTTTGAAATGATGTGTCACAAGGTCGGTCATCCCTTTTCAAATTTTCTTCAAAAGGTGTTGGATAGGAGAGGGCAACTGACATTAATGTCAGCAGTCAATGTAAGTGAAAAGATTCCCCACCGAGTATTTTTTTGTAATTTTACTCTAATTTTCTGAGAAATCCGACATGGATACTTTTCAAACAATCGCCCTGTATATTAGTACGTCTTCAGAATAACCATTAATAACAAAACTATTAAGACACAAGTTATAATGCAAGAATTATTGTCAAACCAAATCGAACGCAGTGGCGGCGTAGCATGGATTGGCACCCGGGGCGGTTTTCTATTGAGCACCCCCAAAATAAAACAACAAATACTAAACGTGCTTGACTTTATTTTGCTAAAATATTCGATCACAAATTTATTTTCCTCTCATTTTCAATGGACAATATGGAAAGATTGGTAAGCGCGGTTGGCTCATTGTTGATCTTCAGTAAGATTTTATCAACTTTAATTTTGAGAGACTTTTTTCATAAGAAGCCACCGAAACACAAACAGTTAAAAAAATTAGACACAGTGCTAGACTCGGAACACTCCCATTTTACAATGAATTTCAGAAGCTCCAAGGTAGTTCACTTCCAAGTGTCTTAAAATCTCCAAAATAATGTCCTCTGCAGAAAATTCATCATAGATTTTTGTCAGATTTGGAACTATACCACGAAGGTCTTCTTCTCTTAACATAAGCAGAGTTTTAGGCTGAACAACACCAAATGTTATGAGAATGTCATCCATTGCCCTGTAACAATGGTCTTGTTCTCCGTAAAATTTATCAAGATATTCTAACATAGCTCTCTGCAGCTCTTCTGGCAATCTTAGCCCAGCGTCTTGGGCCATTTCTCCTGGCATACGTTTTCGGAATCTCCTCGTTCCTCTTCTTTCAATCGAAATATCCAAGTCCTCACATTTATCAGTTGCGTAGGTAATCGCTCTTTCCACTATTTGGATACGTACCTTTGAAGAAAAAAAAGTATTGCTTTGATTTTTATGACACACTTTTCCAGCGATAACCCAGATGTGTAGCGGTTCGAACCCAGGTGTTGTAAAAATTCTCATAATTTGTAATATTTATTATTCATTGCATTTATTTAACTGCAATTCCTCCTTAAATGCAATTGCATGCATTTAATTTCTTTAACTGCATATTACATGAATTCTTATAATTCAAGTAATTGATTTGGCTCGTGATTTACAAATTCTCGTAATTTGTAATATTGATTTGGCTCGTGATTTAGTGGTAGTACTCTACGTTATGTTTGATTTTTAAATCAAAATCGTGATAACTCAGTTTGGTTCGTTTTATGGGTAATGTGTTAGTAATTTTTGTTAGCAAGTAAAACGCAGATACATGGATTTTATATGATTTATTCATTTTAAAAGGTTATGCAAGCGACAGGTAAATAAAAGACAGTTTTGTTACTCTAATTGGACGTTATTTATTTAATTATATTTATTTAAATTTTTGAATAGATTTGTTTAATAATTATTGAAAATTTATTATATTCTTTGAATTTGAATGATTAATTTTATTTTGAAAACTAAGTAACTTATTAACACTGCGGTTGGAATTACAAAGTGTTACTTAGCGACTTTATGCAACACAATCTTCAAATTGTGCCGAGAAGGATATCTGATACATGTCATCACTGCATAGAAATTCATTAGCACGGTGCCTACCAATGTATTTCAAAGCCACCTTGTGGATAGGAACGAATCACATAACTTCACATTAAAGTACTTCAAGCGATTCCAGTACTTCAAGCACCCAATGTGTCCTCATTCGGAGATATTGCTAGTACTCGCGTCTACCAACATTATCAGCCATGTGATCGTAAAAACTTTAATAGGTATTGTTATTCAAAATTGATTATGGATTAGTATGATAAAGCTCTATTCTACTTCTACTTTTCTAACTACTTAAGCACATACAAACATTCGTTTCATTCATTCATAATTCTGAGATTTCTTGAATATCGGAGCGCTGAGCAAGTTTAATTATACGACTTAATTACAAATATCATTGAATTATTTATATCGAAATTATTAAGTTATGTTCCCCTGACGCAACTTTTTATTTAACTACCGATTGATTAATGAGGCCACACTGTTTATCAAATGTTTGCGACGAGGAAAGGTAGGCATGTTACAATATTCTCCTGTCAGTACGAAAATATTGTCAGGACAAGGTATAAAATGCAGTTAGGTTCAACTCCGCATTTAGTGGCGTGAGGCTCCCTACATTTCATACCTTTATTAAACTTCGTTCATTACCAGCGGCAAGGCGCGGTAATATCACTAGATAGGTTACATTATTAGTATGGAATTGACTTTGGAATTGTTAGTGTGAATTACATTTGATAAACTTGTGTTATATATTCACCTGAGGAGTTAATGTTCAAAGTATATGAGTCGTCGTCGTACAGCGTGACGTTTTGTCTCGATCGGTACATCTAACTGGTCTCGTTTAAGTGCAGCACTTCTATTTATACTGTTCCCCACTTTTTACTCTTCTTCCCCTATCCTATGCTAAATCTGCGTTCCGCTGCAAAGTGACGCAATCCCATACGTGTCACCGAATTACGCAATCGCCGTTTCGAGTTCCCGTCGTATTCCCACGACCTATTTCTGTGTCATCATTTTGATCGTGTGCTTATTTACATTTGCCTAAAATTAAGAAGTCAGCAAAATGAATGATCTCGATGGGCCAATGCGTCGTCGGCCGCGGCCCGATATGATATTTACGCAGTTTTGTTCAGACTCGTAAAATTATGGACTTTAATATTATTAGGTTCTTACAGATGTTTGTATATACTTTTGTGTCGGTTAACTTCTTCTAGGACTTCACACCAAAAATAAAGGTAGCATAACTGAAGTCACACATAACTGGTAAGAGTGCGGATGCTGATTCTCTTCTATCGACATTTTCTCTGCTGGGATCACACATGTCTTCGAGTGTTGATACAAGTTTCTCAAAATTATTCTTCAGTGGTTTAACAGCGTCGTGATGAGCAATCCATATTTTCTCTACTAGTCTTTCGACCGACACGTCTACACTTTTCATTAAAATTTCCCATTGATGTGTGGATGACGAAAAGAACGTGTAAACTCTATCTACTGTTCCGAAAAAGTTACACTTGAACTAACAGTCCCGAAAGAGTGCACTCCACATAGATTTATCGAATTATTAGCACAAGGCATAAACAACGCTTTAGGATTGTGTTCCTTGATTTTTGCTTGTATACCACCATGAACTCCGGCCATGGTTGCAGCATTATCATATCCTTGGGCCCGACATAGATGTATGTCCAAGTCATCACTCTCCAGGTGCGTAAGAATATTTTCAGTAAGTTCGACTGCAGTCTTGCCAGCTATATAGAAGAAACCTAGAAATGATTCCTTCACTTCAACTTGATCGCCTTCAATATGAACATATCTGATTACATAACTCATCTGATCAACATGTGATATGTCTGGAGTGCTATCGAAAATAATTCCGAAATATTTAGCTTTTTTTATGTCGTCCACAAAGATATTTTTCACCTCTTTCCCGAAAAGGCTGATGAACTCATTTTGAATGTCTTTGGACAAATAAGAATCTACCCGTTTCCATTTTGTACAGGCGATACTATTTCCAATTCGTTGCGTATGCCCTTTTAACACTGGGTCATATTTCGACAATAGATTAACTAATTCTAAGAAAGTAGATAGGCTAGCACAGTTCGGGTCATTTTCCCACAAGGATTTACATAGGGGTCTAAATTCTAAAAAAAAAGAGATCTCTTTTAAACAGCCTGTTTTCTATCAGATCTCTTTTTAAACAGGCTGATAGAAACAGGTCTCTTCTTAAACAATCAAATTTCGCGAGCTGCCAAAATGGCACATAGGAAACCTAGCACACACGTCAACACGTTAGACATCCCAATATACACTTGACCCATAGGTAACCCAAGATACACTTGGCCCATAGGCAACCCGTTGTGCAAATATCGCCCTCCTAACTCGGCGACCCGAAAAAATAATTTAGACCCCTATGTAAATACTTATGGGGAAATGACCCCGAACTGTGTTAGCCTATCTACTTATAAATATAAGTTTAAGGTTTTATTCATAAATTACCATTTATATATATACAGGGTGAGTTTTTTCGGATGTTTAGCATGAGGATCTCGGAAACTAGCGGAGATAGAGGGACGATTAAATGGGGAAAGAATTGCAGTTTTACGAGTTCAATTTCATTTTTACACCAAAATAATAATGTTTATAATTTCGAAATGAAAAGAAATATTTTAATAACTAACTTGAATTTTATTATTTAACACGTTGCGCATCTATCAATTGTTTCCATAGCCTACTTCTGGAAAAGTTCGAAAATGAAAAGTAAAAAATAACGATAATTTAATTATTTATAAAAATAACTATATCAAGTGATATATCATTAGAATAGTTGAAAAGGCGCCTGTTTTATAAAGTCATGGCCAACTATAGTTTCCATTAGAAAAAACTCAACTTTGTCTCATAACTCAAAAATTATAGCTTTAATAAAATAATCGGTTAGATTGTATTATTAAGCACATAATTACGTACAACTTTTTCCTTTACATATTTTTTCTAAAGTCAATAATAACAGATCCATAGGCTCCAAACCAAATATCAAAAAATATATTTTTTCGAGATATCTAGTTAGCCATGCAATTTTTCCAAAAAACAAAAAGCTCATGAAATTGAACTCGTAAAACTGCAATTCTTTCCCCATTTAATCGTTCCTCTATCTCCGCTAGTTTCCGAGATCCCCATTCTAAACATCCAAAAAAACTCACCCTGTATATATATACCGTGACATATTTTTAACTCTGAACATAGTCAATACAACGTCCTTATGTTCAATTTTAAAAAACACATGTCAACAATTTGCGAGTATTAGCTATGCAACCAATTATACCATAAACCTGTACAAAATTCTGTCGAGCCAGCTGGCTAGCTATCATTTATGATCATTCAAGTAAAGTAATTTTTCATTTTTAATTTATTTTTAATTTTTAAGTAATTCTTGTGAAATTTATTTTATACCGTGCAAATCAGAACATAAGTAATGTTCGTAACGTTTTTCAGTCACTTATCACGATAGCGAACTCCATCAATGGGAACAATTTTTAACATTATTGCAAAATTTAACAACCTTTGTTAAATTTCATGTAAATAACGTCATATCATTACAGTTGAATGTAGGGCTCCATCTATCTGAAACCAGGCATCATTGGCAAAAATGGGTAAATTAACGTATTATTAATAACACCTGCCCATACATTAGCCCTACTGTTGCACTGAGTCCTTGTTAAATTTTGGAGGTGCGGATTAGTGCTTAACCAATATCTGTAACGAAAGGAATTACAAGGAAAGAGGATATGATAAATCAATACAAACTAACTGATAATTTTGAGAATTCACTTCATCATCAAATATAAATGATGCTTCGTCTGTAAAAACTATTTTTTTTTATATTTCTTCATTGTTATTTATTAAATTAAACATCACTACACAAAACATTTTTTTTTAATTTTGTCTTCATTAGTTAGTATCTGGTGATTTCTAAATTTGTAAGGTTTATATTTAAATTCTTTAACCTTTGAAGAAGATGAAACTCCAAAGTATGTATTCTTCTGCATAGCATAAGATGTTTAACATAGTTTCTTGTGTTAAGACATAGTTTGTTCTAATTCGTTTGTGGTGTTTTACTCAACGCAGCTGTGGCTGGTTAAACTTGAAATAATGATGAAAATTGTTCCCGTTGATGGAATTGGTTTATCGGGATAAGTGACTGAATAAACGTCACGCACATTTCTTATGCTCTGACTTGCATGGTATAAATGCATTATTTGTATCTTTTCTTCGTTAAATACATTTCTTTAATGTATTTTAGCACAATAATAGTTCAAACTACTTGACAATTCTATTCATTTTGATTACCCATCAAATAATTATTTTGACGTTACCTTGGTCACTTGGTAACATCCATGCATTGACCTGTGTTTTTTAACATTGAACATAGAGACGTTGTATTGACTATGTTCAGAGTTAAAAAAATGTCACGGTATATTTAAGGTTGTTGAAATGTAATTTTTAAATTAGACATCTATCATATGTAAAAATTACATTTCAAATAAGTTCAGGATATAAAACATTAAATACATACCCCTGATAATGGTTTTTTCATAACCAAAACTAAATAAAAATAAATATTACTTACCTAAGTAAGTACTAAATATAACAACCTTAAATAAATATAATTGTTATTAATATTTTTCAATAATTACATACAGAATAATTATTCTTGAATTCACAAAAGGTGGCATACCATGGTAGTCTTTCATTAAAAAATATGAATATATTAATGTTGGGTCACCCTTGTTTTATACACAACCGGTCTACTGATAATAACAATATTATGTCAAAATATGAGTTATACCCATATAAAGTGTCATACCAAACAATATGCAAATCAATGTAAACGTTCTTTTTTTATAAACTTTTTTTTTTTTTTAATTAACTTTCAAGCTGAATACTGGCTAAAACAAACGCATTTGTATACATAAGTTGTGTTAAATCGCTTTTTTTGATCCCAGTAATCTGTGGTTAAGCCATGACCACGTAATTTAGAGACACCCGGTATAAATCTAAAAATTAATGAGAAAATTTTATAACCTGTATGAAAATGTAATGTAAAAATTAAGATGGATTTAGATATAGAGGACAACTTGTCCACTTAGTTTTTATAGTATACACGATTATATTGCAAGAAAGTAAAAGAATTACTTAACAATAACAATGTTGCAGTAATGTCAATGCAAACAAGATACTATATTTACAAAAAACACATTTATTAAAAACCTAGCTACACAATCTTTGGATAATACAGTTCGTATAAAATTATAAATAAATAAATAAAACTAGTCAAAGTGCGAGTCACCAATTATCCAATAAATCCAATCCAGTCTTGGGTAACATATGAGTGAGAGAATTTGCATCAGCCTCATCGGTGTCGTTGTCTATTGAATCCTGAGTTACAACAATATTATTAACCGGTATCATAGGTATGATAATCTTCACAGGCAATGATTTCAAAACAGACTTTTTAGGAGATATGGACTTTTGCGTGCGTGACAGATCTCTTTGACTAGACGTTCTAAAGCTGAAAGGACCGGAATGCTCGTCCCTGTACGTGTAATTGTCGTCCACGATCATCTTGATTGCATATTGGCTTATTTTATCACTCTTCCTGTCGTCCAAAGGATACTTGAGTGACACCTCCGGTTTAATTATGCTCTGGTTGAGTATCTGTTGTTGTTCATCGAAGGACAGCGTTTGCCACAGATTTTCGTAGGATAATTTAGTCTCCTCCATGTCGACACACATCCTATTGGCCATCGAGTTCATGCTGCTAAAGTATTCTTCAGCCTTTTCTTTCAGAGCCATTATTGACTCACATGTATTGTAACCACCTCAGTGTTTACACTTAACACAGGTGAATCACAAGTGAATGACCTCGCCGGGCAATCTTGTGGGTAATGGGAAAATTTCATGAAATAATGGTGTTTATGTTGGCTATCTTAAGACACAAAAGACAAACTGAAGTTAGTTTTGTCATTTGCAATTTTTAAATTCGTATTCTCATTTCTTATTCATTATTGGACAGCGTGTTTAAGATATATGTGCGTAATTATTGCATAATTTATTTGAAATAACAATTAGGAGAATTATCAATTTTTGTTTGATTCACTACTGTTAGAGCTTGGTTAGAGCTTGTTAGACATAACCACAAACTTACTTAAGATATAACCTCAACAAATATTTCTGGGTTATAAGCATTTTTCCCATTTAGTTATTATTACTATTATCACTAAAATGCCTAAAGTAGTTTCAAAGAGTATAGCCTGTTCGGATACAAAAGATCAAGAGGAATATAGTGATGAGAAACCACTTCACTGCTATTATTGTTTATGCGGACAAATGACTCTCATATTAGGTAAGTATCGTTAACATATTATAACATATTGTTGTAAATTGCAGGGCTTACAATATTATACATAGATGGAGTACAAATTTATATCTGTGTTAATCGAACAGTTGACCTGTATTCTTAGTGTGCCCGTAGTAACTCCATATTCCATTCAAAACAAAATTACTAACAGCATTTAAAATTATGTATATTGCTCTGCAACAACAATATTTAGGCGATTTATTTTATCAAGAACGGATTGGTGATTTACAGTCTGTGAACTATAAATCATACAGCACAATCGTTGAACGTTACTGACCCAAATTAATCGGCAGTATATCTAAACTCGCATCTTTATTATTCATTTAGCAATCATGTTTATTCCTATTTAAAAGGTCTTTGATCTGCGTGAATAGATTGTTAACGAGAGTCCTTCGCCGGATTGATAAAATTTATATAAATATCCACTATTATATCTGTACATTTTCAGATTGTACACTCGAAAAGTTACCATTAAGAAAACGCGATGGTGCAAGAGTACTGGATGGATTGAACCATGCTCATAAAGTCATATCTGAAATGGACGAAACAGTATATCTCAAACGACCAGAGGGAATTGAAAAGCAACACCGAATGAAATGCAAAAAATGTGGCCTTCTACTTTACTACAAGCAAGAACCTACCAGTCCGGTCAGTTTTATTATTAAAGGCAGTGTGATAAAATCAACCAATGAAGGACCAATAACCGACATATACAATCAAGTGACATTAGAGAAGCCCAAGAAAATTATGGTCACAAAGCATACGAAGAATATGGGCAAATTTAGTTCTGTAACGGTGTCCACTATTGACGAGGAAGAGGATGAAATTGAAGCTGTAAGTTTAGCATATCAACCATCGATATTTCAATATCGAATGTTGGTGCTCGAGTATTCAGCACACCTCTGCAAAGTACCTGTTTTGTTTTACCATTGTTGTCATTTGGCACTGCTGTGGTATCGTCCAACTTCCCGAGCTGAGTCCTGTGCCACCATTGATTACCTTTTTAGGGCCAGGTGTACAATCATGAGTTACCTGTGGTCTTGAGTTTTGGTGGTCGGTGAAAGCCACAACGTTTAAATCAATACGATCTCTGACAAATCTGTCAGATTTGGCAACTGTAAGCTAAAACAAACATTTTATGTCTGTCCTTTTTTTTTACCCACCCTACCCTCCGACACCGAGAGCCCAGCCCTCCCCGTTACTTCGAGGGGAATATCTACGCGCTCCACGGCCAATGTGTCGATAGGCCCTTCAGGCACGTCACAAGCTGAGAACATGATCACACATGGTTAACCGGTTCAGTACTCACCTCTTTTTGTGCAATGTCCGAAAACTTGAATCCGTGGCTCAGCATTACTATCGAGATTGATTTAAGCCAATATTGTATAATCAACCCTTAATTAAATATAATTTCAGAGAGAAGTGGCTGATAGTTATGCAAATAACGCCAGGATAATCGAAAAGCAACTGGAACGCAAAGGAATGAATAAAAGGAAACAAGAACAGCAGGCACAAGATATGAAAAAAGTGAGAGGAACTTTAATCGACAAATAAAATAATTTATTTTTTCAATATTTGCAAATGTATGTACAATAAAACTTATAAATAAAACGTTATTCAATATTTAATAATTTACTTTCATAGATTTATTATAGATAGAGAAAAGTAATTTACATCGCTTTAAGACTAGATTACTGACTTGAAAGAGTGGAAAGCAATGGCGTAGTTTCGATAGCTGCTGGTCGTTGTCCTCTCCTGCCGACTTGTTTGTGGTGACGGCCGTGCAGGAACATTGTGCTGATGCTCATGTCAACCGGGGCGGATGACAAGGGCCCCTCTGCCTTCCAAGCGTCGCTCCTCAATGAGCTATCACAGAGATCGTCTTGCATCATGTAATCTCCACTCGTCGTAGGTTGAATGGAATTTGTGCCCCGCTCCACAGTTTCAACGAATTGTAGAGCATCTGGAGGTGGTTTCCAACTTGGATTGGTTAATGTAAAGTGAACAAGAGATAATTCGGTTTTTCCGTCCTCTGCTTGAGTATATTGATCTGGTATTTGTTGTATGTCCGTTTCATGCCACTCTGGATTCCCATGTTTTCTAACATCCATCTGTGCAAAACTACAAACGTCACCCACGCCAACTACAGATACAGTAAAATTTCTGTAAAAATCAACAATATCCAGTACTTTTGGATGCAAATGTTTCCATAACACATATGGAGTTATTACAGGCGACAGTAATTCTTCTAGCAAACCGACAACTCGATACTGAAATAATTGCTGAAATTCACCCCTAACTCGTGTGGTATGTGCTTGTCCTTGCCAATTATTTGGCAAATAATGAGTATGTGCCAACACATTTGACAATAAGTTTTCTGGACAGTACGCCATTGTTTCATCGGGTATTACACCTCTACAAACGGCAACTACAGCACCCAATGCCGTTATAGCAGCTAACATGTGTTCAACATATAAAACATCATCATCGTATAAAGTGAGAATGATAAAAACTGCTATGATAGCTCCACACATAAAAGCAATACTTCTAGCTATAACCGCAGCAATTGGTGAACTAAAGGCAGAAAGGTACCTAGTGGCAGGTCGATGAGCTCTACTTAATCGTGACTGCAATTCATGCTCTAGTTCGTTAAAATGTCTTAAATACAATCGTCCATATAAACTCCAAGTTCTAACTCCAAGGCTACCAGGTTCTCTTTTAATCATTTCAGCATAGCTGAAGAAAGCATATAAAATTTGCCATAATAATACAAGCGGAGCAAACATTAAATTGGCCAATGCTAACCACATAACATGTCTTCCCAATTGTCGTGCGAGTTCGTGCCGAGCATTTGGCTTACGATATTCTTCTCTTAAATGCCAGGGGTTTTCAAATGGGGCCCATGGTCCCCAAAATAGTAACAACTGCAAATTATACCGCAAACCTTTTGTCCAATAAAGAACCTCTCCAATGAAAGGAATCTGCAGTCTCGGAGGTATTAAGCGTTTGTTAGTCATAGCCACCAGGTAATTATGCTGCCTTAAAATCCTATGGTAAATATCTAATTCCGTCAACTCCCTCTTGTGAATGCACATCTGCTGCTCTAATTGAACAGCCCGAACACGCGTTTGTACTTCATGCCAAGTTAAATTATCCAATTCACTGTCTGCAATGCCCAGTGCAGAATTGTAAAACTGTTTTATGTCCCAAAAGTAAACCATGTGGTAAATCCCCCGTACCAACCTCCATGCCCACACGATGACGGCTGTGAAAAGCGCCATGTACGAGAACCATCCAAAGTCATCGCTGCACTCCTGTGGCGACAAAATCACATCCGATATGGTAACCTTTGTAGCGTTCGTTCGTGGCGGCTTATCTTTGAACAACACTGGGTAGTCCACACAATGAAGGAGGAATGTCGTAAAACCAACCACAAACACAAACTGCGACAGCTCCAGGAATTCTTGAAGCATCATGCACACAAACCCATGCCTCTGATGGTATCTGTACATTCGGGAGAAGAACGAGTCCAGATCGTCGATGTGATTCCATCTTGCCCGCGAGGGTTCCGCCACATGGAATAATACGCCGCTTTCCTCCGGCTCGGCATCTTGAAGTGAAGCGTAATTGTGCATTTTAACTGTCACCTAGAAGTGAATGGAACCAGTGAATATTATCAATTGCACAGTCAATATTTATTGTGATAACTATTTATAGTAACCAATTCAGCAGATGGTCAATTATTTACACTTTATATAATATATTGGAAACATTATTCAATTAGACTATGGGTTTTGTAGATATATTAATATGATATGGGTTTCATTATTCCACTGATATGATACTGTTGGATGACCTTTTCAATATACTTTTTGGTATTGAGCCTACAATTTGACCTTTCTCTCTAATATCGCGTTTGCAAACAGAATAAACACAAGAATAATTTGCTTCATTTTTATTATAAAAATAATATGTATGCACTATATCTTTGCCAAAGAGTCATTCCTCTCAGTGGTTTACAATAAAATTACATACACATTAAACACCAAGTGACAGGGATATGTAAGTAGGTCTTCTCTAAATTTTGACATGTTTTTAAATAGATTATAAATAGCAATTACTTGTAAATTTTCCTCGTTTCCCACTAATTTTGTCATTTGAACAGCATGACACTGACAAACATATCGTCGGCTTACAAGTGAAACACACAAGTCAATTTTTGGCTGGTTTTAGTTAAGTTTTATTTTGATGGTTTACTAAATTGTAACAAATCTCAGGTTCAGTAGGAGTATAGTAAAGGGTCTTGTAGCCGTACTTCTTAACTCATTAAATGACTGAGTAGGAAAGGTAACAGCAGAATATAAAACTTTAATTGCAGTTTCTCACATTTTATAGTTTTTGACTCAAGTGATTATTTCACTTGTAAGCCGACGATATAATCTAAACCAATACATTATAACAAAAAAAAAACATACCTACACATTTAATGATGATGGCTGCCAGTGGCGCGTTAATCCTATGTGCAAATTGGGCATTTGCCCAGGGCACCCAACGGTAGAGGGGCCCCAGGGGGCCCAAAATCAATATTATATATTTTTTTAATATTGAGTTTTCAACAAAAATCGACGACGAAGTTTGCATTGATAATCTCAAGTCATGTCTGCATTAAGATCACACGCACACGCATGCAATATTGGCTGTCACGTTGTCATGTCAGATTTCATCTTAGTGCAGATATGACTTGAGCTTTCCAATGCTAACTTCGTCGTCATTTTTTGTTGAACGCTCGATATAAAAAAAAATAACTAATGATATTGTTTATTATTTAATGCAATAAAAAAATTATAACTGTACATGGGGGCCCCAAATTCAACTTTGCCCAGGGCCCCATGAAGCCATAACGTGCCGCTGATGGCTGCAACCAAGAGAGAATAATAATGATAATTTTAATGCAGTTATTAAGTTAACTTTTAGTTATAAAAATTAGTTTAATTGTAACAACAATTTACATTCTTTACTTGCGTTTTAGTTATTTCAGAAACTATTCCATTAATTATGGGTATCCTAAAATATCTTATACATACTTACAGGGAGAAATAGATGAGAAACTTAAAGCGACAATAATAATAGTGGACCTAAATGGACGAGTAGGAAACAAAAATGAAAGGGTAGAGTATATGGGGAAAGAAGTGGAAGAAACAGAAATGTAGGTCCAATAATAGAATACTACTGTAAACAAACTAATAATGGTCAATAATAGACTATTTTCTAATGTAAAAATTAATGGCAGTACCTACAGAATGGAAAAATTTCAATGCAGGCGGAGATAGGAAGTGACCACTACCTAGTAAATACAGACATGAGGAGGAAACTGAAAGATAAAACAGACAAAAGGAGAACGAAAGTAAAAGAGAAAATAAAAAATAAAATATCAAGAGAAATACCAAGTTAATCCCATGGGCAAATTGGGAATTTGCCCAGGGCACCCAACGTTAGAGGGGCCCCGGGGGCCCCCAAATCAATATTATATTTTTTTTTAATATCGAGCGATCTTTAGATGATGGAAAAGTAAGGAAAAATAGCAAGACATGGGAATGGAAGAAATATGGGTAACGTTCAAAACAATATCTAATATTGCCGCCAAATAAAGCTGTTGAACAACAACAATAACAAATAAGGAGACAAAAAAAGACAGTGGTGGCATAATGAAATAAAAATAAACATTAGACAAAGGCAAGTAAGACAAATAGAAAAGATATGTACAATATTATGTATAAGTACAATAAGGGAAGTAGACTATGAAGAGTACTAAAAAAAAGAAGAAGTAAATATAGAAATCCTGAAAGCTAAACAAGAATCGTGGACAAAATTTGGAGAAAAAAAATGGAAGGAAATGACAATGACAAATAAAAATTATTTTACGGAACATTAAACAATTGAAAAAGCAAAAGGAGTACCTATAACATGATAAATATAAAAGACAAAGAAGGCAACATTATTGAAGAGGAAGAGCACAAAATAATGGAAAAGTGGAGACAATATTTTGAAGAACTTACGGAAACACAAAATAATAGACCAGAAAAGGTAGAAGAAATAATAAACCTTGAAAGAATAGAAAAGATACAAGAAAAAGTAGTAACGGAAGCAATGAAAAGGCTCACGACTTGAAAAAGCACCAGAATAGCCAATATAACTCCGCAAATGATTAAGTATATACAGGTTGGCCGGCGTCGGGCATGTCCATATGTCCCTAGTAGCGGACACCAATTGGTATAATGATATACAGTGTGTTTCACTTGAAATGGTGTACCTCAGTAACTTTTTTATTTTTCGATGGATTTAAAAAAAATATATTTTCAATATGTGAAACTTGTGAAGCTTTGTTGAACGGATCAACTACATTTTAGCTTTAGTAAATAACTATAGCCTACTGTGATAAAAAAATAACACAAACAATTGAAAAAACATTAGATTTTTTTTTTCAACAAATTTTATCAAGAAAATTTGGTCAGTGTCAGCTCAAATTCCCAAATCCCAAGTTTAGTAGAAAACAAAACAAAAAATTACCCAAAAATATGTTCAAGTATAATTTCTATTTTATTCTCACGACATTTGTTAACAATACCTAATCACCATGAGATCTGTTACACAGAACGTTGCTAATTTGTAACAGTCCCAATAAACGCCTAAAATATTGTTGATTTTAATTGAATTGGGTAATAAATTTGGTCTTCTATGCCATCATTTCAACGTCTACTACACAAAACGTTCTAAATATGTTAACAAACTTTTTTCTGAATAAAAACATGAGAAATCATACTGTGATATAAATCGTTGCATACGTAATAGAAATGATATCTAATACAGGGCGTTTTTTTTTACGGGCCATGTAAAAAAATAAAATTGATAATGGTCAATGGAAATAAAGTCGAAACGAAACGTTGTACTGAAAATTTGGAAACTTTGTCTTGTAAGCTTACAAAAGTGGCAATGAGAAAGTGCCTTTTGTTTTTTATACCTTCTCAAATAACTTCAGAAAAAAACAAACGAAATCCAAAATTTCTGACTTTTTGAATATCTCCGGAAGTAGGCGCAATTTTCCAGTTTTCTCAGAATATTATCTACCACTTTTTTGTAATTTAATAGTCTTTGCAACTTTTACAGTCTCCGAGATCTCCATGCTATTCGTCCTTACATTGGACATCCTGTACACTACTCAAAAGAATCATCGATTATTACCATTAATGATATCATCCAATATTTAAATATATATAATTAAAAATCAATTATTAAATAATATTTCAAATTTTTGAATAGCGATAATTTTTTTGAGTAGTATGTACAGGGTGTTAATTAAGTAAGTAGACAAACTTCAAGGGGCGATTCCTTAATTAATTCTAGTATAAACTTCTTTAAGCTGTATTTTGAAAACAAAGCTGTTGAGACCCTATGTTTGTATGAACTTTGAACTTTTTATATTAGAATTGATCAAGGAATAAACCCTTTAAGTTGGTCTGTGTACTTAATTAACACCCTGTATACAAGGTGTTAAAAAAAGACGCAAAATATTTAAGAGTAGTATGAACCTCAATAAAAAAAAGGCTTGATAAACAAGGGTCCTCAAAGTAAGGGTTTCGGAGATATGGAAGATTAGTCTTTTTACCTCCTTTTTTTATTTTGCTAAAACTTGCATTTTTTTATCATAATTGGCTGATGTTTTCTGAAATAAACATTCAGTATTTGACAGTTGTTAATGCACAAGTTTTCATTGCTATGGCTGTTTACTCTAATGGAGAATTGGCTGACATGCATTTCATGTATGGTCGTGCTAATGGAATTGCCACCGATGCGCGACGTCTTTATGTAGAAGCTTATCCCAATCGCCAGATTCCTTTGCATCGTATGTTTAGAAGAATTCACCGGAGATTGTGTGATACCGGTTCACTCCGCAAACAGAGCTATCTTTCCGGAACTTCGAACACTTTTTGAAACTCTGTTTTTTGTTTTTGCTAGAAGCTCTCTTTGTTTGTTTGCATATAATCAATAGTATTATTATATTATTATTTTTTTTTTTAATTTTAATTTTTTTATTTTATATTATATTATATTATTATTAATAATCAAGTTATAAATAATTGCAAATAGGCAAATAAATGTATCAAACAAGAATAATCTTCTATATCTCCGTTATGTTTATAAAGACTTTTTTTTATTGTGGTTTATACTACTACCCCTTTAAATATTTTACACGCTTTTTTCGGTAATTTAACGTCTTAGAGGTTTAGGGGTACAACCGTGGCCATCCAAAAGTGAACGATACTTAGTGAATTTTTTTGTATTTTTCATTAGATTAAATCAGGCTTTATTCATTGACATTCGTGCAGCATGAGTTACTATTCAAGCTTTGACATATTAGGGCACCTATGATTAAAAGTAAAAATCAAACTATAAAAAAAATATCACTTTTGGATGGCCGCGATTATTGTACTTGTCCAAATTGAACAGAATTTGAAGCCAAGCTTCTAATTTTGCTTTATCAATCTAATTTATTGCTAAAAATGGTAAATGTCAATAAGTTTTATTAAAAACTCTTCATTCGTTCAACAATTCTATTACAGTTGCCATGTATGTATGAAGAATAAATTCATAATTTCTTGATTTGTATATGCAGGCCTAATTCCTAGAAGGGCTCAACAATGATACCAAAACATTTAACACGTTCGATGCCACTAAATTAATGATATATTTAGCAAGGAGCCTTGCAAACTGAAACACAATGCAACAGAATGGGGATCGTGTTGCTTTTTGCGGCAATGGCACAGGACTTGCGATCAGTTGCGATTCAGATGCAAAATATATCACACATCTTCTTTCAGGTATGATTCAAGATGAAATTTCCGTTTTTATCTCATTTGTAAGTTGAAGCTATTTTTCAAAGCGTCTGTTTAAGGAAATAGTAAAAATTTAATAATGTATTTTTTTTCTCGGAAATTAAGATAGATAAGTGTATACTAGGGTGGCCCTTAGTTACTTGTTGCTTAGTTCCATTTGGTGAGAAAACATCTTGTGCCAAGTTTGAAAACAACAAAATTAAAGGAAAACGTGCCGCTTTGCTATTTAATTTTGACGATTTCATGATTTTCTTGGGTGCATTGGAAGACATTTTTTTTTCCAAATTGTATCAACAATTTCATGTGATTTTATTATTTTACTATTACTTTACAAGAATTTAAACATTATATTTAACATAAATTTAAATCAAACATCTCTTGAAAAATCTAGCTTGGTAATAAAGCGAAAGAAATTACCCATTTAATGGTACTTAGCTTTGGGGTGCAGGCGACAATTTTATTTTCAGTTTCAAACGTTTGGAGCTAGAAGATGATTTTCTCCGACAAGATCAATTAACATGGAGTGAAAACTATTATTATAATGAAGCAATGGCAGTTGTGATGAAGCTACGAGTACTAAATGATACGGCAGAAAGAGGAATAAAACTTATTGAGGATTATAATTAGATTTTAACAAATAATGAAGAACAAGAACAATTTGTTTTGGAAGTTGTAAGCGACTATCGCCACTAATTTCCTGATAGTAGGAAACAAACACTATTGAATAGACAATATCAATATTATCATTAGTTTATTAAATTATATTATTTTACATTAATAAAGTATTTCATCATCAGAACAACACAGGGTCCTGCAATATTGCAACATTGAGTCGGGCTTTCCTACCGCATTTCCCGTGAGAGATAGAAAAAACATTTTCGTACAAAAAGTTATTGGTTTAAAAATCTTTGTCGTAAAATTATTTCAAAATATACAGGGTGTCCCAATTTTGCGGTATAACAAAACACACTTTTTTTAAATGGAACACCCTGTATATATTCAAGTTTTCTGATAACATTTTTCAACCTCTATATTGTTGTTCATTTAGTTTTGGATTATGTTACAGTGTTGCCAATTTATATATATTATATTACATTTTTTTTAACAACATGAAACATAATGTCAAATTTACAAATATAATAAATACTAGGCATGTTTTTAAAGTACCGTTTTGCACTTTGGCCGCTGCAGCGCTGCTACCAAACACAGATATTAGCGAAATATATAAGCTGATAACTCCAAAATAGCGAATAAAAGATCACCCCGAAAAAAAACCCAATCTTACAAAAGTTGGGAAATTTTTCAAACGTCGCGGGACGCGGGACAAATTTCTAAAAATCAGGACTGTCCCGCCAAAATCGGCACGTCTGGCCACCTTATGCATAAGCAAGCTCAACTTTAAAAAATCGTAGCGACCTCGTTTTTTGACTCGAGGTAAGAATAAGTTTTAGCAATCATCTCGCTGTGTTTAATAAGCAACGTTTTGGTAATGAGCTATTCGAATTTAGTAATCTAGGGTGTTCAGAAAAAATTGCCAAATTTTGCAAATTTCAAAGCGGTATAACGCTTTTTTTTATGTAATGCCCCCTATTTTATGTAATTATTCAATAGGTCTTCTTCTTCTCTTCAATATGATGGGGCATATCTTATGTCTGAACCCCATAGTTGTTGAGATATTCAATATTTTTCACAAAAGTAACCATTTGTAACCAGTAACCAGATGCACTGAATAAGAAAGTTGCTATGAATATCTCAGAAACAGCCATCTTGACTTTTGTTTTGACTTGATTCTTAAGTTTGTGCGATCGAATAAAGTAACTTTTATTTTAAACTTATTTCCGAATCTTTAATACATACAAACATAATCCATCCCTCTTTTACCCATTGGGTGTCGAGGACACTTTATCTTTAATAATTATGGAAATATCGGAGTTTTTAGAAAATCACGATTTTTAGTTTTTTTAGAATAACTTCTAAACCACTAGGATTTTTCAAAAAATGTCAACATAATATGAACCAGCATGTAAAACTGCACAATATTGCCCATTTAACCAAATCTCTAGCTTTAGGAATAAGAAAGATACCAATGGAATCCCACTCTATTTAGGACACCCTGTATACAGAGGCGGTGTGTACATTGGTCAAACTGGTACGAATTTTAACACAAGGTTAATGGAATTACAAGAATTTTAACAAACTCTACATACTCGAACCATCTTATGGAAAATAACCATACCTTTGCAAAAGATGTACTTTCCATAATCCATTTAGCTGAGAAAGGTCATAAAATGATTTTTTTGGAGAGCCTTGAAATATACAAAGTCCGGGCTAATCCCAGTTTCTCTGTCTTTAATGACCACATAGATTTAAAGTACACCCCTTTCTTTGATGCCGCTGTATATAAATAAGTAAAACTGCTCTAGTTTAAGATACTTCGTTTGATAATGATTACTTAAGTAGTCAAAACTAGTAACAAATCAATAAATAATTTTTTATTCGATTGCATCATAAGATAATATTTTTCGGTATGAAAATCTGGACGAAAACGCCATAATTTAGTTAAAGACCATAGTTGCTAGGTTAGGTAACGTCCTAAGCCGAAATAGTATATTGTGCATCAAGGGCGGAAAATAGGCTTTAGCAGCCCGCGGTGCTTGGCGCATGAGCGAACGGAGCGAGCGAGGGCCCCAAGAAACGAAGGGCTGCTAAAGCCTTTCGGCCTACGGGACACACGCTATTTTTCCGCCTACCTACAATATCTGACTTTTTTGCTCTATAATCAAACGAATTTCGTTTCAAGTACGGCTGCACTTTGATGAGTTTTCTTATGTCAATATTTTGTTTTATTTTAAGAACTGCCTTCAACATTGAATGTTCAACCACAATGTGGCACTATTTCCATCTTATGGCAGCAAAAATAAAAAAATTGGTTGATTAATTTATGGCATAACATGGCTCTTACCATAGAATAGTGAGACCATACAGTCGAAGATTTCATTTGTTGAAACAATTTTGAGAAATATGCCAGTAAAACATTCTCGGAGAGAGTTGGAATATTATTTTCTTGGCGGTATGTTTCAAATTTTTGATATGCCCTTTCATAAACTTCTTTTGATTTTTGCGGAAGCAACTCTACCGAAACTTGATTTGCGGCGTCTCGCATCTCAGGAGGAGTACACATTAACTCGTCTTCAGATTTTATAGTTTGTAAAGTTCTTGCAATCGAATAAAAAATTATGACGACAAACATATTTCTCATTGCTGTTGCTGGACTCGGCGTTGCCTGGGCCAGCAATTTCCAGCAAATCTTCCGAAATATTTCATTTTTTGTCCTTATAACATAAAATACTATTATGTGATACTAACAAAGTAATGTGTTTTATTTATAATTAGTAAAATGTATCACGAAGTAGACGCCACCACCATTCACAATAAAAAAAAGTTGACGAGTACCCAAAAAAATAAAAATATCTATACTATTAACGGACGGTTTCAGTGAGACACCCTATATATTGAGGTTTTGTGTAAAATGTTTTTCATAGAAACTAACATTTAAATTATGTGTTTGTTGGCTATCGATAATACAACATTTTCGTCACAAGTAAATTTAATTGCAAACCCAATTTTGAATTTTGCATATTAGGTATAGATTTGGATGCATAGAAAAGCATTAGCATGATGTTACTTCTGCATCTGATAACATTGTTATATGAAAAGACTAGGCGTTGCCTCGTCCAGCAATTTCCAGCAAATCGTCCGAAATATTTCGTGTTTTGTCCTTATAACATAAAATACTATTATGTGATACTAACAAAGTAATGTGTTTTATTTATAATTAGTAAAATGTATCACGAAGTAGACGCCACCACCATTCAAAATATAATAAAAAAAAGTTGACGAGTACCCAAAAAATTAAAAATATCTATACTATTAACAGATGGTTTCAGTGAGACACCATGTATATTGAGTTTTTGTGTAAAATGTTTTTCATCGAAACTAACATCTAAATTATGTGTTTGTTTGCTATCGATAATACAACATTTTCGTCACAAGTAAATTTAATTGCAAACCCAATTTTGAATTTTGCATATTAAGTATAGATTTGGATGCATAGAAAAGCATTGGCATGATGTTACTTCTGCATCTGATAACATTGTTATATGAAAAGACTCGGCGTTGCCTCGTCCAGCAATTTCCAGCAAATCGTCCGAAATATTTCGTTTTTTGTCCTTATAACATAAAATACTATTATGTGATACTAACAGAGTAATGTGTTTTATTTATAATTAGTAAAATGTATCACGAAGTAGACGCCACCACCATTCAAAATATAATAAAAAAAAGTTGACGAGTACCCAAAAAAATAAAAATATCTATACTATTAACAGACGGTTTCAGTGAGACACCCTGTATATTGAGTTTTTGTGTAAAATGTTTTTCATCGAAACTAACATCTAAATTATGTGTTTGATCATCGAATAAAAATCGAATAGAAAATTATGTATGATATACGGACAACAAACATATTTCTCATTGCTGTTGCTGGACGAGGCAACGCCGAGCAATTCCCAGCAAATCTTCCGAAATATTTCGTTTTTTGTCCTTATAACATAAAATACTACTACTATGTGATACTAACAAAGTAATGTATTTTATTTATAATTAGTAAAATGTATCAAGAAGTAGACGCCACCACCATTCAAAATATTTAAAAAAAAGTTGACGAGTATCCGGAAAAATAAAAATATCTATACTATTAACAGACGGTTTCAGTGAGACACCCTGTATATTGAGTTTTTGTGTAAAATGTTTTTCATAGAAACTAACATCTAAATTATGTGTTTGTTTGCTATCGATAATACGACATTTTCGTCACAAGTAAATTTAATTGCAAACCCAATTTTGAAGTTTGCATATTAGGTATAGATTTGGATGCATAGAAAAGCATTGGCATGATGTTACTTCTGCATCTGATAACATTGTTATATGAAAAGACTAGGCGTTGCCTCGTCCAGCAATTTCCAGCAAATCGTCCGAAATATTTTGTTTTTTGTCCTTATAACATAAAATACTATTATGTGATACTAACAAAGTACACCTATCCCCCGATTTACACGGTACTTGTTTTACACGTTTTTGCTTTTACACGGTTTATGCTATTCTGTGATTGAACATGCGCAGTGTACACATCTCACGGGGAATCTCCCGAGCTTATGTGCTGACTTGCACTGCTGACTTGCACTGTGTCCGTATTTCTTCGCATAAAATTAAGGTTTTATCTACGGAAAATTGTATTTGAGTGAAAGTTTCACAGTTTCAGAAAGATTTAATTTTCCATATTCGTAAATTACAAGTGAGTGCATAATTTAGATTATTATAAATTAACGGCTGTGATTAAAGTAAAATTCAGAGGGGGAAAATGCGAGAAATTTTGGATGGAAATGATGGCAATTTACCAAATAGGTTTAATTAAAATAAAAAAATTAAAACATTTTAATTTGAATTATTAAACTTTTTTAATTTTCCCTCCAAAATTTCCCGCATTTTTTCCCTCTGAATTTTACTTTAATCACAGCCAAATTCACATAAATTAACATAAATTAAAAAAAATTATAGGCTTATAATGAAGAAAGAAGTTAAAAGAAAAGTTATTTCTTTAGAAACTAAAATCGAAATTTTGGATCGCTTACGAAAGGGAGATAGAGTAGTAGATGTTGCAAAATCATATAGCATGAACGAAGCTACAATAAGAACTATTAGAACAAATGAAAACACAATTAGAAAGAGTGTTGCAGCTGGCAATACCATGAGTATGGGCACAACATCATACACCAGAAATATCGCAATGGAAAAAATGGAGAAAGCGTTAATGCTTTGGATAGAAGATCAAACACAAAAAAGAGTACCCATTGATACGGGCGCTATAACAAATAAAGTATTACGAATTTACGAAAAAATTGTAGAGCAATTACCATCTTATTCTTCAACTTAAAAGAAGGCAAATTTTTTGGCAAGTCATGGCTGGTTTGAAAGATTTAAAATAAGACATTCTTTACAGAGCTTAAAATTAAAAGGTGAATTGGCTTCTGGCGACGTAGATGCAGCCCAAGAATATCCAGCAAATTTTGCAGAAATTATTAACGACAATTCATACACCCCTGATCAGGTTTTCAATGCTGATGAGTCAGGGTTATTCTGGAAAAAAATGCCTAAAAGGACTTATGTCTCAAAATTGTATAAATCGGCTAGTGGTCATAAAGCAGCAAAAGATCGCATAACAATTCTTTTCTGTAGCAATGCTTCAGGACATTATATTATGAAACCATTAGTGATTAACAAATCAAAAATGCCCCGTGCCTTTAAAGGAGTAAACATCAATAATCTTCCCGTTTATTGGAGGGCTAATAAGAAAGCGTGGGTTACTGCTGCAATGTTTACTGAATGGTTTCATGAATGTTTTATCCCAGATGCCAAAAAATATTTAAGTTCAAAGGGATTGCCTTTTAAAGTGCTTTTGTTAATTGACAATGCGCCGGGTCACCCACAAGATCTAGAATATGAGAACGTTGAAGTAAAATTTTTACCAAAAAATACAACTTCATTATTACAACCATTGGACCAAGGCATAATTTCTACTTTTACAGCTTTGTACATAAAACGAGCCTTTGCATATATTTTGGAACAAATGGAGAACAATGAATCTTTAACAGTTATTAGTGCTTGGAATTTTTTTACAATATTAGACTGTGTGAAGCATATCGCCTTATCATACACTGCGATTAAGCAAACAACGCTCAATAGCTGTTGGAAAAAATTGTGGCCAAATGGAGTCAAAAATGAACATTCCATTTCAACGTTAAATGATGAATATTCGCAGATAGTACAGATGGCGCATTCATTGGGTGGAGAAGGTTTTGATGATTTTACTGTTGAAGATATCGCAGAGTTAATGGCTGATAAAGAACTAAGTGAGGATGATTTAGTTAACTTAGTTTGCGAAAGTGAGTCTGACAAATCTGATGAAGAGGAATTAGTACCAGTAACATTCACTGCTAAAGTCATCCGCGAAGGACTCGCATTGGGAAGAAAGCTGGGTAATCATTTTATACAAAATGACACAAACGTTGAAAGGGCTACCGTGTAAATCGGGGGATAGGTGTAATGTGTTTTATTTATAATTAGTAAAATTATCACGAAGTAGACGCCACCACCATTCAAAATATAATAAAAAAAGTTGACGAGTACCCGAAAAAATAAAAATATCTATACTATTAACAGACGGTTGGAGTGAGACACCCTGTATATTGAGTTTTTGGGTAAAATATTTTTCATAGAAACTAACATCTAAATTATGTGTTTGTTTTCTATCGATTATACGACATTTTCGTCACAAGTAAATTTAATTGCAAACCAAATTTTGAATTTTGCATATTAGGTATAGATTTGGATGCATAGAAAAGCATTGGCATGATGTTACTTCTGCATCTGATAACATTGTTATATGAAAATAAATCATATTGAACTTACGAGCTAAGGTAGTTAAAAATATGCAAAATTATTAGTATGTATCTTTACATATCTGCTTTAAATGAAAGTAAACATTAACAAATATTTTAATGCTTTGTAAAAAAAATATGAAACAATAAATGCTCAATGACAAACTGTAGATGGATTATCATGATTCATAAAACTAATACTTGATGCCGATCTTCTAATAATATGACATCCTGCACATAATGATTTCGGACAATGAATGTAACACCGAAGGTTATAAATATAAAATGATTCGTAAGGGATTCAAAGATGGTTGTTTGAGAAACATTGCTGTCTATCTCGTACAAACTAGGATTGTCTTCTAAGATGACTTTCAAAATACACTACAACAAATCTTTGTTTATGGCAAATGCAAACAGCTGATTATTGATTACCAAAATAATTGACCATCCAACATTGCATTGAGTATTGTAAATGTTACTTACCTTTGATCTTTGATGAATTCTGCATAACTAATACTTTAATTTGCAACAAACAGCCCGAAAATAGTGTTCAAAATCAGTTATAAATAGACCACAAATTTATAATAACAAAGAACTGTCGGTCATGATCGTGCATTTGCGTAATAAATTCTACCTATTTGCTTGTAGCAATTTTTTAACTAATAGGAAAACATTGTCGTGAAGCACGAATACATACAGATAGTTACAAATAGAATTATTCCTCAATTACGCAGTAATGAGCATTTTTACACCTTCTATTGTACACATCGTTGCCTCGTGCGTTGGTTATTTGCAAGTTATTTGTGTTGTTGTAAGTGGAAAATTAGGTTGGCAATGAATTGACAGATATGTGTTGTCAACCTATATTGTTATGCGCTGGGATGTGTCGGTAATTTTGGTGCCACGTAATTTTCTCTATTGAAGAAATATGGGAAATTCAAGCAGTGTAGAAATCCCTGGTGGAGGTACAGAGGGTTACCATGTGTTGAGGGTACGTTGTGCATAATTCTCCTACATAAAAATCTACAGCAATAAAATTCAAATCTCAACAATCTTAGGTCCAAGAGAACTCTCCTGGAAGCATTGCTGGTCTACAAGCATTCTTTGACTTTATTGTCGCAATTAACGGCACTAGATTAGACCAAGATAACGACACATTTAAACAATTATTGAGGAATGGAATCGGTAATCATAAAATACCTTCCACACTCCATTAGTAATACATTTTATTTTTATAGGCAAAGAGCTACCGTTAACAGTATATAGCAGCAAATCACAAAATGTGCGGAGTGTAGTAATAGAACCAAGTGATTCATGGGGCGGAGCAGGCCTCTTAGGTGTGAGCATCAGGTTTTGTAGTTTTGAGGGTGCCAATGAAAACGTGTGGCACATTCTAGAAGTGCATCCGAGCTCACCCGCCGAACTAGCTGGCCTTCAATCTTTTACCGATTATATAATCGGCGCTGAATCTGTGTTGCATGAAAATGAAGACTTATTTGCCTTAATCGAAGCCCATGAGGGGCGCAGTTTAAAATTATACGTCTATAATAGTGCGGACGATACATGTAGGGAGGTAACAATTACACCGAACGCCAGTTGGGGGGGTGAGGGTAGCATTGGCTGTGGAATCGGATATGGTTACTTGCACAGAATACCAGTTAGAGGGAATATTCCCGAAGCAACACCATTTTACAAAAATCCCTCACAGAATTTACCCAACATTCCGCATCAACCACTGCATGATGCTTTGCACAAAACAACATCCAATATACCAGTGCAACAAACACCTAATATACCGCTGCAACCTGCACCCAATGTACAGCCTCCCTCTGAAAATTCGAATGTAATCAATCCACCAGAAGATTACACAAGTAATGCTCCTGCGGTAGACGCAAGCAATGTTGTTAACTCAGATATACCTTTAGTGGCAACAGAAGCCTACTCGCTACCACCTCAAATTCCTGTACAAACTCCATACGCAGCAGTTAATGATAATCAACATTTTAACTCGAATTATAGCTCCGGTAATCCCGAATTGCAACAATATAATTTCAATAACAATCCAGTAAGTAGTCAAACAGAATTTGGAATGGTGCCAAACATGACACCTTATCGTAATTTACCAAATCCCATTTCAAATGTAACGATTGATAATTCTCAGTATAATCCGGCAATGTTGTCATATTCAATGAGTTCGATTCAATCAAGTGCGAACATTAATCCTCTTAACGCTCCACCATTATCCAATTTGCCTCCGCAAACATCTATTCATTATCCTAATAGCCCAATAAATACCTTGTACACTTCAGTATCTTACCCCCAAGCTTCTCCATCTTCTACAACACTTAATATGAACAGCCAGCCTTTAATATTTGACCCAGACATTGCAGCAAGGTCTGCTCAACAGCTACTTTCAGGAAATGCTGAATACAAGCCTAGTTAAGTTAAAATCCACTAATTTTTAATTAAATTTGTGCATATATAGTGATTGAATAAAATTATATCCTATATTATTTGTATATGTATGTATTATAAGTGCAATTCATCTGAATATTGTGAGGTATAGTAGTATTTAATTTAAGTTTATTTTACTTCTCAAATAAAAGCAGTTTATTATAAAAGTGTACGATCTTTTTTATTTATACTTATTAATTAGTGGATAAATTCCACTATGGATGAAGGAGTTCTTCCTGGCGGCATAAATTAATGTATTAATCTACTTACAAATATTTTCCCTTCTTTTTACATATCCACTGCATTGCATTTGGTTTATGGGAATATATTATTATTATTTAATAATACAGCGTGTCTTAAAAAGTTAACATATAACATATAAGTTAAAAAGTAACATATAAGTTATGAAATTTGCTTACACGTAAATTTTTTATAAACACTTGTCTGTTATTGGGGTTGCGTTATCCAGTGTCATTCAAACTGCCTATGAAGGTTATTGAGGTTATGATATTCTTCCGCCAACTAGCATAACAGCATTGCCCTAGAGCGGTACCTTTTTTCATGGGAAAACCAAAGTGGACTAGATGTAATATTAATCTTTCTTTTGGTCATTTTTATTCCGTGTTTCAAGTTATACCGCCGAGCGATTTTTAGAAATTTACAGTTGCATAAGAAAAATGAAAATTTGTTAGCACATACATAAGATGCCAATCCTGCAGAAATTGGTCTGAAATTTTCAATATAATTTCAAACATGACTATAAAATTTAAAAAAAGCCTTTTCAGGAGAATATATTTTTTTATTTGTATTTAATGTAACTGAATTAAAAAAACCTTGTGAAGAAAAAAACCATTAGATTTCAAATTAAAGCCACTTTAATATTACTAACCCAAAAAGAACATGATTTACAATTTAAAAAGTGAAATGGCATTAAATCATTGGGGCAATGCCACAAATCGTATTATGAAATTTAACTCGCTTCATATTTGAATGACATGATTAATTTATTTAATATCATTGTTCACTCTTCAAATTCTCGAAACGTGAATGAGCTTTTAGACAACTAAAAGCTCATTCACAATGAGCTACAATTACAATTTGATACAATTTGTGAAAGTCAATTCCCGTTCCGATACTAAAGAAGGATTCTACAGGGCCACATTATGAATCTCACTTTAGTTTACAGGTCACTAGAAATGTATTAAATAACTATTAACAACTATAACTATAAATAGTAACAACTAATAGTTATTTAATACATTTCTAGTAAACTAAAGTGAGATTCATAATGTGTCCCTATAGAATCCTTCTTTAGTATCGGAACGGGAATTGACTTTTACAAATTCGTCGTAACTATTAGCGCCACAATATCAAATTGCATTTATTTTAAAACGAAAGTTATATTTTTAATTTAAATTGCACAGCAAATTGTAGAATTAAGTAAAAGAGCACTCTTGTGAAAATCAAAAAATAAGCAGTCAATTTCTTATTAAAATATTAATAATTAAAAATTGTTGGGCTAATATTATTCTTCATTATTACATAATTGTATACAGTTAATATGGACATTTTATTTCTATTAGAAGTAGCTATTTTGGGCTCGGGGCTAAAACTTGGAACACCTGGTATACAGGGTGTCCACTAAATTGAGCAACTTTTTTGTAATTTAACCGTTTTTGTAACTTTTACGGTTTCCGAGATCCCCATGCTGTTGATCCTTATCTTGAACACCCTGTAGAGCAAGTCTGTTTTCGGCAAAATTTACTAAACGCTAAAATTGGAGGGATAGACATCAATATCTTTTTGGCAGAAGAATCCACATAAGTACTCTCCATTCACGATGTTTTGGCGTGACGGGAGTCTATGAATATCTAGTAATTTTGTTGGTAGTGTTTCGGAAATAACTGAATTCCCCAATGGAACTTGTCAAATGTTTTTAGGTAAAGTGGTTTTCAATTTGAGGTTATATTTTTTTATTATATTGTTGCCAGATGTAAAGTTTAAATTATTAGAGATGAAAATGGAATGGCTAGTAGTGAAAAAAATTATAAATCTGACAATGTGGTAGGAAGCAAATGTCTAATAGACATCGATACGAAAAAATAATTAAGTTCCGTTGCATCAATGAATCAGTTTGTCCAACATATTAACAATTGCTGTTGCAATTTTTTTCTGAATTGCGATTTTTTTTAGATAATCAACTTTCCCTAAATAAATTGTGATTGACTGTAGATAAATCCTTTTATTATGTTTTATTAAGTAATTAAAAGCAAAATACTGAAATAAAAATTATTTAAAAAAAAAATCCGACATTAATGGACATTGCCCAAAAGATAACTTTTTGTTGAAGAAATTATCTTGTAAAAAAGTAGTAACGTAAAATTATTGTAAAAGAAACTATTTTCTCCAAAAGACTACAATAGCTGTTTGTGTATTAAGAGCGCAAAGTCGACTGAGAGAATGTTTTTTGAAATTTTTTAGAAATGGACAATGTACATTTACACTCGCAATATTCACAAGATTTTTTTACAATCCCAACTATTACTACTACATATTTATTTGCAGCAAATCAATGTAATAATTTATTAAAAGCAGAAACTAATTATTCTCAATATTGACATTAAACAATTTACAAGTTCTGTTTATTCGTTGTCACTAGTTACAATAATCACGGGACATCTGATTTTAACCAAAAAAATCAAGTCGATATATCTTGTTTTGTTTTGGTTGTAGACAAAAACATTTCAGACAAGAAGAGCCAGCGTTTTTACATTTTTATCACTTTAAAGCAGCCAAGTTACGGTCCTCGGAAAACATCAATTTTGCATTGTCAAGTACAAGCGCAAATGTCTACTTTGGATAACGGTCGTAGAAAAATAACAAATGTAATTTTAGTAGCAATGTTTCAATTTATAATGAAATTTTCACAAATTCTATGAAAGTTTCTGAATGTATAATTAATGCCGAAACGATGGCATCATCATCGAAACTTCACAATGTCCAATATGATTTCAATTTCACTAATGCCTACACTAACGGGAAATGATACTTAAGATGTTCTGCCTAAAATACGTGTCCTAAAAAGAATTACATTTACTTCTCAAGCAAAATAAAAATAAATTTTGTTATCTTTTTTGCCTAAAATTATTAAAATATAATAGTTATCAGATTTTTGTGTAGGTATAATTTTTAGATATAATATAAGGTAAGTACCTACAATCATGGTGTGATATAATATACCGGAACTGGATTGCAAGTAAACTGAGACATTCCATAAGTGAAGGAACAAGACATGATAGAATCGTAACATTCAATGATTATCTAGAAGGAGATTGTGCCAAACTGGAGGATATCAAAATTCAAATCAAGCCTTGAGGTAAGTTGAGCATATTTTTAATTCAATTTTATAATCATTTAACTTTTGGACAGTTGAAAGTGTAAGCTGAGCATATTTTAATTAAATTTTATAATCATTTAACTTTTGGACAGTTGAAAGTGATTGAGTCATATCTCACTTGTTTATCCATTCGATCACTCTTAGGTAATAGCAGCGAATACCAGCTTGGTGTGCTTTTTAAATTTTAAAGTGTCGTACGATTTAAAATAGGAATGGAGACGAACAATTTGATGTATTGTTTACAAACAAAATAATACATCAAATTGTTAGTCTCCATTCCTATATTAAATCGTACGACACTTTAAAATTAAAAAAAAACACACCAAGCTGGTATTCGCTGCTATTACCTAAGAGTGATTAAATTGCTATTGTTAAAGCAATTGTTTTAAATTGTTAAAAAGCATAAGTGTTTTTAAATTCGCTCATTCTCTGTATAGCCATTCAGTATGCAGTGATTTGAATATTCAGGGTGGAATGGAATACCACATTTCAAAAAATCACTGAAGGGTCTCTTGACCAGGTAGAGGGTTGCGGTTGATCCCGTTAGGTCGGGTGAACAATGCAGTTTTCTGTCGTTACCATGTTTTAATCTGTGAACATCGTGGTTTTATTATTAAGGCTTTTTTAAAATCAGCGATTCAGTGATAGAGCTCTCCAGAGCATTCTGCTTGGAAACATGCCGCTGCTATTGGCATATCGGTACGGACGGTGGGGAGAATTTTGCCGACTGAAATTTAATTACACCCATCCATCTTTGTGGCGCAGTAAACAAGCTAAATTTTCCACCAGATCAGAGTAATGAAAAACTTCCACAAATTACTGAATATGCGCATCTCCCTGCATCTATCATTTCTATATCATTTTTAAAACCTAACAACCAAAAAAAAAACTGCATTATATGTGTTTTCAATTAAAAAAAAGTTTTTCAAATCTTGTAGCGTTTTTTCTGAATTTACCTTGGAAATGTGGTACTTCATTTTGCCCCACCCTGAATTACACATTGTTTTCTCAGCAATTAAATCAATACTGACACAAATCATTTTGTTTAAACTTTTAGATGCCAATAAAAACATCACGAATAAACAGCGAAAATTACTGGCACCATGTGACGATCAACTTTGAGAGAACAAATAAAGAAGAAGGAAATAGAAAAGGGAAGAGGCAGTACTACCAAATTCTGAAGACAAACGAAAGTGCCCATCAAAGAAGAATGCTCGGGAGAACCTCCGACAAATCTCCGTTCCAACGTTCAAAAAGTGCTAATGCTTAGACACGTCTAAGACCAAGTAGCAAGTACCGATGCTATGCTAAGCGCTAAAGGTTGCATAGTAAACTACAAATTCATTAGCCACTAGGGTTTAATACTCATTGTTTTAATTTTTCTTCGATTCTTTGTTATTTTTGAACGATACTTTTTTAGTCCAGGAGAAAAGTGATCATTTAAATTTCGGCTCTATACTCTGTCCAATTTCAAGCCGAAGCTTATATAAACATTGTTACATGCGTGATCGGCACGTGAACAGTTCTACACAAGCATACGAGCCTTGCCGCGGGATCTGTTCTCCCCGGACCAAGTGAATTTTGTTACTGTGAAGTCTACATTAGTGTTGGACCTATGTTGTGTAGAATCGGCTCTGTAAATTGTCGCCATTGATGTGAACATGTTTACATTAACTTAAGTCTGTCCAATTTCAAGACGAAGCTTATATAAACAATATTACATGCGTGTTCCTCGCGTGAACACTTTATCACAAGCATACGATTGGTCGTGCAGTCTCCGATCTACCCGGTCTAAGGTTATTTTCTTACTGCGAACGCTACAGGACAAGATATTTTTTGAGCAAATCTGATATCAAATTCAGATTTAATTCAGGAAATCCTACCAGAAACAACCATTGAATCATTAGGAACATATTATGGACTTGTGTGCTTTTGAATGAAGGCTCCTCAATTATCAAAATCCTAACAGCATCATCGATTCCTTATACACTTACTGACCTAGAATATTTGACTCTAGCATCACACAAGTTCCGTTCAAATCTACTCTGCGTAATCCCTAAATTCAACTACAATTAAGCTAGAAGTTGCTAAAATTTTGCTGTAAGCTGATTATAATTATTAATTAATTACAATTAATTATCATTAATTAATTGTAATTAATTATCATTAATTAATTGTAATTAATTATTAATTGTCAGTACTTATTAATTGGGCATATCACAAACAAATTTACCTTTATTTTAGAAACTAGATCATAAATTAATTTTCTCATTTAAATAGCTCATTCGATGATATGCTTATACCTGGTTGCATCAACATTGTTTTAACTCATTGTTTAATTTTTTAACATTGTTTATGTAACCTTGAGTTATATTTATGGCTGAGTAACGTTTCGAATCAGTAGCATCAAAATTTGATGATGTAGTATAGCAACAAAACCCCTCGGGTTAAATAAAACGGCTCACTTGTGAATGAATCAAGTTCATATAAGTCGCATTTTATGTTTTATTTCAAATCTGGTGTAACTCATTTTTGAGGTTAACCCCGAGTTAATATTTAACTCGCGTTGATGCAACCGGGCATTAATGATGAGTTTAATTTTGGTATGTTTATTTGTATACTAAATTGTTTGTACCATTGGTTCGTAAAATAATCCATCAGGGACGGCTGATGTGGAAACTTAAACGTATGTCCGCGACTTGATTCACATTCATAAAATTCAAGTCGAATGTCATAGAGCTGTCTGTCAATGTCAAAAATATGGCAAAACTGTCGACTTGTTCCGGAAAACTGGCAGTGTAGATCGAAAAAAGTGAAGCTGCCAGACCTTAGCGCGTACGCAGGAAGTCATTGCTGATGTGCAAGAACGCTTGTGGAAGGAACCAACAAAATCATTGCGGCGACTTAGACAAGAGGTTAGTTTATCGCTCTTGTCAGAAAATTGAAATCTAAAACAAGTCACGGACATACTTTTGAATTTCCACAGCCACCCCTGATGGACTTTTTTTTTAAGAACTTATGGTATAAGTACCTCGACACCCAATGGGTAAAAGAGGGATGGATTATGTATGTATGTATAAGTACATATTGTGCAAATTGTCTACACATTATGAGGTATAATCATTGATTTGAATCATTTCAAAGATAAGTCAGATAAGTACAATCAAGATGTGATAAAACATATCTGAACTGGATTGTAAGTTATTCTGTAGAAAACCGAGCCGTTATACAAGTGATTTACAATGTTCTTCTGTCGGCGAAAAAAAAAGTCTCGCAGTAAGCCGGACGCAGAATTGGAACAACAAAATATGGATCCTAGAATAGTAAGCTAATCATGTTTTTAATTAAGTATTGTTATCACTGCCATTTAATGAATAAAAATGGAAATTACTCTAAATTATATAATTTTACAAATACAGTCGATTCGGCTTAATTGAGACACATTGGACCAGGCGTTTTGGCCCAATAAAGTGGCTGCCCCAATTAAGCACATTTCACTTAAATTTAAACAATGAGTTTTTTAATTTTCTTCTTAAACATATCCGTTTATAAGAAAATAATATAATTATTAATAAATATAATTTAAAAAAAAAAACAAAAAATAATGTCGAAAGTTCTTGATAATTATCAATAGAAACTTGTACGTCTTTATTTTCTTGATTTCTTAAAATTTAGAGAGCTTCTAAGGTAGGTTTGAAGCCCCAAATAACAACGCAATTGTGTATAGTGTTGATTTTTATAACTCTAGCCTACCGTCAGTAACACACCGTATTGCTTGTAAAAGGGAAATTTTGTACTAATCACTCAAGCTAAGTACGCAATTGACCTTTTTTTTCGATTTACTGTCCCATTTAAGCGGAATATTGTCACAATTAAAGATGTAATTTATGGTTAGTTCCTTAGTTTGGTTTCCGTTCCTTGATATTTGGTCCAAATAGGCAGCTGCTCTGATTAATCGGCGGTCCAATTAAGCGGACTCGACTGTATTAAAAAAGGACATATAAAGGGTCCACGGAAAAAAACCGGCTATGACCATTTTTATAGAAATTGCGATAGCAGCACGGTCTTGTGCTAAATTTCCCGCTGTCTCTACTCAGTCAATAACTCAGGAGAAAAGTCAGCCAAGTCACAAGATACACCAGTCTCAAAATAATGCTTATCGTAGATGTCATCTTGAATCCTATGAACATTCGCTCCGCTATGGAGTTCAAATATGTATAAAATACAAAAAACATGATAAATATTTAATCTTATTAAGTCACCAGTTAAAACATTAATTCAATACAAGTTATAACGAATTTGAATTTAAAAACGCCCATACCTCGAAAACCATAATTTGTGTCGTAGACGGTTTTTCCCGAGACCCCGCCATATATTTTTGCCATTAATGGGTCAGATCGACTTCCACTTTATGCTTGGATAATTTAACTAAATTGTATCTCGTATTAGTTTAAGTCAGCTCTGTGTTTATTATCGACACATTGAAGCGAAATCTTTTTGACACTCGGAATGTGAAAACAGGAGAAAATCATAAAAATTATGATTATTATGATGAAAATTATTAAATTTTCAGGGTGTAACACCTGGTGCTGATCCACCAACACCTGGTGCTGATCCACAAACACCTCGTGCTGATCCACTAACACCTGGTGCTGATTCACTAACACCTGGTGCTGATCCACAAACATCTGGTGCTGATCCACAAACACATGGTGCTGATCCACAAACACCTGGTGCTGATTCGCAAACACCTGGTGGTGATCCACAAACACCTGGCGGTGATCCACTAACACCTGGTGCTGATCCACAAACCTCTGGTGCTGATCCACAAACACCTGGTGCTGATTCACTAACACCTGGTGCTGATTCACAAACCCCTGGTGCTGATTCACAAACCCCTGGTGCTGATTCACAAACCCCTGGTGCTGATTCACTAACACCTGGTAATGATCCACAAACACCTTGTGCTGATCTACAAACACCTGGTGCTGATCCACTAACACCCGATGCTGATCCACAAACACCTCGTGCTGATCCACAAACACCTCGTGCTGATCCACAAACCTCTGGTGCTGATCCACTAACACCGGGTGCCGATCCACAAACACCTGGTGCTGATTCACAAACCCCTGGTGCAGATCCACAAACACCGGGTGCTGATTCACAAACCCCTGGTGCTGATTCACTAACACCTGGTAATGATCCACAAACACCTTGTGCTGATCTACAAACACCTGGTGCTAATCCACTAACACCTGATGCTAATCCACAAACACCTGGTGCTGATCTACAAACACCTGCTGCTGATCTACAAACACCTGCTGCTGATCTACAAACACCTGGTGCTGATCCACTAACACCTGGTGCTCCAAGTGATGGCGAAGAACGAATAGAACGGCGCAGAGGTGGCTGGAGGGGTGAAAAAATCGATTTAGATGTCGAGATTAAAAGATATTCAAAAACTAAAGAGTAAGTATGACAAGTATGACTTGTTAAATTCATGATTCATATTAACCTGATATACTTTTAGAGACGAGCAAATTATACAACAGGCGCTTCAAGATAATGAATTTCTTAAGCATGTGTTAAAAGACAACGATATCAAGCAGATAATAGATGCCATGTCACCACTAGATGTGGAACCATCAGACACGATAATAAAACAAGGAGAAAATGGGAAGTATATGTACGTGTCCGTTTTGGGAGAATATGAAATTATAATCGACGATAAATTTTATGATACTTTTAATGATAATCGTGTGTTTGGTGAGCTGGCAATATTATATAATAATCCTCGTTTTGCAACCATTCGTGCACTATCACAATGCCGTGTATGGATGTTAAGTCGAAACATCTACAAGCAGATTCTACAAAAAACAGCTTTGGCAGAAGAAGAAGAAACGATGAATTTCCTAAAAAGCACACCCACATTAGAGGATGCTTCTCATAAAAAATTGGAAATAATATCAAATTTACTGAATAAGGAATTTTATAAAGCCGACACGATCATCGTTAAGCAAGGTGATAAGGGGGACAACTTTTATATTATCAAATCCGGAACGACTTCCGTCAGCATTGATGGTCAAGGCGTTGTAGCCACCCTAGAAAGAGGACAATATTTTGGCGAACGTGCTTTACTAGAAGAAGATTGCCGACAAGCCACGGTAATTGCAAATAAGCCTGGTGTGGAATGTTTAGTCCTATCACGTTTGGACTTTCATCAGCATTTAGGAGATCTTAGTAAATTCTTGGCAAAAGAGGACAACCAGAAACGTAAATCATCTGTGGAAATAAAAAAATATTCTACAGCAGAATTAGAAGATTTCACAATTTTACAAACAATAGGAGTCGGTGGTTTTGGAAGAGTTGAATTGGCGCAATACAAAAGTGATAAGAACCATATTGTTGCAATTAAAGTTTTAAAGAAACATACCATAGTGACAAATGGGCAAAGAGAACAAGCTCACAATGAAAAAAACATACAATTAAGCTGCAATAGTATTTTTATCATTAATCTACACAGGACGTTTCAAAATAAAAAGTATTTATACTATCTAATGGAATGCTGCATGGGAGGAGATTTATTTGGACTCATGCTCAGACAAAGAAAACGCTGCTTTGATGAAGAAGACGCCCGTTTCTTAGCCGGCTGCGTATTGGAAGCGCTTCAGTACCTACACGAAAGAGATATTGCATACCTCGATTTGAAGCCCGAGAATATTTTAATAAGTTCAAACGGTTATGCAAAATTGAGTGATTTTGGAAATGCTGTATATTTGCCCAATAATCAGAAAACATTTGTGTTTGCTGGCACACCGGAGTACGTTGCTCCTGAAATCATCTACGAACGTGGCCATGACAAAATGGCAGACTACTGGGCATTTGGAGCATTCATATTCGAGTTGCTAGTAGGGAAAACCCCCTTCAGAACCAATGACCCCACATATATGAGGACGTACACGTTAATTTTAAAGGGAATCGATGCGATAACTTTTCCTAGTAGAGTCTCCAGGCATGCTGAGAACATTATCAAGAAATTGTGCAGGCCAAACAGAATCAGACGTTTGGGCTGCCTTAGGAATGGCGTTGATGACATTAAAAAGCATAAGTGGTTTGCAGGTTTAAATTGGGACCAGCTTATTAATCAAGAAATTCCATCGTCGTTTGTTCCAGTACTTGATGGTGCTACAGATACTAAATACTTTGATAAATTTAGAAAAGATGCTGACGTACCACCGGATTACGAAATTTGGGATCAATTTTAAAGGATCAATAACAATTATTACTACAAGTTATATGATACATTAGTTTATATATAAAGGAAAATAAAATATATACACTTTGTGCATCTCAAATGTTTTGAGGCATATTTATGGTTTACGAGAAAAAATGTGGAATATATTCAATAAAAAATATATTAAGTATACCATAAAAATTCTGTATTTTATTTAATTGTCTTTCATTAGAAATTTTTGGGGAATATAGCAATAATTTGACTTACTCTGAAGTAATTCTTCTCCATTAAAAACTGTTACTGTTAATAATACATTTCAAATTTAGTTTATATTAAGTAAAATTTTCTTCTATAAGAAACTCGATAAAAAATGTGTACCACTGGAAAAGAAACAAATATCATAATTGTAGACGAAAATAATACATGATTCACCATTGAATTGTCGAACCACTTTATACTTCCACAAAACTGTTTCCGTCATTAAAAAGGTGTATCAACACTACTACATATATTCAATATTTGCGAGTGGTTTTGTTATGTATACTTTCCAAATGTTATGCGCATAATGTACATAAACATAAAAAAGCAGTTAAAATAAACTCATAATTTATTTTTTATTTTGTACTATTATAAAATATGTTGTGTAAGGATTACATTACTAATTGCTCGATACTTCTTAGTTACAGTTCTTATGTTTAAAAAAATTTTAGCTGCAAAATAATGCTTGTGTAAAATAAATAGGGTAAGGCAACTGATAACAAATTGATGCTTATAAACTAATCGCTTCGGAGTTGATTTGAATTAATGCAGTTTACTTATAAGATTTCCAGTATGCTCCCCATTATTAACATTTTAAAATATTGCTTACATTATGTTAATAGGTGTCGCTATTATTAACCTTATCTCTTCGTTGCTTATTCTTACCACACATATTCATTTCAGTTCAAGTACTTATTTTTGTGAGTCAATATAATCCAGATTATCAGACAAATCCATTGTTACACAAGCAAAATGGTGAATAACAACATGGATTAAAAAACTATGATGTGGCATTAATTACTTATCAATAATATGATTCTGTTTTATCTAATCTATATTTCTTTTAGTAAGTGAACATTCTTAAAGATAATTATTAGTGCGATGAGTTCTGTGCTAATATATCCTTTGTTATAGTCAATAAATTCTTAACAAATGAGTTGCTGCAATACTAACATGCTTCCGTGGAAACGCAAAGTTTATGTAGTCAACCCTAGATCTAAACCGCATTCTTCGGTAAGCAATTCACCGTCATCTACAATCGTCAAACACCCAATAACAGCGGCTGTATTTGCTAAGCCTAACACAGTTCAAACAAATGTACCCGAAGGCCAGCAAAATGAAACGATCGCAGAGAACACTCGCACAATACAAAAAGACCAAATTCCACCACCACTTGCTGCTGAAACAGTAGAAGTTCCTGTGTTTAAACTTGACATTAGTGAACAGAATAACTCACCCGAACCAATAATTGATTGTGCTATACCAAGAAATGACGGAACACACATCACACATGAAGACACAGCTGGAGAGAACAAAGAAATACTGGGAAACCAAAACCGGGAAAGCACAGGAGAAAATTCAGAAGGTTCGGCTTCTGAAGGGTTGGAAGGAGTTAAGAGAAGAGGTGGTTTTAGAGGGCAGACAGTAAACTTTGACGAAGAAATTGTTCAATATCCAAAATCACATGAGTAAGTTATACTATAATAATTATTTTGGTCAAGGTTTAAATTTAGCAGCCAGCATAAATTATGTTTGAATACGATACAAAAGAAAATATATTTGAGGCGTTTATTTTAAAAACAACACAAGTCCAAAAATGCACAAATCGAGTTATTAACAGTAAACGGCTCTCAAGACTAATGTCTATGCACTAACAAATCCGAAAAACAATACAAGTCACGAGTAACAGGCAAATGAAAATATAGTAATTCTTCAAAAACAACACGTGTCTATCGGGTTTCTGTCTTAAGTGTCAATATCTAAACAAAATCAAGAAATATCATAAGCAAAACTGAAGAATCTTAAGGACTTAATGGGTTTAGAGGAACCCCAAAATATATCATTTTATAAACCGTTTTTTGCTGAGCAATATTTTAATGTTGTTGATGAGGAACCCGAAGTGGACGAGGATGACAACAGTAGTGGTTGTGAAGAGTTTTAATTTTCATTTAAAAAATTTGAAAATGTAAAGTTTATTTTGTATTTTCACTTGTTCGCATTAAAAAACTGCCACCTAAAAACAACACAAGTCCAACTTTTCCCCCAAATTTTTCTCTTGTTTCACAGTTCTTATTTAAAATCTTTTTTTTTTTTAAATAAGATGAAATAAACACATCAGAATAGTCTGATTTATTTTCCCAGTACTTTGAGTATATCTTCCACTGTAACTTTTTTTAAATTTCCCACAAAACTGATTTTAAACCGCTAGTTTGGCTGACAGGTTAGAACGCTTGCTTAGCATGAGCGAAGACCTGGGTTCGAGCCCCAGTACAGGTAGTACATTTGTACTGAGAAACTAGTGACATTCGCCGTTGGGAGCTCATTAACGGCGCTCTAGAAATCGGGGGCGAATTTCTAGAGTAACAAGCCCTAACTCAATACACACATTTACACAAATCACACGGCAGAAGGACCCACGTTGGTCGATAGCCAGTTAGGGATAATGTCCCTAACAAATACAGTCACTACTACTGATTTTTGGAAATGTGCACTTTTTCAAATAAACGCCTCATTTATATTTAAATATAAATTGATCGTGCCTACAAATTATTTTTAGTAATTTTATGTAAAATGACTTATCTTATCACACAAAAATGTGAATCATACATTTGTTAATCGATCAAGCTAGATTAGAAAATTCCAACTATTTCAAAAATCCAGTGATTTTAACTTCAAGATGAAGATTGAATTTTTTTTTTAAATTATTTATGTGGTTTTCAGGGAAGAGACAGAAATAAGAAATGCAGTGTTATCCAATCGTTTCCTAATGAACCTTCTAAAAGAGGATCGTCTTCAAGCAGTCATAGAAGCAATGTCACCACATACTGTAGAACCTCAAGAAATAATCATCAATCAAGATGAAGATGGGGATCATATGTTTGTTTCAGATACAGGGAGGTATGAAATTATAATTGATGATAAGTTATACGACACTTTCAATGACAAACGGATTTTTGGCGAATTGGCTATCCTGTACAACAACCCCCGTTTGGCTACTATTAAAGCAGTGACGAAAGGTCGTGTGTGGATTTTACACCGAAATGCATATCAACAAATAATGGTTAAGAACGCCATAGCTGAGACTGAAGAGATAGTGTCGTTTTTACGAAACGTACCAGTTGTAAATATGGCCTCAAACCAGAAGTTACAAAAAATTGCAAGTTTATTGAAAACAGAATTCTTCAAACCAGAAACTGTTATAGTTAAACAAGGAGACGAAGGTGACAAATTTTACATAATAAAAGCAGGAACTACAACAGTTTCTGTGGATGGTAAAGGAATGGTGGCATCATTAGGAAGGGGGCAGTTCTTTGGAGAACGTGCATTGCAGCAAGATGACTGTCGCCAAGCCACTGTAATAGCTGATGCCCCTGGTGTAGAATGTCTGTATCTATCCCGATCTGCCTTCCATGAAAACCTAGGTGACCTAATATCGTATGTGAATGACAGCAATGAAGAATCTGAAGTAAGGACATCTGCTGAACCAATTGTAACAGAGTATGATCACATCACTCTAAACCAACTAAAACGAGTCCAAACATTGGGAATAGGTGGCTTCGGAAGGGTGGAATTAGTTGAAAGTAAGGAGAGCCCTAAGCTTGTATTTGCTCTTAAATATCTAAAAAAGCAGCATATGCTTGATAAAGACCAAAGGGAGCATGCCTTTAATGAAAAAACTGTGCAAATCTCTTGTAAAAGTGTATTCATAGTCAGGTTATTCAGAACTTATCAAGACAGAAAATATCTATATTACTTAATGGAGAGTTGTTTAGGAGGTGATTTGTGGAGTTTATTACAAAGACAAAAAAATCGCTGCTTCGACGAACAAAGCGCCAAATTCTTAGCTGGATGTGTTTTAGAAGCGCTGACATACCTTCACAGCAGAAATTACGTCTATAGAGATTTGAAGCCTGAGAATATGTTAATTGATGCACAAGGTTATGTTAAATTAACAGACTTTGGATTTGCAAAAAGCTTACGTGATGGCAACAAAACATTTACATTTGCTGGCACTCCAGAATATGTAGCGCCAGAGATAGTTTATAATCGCGGCCACGATAAAGCCGTCGATTACTGGGCATTTGGAATATTCATATTTGAATTGTTGGTAGGCAAGACTCCGTTCAGGACAAGCGATGTGACTCACATGAAAACCTACAGTTTGATTTTAAAGGGGATTGACAACGTGGTATTCCCTACAAAAATTCCCAAAAATGCTCAGCAGATTATAAAAAAATTATGCCGATCATTGCCCAATGAGCGCCTTGGATGTCAAAAAAATGGGGCACAGGATATACGAAACCATCGTTGGTTTACTAGTAATAGTTTCAACTGGGAGAAACTGCGTAGCCGCAAGATTAAACCATCGTTCATTCCTAAGCTCGATGGTTCCACAGACACAAAGTACTTTGATTCCTTTGGTGAAGACAACGAAATACCTCCAGATGTGCAAGACAGTCAATGGGAAGGCTTCTAGATTTATAAAATTTCCATTTTCATTATGATTATTTTATATGTATCACCTTATATGAGTTGCGAAGGCAATGATGTATCTTAAAAGGTTTTTTTTTTTTGTTAACTGTCACCTTTTATAGGTTTTAAATAAACAAATAAACTCACGTTGCTGGCTCTATCCTGGTTCTTTCTTTTGAACATACGCCTTCGGAATCGTGAAATGGTTGAGAAATCCACTTTGAAAATGTCCCTGAACCGTAAATTCAAACATTTATATAACGCGGTAATCTATCGAGTACCAATCACGACTTCAGTGCGCAATGTCCGACTTCATGACTGCCAACCAACTTCCGAAATTGTGTTTTGTAGTTGGTTTTTCACAAATACTGACTGTAGTTTAAAACTTAAGATATTAAATTAACTATTTTGTGTTATAATTAACGTAATATAAAACGTTCTTCTATTTCATTAAGTGCAAACATTGAGTAAATAACTGTATGGAGTTTATGTTGGCAACATATATCTTCGGCCATCTTGGCTGGTTTCCGGTAGGTTCCTTTTCCGTGTACGACTGAAACATGACGGGTTTTAGCAAAAAGGTAAATAGTTTGTCTCTTAATTTAATAGTAATGGTTGCTTTTAAAATGTTCAGCTTAATATGCTTGTTATATCTTTGAATCATAAAATTCATATTTGACCACTTTAAGCAATATTTATTATGCTTAACCTATGTTCTTGTACACGTGTTTACCCAGACAGTTTACCGTTTTTTCCGGAATATAGCCTGACTATTCTCAATTTTGAACCGTAGAAAATGATTGATTTATCTTTGTATCGTGATCATTTTCATTATCTTCTCACAATGATAAATGGGCATGGAGCTCAGGAATGTGATCTCATGGCTATAGTTATGCTACATTTTACCATTGCTTTTGTTTTAGCCCATCCTTATCGATGGCAGGGGCCATCTCCTGGGCCGATTGTCTGCTATAGTAGCGAAGACTCTTTTACAAGGAAACAGAGTTATCGTAGTGAGATGCGAACAACTTAATATTTCCGGTAATTTCTACAGGTAAATATATATGCACATATTAGATAATTATGTTATAATATACCGGATACGATAATCGTGTAAAAGCTTAGAATTGTGCACCCGATCAGCACTTCGATTGTGAATGTCATCTCTGCACAATGCACAATCCCATTACGATGATCATAAACCTCGTTAAGTCAAAGTAGAGCATACACATTTTTCATCTTCGGTGCCAGGTGGAAACTGAATTATTCAATTTCAAACATAAAGCATGTCCCAATGTGAATTTCGTGATTTTAATTCTAAATAAAAATCCTAGAAACCCGTCAATCTATTGTCAATGGTACAAATTAGAGGCTGTTTTCTTAAGTGATTAATGTGAATAAATGACCTCCTTGGCTCCAGCATATGATGATTGTTATTTAAAATTTTCAAAACTCATCTTTTATAACACAGGATTGGTCACGTATATCCCATATCACGATCGGTAGCATTTTATATCTTCGGTGTCGCATCGGATATTCAGAATGCATTTTTCCCATGCGCCCTAACGAGCTTTAGCCGCTGCAAGTCGCAGAATTAAAATCGGTAGAGATTTGACAAAGTTATAACGAATTTACTGGAAATAAGCTCCAATCGGCGGCTTAGAGCACTTTTTGGTAAATTTCCTCGTGACGCGGTCGATTACGACCAATCGTTCTAATCCTTTTTTACAAACCAACGTATCATGGGCGAACCATTTTAACGTATTTGGTAGCATGCTGGTAACGTTCTTAGGGACGAAAAAATACAAAACAAAAAAACAATAGCAATCGCAGGATGAATTTATGTAATTGGTATTGAATTATGTGGAAGAAAGGTCTAAAAATAAAAATGTCTTTGTTATTACAAAAATTTATAACTACAATGGATTCCGCTTAATTGGTCCGCCGGTTAATCGGGGCAGCCGCCATTTGGGCCAAATCTCAAGTAACGGAAACAAAACCTGGCTGTGACAAAACCTGATTTACCTGGCTGTGAGTCACCAGGAGACATAAAAATATATATCCGGGTTGGGGCAATATTTTATGCAAAAAGGCAATAAAGGGAACCTTACATCCTCACTACATAAATGTGCTGATTTTGTAGAAGTGCAAAAATACTAAAAAAAAGACAAATTACACTGGATGACTTTTTGAAGACTTAAATTGTATGTAGATACAACAAAACCCACGAATGATGGCGAGAAGTGGGGGGTGCGCACAAACTCATTTTCTGCCTGCCGCCTTGAAGCGTTCGTACCAGCAGCGTTGGCGACACAGGCCGATTGTTTTCAAATGCAAAACGTATATATTTTAATGCTGTGTCTCTAAATGAAAAAAATTAAATGACTTGAGTAAATATGTCGGCCAAAAATGTGTTGAAGAGTCAGGCACGTGAAATAGTGTACCGCGTGTATAACTATTTTAAAAGTGAAAAGTGTGAGTCTGACAATCTTGAAAGTGTCAAAAGTAAGACATCTGAAAGTACAGGGGTGTCTGTTAGAAGTATCGAAAGGATAGTGAAGGAAGGTGACACTAGTGCTATAGAAAATAACGGTGCGGCTATATTCAAAACTCCAGGAAAGAAGCGAGCAAGGAAATGTAGCTTAAGTGAGTTGCCAGAATACCAGACGACGGATATACGTCACATAGTACATGATTTCCATAAGACGGAGGGACATCGTGTTTCAATAGTTAAACTAAAAGAAAAAATTTCTGCCGAACTGGGGTGGAATGGGGGAACCGAGACATTGAGACGATTACTACATAAGATGGGATTTAAGTGGAGAAAAACCCAAAATAATCGTAAAGTACTTGTTGAAAACCACAGAATACGATCCCTCCGAATTGCGTATTTGCAGAAAATTAAATATTTCGAAGTCAAAATAAGGCCATCGTTTACCTTGATGAAACATACCTGCACGCTGGACACACATCTTCCAAGAGTTGGTCAGATCAATCAACAAAGGGACTGTTCGCAAATATTTCCAAAGGGCAACGGCTGATTGTAGTTCACACTGGGGGGCAAATGGGATTTATACCTGGAGGCCTTCTAATATTTAAATCGGGGTCAAAAACCGGCGATTATCATGATTACATGAATTCCGAAAACTACGGAAAGTGGCTACAGAAAAAACTAATTCCTAATTTGCCGCAAAATTCCGTAATTGTCATTGACAACGCACCTTGCCACAATATTCAAACAGGTCGAGCACCAACATCAAACTGTCGAAAGGCAGACATGATTAAATGGTTGGTTGACAAAAATATCAATTTTGATCCAACCAGCTTAAAGCCGCAACTTTACGAAATTATTAAAAATAATAAACAACTGTACATTACATATAAATTTGATACGTTGTTGCAAAGCCATGGACATACTGTTCTCCGTTTACCGCCGTATCACCCGGATTTAAATCCAATTGAGCTGATATGGGCGACAGTGAAAAATAATGTGGCGGTAAAAAATACCACATTTAAATTAGAGGATGCGCGCAAACTGACCGAACATGAGTTTAATCAAATAACACCAGAAGATTGGACAAAACGGTGTGAGCATGTCATCAAAATTGAAGACAAATATTTGGAAAACGAAGTGTGTGTGGACGAATTTACTGAGATTGAACCTTTGGTTATTTGCTTAGGAGATAGCGGTACTAGCGACTCTTCGTGTGGTAGTGACCATAATACCTAATGGACACCATTTTATATATTTATACATATTTATTAATTGTACATATTATTCAATTATTTTAATTAAAATTATTTTTAATGTAATAAATTACGCAACGTTTTAATATTTCTTAATACAATTTTCATTTACCTACTGCAATTTTTATTATTTTGTGTTAATTCAAACATTTGTAGTGGCGCGCCACTGTATCGCCGTTTAATTCAATTTTACATGAAAAGCTGCGCGTCGTATCCCCACCTCTCGCCATCATTCGTGGGTTTTGCTGTACTTAGTAGGTACTTATTTTGCTTCAGAATATAGGATCATTTTTGTCTAGTCTCCAGTTTATATTATTTTATTATAATGTATATGTATTTTTATTTAAGAATTTGTCAAAATATTGAGAGAAAAAATTAATTTAATTTTATGTGAAATTTGCAGCCGCATTTGAAATTGGGGCAGTCGCTTAATTGGGCCAAATGTCCTAGATGTGTCCCAATTAAGCGGAATCAACTATTACAAAAAAATATATTTTTTTTAAATTTAAACTTGTCGAAATGAAAAAGATATATATAACACTAGCATAACACGGTATCGAATTATTATTAGAATTGCACTATCTTCTATCGTTAATGATGTGTGACTGCCCAACCTGGCATGTACACGTCTAGTACATAGCTGCACGCATTCTAGCTAAGTACACACGGTGACACTTATTGTCGACAGCATCTACATGAGACAATTTGACAAGTTTCTAGACTGGTGTCCTGATGTGGTGTCGCAATACGAGTGTATGGTGTGTCCACACTACATATTGTAGTGTTGAATTGAACTTCGAGAGTCTACACTACTACATTTAATCATGGACAAATGTCGTGCTGCAGCAGTCGTTGCATCATGCATATTAATTAAAAAATCTCGAAGTAAAAACAGATCAGTTTTGGTTAAAGACTAAGAGAGAAGAACTGTAATTTAGAGCCAATTTTTAATGGAACTAACGGTTCCATTATAATATCCAAATAACGGAAAGGTTATGCCTAGCGGAAAATAATGTTGAAATCGTTTCAAGTTTTGCGGAAAACGCAAAATGTTGAAGCAGTACACTGAGTTCAAATTTAACCAATAAGAACCAAAATCGTATTCCGGAAAATGCTAGTGCATAAATCTAGCTGAAAAGTTGGTCGTGAATGAATATTTCTTGCTGATTATAGTTACTTTTAAACTAATCGGATGCATTTTAAAACTTGTGTGAATCACAAACTGAACCACATCACTAGGGCAACAAAAAATGTGCTGCAAAAAAACTATTACAAGCGCTTGAAATGTTATTAAAAATGAAAAATATGCTCTTAAAAATGGACGAAAATGGCTCATTAAAATGGAAATAATGCTCTTAATCCTCCGACGACAATTGAATACAATGAAATGAAATAATTCAACAAAATTTTAATTGAACTTGTATACCTACTACACTCGATTCCCCTTAATTGGGCTGCTGTTTAATGGGGGCAGCCGCTGATTTGGGCCAAATCTCAAGAAACGGGAACCATACTAAGGAACTAACAGTAAATTACGTTGTTTACCTGGGACAATATTTCGCTTAATTGGGGCAGTAAAACGCAAAAATTTATTAATTACATACTAGAATCCATGATGAAACTTTAATAAATTCCGCAGCCTGAGAGATTAGGGCAAAGATTTCCCTTTTGCAAGCAATAAGGTTTACTACTGACCGTAGGCGAGTTATAAAAATCAGCACTATACAAATTTGCGTTGCTATTTGCGGCTTCAAGCCTTTAAAAGTTTCCTAAATTTTAAGCAATGAAGAAAATGATGATATACAAGTTCCTATTGATAAAGTTATCAAAAAGATTCGGCAATATTTTTTTATATTTCTTTAATATAATATTTTAGTATAGAAAAAACATTATTCTTTCTTTAAAGCTTATATTATTTTCTTATAAACGAATACATTAAAGAAAGAAAAAAAACAATAATTCATTGTTTGATTTGATTTGAAACTTGCTTAATTGGAGCAGCCGCTTTATTGGGCCACAATGGCTTGGTCCCAATGGGTCCCAATTAAGCAGATTCGACTGTATTTTCATTCTAAAACCCCCACACTTAATTGTTTAGTCTTATAAAAAGACTATTTCTGGATCTTGATTTACATCAACTAAGTTGAGTGGAGCATTCAATCATTTGTTGATAATGCACCGATAAGAGATACATAAAGAAGTCTGTAACGACGCAGCACTGCGGACAATGTAACGGGCTAGAATTTTTCACATTGCCCAGCTACTGTCACATTCCTTCAACTTAACGTTATAACGTTAACGAATCTTAACGTTAGGTGAACTTCATCTCGGCTTAAATGTAGTTCTAAAGCAGTGAAATTCAAATTGCTCGAACTGATTGATTTGGCTTGTGGAAAATACTATCACAATTTATATATTCGTTTATTTTTTTGTTTCTAGGAACAAGCTAAAATATTTATCGTTCCTGCGCAAACGTTGCAACGTCAACCCTGCACGTGGCCCATTCCACTTCAGGGCTCCATCCAGGATTTTCTGGAAGACCGTTAGGGGTAAGAAATTTAAAGCAATCAGGATTTATAGCATTCATTTAATGTAATTTTCAGGTATGTTACCTCATAAAACTGAGCGTGGAAAGCAATCTCTCCGTAGATTGAAGGCATACGAAGGTATCCCACCACCATATGACCGCAGGAAACGTGTTGTTGTGCCTGGTGCCCTCCGCGTCGTCTGTCTTAAACCTGGACGCAAGGTTAGTTACGAACTTTGCAATCTTTTATATTTTTGATTATTCAATTTACCATGATTATTTTTTATTTACCTACATTATTTGAGAGAAAATGATATAAAGCACTATATGATGTTAATTGAATAAGTATTGTTGTGATACTGTCCCTTGCTTTCTTGTTAATTCCTTATTTTTAATTGTAGTATTGCCACGTTGGACGTCTGTCCCATGAGGTCGGATGGAAATACCAATCTGTTGTGCGCACTCTGGAGACCAAGCGCAAGGTTAAATCTGTGCTGTCCATCCGCAAGCGTGACAAGTTGAAGAAGATCACCAGATCCGCTACGACAAAGGTTTCGAAGCAAATCGAACCTTACACCAAGATTATAAACTCGTTTGGTTATAATTAAATCATAAGAGATAAGTGTTTAATAAAAAATTACAAATATGTCATATATTTAATTGATCTCCACTTTCCAACACAAAAGTGTACTGAAAATGGTAACTAAAATTTCTATGTATTAGGAGAATTTGAGAACAATGAGAAACAGTTGTTTGCAGTTTTATGTAACGTCATCATTATCATAACTAAAATTATTTAATTTGACTATCAAAGGCTAGGAAATGGCAGATGGGCATTGAAAAGGGCTATGCAGTGTACTTTTATACTATTTTTTCTTGAAACGTGGATAAGGGGTGTTTTGTTTCTACACGTCATTTGTAAAAATACTTGTATGTATATAAGGTCTGATAAAAAAATCTAGGACTGCTTAACCAGAACCTTCCCTAGAACATCCAAGTTTGCAGATCTTCAATAAATTAGTTTCAAACCTACTTCCGTTTTAGTGACGCAAGTCTTTTTGCATTTAGCGATTTTATGATGATCCTAAAAAAGAACGTGTTTGTGTGAAATTGGAAAAAATATTCACGGAATCTTATCAAATGTTACAGGAGACTTTATTAGTAGTTGAATTCAGAAAAATTTGAAGTTGTAGTTTACAACAGAATTGTACACTATTATAACTTCAACAATTACAATTACAAATCCAAGCAAAGTTTAACAAGACTGGAATACAACTACATTGCTTTACTATCTCCAACAAATTTAGACGTAAGACATAAAAAAGTATGGACTGCCTAGAAATTGCTTTGATATGTTGTGCGATATGCAAAACTACTAGCCATTATAACAAAAGAAGACTTGCAAGAAGAATTAATATTAATAAACTTCTAAAAACTTGCAAACATTTTAAAGTGCACAACCCTTTCAGAGCATAATTTAAGATATGCCCTTCCAGATGTTGATTCTGAAGAATACTAGGTGTGGCTACAAAATAACAGGACTGGTCATTCTGCAGACAAACAGTGGTCATGTCAAAAGCTACACGAATCGGAAAAGGCGGACGAGGTCCAAAACAAAAGTCAAAAAAAGGTCTTAACTGTGAACCAATTTTACTACATTGTGGTCCTGATTACCCTACGTGGACAAATAAGGAGACAAACACCTGAATTGTGGAGAAACAAGTACGTATATATATATATATATATATATATATATATGTTAGCTCTAAAAGCCTAGCAGGCCCATGGCTTAATTTACAATTTTTCTCCATGCTCTTTTATCCTTCGTTTTTTCCTTCCAATGAGGTAATGTAGCATTGTTCTAAGTCTGTTTTAACTTCCTCCTTTAATCTTGCTTTAGGTTTGCTTCGTTTCTTTTTACCCCCAATACTTGATTCCATTATTTTCTTTGGCGTCCGGTCCCTATCCATTCTCATCATGATGTGTCCCATCCATCTTATTCTTTGCCCTTTTATCACTCCTATTATGTCGGGTTCGTTGTACAATTCCTGTAGTTCCTTGTTTGTTCTCCTTATCCAGATATCTTGCAGTCATTTGCCTCCGTAAATATTTCTTAGAGTTTTCCGCTCCCAAATTCTTAAAATATTACTTTCGGCCATGTTACAATTTCGTACCTCTGTTAGTGTCCAAGTTTCATTCGCGAATATTGCTATCAGTTTTATTATGGTTTTGTATGTTTTTATTTTTAACTTCCTGGATAGGTCTTTCTTTTGGAGTATTCTTTTTAGTACGTATACGCTGCGGTTTGCCGTCATCAGCCTTCTTAGAATTTCGATCTTGATGTCTGGTTCTCTTTAAAATTCCGTTCCGAGGTATGTGAAGCTCTCTACTTCCTGGAATTTATACGTTTGTCCCTGATTTTGTATGTTCAGGCTTCCTTCTGTCCATATGATGAATTTAGTTTTGCTGTCATTTATTTCCTGTCCCGTGCTTTTGGCTGCAGCTTGAATTTTCTTTGTAGCTTCTATTAGCTCTTTTTTACTCCTTGTGAATACTGCGACATCATCTGCAAACACCGGGCACTGATGTTTTTTATGGTATAACAAACCTGCTCTATTTATGCCTGCTTTTCTCCGTACTCCAAGGCACAGTTAAGGAGTGCTGGAGCTGGTGGGTCCCTTATCTCAACCCCTCCCCTGCTCCAAATTTCCCTGACACTTTGTTTTTCACTTTTACTCAATTGTTAGTCCCTTTTAAACTCAGTACTATTAACCTCAATAACTTCCCATTTATTCCTAGTTCTCTTAGTGCTTTATACAGCTCACTTCTTTTTACTTTATCATATGCCTGTTTAAAATCTATGAATAGTATGAATGATTCCTTACTGTTTTCTGCTTGTATCTCCTGCAAGGCAAATATTTGGTCCACTACTGATCTTCCTCTTCTAATACCACACTGATATTCCTCTAATGCTACTTCTATTTTAGCTGTTACTATGTTCTTTAAGTGTGTTGTGAAGATTTTGTATGCAACATTCAACAGGGCTATTCCTCCATAGTTTTCACATTTTGTTTTGTCTCCCTTCTTGTAGGTGGGTACTAATAACGCCTCTGTCCAGCTTTGGGATATTTTTTCCTGCGCCCATATTTTGTCGCAGAGTATCTGGAACCATTTTGCTACCTGCTCCCCTCCATTCTTGTATAGTTCTGCACTTATGTCATCATTACCGGGGCTCTTGTTCTTCTTTAAATTCTTGATTATTTCTTCTATGTCCTTTAGAGATGATGGTGCTTCTTCTTGGTTATTGTCCTTCATTATTTTGTCCGTCTCCTCTATTACTTCTTCTCGATTTACGTCCTCGCTTAGTAGTTCCGAAAAATGCTGTTTCCACATTTCGATGATGTCCTCTGCTTCTCCGATTAGGTCTCCTATTTTATTTCTATAAAATACTGGTTGCTACCCCTTCCTCTCTTTTTTTAAGCCTTGGTACAAGTTTCTTATTTCCTTGCTCTGGTAGTTTTTTTCTATTTCTGTAATTACCATCTCATTAACCTATCACCATTTAGAAGCTCATTATTTCTTCTTCTCTTCTCTCGTAGTATTTTCTTGCATTTTTTCCTTAGTTCCTTATATTTATTTTTATCTTTATTCTCTTTGCTTATTAACATTTTTGTTCTTGCCTCTCTTCTCCTGTCTAGTCACAGACAACTTATATCTAGTACAGTGCTTCAAGGTTCAAAGTAACAAAAAAAAAAAAATATCGCTATAAAATTAAATAATATAATAAATTTGTATATGTAGGTATATATTAGTAAAAGTATAAACCGAAAAATTTTAAGAAAAAAACAAAGGATATAATAATTGTAAGTAAATGTGGTTTAATTAATGTGATCCGTGAGCCTGGTGTCTGCTACAAAGACTTTTTATGTTCGGTGCAAACTTAGTCAGCATGAGTCTCAAATCTCCTCGCATGGTGGTATTTAAAGAGCTCCTCTTTTTTACTAATATATCATTGACACTGCTGAACCCACATTCAGCCAGATGACGGAAGATGACGGAAATGGTAATAACAATTTCCTTGCAAAATCCGTTGTTTTTGGATATTTCCTTTCCATTTCATCAGAAAGCAAAGCTAATTCTCCTTTATGTTTGAATAACGGTTTTGTCGAGTCGTCATTTTGCAGCTCAGCGATTTCTTGTTGATATATTTCCGGAATATCAGATAAATTCACCAACATTGGTTGCGTTATCCACGAAGGAAAATGCATGTTTTTTAAATCAGAAAACCTCTCCTTGAAATCATTGGATAATACTACAATATGTTCTACAATAACTTTTATGGCAGAGTCAGTTGGCGGAAACGTCTTTAACCAATGAAATTGTTCAAACCTACTTGACGATATTTGTTCTTGCCACATTGCAAGAAGTGAAACAAGCCAAATATTTTTGTTTTAGCATCGATAATTGTTTTATTTTTTCCCTGAAGTTGAGTATTTAATATATTAAGCTTTTCGAAAATATCAGCCAAATATCCCAAGTACGCTTTTCCGTCGATCGTTTGCAATACTATCATTTCAGGATTATCTTTCAAAAACTCACTTAGATGATCAAATAATTCCATGAATCTTTTTAAACAATTTCCCTTTGACAGCCACCTGACCTCTGTGTGCATAATTAGCTTAACATGCGCAATATCGCTTTCTTCGCAAAATTTCTTAAAAATGCGCTCACATTTAGCATTAGCTTTGATTGCGTTTATGCATTTTATAGCAGATTTCAATACCTTATTAAGTACAGGCGAAATGTTCTTCGATACTAAATTTTCTCTATGTATCACACAGTGTATAGTAAATAAATCTTGATTGTCGGCCTTCATTAATTTTAAACAACCATTCTTTTTGCCCATCATTACAGGAGCTCCATCAGCTGCGCAAGATGTTAAATTTTTTGTAGGTATATTATTGATATTCAAGTATTTTTTTAAAACATTATATATATCAGATGCGGTTGTAGTGGTCTCCAGTGGCTTACAAAATAACATTTCTTCGACAAATTCACCTTTGTCAATATATCTTACGTAAGCCAATAGTAATGCTTCACTGCCTCTTACAGTAGATTCATCCATTTGTAAAGAAAAGTATCTCGACTGAAGCTTTTCAATAAGCTGTGCTTCAACGTCATCGCTCATCTCATCTATCCTTCTTCTGACAGTATCATTACTAAGTGGTAATGCTTTCACTTCTTTGTCATCAATATTCAAAACGGTTTTTAAAAATGTTGATATCGAGGGTTTAATAAGATCTTCGCCCAGGGTATGATTTTTTCCGCATTTAGCAATCAATAAAGAAATCTCGTAACTTGCCTCTAAGGTACGATTAGCAACAGCAGTTCTCGCAGTGAACCAAGTTTTTATGGTTGTTCGCTTTTCGAATTTCTCTTTTAATGATTTGAAGTCATTTAAATCTGAATTCGCATGAGCGATTTTTTATTAAATTTCTTCAGGAATTTTGTTAACCTCCATACAACAGTAAAATTCACATAGTAAATGGTTCAGTTCGTGCAAAAAGACAAGCTTTTTATATGTTTTAATGCTTCGTTATAATTTTTTGTTCATTTCAGCACAAAAATTGAATTTTCATAAAAGTGCGTATATTTTTCATTGAATATCTTCTGGAATTTTGTTCATTTCTATAGTACAATAAAAGTTTCATTGAATTTTCATGACAAGTAGTTCAGTTCATGCAAAAATTGAAGATTTTTCATTGCATTTATCAACATATATTATTAATTTTTGATCAATACTCATATTTTCATGAAAATTTCTTATATTGTTGCATTTTTGTTGGATAGGGTCCAAAACTGAAAATTTCATGAAAATTTCTTATACTTATTTTGCATTAAAGTTCTTCGGGAAATTTGTATACTTCTATACAACAGTAAAATTCACATAGCAAATGGTTTAGTTCATGCAATAAGAGAAACTTTTATATGTTTCAATGCTTTGTTATAAACTTTTGTTAATTTCTGCACAAAAATTGAATTTTCGTAAAAGTTCTTATATTTTTCATTGAATATCTTCTGGAATTTTGTTTATTTCTACACTACAATAAAACGTTCATTGAATTTTCATGGCAAGTGATTCGGTTCATGAAAAAATTGAAGATTTTTTATTGCATTTATCAACATATATTGTTAATTTTTGATCAATGCTCATATTATCATGAAAATTTCTTGTATTGTTGCATTTTTGTTGGATAGGGTCCAAAACTGGAAATTTCATGAACATTTCTTATACTTATTTGTCATTGAATTTGTTCGGGAAATTTGTTTACTTCTATACAACAGTGAAATTCACATAGCAAATGGTTCAGTTCATGCAATAAGAGAAACTTTTATATGTTTCAATGCTTTGTTATAAACTTTTGTTAATTTCTGCACAAAAATAGAATTTTTAACATTTTCTTACATTTTTCATTGAATTTCTTCTGGAATTTTGTATATTTTCTATACTACAATAAAAGTTTCATTGAATTTTCAAGGCAAGTGATTCGGTTCAAGCAAGAATGAAGATTTTTCGTGGCATTTATCAACATATATATTGTCAATTTTTGATCAATACTCATATTTTCATGAAAATTTCTTGTATTGTTGCATTTTTATTGGATAGGGTCCAAAACTGAAAATTTCATGAACATTTCTTCTACTTATTTTGCATTGAAGTTCTTCGGGAAATTTGTATAGTTCTATATAATAATTAAATTCACATAGCAAATGGTTGAGTTCATGAAATAAGAGATACTTTTTTATGTTTCAATGGTTTATTATAAACTTTTGGTAATTTCTGCACGAAAATTGAATTTTCAACATTTTCTTACATTTTGCATTGAATTTCTTCTGGAATTTTGTATATTTCTATACTACAATAAAACTTTCATAGCATTTTCATGGCACGTGATTCAGCTCATGCAAAAATGGAAGATTTGTAGATTTTTCATTGCATGTATTAACAGATATTGTTCATTTTTGATTAAATCTCGTATTTTCATAAAAAAATCTTCAATTGTTTAGTGCTGTACATTTTAAGTGAAAGATTTCGTAGTTTGGCGGACTTTATCACTTTGTCGTTTTGTGCAAAAATGAAATTTACATAGAAGTTTAATGGTAAGTAATTCAGTTGATGCAAAAATAAAAGCTCTTAAAATTTGCATTGCGTTTATCATCAGATTTTGTTCATTTATGTCCACTGGAATTTCCATGAAAATTTCTTAGATTTTTGATTAAATTTCTTCGAGAATTTTGTAAACTTCCATACAACAGTAAAATTTTAATGCTTTAACAGTAAATTTTAATGCTTCGTTATAAAATTTTATTAATATTAGCACAAAAATTGAATTTTCATAAAAGTACTTAAATTTTTCATTGAATATCTTCTGGAATTTTGTTTATTTTTATACCACAATAAAAGTTTCATTGAATTTTCATGACAAGTGATTCAGTTTATACAAAAATTGAAGATTTTTAGATTTTTCATTGCATTTATCAACAGATATTGTTAATTTTTTATCAATACTCGTATTTTCATAAAAATTTCTTGTATTGTTGCATTTTTGTTGGATAGGGTCCAAAACTGGAATTTTCATGAAATCTTCTTATACTTATTTGGCATTCAATTTCTTCTGGAAATTTGTTTACTTCTATACAATAGTGCAATTCACATAGCAAATGGTTCAGTTCATGCAAAAAGGCAAGCTTTTTATATGTTTCAATGCTTTGTTATAAACTTTTGTTAATTTCTGCATAAAAATTGAATTTTCGTAAAAGTTGTTATATTTTTCATTGAATATCTTCTAGAATTTTGTTTATTTCTATATTACAATAAAAGTTTCATTGAATTTTCATGGCAACTAAATCAGTTCATTCAAAAATTGAAGATTTTTAGATTTTTCGTTGCATTTATCAACATATGTTGTTAATTTTTGATCAATACTCGTATTTTCATGAAAATTTCTTGTATTGTTGCATTTTTGTTGGATATGATCCATAACTGGAATTTTCATGAAAATTTCTTATACTTATACTTATACTTATACTTGTCCTTATACTTACTTGCAGTTAATTTCTTCCGGAAATTTGTTTACTTCTCTATATCGTTTATATTATATTTACTATTTTTTTGGTAATATTTGTACAGATGTGATAGTACGAGATAAAAATACAAATGAACCCAGTTCATTGAACACACGCTATAAAATGGCAATGACCTACACGTTAATCACTTTCTGGTTTTGCAACATAACGTAGCCACTATTACAATAGTACAATAACGCTTAAGTAAAACGCTATGATATATGTATATTATATACATATGTGTATATAAATTTTAATATATTATAATTTAATATATTTTTAATTAAGTGCTGCAGCAAATATTAATTCGATATTAAAATCCAACTTCAAATATCATAAGACCACCTTAAATTCTCATGACCCACCTGAAAAACCTACGCGCCCCACCGGTGGGGCGTGCGCCCCACTTTGAGAACTACTGATCTAGTATCTAGTATAGTGTCTAGCACTAGTATCTCCTTGCATTCATCATCGAACTATTTCCTTGTTTTGTTACTTTCACTTCCTCCCTAATATTCACTTGTTTGTCTTACCCGATTGCTTATATCTTCCCATAACCCTTCTATGTCTTCTCTGTGCTGTATCGCATCCAATTCTTTGTTTAGCCTCTTTGTATTCATGTCTTTCTTCCTCTGTTGTTATTCTTATTACCTTATTCTTTTGTTCCAATTTCCTCCTCTGGTTTCTCGTACCACTTTATGGATTCTAATTTCTAAAGTATGTCATAAACTGTGTAATTATAATGCAATCTAACATAAAATACAAATACAAATTTGTTGATTGAAAATATAAAGTACTCCCATCATTTAAATTAATTTTTCTTCCCGCTGTTATGAAGTGAGGTTATGATTTAAACGATTTTTGAACCTACGTGTGCCGCTGGTGGCAAAATAAAAGGAATTAATAATGGAAGATGACAGACAAACAGTGAAGGTGTATCCTTTGGAAATAAAACATAATTACCATTTAACAAGACGTTTCATTCCTTAAATAATAATAGAAATTTTGAAATACCATTTCCAAATAACAGGTTAGCTGAAATTACCTACCATGTTATAAGAGTGGATAAAGACTTGAATACCGTCTACAAAGAACTTAAAGTGAACGACAACGTATTATCTGCGTAAGTTGTTATATTTGATTGAATTGTGTATGAAAACGTACCTATTTTTAGGACACTGAAAGCGTGTACAGTGCGTAATCTTCGTGGTGCAGTGAATAGCTTCTTTAAGAGCGTAGTTCTGGTTTCTCAAACAATAGATTTCCTTGGGGAAACGGAAGCCATCAATTATAAAGGCATTCATTCTCAGTGCGATGCCTGAACATACCCCAGCACCGACGCCCAGCCGAGGCGTTTACGGCTTTGCATTACATCTGACTGCTAAGATATCTTTTATAATGTACATACTTTGGGCCGTAATCCCTGAGGATTGGTTTGAGGCAGTCGGCATCACTTACCTGCCACAGAGATATTGGGCAATTGCTGTCCCGGTATTTTTATGGACTTTACTAACTCTGTTTGCGTTCGTTATTTATCCAAGCTTGGGACTGTGCTTGACCCCACACTGTAGCGACCTAAAAACTGTAACCGACCGAAGAGCACTGCCAAAAGAAGATGTCAATTTACTCCCAGAGCCTAATCGTGCCACTGGCCGTTGTGTGTGTGTAGATAAGGATAGGTGTGAAAAGGTTTACTTTGACAAGATTAAAAAAGAAGTTTTCATCAAGAACTCCGTACCAACTATACATGATTTAAATCCAATAGAAGTTTCAGAACACTTGTATTTATAAATAATAACTATTCTACATTTCAGGTTTACAATTATACATAGTATTGGGGTTTCTTAACAGTTATGCCGAATTCAGCTAGTGCAGGTGTTAAATCCTCCATAGTCAAGCAATATCGGCGATCTTTCGAGCTCTTTGCGTTCTGTAATAAAGTAAAAAATTAGTCGCATCAAATTATTTTAATTATGTAGAAGCAATATGCAACCAATTGTGCATGGATCAATTTATTATAAATAAACCTTAATGAATTATACATCTTTTTCCACTCCCTACGGTATATTTGTTAATTCCGCAACACTATAGTGTAATAGTATCGTAATGTATCATATTACGAATGATATGGCACGATCGCCAAAGATGGCCGGAGGCCGACCTTGATAAGTTGTCAAGTATCGTAATTATGATGTTGCAATACGGATATATTACAATGCTTTATCTACTATCGATTATTAGCTATTTTTAATGTACAATGGGTGACAATGCGCCTTCAAAATCAAAGATTTGTTGCTGGGTTGAATGATTTGAACAATCAGGACCATCAAAAACGGCAACAACTCCGGAAATAATGCAGTGCATATTCTTTTGAGGAACCGAAGAATAAACATTTATTAACCAACTAAAAGTAACAATTACTTAAAAGAAACCTGCAATGGTTAAAAAAAGGGCTCTTTCGTCATGATAATGGAACTTCCCACACCAGTCAAATTATTGGTCGAAATAAGATCAATTTCGATTCCAGGTTACTTCTTATCCACCTTACTTATCAGTTCTTGCTCCGAGTGACTTTCACCTATTCTCTAAGCTCAAAATTTTGCTCTCTGGATGGGAGTTAAGACCGACGAAGAAGTAATCGCTTAAGAGCAATATTTTGATATCCTACAGAAGATCACTACAGAACAGGCATAATGGCACTTCATCATTGCTGGTCCAAGTGTATTGATGTAATGGCCGATTGCACCGTTTGTAGTTTTAAGGATCCTTAGTTAAGTAAGTTTAAATTTTAAGGATCCTTAAAATTAACTTTGTGTTGCACCGTACAAGACATCAGATTCCTTAGTAAAGGAACCTTAGCGTTCAGCATTCTAGGGAATTTTAATAACTGCTATATTCACTCGGATGAAATTTAACACAAAACAGTTGTCAACGGTATGTTTTACCTCGATTCCTCTCTGTCTATAAAAACTTAGGTCGTCCAAATTGTTGAAATAATCCGTTCTCAAATAAACTAAACCAGGAAATCCGATGAATTTGGATTCCAGAATGTCACTATTATCTTGATTTTAAATGTTATTCAATATTAACAAAATTAATTTTATGTCATCATTGTAGAGGAAATGCAGATGTATCAAGCACCAATGCCGAATAATATACGAATGTAGAAGTAATTTATTTCTATTAAAGTTTCAATTGAATTCAATCAAATCACACAATTTGTTGTATTGCGTATCAAAAAACTTAAGCAGTAACGTATACGTTACTTGACAGAATCACATTCGAATATCAAATGCATTTATGACATAACTCTATCTGACCTTCGAATGTGATGCTTTTAAGTAACGTACACGCCGCTACTGCTAACGTTTTTTGATACGCAATACACCCGATTTTCCTGTATCAAAATTCAACACAAACTAACCTACAAACACCAAATTATTCACAATATTGTTTTAATAACAATTACAATCATAGTCAAGGTAATTCAACACTCGAAATGTAATTATTACTTCGTTAGTTATCTTAAAATCAGTTTAAAGGCTAATGTAGTTAAAAATAAGTAATATTTGGTAGACATGCACTGCTCACAATACGTTAAAGTGACAGTTTGTAACCCTTAAATAAGTTATTCCGCCGGAGTCGGGAGCTTAAAATTTAAGGGTCCTTACGGTGTTTAAGTAACCTCAAGATGGCGGTGCAATGGTTTTTCGTCCGTTAAGGAACCTTAAAATTTTAACTATCCTTTTCGCATACAGTGCAATCGGGCATAAGTGAATTAAATTTAAAAAAATTAATGCCCCAAGACATGAATTTCATATCGAGTCTCACTTCCTATCATACTGGTATATGGATTATTGTCACATTTGTTTAGGCCTCAGACTTTTATGCACACTTGTAGAAATAAAATTGTCCCGGAAATTTGTTTAATTTATTTTATGTTATAAAATAACTTCTATTTATTTTGGTCGCTAACATCAAGAAGATCGTGTATAGCTATGTAAGTGTTCCTCTTCAAAACGGAGATAAACCCGGCTTATTGTATTGTCAAATGCTGTGAAATGCCAAACGATTTACCAACAGGTTAGTATAAAACAGATTTTTTCAACATGACAGAGACTTTTTTTCTTAGATTTTCTTAATTAATATGACATAGCTAACTCTTTGTAGATTACAAGTTATACGAGGCACAAACCAAGATGTTATAGACCAAGAGGTAAACTCTTCCATTTTTATTTTTAACTAAGATGGCTGTGGTTTCATTTTTTAAAGTTTAACACACGAACACCAAGCAAAATAATCTGACAGCGAAAAAATTATTAAATGTCAGATTTCTAACAACGTTGCCAAATTCATATATTATAATAATTAAATTATTGCTTCAATCAGTCAAGTGTGCTGGTTTTTTAAGTAAACCAATCATCAACTATATTTTATATTATAATTTGACCGATTTGCTTGTGAAATAAAAATAGCAAATAAATTCTGTACTCAATAGATAATCAATTTGATGGCAACATTGTCCACTGTCATAAAAAATAACCACTTTTTTTAACATAACATAATTTTTCAAGTCTTGTGACGTTTTACATTGGCCAACAATACTGTCACCCTAAGAGAGACAACTTAGTTAAAAATAAAAATGGAACAGAGTATATTTAGGGAAATTTGTCTGCATGTCTGTCGTTTCATCAAAATTTTGCTACTAAACAGATTGATGCCCGATTGCACTGTATGTGTTAAAGATACTTTAAATTTTAAGGTTACTTAACGGACGAAAAACTATTGTTCCGTCATCTTAAGGTTACTCAAATGCCATAAGAACCCTTAAATTTTAAGCTCCCGATCTCGGCGGCTTAACTTATTTAAGGGTTATAAACTGTCACTTTAACGAGTTATGAGCAGTTGGTGTGTACAAAATATTACTTATTATATATATATACAGGGTGAGTCAATATGACGGGCAGGCTCAATTACACCTACACTGTTAATGTTATCGAAATGAACCAAACGGCACTGCAAACTAGAGGCCAAAATGCAGTTTGTAAAATTATTTTGCCATATACAGGGTGTTCCACTTTTGCAGGGCAGCCTTGGGCTTAGTTTTTTTAAATGGCACCCCCCGTATAAATTTACATATTTGAATTTGCGCTTTTTTGGATTTTATAAATCCGTTTAGTTTTTGCAATTCGCTTTAACTGTTCAGAAGTTCATGTTTTTCTAAAATTTAATTCATTTACAGGCACTTATTAAAAAATTGCAGGGCGCTTGTTTTCTAGGATATCGGGCTGCGACTTTGCCAGATTCCAAACATCTATCTGGGGTATCTTCTGGCGGCAAGATCGTTGATTTGCATTGTGGCATCAACTTGCTGGGGGACATTAACTTTGGTAAACTTTGAAGGGCCATAACTTGATTTTTTCAAATAGCACACTCTATATTTCATTACTTAGTCGTATAGAGCATCTTATTTTACATCTGTTTCGCCATTTTATAAATGTTTTATTTTCAAAAATCGATCGATTGGTTTTCAAAGTATCTTGCTTAGAAATTTTTGATCGGTCGCCATTTTGTTATTTGATAAAATAGAAAATAATTGTAAATACAAATGTTTTAAAGAACCGAAAGCGCATGTTGAACGTTTTTCAATTTTTTAAATACTTCTTAAAATAAGGGAGTAATGAGGATTTTTTGAAAAACAAAAGAACACCAATAACTATGAACTTGGGCTCCAATTCAAAAAATTTAACTAAGAAAAGTTGTTTGTTCCAATGAGTTCTAACTGCCATTTTCGGGTGTTACAACTTAGTATTAACACCCTGTATATATATATATATATATATATTTATATATAATCTAAGACCCCGTATATACCCAAATGGCTGTAGGGGTTACTTAATATTAACTACTTTAGCCCTCAAACTGATTTTAAGATAACTAACAAAGTTATAATCACATTTCGAGTGTTCAAATTACCTTGACTATGATTGTAATTGTTGTTAAAGCAATATTGAGAGTAATTTGGTGTTTGTAGGTTAGTTTGTGTTGAATTTTGACACAGGATAATCGGGTGTATTGCGTATCAAAAACCGTTAACAGTAACATGTACGTTACTTGTGAGCATCACATTTGAAAGTCAGATACAGTTATGTCATAAATGCATTTGATATTCGAATGTGATTATGTAAAGTAACGTACAGCGTACTGCTAAAGTTTTTTGATACGAAATACATGAAATTGTGTGATTTGATTGAGTTCTATTGAAACTTTAAATATATAAATTACTTCTACATTCATATATTTATCGGCATTAGTGCTTGATACTACTTGATACTTGATATAGGGGTATTTCGCTACTAAATATAGGATACAAAGTAACGGCAACACACATAAAGAATAAGCTGGTGGAAGAAATAGAGGATAAAATAGGAGAATATCAATGTGGCTTTAGACGGGGAAGCAGTACTATTGATGCAATATTTACAATGAGAGAAATCCAAGCTGAAAGTTTAGAGTTTAAAAAATCAACAATGATGATGTTCATAGATTTTAAGCAAGCATATAACAGAGTAAAACGGGTAGCGATTTACACAGCTCTGCAAGAGATTGGAGCCAGCAGTAAGTTAATAAGTATGGTAGAAATGACACTACAAGAAACGGAAAGTATGGTAAAAATAAATAATAATACAACGGAAAAGTTCATAATCAAACAAGGACTAAGACAAGGAGATCCGTTATCGTCCATTCTGTTTAGTGTTGTACTAGAAAAAGCAATGCGGGAGGCCAACGTCAACAGAAGTGGTCTGGTATATCGAAAAAGACACCAACTTATAGCATTTGCGGACGATGTGGTGATACTAGCGAGAAGCAAGGAAGAAGTAATGAATACAACTAGTAGGCTGGAAGAAACGGCAAGAAAAATGGGATTAATAATGAATCAGGACAAATCAAAGTATATGGAGTGGACTAGTAAGGAATTCAAAAAAGGAAACTATGTAACAATAAAACCAAATAACGAAGAACTAAAATTTGAAGAAGTGGACAGATACATATATCTAGGCACACTATTTACAAGAGAGCCTAGCATCGATAAGGAGATCGATGCAAGGATAATGTCAGGGAACAGGTGTTTGGGGGGGCTGAACAGACTGATGAGAAATAAGAACATCTCCAGGAACGCGAAAGTGAAGCTATACAAAACGGTAATAAGACCTACTGTAACGTATTCCTGCGAAACATGGATTCTAAATAAGAGGGATCAGACAAGGTTGGAAATATAGGAAAGAAAGGTACTGAGAAAGATTTTTGGAGGAAAAAAAGTAGGAGATATGTGGCTAAGGAGAACTAATAGTGAAGTGAGGGAACTGTTTAACGAAACAAATATAATTGGGGTAATCCAAGTCCAAAGGTTATGGTGGTTGGGTCACGTGCATAGAATGGAGGAAATGAGAATTCCCAGGATGGTATTGAACAGCACAATAGGAGGACAGCGGGGGAAGGGAAGACCAAGAACCAGATGGAAGGAGGACGTGTCGAAGGATTTGAAGAAACTAAACATCATAGGATGGGAACAGAAAGCGCTGAATAAGAGGATATGGAAGGAAATAACCAAACAAGCCATGGGCCAGCTAGGCTCGCCGTGCTAAACTATAATATAATAAGTGCTTGATACATCTACATTTCCTCTACAATTACGACATAAAATTAATTTTATTAACATAGAATAATATGTAAAATTAAGATAATAGCGACATTCTGGAATCCAAATTCATCGGATTTCCTTGTTTAGTTTATTTGAGAACGGATTATTTCCACAATGACGACCTAAGTTTTTATAGACAGAGAGGAATCGAGGTAAAACATGCCGTTGACAACTGTTTCATCCGAGTGAATAGCAGTTATTAAAATTTCCTAGAATGCTCAACGATAAGGTTCCTTTACTAAGGAAACTGATGTCTTGTACGGTGCAACAAAAAGTTAATTTTAAGGATCCTTAAAATTTAAACTTACTTAACTAAGGGTCCTTAAAACTACAAATGGTGCAATCGGCCATGAACATGGTCTATATACAGATTAGCTGCCATTATGGATTAAAGATAATAATAAAAAACAATCAATCATCTCAGTGATACAATAGGCAGGCACACACGTAAGAGATTTTCAACCAATCTGTCCCGCCGTCCGCATTGGCAACCCTGCCATGCCTATCTGCCAATTATCGTGATAGGGATGCCAGATACGGACGGCAGCGGCAGATCTTTAGAAAATCTTTTATGTGTGTGCCTGCCTAATGATTGTTTTTAAGAAACAAAATATTGAACATGGCATACCTTTGAACTATTATGACTGTTTGACGAGTTGCTTGAACGCATTTTGCAATGCTGAAGAGCGTCGTTGGCAATATCAGATATGAATTTCTGTGCAGCAATGGAAATAAGTCTGAGTAATCTGGGGTCCTTGGGCTCAAAGCCGGAAAGATTCAAGTAATGTGCAGTAACTGCATCTGGAATCTAAAATGAAATGTAATTTCCACAACAAAAACAAGTACATTAATACTCACTGTAGGAACATAGTCTTCCAATTGAAGCAGGAAATCGCTCAGAGGTTGCCCAAGCGTTAGGGGCTGAGAGTCATCGCCGTTTTGCTCAATTTCAGAGTTTTTTTTAATTTCTGCCATATTTAAGCTTCAACCAACCTTCCCAACAGCAAAGTTCGCATTAATGAAGCGCCATGAAGCTAGCGATATTTACGTCAAAGAATGTGGGCTACCAATAGTAAAAAAAATATATCGTGATTAAAATGGGCTGAAAATGACTTCGATGCTTACTCATTTGAATTTAGTTGCTTTAGGATGAAATAAATTGGCGTTTTGTCATTAATATTTTCTTTCAACGTGTTTTAAAACGTAGATAATTTATAATTCGGATATAAAATATTATGTTGGCATCGACAAGAAGTTGACTACAAATAAACCCAAACAAAACTTCGTGTCACGTGATTAAAACAAACCGAGAATCTGCGCTTGTCTAGATTTTGTTCAGTCAGCAAATGGCGTCTAGGCGGAGGTGTACGTAAATTTCCTGCGTAAATCATGAATGAATTGTCCGTATCTATCTAATCACTCGATAAAAACTAATTTTTATGTAGTGGAATTTGTGTAGTGCACTTAAAACACGATTAAATGTGCGGGAATAGTAGTGTTAATGTGGGCAGAAATAAAAACCAAGCTCCAGATAAAGCTACCCAATAAAACATAAACAATGAATGATGAGACCGATTTGAAGGGCCCTGATGGTAGACTATGGCCCCCCATGGATCAGGTGAATCTTGCACCTATTCCAAATCCACATGGACACTTGGGGATTCCAACAACCCCGCAAGGTACCCCTGTCAACATAAATGCCATCGAATATGATCTGCCCATTGAGTTGACGCAACAGGGCTGGAGGAAGTTCTGGTCTAAGAGGGAGAACCGGCCATACTTCTGGAATAAGCTGTCTGGTGAAAGCTTGTGGGAAATGCCCGTCATAAAGCCACAATTCGATCCACTAACGGATCCACTTGGAATATCACATGTGCAAGGCCCTCCGGTGGTCCCCACGGCACCCGTTGTTAAAAGGCGTCCATCAGATGAACTCGTTGGACCCCAAGCCAAAAAGTTCATACTTGCTGGTCCTTGGGATTTGGATGTACAGACAAACGTAATCATATTAGAGCGCCAATTATATTCTTACATGCATTCTCATCCAGATGTGGAAGTGCTTCGGTGTACTCTACTATCAAAACTACGTCAGTGCTATCAGGAACTCTGTCACGCTCGGGAGTCTATCGACGCTCCAAAGGATTCCTTCAACCGGTGGCTCATGGAGCGGAAGGTGATAGATACCGGCTGCGATCCACTCTTGCCAAGCAACTGCTATCCAGAAATCTCATTATCTATGTACAAAGAAATTATGAATGATATACCCATTAAGTTAGTCAGACCCAAGTTTACGGGTGATGCCCGCAAGCAGCTCTCTAGGTACGCGGAAGCTGCCAAGAAAATCATGGAATCTCGTAACGCCGAGGGCGAGAGCCGGAAAGTGGTTAAGTGGAATGTCGATGAAACATTTCAATGGTTAAGAAGGACAGTGGGTGCAACGTACGATGATTTTCAAGATCGTCTCAGCCATTTAAAGCAGCAGTGCCAACCACATCTTACTGAAACGGTTTGTAATTTTGGTTAGCACTTTAAAATTATAATAGTCGTTTATTATTGAAACAAATTTTTATAGATACAAACTTTTGCGCCAAATTCTTAATTAGTGGCATCAAATACACAAATTAGTGATATTAGTTTCATTTAAGGAGATGTACACATATTTTATTATTACAAATTAATTCATTCATCAGTTACTTTATGGTAAATCATAAAACACATAACTGGATAAGAATTATAAAAAGTAAGTATTACTATCATAAATATGAAAATTTGATAAAACCTATTACTAAATGATACATTTTCTAGATATAAGTTTTGTATTTTGCAAACTGCTCTTCTTATTAGTAGGATTAATAGAGGTAACAATTAATCAAACAATAATCCTATTCCTACAAAATTCCATAAATTGCAATAGTGAGAGCAAAGAAGCGGGAGAATTTACATTATTACATTTAGCCGCACTGCCGGATTAAAGAATTTGCCGCTGTACGCACACTAAAATTGCCTCCCGAAAAGATTAGAGTAAAATTAAAATTTACCTTGTCAAAATTGTTTCCGCTGCGATTTTTTTGATGCAGTCATTAACTATAGGTTGAAAATCAATATCCACCGTTAGCTCACTTTTTGATCACTAAAACTGTTAGTGAATTCAGCCTGTCTTCTCCCATAGTGGATCGTAGATATGATTTTATATGATTTTACACTGAAAACGAATGTTCATCCGGATAACACTAACTGCCGTAGAAACAAATATACAAAGTGCGATTTCAACGTTCGGAAATATAGTTTGTACATTTTTTGTTCACATTGATGATAATTAATAATGATGATAACAATTGGTTGATGATCAATAAGTCTATCACTGAAAAATTTTCATTGAATTAATATCCTTTTACTTGCTCAGAAAAATGTATTCTTCATTCTGTTATAAAAGTTATTTCGAAATCATTTTTATAATTTTTTTGCAAATAATTAGCCTTTTGGATTGAAATAAACTAAATTTACTGAAAATATTTTCATATGCAGCACTTCTCCTCTTCAATTCTATTATTTTGTCCAGTATGGTATACTTTCTACTCATTCAACACTTCTACCTTCAATTTCACTACCACTCATTCTTTTGCGACCGTAACTGAATGATTTTTACATTAAATATAACGTTTAATCTATCTTTGATATGATTATGTAATAATGCACAAAATACCGCTTATTATGTACCCATACTCGATGTGAACGCAACAATATGATGGATCAAACTGTGCCAAAATTTTTTTAGAGTAATCAAAATTGGGAATTTTAGTGTGCTATGTTTGTGCTAATAAAACATATGTGAACCGTCAGCAAAAACAAAAGATGCACATACCCGTGAGATTGCTGGGCGCCTAGTTTTTCTATGGTTGCCGTCTTTCTTTGGTACAATCTGCGACAATTCGAGACAACTTGCCGCCTTGTGTTTGTTTTTGTTAGGTTATTAATGTTTGTATTGATTTATTGGTCATAATAATTTTTTTTGGAGCTCGGAAATAATAACGAACAACAAATTAGCCCCCTTTTCATTTTATTAAATTAATGGCTCTGATTTTGCCACCCCTGGAAATCTGCCGCTCTACGCACGTGCGTATTTTGCTTATAGGGTAATACAGCCTTGTTAGCCGTAGTTGTACTATCGTGGATCATTCTTGACCATGGTTCAGTTACCTAGGATACAATTATTCATACAATTCCCAGGCCCAGTTGTATGAACGGAGATCAGCTTGATCGTGGTTCAGTCACCTAGGATACAATTGTGTCAATAATGGTATCCTAGGTAACTGAACCATAGTCAAACTGATCTACGTTCATACAACTGGGCCTTAGGAACTGAACCACGATCAAGGATGATCCACGATCGTACAACTGGGCCTTAGTAGAAATAAACATTCCAAATAAAACTGAACTAAACACCTTTCATTAGTAAATTGTATAGCTGTACAAATAAAATTTAATCATCACTTTCAACAGCGGGATATAAAATGTTTGTTATACAATACTTTACTAATGCCCACTAATAGCCAATACTTTTTAAATGTATCAATATAAAGCCAAGTGAAAATATGAAATATAGTATTTTTAATACCCCACCGGAATGTTTAATTGTGTTGGCAATTTTTAGTTACCAAAAGTACGTGTATTCTGATGTAAAAATAAGCCAAAGTCTTGAAGTTTTCGTGATACTGACAGATAAATTGACATACTGCACTAATATTCGAAGTGACCATATTTTGGTAATTTTTTGTTTCATGCAGATGTAGGTAATAGACAGAGATGACACTATTCCGCTGAGGAATTAAAATAGTATATCATACATCGAGCGAATAATGATTTCTCTTAATCACGAATTCAAACTTTTATGGAGGGAACCGTTAGGCAAGTGGAGTAAATCGTTGGAGTGGCTGATAGAAATTATACACGAGTAGTATACTATACGTTGTCCACGATGGTATTTTAAAGCACTTCGAAATCCTCTTAACGTCACTAAGGTTTTAGAACCCCGCTACCCGGAACCGTGTTTTAAAACCCGGGTACCTGGAACCGGGTTTTAAAACCCGGGTACCTGGAACCGGGTTTTTAAACCCGGGTACCTGGAAATGGGTTTCCATACCCGGGTACCCCGAACAGGGTTTCCAAACCCGGGTAACCGGAACCGGGTTTTAAAACCCGAATACCCAGATCTGTGTACCCGAGTTGTAAGACCCGAAATTGAGAACTAGTGTTTAAAACGCGGTCATTTTATTAAAATAAAGCAGAGTTCAACTATACAAAAATGCGCTAAATGCGTTTTTAATAAAATAAAGGTTGAAATTTACTAATACATAACTAATACCTAATTAGATGTGTTTTATGAATTATTACTTATTCATTTATTCTTATTATGAGAAATTATAATAAATTTAATTTCGGATACTCGGAACCGGGTACAGATTAAGTTATATTGACGGTTAGCAATTTGCTGCCATAGAAGTGTTACGGTGGCGTAGCAGTCTAAACGCCGGCGGACGGTATGCGATAAAATAAAATGTAATTGGGTCAGAATTCTCTGTCAAAAAATGACAGCAACCAATTACGCCATAGGTGGAGGAGTCGTAGGAATTATTATTGCTCGACTCCCTGGTTTAAATAACGTAAAGCGAAATTTAAATTATTTTTAAGCTATAAATTACAAAATTCCTAATGACATTTCGGTAGTGTATAATAAAATACACAACTGGCATTGTCGTGGACAAATACTATAACTATGTTCATTGTGTAAACAATATGAGCAAATGAAAACTTACTCAAGCGTGGCTGCAAATTGCCTTTCGTTGTTTCTTAATAAACAGTTTGAAAACAAAATGACCTTGCACCGGAAGTGTGTGATATCATATTGGTTGCAAAATTATAAATTACTGATGCCCGATTGCACCTTGAACTTACTTAACTAAGGATCCTTAAAACTACAAACGGTGCAATCGGCCATTAGTTAAGTAATTTTAAATTTTAAGGATCCTTAAAATTAACTTTGTGTTGCACCGTACAAGACATCAGTTTCCTAAAGCCCGATTGCACCGTATGTGTTAAGGATACTTAAAATTTTATGGTTCCTTAACGGACGAAAAACCATTGCACTGTTACCTTAAGGTTACTTAAATGCCTTAAGAACCCTTAAATTTTAAGCTCCTGATCTCGGCGTCTTAACTTATTTAAGGGTTACAAACTGACAGTTTAACGTGTTATGAGCAGTTGCTGTGTACAAAATATTACTTAATATTAACTACACTTAACTTAAACTTTATTATTTTATTATATTAACTACACTTAGCTTTATACTGATTTTAAGATAACTAACGAAGTTATAATTACATTTTAAGTGTTCAAATTACCTTGACTATGATTGTAATTGCTGTTAAAGCAATATTGTGAGTAATTTGGTGTTTGTAGGTTAGTTTGTGTTGAATTTTGACACAGGATAATCGGGTGTATTGCATATCAAAAAACCGTAACAGTAACATGTACGTTACTTGTGAGCATCACATTTGAAAGTCAGATACAGTTATGTCATAAATGCATTTGATATTCGAATGTGATTATTTAAAGTAATGTACACGTTACTGCTAAAGTTTTTCTATACAAAATATACCAAATTGTGTGATTCGATTGAGTTTAATTGAAACTTTAAATAAATAAATTACTTCTACATTCATATATTATTCGGCATTAGTGCTTGATTCATCTGCATTTCCTCTACAATTACGACATAAAATTAATTTGATTTATATAGAATAACATGTAAAATTAAGATAATAGCGACATTTTGGAATCCAAATTCATCGGATTTCCTTGTTTAGTTTATTTGAGAACGGATTATTTCCACAATGACTACCTAAGTTTTTATAGACAGAGAGGAATCGAGTTAAAACATACCGTTGACAATTGTTTTACGTTAAATTTCAACCGAGTGAATATAACAGTTATTAAAATTCCCTAGAATGCTCGACGCTAAGGTACATTTACTAGGGAAACTGATGTCTTGTACGGTGCAACAGAAAGTTAATTTTAAGGATCCTTAAAATTTAAACTTACTTAAATAAGGCTCCTTAAAATTACAAACGGTGCAATCGGCCATTAAGGATTAGTTAATTAACAGATATTACATAGCGATATACTTAATATTTATTTGTTTTGTCAGTGAAGACACCCTTATTTTCTTACATAAGTTCTCCCTTTATAACATGATGTATGACATGTATGACATGTCTAAAAAGACCATGTTACACAAGGTTTATGTTTATATAATTGTATATATATTATATATGTTATTGTATATATTTATACCTACTTATAGATCATAGCGATACAAACAAAAAGTTGTGATAAATGTGGGTCTAAAAATAAGAGTTTTTCGAGATTTGAAAATAAATGTTGCTTCTTATTTCAATGCAAGATATGCTTTTGTTTTTTTGAATAAAAAAAAGTTTTTGAGTTCCCTACCAATTAAAACTAAATTTAGTTGTTGTTGTTACAATTAAGTAGTTGTTCTACATGTGCTCCTTCCATTTCTACACACCCTTCGCACCTCCGAGTGGAGTAAATCGTTCGAGTGTCTGATAGAAATTATACGCGAGTGGTATACCATACTTTGTCCACGATGATATTTTAAAACACTTTAAAATACTCTTAACGTCACTAAAGTTTTAGAACCCCGGTACCCGGAACCGTGTTTTAAAACCTGGGTACCCTGAACCGGGTACCCAGGTTGTTTGTTCTACATGTGCTCCTTCCATTTCTACACACCCTTCGCATCTCCGTAAAAATCGCACTCTTTCAAAGATTCTTGGATTTACACGAAGTCTGTCAGGCACGTTCTATTTGTTCTCGTAAATCGTTTAAATTGTTCACAGGGCTTGAAGCAAATAAAGATTTTAAATACCCCCAAATAGAAAAGTCGAGTGTAGTGAGGTTACGAGATCTAGCTGGGCATGCACCACCTGCCATTACAATTTTCTTTAGGCAATTTCTGGCATGATTGAAGCATGTGCGGGAGCCCTATCGTGCAGCAACGACAATTACACAACGGTTTTAATAGCAACAATAACACAATGAAAGTAACAGAGTGACAACCATAAATATTGACACTAACAGAAGCTCAAACAAATTTTGTTTATGTGATAATAAGATTCTTCACCGCTAGTTTGGCTGATAGGTTAGAACGCTTGCTTAGCATGCACGAAGACCTGGGTTCGAGCCTCAGTACAGGTAGTACTTTTGTACTGAGAAACAAGTGCCATTCGCCGTTGGGAGCTCATTAACGGCGCTCTAGACATCGGGGGCGAATTTCTAGAGTAACAAGCCCTAACTCAATACACACATTTACCCAAATCACACGGCAGAAGGACCCACGTTAGTCGATAGCCAGTTAGGGATAATATCCCTAACAAATACAGTCACTACTACTACTAAGATTCTTCACTCCTACAGGCTATATCTCGGAAACGTTGAATTTCAGAGCCATGTTTATCATGACTTTTTTGTTTGTATCAATGAGATCTAGTAGTGCAGTGGTCTCAAACTGGCGGCCCGCAGGCCGCCTCTGCCCCCGAAGCAATTTTTCACGGCCCACGAATTCAATTCAAGTAGGTATTTGTTGTGAATACGGTGCTTATAATTTTAGAAATATAGAGATATGGACCAGAGTATAACTACACTATGATAGTTTATACAATTGAACATTATTGAAACATATAATTATACAGGGTGTCCTTGAATGGTCTCTACAAATTTTGAGAGGAAGTTCCTGGGAACCAAAGCAAAAAAAATCGACAAACGCTTCCTTCTGGAGTTTCTTTAACGACCAAATGACATTAATGAAACCAGTTAATGCAAATAAAACAGTTGAAACCAGTCACCAGTCAATGCGACGACTTGTTCAGACTTGCTGGGAATCTAATGGAGGTCATTTAGAGCATCTACTTAATATATGTACTGTTCTGTTACGTGAAGAAAAAAGTAACTCCAGAAGGAAGCGTTTGTGACCCTACGTTCATGGGACATTAATTTGCTTCTTTGGATCCATGGAACTTATTCTCAAAGTTTGTACAGAACGTCCCTAAACATTCTGTACAAACTTTGAGAATATATACAGGGTGTCCTGCGACTTGCCAGGCATAAACTACAGGTTTATTCCTTGGGAAATTTCAAGTTTAAAATGCCTTATACACATACAGGGTGGCCCACCTATCCTCGCTCGGACCATTGCTGCTAGACTAATGAAAATTGAGGAAAAATCTCATTATCTTTGAACACCTTGTATATGGTTCATATGTTATTATTATTATTTTTACAACTTCACGAAAAAATAATCTAGCCCGTCAGCTGCTTTCAGATCATGCATTTAGCCCGCATGCACCTTGAAATTGAAATGCGGCAGTGTTTCTGAATCGATTTACTCTCACGGCATATTATCAGAAGAAATTCCTTTTGTCTAATTTTAAGAAGTAAGAAAAGTAGGCTAGTTGTTGGAAAACATGGTATGCCACTGAATAGAGAAAAAAAGCTATTAATATTTGTTTTAAGAGTAATAATAATAATACTAAGGTTTAGACAGAAAACAGGTGGTCCGACACATTTGCCCAACCCTGTATATATATATACAGGGTGTTACGGAAGTTGACCGAAATTCATTTTGGGGTGAATCAGGGAGCAAAATGAAGTCTAATAATTATTTGCCATCAATTGTTTAGATGAATTTTGTTTTTTTTTTTTTTTTGAGTAAAGTTTTAAACGTTCAATTACCTGTTTAACAAAGTTAAAAGAGTCACATTTACAAGTAAAGCAAATAACATGCTAGATTGAAAAAACAATGCATTATCGAGATTTATTTAGTAGTTCCAAACATATTCAGCACCAATTTTAACACGGATTTTAACACGCTGACTACTAACACCAGATGCGTAGTTTCCCCGTATGCATCTGGGCCAAAAGTGACAAAGGAATACTCGACTTCATTTTGCACCCTGATTCACCCCTAGAAAGTTTTCGGTAGACTGCTCTAACGCCCTGTATATATTACGTAACACTAGTGACTTTTTTCATTACATGTGTTACATTACAACACAGTTACGTTATAACTGATTTACTAGCCATGAAGTTCACGTGTAATTGACAACTTACTAATGTGGGAGTAGAAAAAATATATAATGTAACTATTGAGTTAGCATGCTTTAAAGTAGATATTTTTTGATATTTTTGAGTATTTGTACTAAGTAAAATATTTTTCTTTCCTTCAATTTTTTGCCTTTTCAGACATTTTTTTGAGCATCAATTCTTGTTCATGCGTTGCCAAAACATGTAAAATTGTAAATCGCTTGAAACCTGTTTTTTTATATCTCACATGAGGCGACGTTAGCATCCGAGTCACGAATGTCTAAACGAGTAACTGTTACAAGTACTACCGGACATGTATCGTAATTTTTACTTCATAATGTAAGTGTCTTCTGTATCATTATTTTATTTTGAAAATCAAGAAATCACATTATATGTATTGCAAAAATCGCATATATTTTTTTGCTGTGGCAACTGCCGTTGCTATTGTTTGTTTACATTGAATATTTTTCACTTTAAAATGAACACCATAAACGTTTCTACCTCGACATCAAGCAAGAACCCCGGAATTAGTGTTACGGGTAATACAAATGGTTCAATTACGGTACATGTTAATATTCCTAATACCGTGCGTCAGACTATGCATCATAGGGCATGTACACATGTAAAAATTTAAATCTTTAAATAATGTCTTCCCTAATTATTTTAGAGAAAAACTGTAATGAACTGTTTTGTAGAGCAAAAAATACTGCATCAATTTATGTTGTTACTTTTTATTTTTCATTATCTATAACCTAAAAAATCGACGAAATGGAAGTTACACTTTTAAAAAAATCATAGGTGAATTTAAAATAAAAAGGCAAAGAAAATGATTTTTATTTAATTCCGTTATGAAAACACAATCCTTACATCAATTTCTGCCGTTATGAATCGTCAAATTTTTCATAACTGTCACGCACGAGTTATGTAATGTAGTTATGTAAAGACATTACATATCTGCAGTTCCCACCAAACTTCCTGATGGACCAAAAATGAAGAAAAGAAAATTATTTTACTTACTTCCAGTCTATTTTAAAGCACACTATCTATAGTTACGAGGGTCGTTCAATAAGTAATCCATATTTTTTTTCTCCACAATGAGCAAAAGCTGAAAGTTGTACTTCTAGGTACTTCAAGTTCAGTGTTTCTCCTCCCGGTGGACGAAGTTTCAAATCATTCCAACATGTGGCAGAGTTGTAGTGAATTTTCAAAAAGTGTCTGTTAGTGATCCATGTTACAAATAGCGAGCAGTGATTGAGTTGTTGAGTTTGTGATCGAGCAGTGATTGAGTTTCCGGCGTGTTAGGCATGACAAGAATCTTGATCCTGCACGATTATGCACGCCCGCACACAGGTCTCAGAACCCGAGAACACCTCACCAAATTGGGTTGGACAACATTGGTCCATCCACCATACAGCCCAGATCTGGCACCGTCAGACTTCCCATCTCTTCGGACCTCTTAAAGACGGTTTGCGTGGAAGACACTTCGATGATGATGAGAGCGTAATTCAAGCGGTGAAAACATGGCTTCGCGCACATGTCAAGAGTTGGTACCGGCAGGGAATACAGGCACTTGTTTCACGTTGGCATAAGACCGTAGTAGTTGATGGACACTATGTTGAAAAATAGTACGTGTAGAAGAAACATGTAGCTATATTGTCACCAAAATTTAACACTTTTAAATAGTTTAATATAGTTTAAATAATAGTTTAAAAAATAGTTTCTAAAAAAAAAATATGGGGCATTACTTATTGAACGACCCTCGTATATTATATTTTTAATTGTAATACCTATTGGAATGCACAAATTGCAAAAACAATGATTAATATATAAAAAATATCAATTTTGATTTAAATGAATGAATTATTTTAAAGAAATCATTTGATTTAAATCTTGATTTAAATCACACCAATCCTGTTCACTAATCAACCTCACAAGAATTGGCTTACCGTTTTGCCATTTTTAAGTACTATTTTTCTGTACTATTGTGTAAAATGATATTTGCCCAGAATCGACGATCGTCAACACTAAAGACTGCTGTCTGGTTATTTATTATTATACTTATATGATTAGATTCTTTATATTCAGGATAAACAGTTCAGAAGTACTAATTGTACTGAAAACAAAATTAATTTGGGTTAAAGGTTACCGTTATTAAGTATTTAAGATTTTTTTTTTTGTTAAATTTGCGATGGTCTGAAGAGGTTTCCTTCCATCCACTCTAGGTTCACCAGTAACCATTTTAATTCCGCGATGTATATACAAACACATACATGAGATCATGCAAGTCTCGAACCTGTGAGATCTGTCTGATACGAGGTGGTTTTACACTTGCCATTCTATGGAGCCTGACGGAAATAAAAGTTATTAAACAATTGATTTATTATATTTTTACAAATTATGAAGTACGAGTTTCTATCAGTGGTTAAGCAGAAAGCAATGTACATAATACTTTCTACATTTTTTCTTTTAATTATGTAAACACTCTGTTTTTAATTCCATCATCGTTTCTAGGTAAAATCATCTGTGGAAGGAATCTGCCTAAAAATTTACAACTTGTCTACAGAGTATGCGAAGAAGGTTAAAGAAAAATCAAATGCCGTACTAAAGGAGCATTCAATGGAACTTCCTCCACCTTTGCCAAATAACAGTACAAGAAAAGTGTGGTGTTATCCCATACAATTTGCAATACCATGTCCAAGATTGCCGGTGGTTGAATATTTACCAGATAGGGATCAAGCACTATTACGGTTTCAAGGAGACACTTTGGCCATCAATAGCACGCATTTGCAAAAATTGGTACGTATTACCAATATTGAAATATTTTGTGTGCAATATTATAATAATCCCACAGCATGTAGTTACAGTTACACATTTATGTATTAAACTGTAAGATATTTACTCGATAGTTGCAACTCTGTGCATATGTTATTCATTTTGTTTGATTGCGCTCCATCTTTATCCACCAATATGTGTGCTTGTATTTTAGGCCGCCGGTTGGTGATAGGTTTATGCATTAGCTTCTCACGATAATTAATCAGGCTGGTATAGTTTTGGAAGATGAACAGAAGTCGGTCCCATGATTTAATGAATCCAATAAGGTTAAAATAATAACTAAACGAGGCAAAATTCGAAAAGAGTTGTTAGAAACAAACTTTTTTATCAAAATATCCAATGAAGATTAGAAACTAATGATTGCCCGTAAGTTTCTTTGTGTGCCATTAGATGTTCCTGGAAATTTTTGGGTTTGTGAATCTAGAAACTAAGATGTGGGCTACATTCAAGGAGTTAACAGTCATGGACAATAGGTTAGGGGTAGGAGTAGTATTGTTCATGGTTGCTTAAATATGTAATAGAGATTATGATAAATGAGAAATAAGTAGGTACCTATCTTGATTATTTCTTCATATTCAAAACTGTTTTCATGAAGGAAGACCTTCAAGGTTTGTCGAAAACTATACCTTTTCAAGTTCAAATTGAGACCAATCAAGTTTAAATTGAGGCCAATCAATTTCAAATTGTGGCCAATCAAGTTCAAATTGATACCAATCAATTTCAATTTGAGACTAAACAAAATCAAGTTGACACTAAACAATGTCAAGTTGAGAGTAAACAAATAAAATGTATTATGACAACTTGATATTGTTTCGTTTCAACTTGATTTTGTTTAGTCTCAATTTGAAATTGATTGGTCTCAATTTGACATTGATTGGTATCAATTTGAACTTGATTGGTCTCAATTTGAAATTGATTGGTCTCAATTTGAACTTGTTTGGTCTCAATTTGAACTTGAAAAGGTATAGAGAAAGTATTGTAATGTGTATTAGCTGGTTTATTGATTATAAATAAATATTTTGATTATATTAATTATAATTATTTAATTAAGATGCTATTTTTTCATATATCGTAGAAGCTCTGAGTACTATTCATATAGGGTATATTCTACAAAAACTAGTACTTTGTACAGTCAATGAAGCTAGTAAATTATAATAATAATAACTATCCTTGCATTAACATTCATAATAGTTTTTTATGGGATACATATGCTATATTATTTTCTAGTGGCACTTATGCATGTGCAGCTGCCTATCTGCAGATAAATATGTATAAATATATAAGGTGCTTTCCTTTCATACCAAAACTTGGTTAAAACTCAGTTTATTTAAGATCTCAAAATGAGTGAAGAGTTTCTGTCGCCATACGCAAGTAAGTCTGAACTGAGAATTTTATCTCCCCCTTTATCATTTCTGAGCCGGTTTTGGGGGGTGATCACTTAGGCAATAACTGTAACTTTCTTTTGTATTGTATGAGGTGCGCAATGTTCCCTCCATTAAACATGTTCCAATTCCATTAGAAAGCCTTCTGAACATTAATGCCTGAGTCCTATGCAAACACTATCATGTATGGCGAAAACGAACTACAAGACAAAAACAGCAACAATAAAACAAGTACAATATAACACCACTTTCTAAGTGAGTCTTTTTGACAACAATTGTGAAGTGAGATTTTCATCTCGGACTCACTTTCTTCTTTATGTGCTATCTTCAACTTGGTGTTAGCAATTAACATATCGTCGGCTTACAAGTGAAATCACTTAAGTCAAAAACTATAAAATGTGAGAAACTGCAATTAAAGTTTTATATTCTGGGGTTTCCTTTTCTACTCAGTCATTTAATGAGTTAATAATTTGGAATTCGACTACAGGACCCTTTACTTATACCCCTACTGAGCCTGAGATTTTTTACAATTTAGTAAACCATTTAAACAAAACATTACTAAAAATAGCAAAAAAATTGACTTAGTGTATTTCACTTGTAAGCTGACGATATAGGCTGTTCACATTTCAATGACCCACCACCTGTTGATTGATGTTGGCAAAGGAATAAATATCCCTAGATTTCCATCAATAACAACTGAAGACGATTCAAGTTGGTGCAACTAAAACTATATAATTGTCAAATTGACGCATAAGGCGTAGTTGACAAAAATTGAAATTGATGCACAAAAAGCAAGAAACTTGCTTAACATAAAATTAAAAATTGTTTCACTGATTTCCTTCACTGACAATATTAAAGTTTCCGTTTTCTCTGGGACTCTGTTGCGTTTGAATGGTTTTGACATTAGCCAACAAAGCATTGCCTCGTGTATTTTGGAGGTAAATGGCAATGTTAGTGGGCTTTTACGGTTTTTACTGGCTCTACAAGATGACAGGCTAGTCTGTCATTTCTTTGTATCGCCAGTAAAAACCGTTTTACCCGCTTTATAATGTAAAATACTATAATTTATATGTAATCCATTTAGTGTGAGGCTTATTTAGGTTGATAATCTGCAGCAATTGACAGCTTTGCGTGTTAAAAATGAGTATTGTGAAAAATTATATAGAGAGGTTAATGTTAAAGACACTAAGGTCAGATCTGACATGTCAATATGACAACTAGCATTGTAGCGTGCACGTGATCTTAGCGCAGACATGACGTGAGATTGCCAACACCAACTTCGTCGATTTCTGTTGTAAGCACAATATGCGGTTGTATCTTAGGTTGTAATGTAACTTAACCACAATAATTTGAAATTAAAAAAAAAGCAGTCACAAACACAAAATGGTAACTCCCATTACCAACATAAAAGTCTTACCCTTAATGGATCACATTGTAATAGTAACGCAGATATAGGCAAGTTTTGTTTCTACACGCCCCATACAGGGTGTCACTCTAGGATTTCGCTGTATTTCATATACCGGGTGGTCCATTAAAATGAAGACATCGAAAAATTAGGAAAATTAGGAAATTAGGATTAGGATAGGAAGCATCGTACGAAAAAAATGTTCCAAATGAAAGTTAGTATAATTGACGAGGCATTTACTGGTACTAAAATTAGACCACCCTCACAACCCATTTTGAGGAAAAGGAGGGTAACTTTGAAATCTTAAATAGAAATCCTTATTTTTTATTGCAGATTCTGTTCTCCGACAAAAACTATGAAAGTTTTAATCGAAGCATTTTTTTTATAATTGCAGATGGCGCTGCAAACGGCGAAAATTATTTATGTTCTGTTTTCAAGGAAAAACCACAATTTTATTACAAAATGATGCAACAGTGAAAAAACAAAGTTTTATTTACCAGGAGTGCTTGTTCTTAGTGAGTCCCTTTATCTGTCACCATCGGTGGGTTAATATTTACATATGTATGTAACATAAAAGATTATTTAAGTGCCGATTTGATTTGATTAAATTTTTATGCCGAAAAGGTGGCTTCTGCCCGCTGTAAAAGTGTCAGGAATTCGTTTTGATGGCGCCGATTGCAACGCCATCCACAAAGATTAAAAAAATGTTTCGTTTAAAACCTCCATATTTTTTGTAATAGAAACAGATTCTGCAATAAAAAATAGGGGGTCCCATTTAGGATTTCAAAGTTACCCCCTCCCCCTCAAAAGGGGCGTTGGGGGTGATCTCATTTTAGTACCAATAAATGGGCCCCTTCAATTTTAATAACTTTCATTTGGAACATTTTTTGATTATTTTTTAATCTGATTTTCGATGTCTTCATTTAAATGGACCACCCTGTATAGACTAACTAAGCAAATCTAAGAAAAAAAACTTTAATAAACATAGGTCCCAACCATTTTCGAGATGTCTTGGGTCAAAGTAAGACCTACTTTAAAAGTTGGTCACAGCAGTTCTACCTAACATGAATACTACTTATCTAATGAACAATTTAAGTAACCCGTTGTCATGAAGGGAACTACGGGGGAGATTGGAACTGTGTGTCGATGTAGAGGGTCTCATTTTAAGCAATTTAAGATCTTTAAACCTGTTTTGATTTAATTATTTTTAATAACATTATGAATTTAACAAAGTAAAAATGTTAAAGGCTTTAATTTTGCAAACCAACTAATGATAAACAATAAACATGGACATGTCAGTTAACAATTCATTAGTAACACAGAATTCACATTAGGTAAACCACTAAAGTGACCAACTTTGCCCTCCGATATCTCAAAAACGGCTGAGATTTCGACCCGTGTTTGTTAAAGTTTTTTTTCTTAGAATTGCTTAATTAGTCTTCGAAAGGAGTATGGTGCAATCCTTGAGTGATACCCTGAGTATTGTGAATCTGTGATGTTGTTTTATTTATTGCAAATACCTGTCAAATTTGTTTACATCCGCAAATACTTATCAAATCAGACAGAATTATTATTTGTGTAAAACAGCACAGCATATCAACTTTTGCATTATTAGTGTATTCGTTATAAATTTTCTTAATTAAGTAGGAATAATTACACTAGGTTATTGCAAGTACAGAGCGTTCAAGAAAGTATATCCACTTTTCCAATTAGTGCCAACAGATGGAACTCTTGACATAAAATATTTGTAATATATTGCAACATCATAAAACCGTGTCAATGTAAATTGTAAATTGGTTAAATCGTTCAAAATCAACTGTCAAGCTTAAATAGATTTATAAATAGCGTCAAACAAAATAATGACAACTGATTACCTTAGAAAAAATTCAGGTTATATTATTTTCTTGTATCCTAGGAAATATTTCAGCAATGTTGCAAGACGTATTCATTTAGCATATTGAACAGTGCCATCTATTAGTATCCTTCGTAAAAGTTGAGGTTATCATTTAATTGATTAATTTGATAATGTTTTTTAATTGATCATTTGGGGACGTCAGAAAAAAAAATCAAAATCGGCAAATTGTGGCAAGTGATTGGACTTTTCTTGAAACATTTTTTTAAAACTAATAAAGTCAGTAATGTTTCTTACTTTTTATTGATCCTGTACAATTTCATCTATGTATTTAGCAAATTATCTTATTTGTTCATTTTCCCTGACAAATGTAAACACTTACACATATAAAAAAATAATTACAAGTTATATTCGTTGTTTACATGCACTATAATTATAATTGCACGTAAATAAAACATGTCTCTTGTTAATACCACATGCAGTGGTCACTTCAGTGCCAATAACATTTGTTTATAAAATTGATTACTACAGTTAGCTCACTAAAACCCATTTTTTTAATAATAGTCAGGATGGTCATATTGTTTATAATGTGTTTATGGACTACAGGGTATCAGGAATCGGGGCACATCTTGGATAGTAGTCAAATATCAAGATTTGTCACTTGAACAGAATAAAAATGAATACCATTGCTATTGGAATTCATAATTAGAAATGTATGAATCTATTGAAATCAATCTATTTAAATCTCTTGAATCAATCTATTGCAATCAAGCTATTGGAATTTCTAGTCATACCAAGATATATTAGACTGAACCTGGTTTAGAAGCTACACCAGTGTTATTATAACTATCATTGTAAACTACTTGTCTTCTAGCTGTGAATCCAAATTCTTATGTGAAGACAAGTTGTAAAACACGGTGTTCGAGAACTTATCAATAGTCTCTCAAGGGGTTGTTCAGAATATATTATTACAAATAATTTTGCAGGAAACTAATATCAATTACTAAAATTATTAATTATTAATAGCTAAAAAATACATGGTAAAACTTAAAATTTTATTATTCTTTTTAATTTATAATGCTATCTCAATTTGTGCTTATTTTCATCTACATTAGTTTATTTTTATAAGTAAATTGCAAGTTAGAGCCCGTTTTTTTTTAAGATCGACCAACATCTCTCTCGAAAGTGTTAGTGGCAACTTTTTTAGTGTTTCTCGAAAATGAGGTTAGGGGTTCATGTATGTAGTGATTTTTGTTTTGATCAACATGAGCAACATGCGGTGGATTAAAAAAATATAAAAATATCAAATAAATTCTGTACTCAATAGATACTCAATTTGATAGCAACATTGCTCATTGTCATAAAATATAACTTCATTTTTTAAATTTATCCTATTTTTTCAACTCTAGTGACTTTTTACATTGGCCAACAAACTGTCACCCTAACAGAGCCAACTTAGTTAAAAATAAAAATGTAACAGAGTTTACAAAGACAATTAAAATTTGTTTTTACTCAGTGTTTTTTTTTCGGTTGTGAACAAAATATATTCACTACTCTCTAAAAGTCTTAAAAAAGACATTCAGCCTTTAAGATTTGAAAGAAAATACTAATCTTAAACATAGAGATAGAAATTTCCCTACTTCTTAAAGAAAATTAAAAAGCAATGTGTGTAATCATTAAATAACTTATATCAGACTCAAATTTACTCGTTATCACAAAGCTTTTAATCATAAATCAGACCCTAGATTAAATACTATTCTTTACTATTGATATTGATCTTTACTATTCACACTTGGATTAACAAGTTGTTTGCGTATGTCAGGTGTTTATATGATAAATTTCTTCTTTTCTGGAAATATAAACATTTTAGCTCCAAATACTCGTTTCATATATTATATTAATAATAATCATCAATATTCATCAAATACTTCTATTAGTGCAACATTTTTGACTGTATTTCCCCCTTCACTTCTTTCTTTCTTCCTTCACTACAACGAAATCATTAACCTGAGCTTTAAAAGGTTGGTTTTCATTAATACTCTCTACTTCAGCATCTTCTTTGTTGGAAACATCTCCAACACTGCCGGAGCTGCTGCTTAAGTAGAATTTTGGGTCTTTTGGGTGTACCTTCACAGTGTTGACGAGGGAGAATGAGGATTTGATGTTTATTTTGCCATATTTTTTAAAATATTAATTATAGAAAATCGGTTTAATTGTATGACTATCTTAAATTATAAAAAGTGTTTCATCAAAAATCTACAATCTCCTGGCTCTAATACTTACCCCAATGTTGATATTGACCAAGTTTAGAGAGCTAGATTTCCAAACACAGAACAAAACACACATCGTCTCTTTATAGCTTCCCGACTTCAATTGGATCATACTTGTGTCCTCTCTCGGACATAACAATTCTAGAATATTCTATTTGACCAACTAAGGTTAAAAGACCACATGATTTACAAGTAGTTTTATACATTATAAAAATAATCATGGGGTTGGGACAAAATCAAGGTACATGTTAATTGAAAAGTGATTCAAATACTTTTCAGCATTCCAGTAATAGAAACTTATTAATAATACATTACTGGTAGTGCCTTTAAATTCACAAAACATAGGATGTTTATATTTTTGTCTAAAATTTAACATTTCATAATAAAATGGCTTGGGTACGCCTTACAGAGTTGAGATTTCTTGCTTTCGATAATATTTTCAAGATAATGCACAAAAATAACAGAAAAAAAATCTTAGTAGTGAATAGTTAGTCATGCTAAATATTTTAAGCTATTTTACAAGCTAATTCTTACTCTTGGAACATGGTAAAACGTATGGTACCCTAAAAATAGCGTTTGGTGAAAATCACCCAAATATAGACATAAATGACACTTAAAAAATAATTGTAAACTGAAAGTTTTTTTTTTTTCAGAATAGTTTATTTTGTAATTTACGTATTTCAGATCAAATTATTCCAGATGTGCATACTTGACACCTCTTGGTTTTTATTTGTAGGGTACTTTAAAAAACAAAATTTATGGAAGTAACTTCAATTATAATAATGTATAGGAACTTCGTGAAGCAATGACAGAGGCAATGAAAGGTGTTAATCGCAACACATAGCGATAAGTCACTGGCAATATTCTAAAACGCTTTCAATTGTGTTTAGCTTTTTTTTGCCATTTAACCAATAACAGTAAGAATTTTGAGCATGTTTTATAATTTATTGTTATTTTAATAGTTAGTAGTATTACGTTTTTAAATTTTTTATACATTTGTTTTACAAATAAATTAAAAAATAATTATAAAAATTGGAATAATTAATATTTCCCATATTTTTCATTTTAACCTACGTTGTTATACATTGTTGAAAAGAGGAAAAGAAAGTCTATTTAGGCGTATAAAAATCAAATATGGTAGCCATTTAAAATAAGAAAGTTGCTATTAATATGTCGGAAACCGCCATCTTGACTTTTGTTTTGAGTTGATTCTCAAGTTTGTGCGATTGAAGCAATTAACTTTCATTTTAAAGTTTTTGCCGTATCTTTAATAGTTATGAATATATCGGAGTTTTTAGAAAATCGCGAGTATTAGTTTTCTTAGAATAACTTATAAACTGCTCGGACTTTTGAAAAATTTTCAACATAATCTGAACCAGCACATAAAACTGCACAATATTGCCCATTTAACCAGATCTCGAGCTTTAAGAATAAGAAAGATATACTCTGATTTTTCTAAACTGGCGTGCACGTCATCAAAATAATAATCATAATAATGATGGCACAATTTTACAAGGTTGCCAGCTGTCCTGGCTATTTAAAAATGGCTGCAATCAGCTGTTCCGCTCGTGCAATCTTGTGCGACAGTGCGCGGTTCGTATCAAATTCGTCGACTTCTCTGCCGTTTTTCGTACAGATATCAACCATGTGACCAAATGTAACAAGTTAAAAAGTCAAAGAAGTTTAGTTATACAAACATGTATGAGCATGGTGAGTGAAAAAGATGTGGCATCGTCGCCGAAAAAATATCACGGCTGCCAATATAACATGATTTATTGCATGATTGGCAGGCGAAAATTGTGTCCGCGGTTAATACACCGATTACCTATTTATAACCACCGGTGATCAGTGTTATGTAACAAATGATCCTCAGATTAATTTCGATTCTTAAATTATTGTTATGCATATTTTCGAAAACAATCACATTGGTACGAAAAAACCTCATCACACAGATGTTTGATGACGTGCACTCCAGTTTAGAAAAATCAGAGTATACCCATGCAATCACACTCTATTTAGGACACCCTGTATATTAACCCTGTAACCTCGTTTTATGAAAAACACTAATATTTTAGAGAGAAAAATCCGACATTGGTGGATCTTTAAATAAAAACAGACTATAATTGATACATTTGATATTTGAATTTTCATGACAGACTTCTAACACCACCAATCATGAGCATCTTACAAAAAACCTGTGTGTGTAGGAAAATAACAGGCAAAGCGGTATATAGGCAGTGCCATTGTCAGGACCGTTGTAGAGGTTTCTGGCAAGTTGCTGATGACTCGCACATATAAATTTTTTAATATCTACTAAAGTAAATGGATATGGATGCATTTTTGGGAATTGTGCGAAAATATATAATTTATATGTTTATGCAAAGTTTGACACTGACAATTTCTTAACACGTTCAGTGCCGGCTGGATTTTGGTTGGATCGTCCAAAAGACTGCAACGAATTTTAATTTCTTTTTAGTCTTTTTTTTTTATTTTTTATTTTTTTAAGAAAACATGATACATTCTAAAGTAAAATATGTTTTAAGTCACCTACATACAATTTAAGTGTTAAAAAAATCATCCAGTGTAATTTGTCTTTTGTTTTAATATTTTTGCACTTCTATGAAATCAGCACATTTATAAACATAAATTTACATAAAATCATCGACTGAAGTGGTAATTTTGGCCCAGGACCAGCCTTCATTTGATGACATGATTGCACATATACAACAAAAATATATTACTAATCCAATAAACTTGAATGCACTACTGAATTTGATTTAAAAAATGCTCTACTGACGTACCGCCGCAATATCACAAGCCTAACTGAACGACCTACGAAATTGTAAAACATATAATTGAATAAAGTGGGACTCAGCTGTACGTCCCCGGTACCTGGAATGATTAACGTAGGATGCACAGGTGCGTCCGCGGCGCTGAACGTGTTAAAAATCACCTATACTACAGAAATTCTTGCATACAAATGCACGTGAATGTTCAACTGAAAGGGTTTTAATAGACTATATTAGACAGTAGCGGTCATCCTGTTAGCGAATATTAAGAATTATCATGCTTGATTTAGGTATAACTGTGTGGACCCAGCGGTGCACGGGAGACTATGTGATTGGCTCAGCTCCATGTGAATTATTTTAGTTTGAAGAAAATAATTGTTTTTACTTTCAGGAACATCTCTACAGACACAGTTGCTTTGATGACCGAAAATTTGAATTATTCATTCCACGAGTGTGGGTGTTATTGAAGCGATATGCTACATTTCTTGGAGTGAACCCATCACCATCAACTTCAAACTCTGACGTGCAAGATAACCAGGCTTCATTGCCTGTGACCGTATTCGAATGTCTAAATCGGATGTTTGGAGTGACATTTGAATGCTTCTCATCACCCCTTAACTGTTATTTTAAACAGTATTGCTCAGCATTTCCAGATTGCGACTCTTATTTTGGAAGCCGAGGGTTTGTGTTGACGAAGTTTGTCTTTTTTTTTGCTGTAGTCATGTATGATGGTTTTTAGGCCTTTTTTGCAATTGAAAGCAGTCTCAGGATCGTTTGAAGCTCATCCCCCTTACTGTGAAGAGTTAATGGAAGGATCGGTTGATCACATGGAGCGGTTACTTCGGGATAGTCCGGAACCTTTAAGTTTTATTGTATTAATGCCTGATTACCGGGAACCGACACCAAATGCATTGGTGCGATTAGAATCAAGCCAATTTAAAAGGAAACAGGTTACAATTCCTGCATATGAGCATGAGTTCCGGCATGGATTCCAACATGTATTGACGAAGTATGTTGAAAATGAAACGTGTTTTTGCCATTATATTTATTGTAATGACTTAATATTTGTTGTCTTCTTTTAGGTCTGAATTAAATGTGAGAATAGCGCATGGTTCTGTAATCGTTTGGCTGCAAAATACCTCTGGATATCAGCGATGGGGACCCACGGAAGAAAGAGTGGAAGCTCTTTTAGAAGCATTTAGGCCGGGACGTGAACGTGAAAGAGATCGGCAAGAGCTCTTGAGCCCGACTAGGCAGGGTTCTACGACAGACACAAAAGAAGTGTTACTACATTAGTACTATTTGTCGAGTTATGGGGGCTTTTATCTTATAATTTTTTTATATTCTTACATCACCCTTTTTATAGAAAAATGTACCTGACGAAAATTTTAAACTGACGTTGTAGGGCAAATGTGCAACTAGAAAAATTCCTTTTATCACCTGCAACTTTATTTATATCATTGTAAATATGCCATATCTAATGACAATTGTAAATTATGTAAAATAATTCAATATTGTTTTAATCTTTATTAGAAAAGAAAGATTTATTTATATATATGTATACATACATACATATAATATATATACATACATAATACATATGTATCTGTATATATGTACTGCGCGTTTTTCTTAATCTACGAACTTAGGCTATGTTTAGTTTTAAAATGACAGCATAAATTGCATTGCTAAAATGCAATGGTTATGCAACCAAAATTATAACAACGTGAACCAATCATTTCAAATGTCAACACTGTTGACAGAAAATGTATTCAACGCAAAAAAGGATTCAAATAGGGCAATAGTATCGCAAAATTTACTAGTTCATACATCCTTCTTGGTCATCATAAAAGAACTATGAGATGCCACATTTTAACTGAAAAAATGAAATGAAATGTATTATCTTATGTTGAAGAAGAATCAATACCTTTCATTTCACAAATGAGTTACTATTTTGGGGTTAACGGTTGATTGTTGTTGATTGAACGGAATTGATGAAATTGGTGTCTCAGGATAATGCACCGAAAATAAATTTCTTACAATCTGTATACTATTGTCAGCACGGTACTATTGCCCTATTTGAATACTTTCTTGCGTTGAATACATTTTCTATGTACCGTAATTTTGGTTGCGAGACCATTTAATTTTAGCGTTTCATTGATCCTGTCATTTTAAAACTGAACATAACCTATAGTTCAGAGATTAAAAAACAACACACTATATACCACATGGACAGTTTCAATACCGAACATACATAGATGTACAGATGTACAGAGATAGGCAATACATTTCACATAGTACTGTACCAGAATAAAATCCTCACGCGTATATGTAAGTAATCCACTTTATGAAACAGGTTGCCTTCCTTTGAATATCATTGACCTTTTGATTAAGTGAGTGCGGGAGTTTGGTACTCTCTTTATCAGAAGGTCAATGAAATTTGGAGACACGCAACCCATTTCACAAAGTGTATTGTATGTTCCGTATTGAAACTGCCACATGGTATATATATATGTATGAATGCATATATATATATACCGAGTGTCTGGGATAAGGGGCGAACATAGGAATTTAACATGTAAAATTAAATATGTGTAATTATTAGCTCCCCTATTAATTTTAGAGAAAAATCGCAAAGTAATATTTTTTAGAGTATTAAAAACTGTAAATGTATCGCCTGTTGCAGCCCTTGCTACGGTCAGGCTGCAAACTTGGCTCGGTAGAGTAAATCCCGCTTCCTTCCCTTGTAATGTAATATACTTAACATGATATTTGTCAAACTGACGGCAAGGGTTTTTGTGGTACAATGTTCAACTTATGTTTATTATTTCTGACGTGGATTCTGGTACAAACGAATATCAAATGGATGATACATTTACAATTTTTAATATTCTAAAAAATATTCCTTTGCGATTTTTCTCTAAAATTAATAGGGGAGCTAATAATTACACATATTTAATTTTACATGTTAAATTCCTATGTTCGCCCCTTATCCAAGACACTCGGTATATAGTAATAATGCTTATTTTATATATTATACACTAAGTTTATATGTAATATATTTGTAAATCTATTCAATATATATTAATATAGATCATTATTATTATGCATTGTTTGTTTAATTATGTTCAATACATTGTATTGAATTGTACATTAGAATTAGAAAATCAGGATGTCAAAGGAGTCTGGAATACATTAATTACGAGCATTTAGGAAATTAACAGTATTTTAAAAGAATCCTGATATGTCGATTTAATTTTTCAAAAATACACATTTTGTTATAGATCTACCATTTTCACATGATATCATATGAGTATATTTTTAGTTTTCACATCGAGTTTTTTTTAAATGGCAACTAACATTTTTAAATTTATTTGACAGAGGTTTTTTTCAGGATATAACGGAATACAATTTTTTATACCTTACATAAGAAAAATTTCGCTCAAAACGCAAATAAAAGTTGGGCATTTATTTATCTCTTCTCTAAGTCACTTGACAGATTCGATCGTTGACCAATGATGCTGGCTATTAAATTAACAATTTTTACTTTATCAACTGCTGCTCGAAACAGTTGGGCCGTTGTTTTGCCATACCATGTTCTTAAGCTTTCTAACCATGAGGTTGTTCTTCTTCCTACACTCCTTTTTCCAAATATCTTCCCTTGTTTAACAAGATGTAGCAGTCTATACATTTCCGGATGCCGCATTATATGTCAAAAATATTCTAATTTCCGGCTTTTGATGGTGTTTCCCAGTTCCTTATCTTTATTTAGTCTTTGTAGGATCTATCTACCCAGCCGACTTTCAATATTCTTCGATATGCCCACATTTCAAATGCCTCGATTATTTTTTATTACTGTCTTATTTATAAAATCCACCTATTCGGTTCTCAAAAAATTTCCAGAAAATTTCAGAATAAATGGTTATGAATTACAATTGTAAAATATTTGTGTTGAAATAAATAAAATAAGCAAATAAACATTTAACATAAAATCGATGACGTCATAACCAGCGGTGCGTTATGGCTTCATGGGGCCCTGGGCAAATTTGAATTGGGGCCCCCCTATGTGCAGTGTTATTTTTTGCGTTAAATAATGTACAGTACGATCAACAATTGAACTGTTTTATTTGAAAGTAGTGTAAGTCCATGTTTGAAAAAAAATAAGTTAATTGCAGTTTTTGTGGGAAATAGATATCCTCTTTTTATATTTATAATCACATTCAATGGAGCACGATTTCTTCATAAATAATAATTAAAAAATTTAGCTGAAAATGTTCTCGCAAAACTTTTTAAAACTTTTAGGCTGGGATAAGTCCATTTCTTACAGTTTTATCTATGGTATATATATATATATATATATTTATCATTACACCTTCTACCAATTAGTGTAGGTGTAAACCTACACTGCTAACCTACTACAAAGTGTAGATTACCTTATCAAATAGAAGAATAATATTTGTTGGCGCTTCCCCATAGTAAATTGTTTGTGATCAGACGTAGGTAACCTCTAGACTAGAGTATGGGTATGGCCTATGAAGGTAACATGAAGGTATATGTCTATGCTACTTTCAAAAAAATCAAATATAAATTTGATGCTGCACCTGATCAAATAAGTAAAAGTAGTGATCACATACCTACCATAATATCTCAATTTTGTCTGATAGTGATGTTGGTAAGTGATAAAGTCGGTCCAATTTCAAGCGAAGGTAATATAAAAAAGTTCACGTGATCGATAACAATTTACAGGGCCGATTCTACACAACACAAGTTCAATACGAGTGTAGTGATTGCAGTAAGAAAATATCCTTAGTCCGGATAGATCGAAGACTGTAGGACGTACATTAGCATACATAAGCTTCGTCTCGAAATTGGGCAGACTATAGTAATAATTTCTTTTGCAGTAATATTGAAGTTTTTTTTATTATAGAAAAAAACCCATGAATATCAGTATAAGTCAGTACAAGTCGCAATGACGATAGGATCACAGCTTGTCACCTACCTTACCTTCTTCCTTTAGGATTCACAGACATCACTAAAAATATTTATTTTTATAATTGCTTTTGTTTATATTATTTATAATTTTTTTATAATTTGTTATATTTGAAAGTGGTGTTAGTCCATTTGTAGCTAAAAAAATCGTTTATTTTCTTTAAGAATTTTTTAAATGATTAAATAATAAAATTTAACAGGTTTATCCTATAGTTAAACATATCACCCGAATTGATTAACGTTTGCCAATATTTGTAAATTCACTCAAACGAAAATCGTTAAATATCTCAATATATGAAAAAATGGACTTTACCACTTGAAAAAAACGATTGAATTATTTTGATAAGGGGCGCCTGTGACTGTCAGTGTTATGGAACCTGCCAAAAAAATTTGAAGAACGACTTGGGAATGCAACCCTACAAAATATAGACTGTTATATATCTAGGAGTGGATCTAGGAATCGACTGAACAACACAACTGCCATGTGTATACTATCTTTATTAAACTTCTATGCGTGGTCGTTGCGGTAGGTTAGACAACCTTCTTTACCTCTAAGGCACATACATTACATCATTACATAGACCTATCATGAATTGCTGCCACCAGATTTCGTGTACCCTAGTCTTGTATGTCTTGTACTTCCAGATCTCAAGGGCTTGTTTTATCTAAATAATTGTTGATCATACGGTACAATATCAATTAAAGTACTTTTAAAAAAAATATACCTATATATAATATTGATTTGGCAAATGCCCAATTTGCCCATGGGATAACTCGTCACTGGTAATAACTGAAAAACAAATGATGACAAAAATTTTACATTTATAACAAAACTCTGAGAATTTTTCTAAAATATTTTTAATTTCCGAAATAATGGGACTTTTTTGAAAACCTGACTTCAGGATCTAGAAACAAATTTAATTCTTTCCCGTGCTTTACCTTGACTTGTTCTTGTAATATTAATTTTCTTATCGCTGAAGTTCTAAAAAACTTTACAATTTTACCGAACAATATATATATTGTTTTACTATTTATTTATTTATTTTTCTTGTTATAGGTAGCACTGTTGGTGGGAATTTTTGGGGCCTGTCGGCGGCAAGAACTCATCTATAAGAGCATTGATAATCAGTGATAAGATAATCGGATGATTTTAATACTCGGAATCAAGAATCGGAATAATAATCTGAATGCGATAATACTCGAATTAAAAATTAAAATCGGAAAAAAGTGTAAGTGTATGTGAAATAATAACACCTTATTATTCATATTTATTCATTACACTTCTATTGATAGACTAAAAAATCGCAAAAAGGCATAAGAACGCATCAAAACATTGGAGTAAAAACTGCATTCAAAATATGCATGTATTCCTGCAATGTCGGTGCCAACTGAATGCGTTTTTTTCAAAAGCAGAGCTGATTATAAATGTTGAAGAAATATGTTGTTAACGAAAGTTTGTAAAGTCATTTTTAAGTTTAAGAATATGATCGGAATTAAATCGGAATCGGAATAAAAATCGGAATCTGAATAAAAATCAGAATCGGAATAAAAATCGGAATCTGAATATAAATCTGAATTCCAATAAGAATCCGAATCGGAATAATAATCGTACGTTTTTAAAGTATACCGGAATTCGGGATTATTATAATATTTGGAATCGCCGATTATTTCATCCGAATCGGCCCATTACTATTGAGAATATCCAAACGTCAAAAGATCTTACCTTCTCGTTTCCGTACCAGATACGAAAACTAATTAACCACATAGCTTTATACAGGGTCCGGCAGTGAAACCTGACGGTTTTTGAAATGGAATAATTCAATTAATATTCAAAATATTTTCTTATAATTTTTTTTATCTAAAAACGAAAGAATGGAATTTTAAGATGTATACAAAAAATAAATCGAAAAAGCATTATGAAGCAAAAATAACATCACTCAAATGATGACTTCCATTTTCTCTGCACTGCTCAAGTCTGTTACCAAAGTTATTCATCACTCTTTCCAAGGTTTGGCGTGGGATAGCACTCATTTCCCGCTGAATATTAGCTCGCAGTTCTGCCAAATTTCTAGACTTATCAAAGTACACTTTTCCCTTGAGGTAACCCCAAATAAGATAATAAAAATGCAGCAGTGCAGAGAAAATGAAATTAATAATGCTTTTTCGATTTTTTTTGTATACATCTTAAACTTTCTTTTTAAATAAAAAAAAATTAACAAAATATCTTGAATATTCATTGAATTATTCCATTTCAAAATCCGTCAAGTTTCACTGCCGGACCCTGTAGTAATTAAATAAGGATTCCCTGTGGGCACCCTTGAATTATACAGAAAGTTGCAATCCTACTTTTCTTTTCTCTCCAATACTCAAAATTGTTGAAGTTGTTCGTAGTTCTACACCTGTAAATACCATCTTGGTCCTCAGCACCTCCCACAGCACCTCGTGGTCCCATTTGAGCTCTGCTTGATCGAAATACCTTAATCCATTTGTAGGTACGAGATTCCCGAAATGAAGGGTCGTAGCCCACAAAAACCGACCTAAATATAAAGAGTGGTATGAGCACTACGTGTGAATAGAAAGGGCCTAATCATATCTAGAGTTCTACAGCGGCCGTTGAATAATTCTATCAATTTATAATTTTTTTAAAGTATTACTTTTATATACAGGGTCCGTCACTTCACCTCCCGTCTTCAATTGCTCAGTTACTAATTGAGTTAGGATTTTGATATTTTGCAGACTTTACTTGCTTTCTAGGGTGTATTTCAGGAAAATATTTCTGATTATACAGGATGTCCCAAAAAAGTGTGACGTCATCATGATGTATATTTTTAGATTGTATGGTATTTTTTTTATTACTTATTTGGGTGCCCCTTATGCCTAGATACCCATAATTTTTTATTGAAATCGGTTTAGTGACATTACCACAAAAAAATAAAAACTGAAAAAAATCAGTTTTGCACCATTGGTTAAGAAAATTAATAAGGGATAAAAATAGTCAATCGTTAATAAAACCATACAAGGTACTCATTAAATAAGGTCTGACAGTTGCGTTGACCAAGTTTCATTGATATGCATTATACAGAGTGTCCAAAATTTAGTGTCAAACCTTTTAAACTTTAAAGCACTTTATTTTTCTTATTTTAAATTGGAACCCCAGTATATTTTTATGTAATTCCATGCGGAATTAAAAGACAAACATTTTTCCTAATTACAACCCCATCTCAATTCCCAACACATTCAAAGATATTTGCAGAAAACTCGTTTTATCAACAATTCCAATGGCCATTTTTATTAATCAAAATCGAAGGTGGGTTTAAAAAACAATTTATTGACATTTAAGTTTAACAAAGTGACAATAGCCCATGTTGACTGTAGTAATATAAAAGTTTAAAACTTTTTAGCTAAGGTCTTTATACCCAAGATACCAAAATTATTTTTTGTCATGGAAAATATGATTTTCATAATATGACAAATATTATGACCTATATTGACAAATGTGGATATGACTTTCATATTCGCATTTCAAAATATTACATTCAACCTGTTACGAAGAGTGGCAATGTCATTTCATACTCGTCTTCGTTTGTGCCTTCAAGAGGGCGGAAGACATATCGAATCGAACATATGTTCTAGCAATATGTTCTAGTTTAGACGAAGATCTGTGAAACCTTTAATACTTTCGAGATATTAATTGTAACTACAAAACATATTATGTCAATAAATTGCTTTTCAAAGTCACCTTCGAGTTTTATTCATTAAAATGGCTATTTGAATAGTTGATAAATCGAGTTTTCTACACATAACTTTTAATGTGTTAGGAATTGCGATAGAGTTGTAATTAGGAAAAATGTTTGTCTTTAAATTCCACATGGAATGACATAAAAATATACAGGGGCTCCAATTTAAAATAAGAAAAATAAAGTGCTTTAAAGTTTGAAAAGTTTTGACTAAATTTTGGACACTCTGTATAATGCATATCAATAAAACTTGGTTAACGCAATTGTCAGACCTTATTCAACGAGTATCTTGTATGGTTTTATTAACAAGGCATATTTTTATCTTGTATTAATTTTCTTAACCAATGGTGCAAAACTGATTTTTTTCAGTTTTTATTTTTTTGTGCTAAAATCACTGAACCGATTTTAATAAAATTTCATGGGGGATGTAGGCAGCCACAAAAGGCACCCAAATACACAACAAAAAATATACCATGCAATTTAAAAATACACATCATCATGACGTCACACTTTTTTGGGACACCCTGTATAATAAAAAATATTTTCCTGAAATACGCCCCAGAATGCAAGTAACGTCTGCAATATATCAAAATCCTAACTCAATTAGTAACTGAGCTATAGAAGACGGGAGGTGAAATGACGGACCCTGTATATACAGGGTGAGTTTTTTCGGATGTTTAGTATGGGGATCTCGGAAACTAGCGGAGATAGAGGGACGATTAAATGGGGAAAGAATTGCAGTTTTACGAGCTCAGTTTCATGAGCTTTTTGGTTTTTGGGAAAATTGCATGGCTAACTAGATATCTCGAAAACATATATTTTTTGTTATTTTGTTCGGAGCATATTGCTCTGTTATTATTGACTTTAGAAAAAATGTGTAAAGGAATAAGTTATAGGAAATGATGTGCTTAATAATACAGTCGAACCGATTATTTTATTTAAGCTATAATTTTTGATTTATGACACAAACTTGTGTTTTTTCTAATGGAAACCATAGTCGGCCATGACTTTATAAAAAGGCGTCTTTTCAACGATTCTAATGATATATCATATTACATAGGTATTTTTATAAATAATTAAATTATGGGAACTTTTTTTCAGTACCTTGATCTTCTCTAAGGTCATCTACTGTGACGTACGATGTTTGATACACACTATCTTTTACCATTCCCCATAAATAAAAATCTAAAACAGAGAGATCGGGAGATCGGCCACCTCTATAATTGTCATTTGTATCTTTGTTTGTATCAATTGTTTCCATAGCCTACTTCTTGAATAGTTCGAAAATGAAAAGTAAAAAATAACGATAATTTAATTATTTATAAAAATAACTACATCAAGTCTTATATCATTAGAATAGTTGAAAAAGCGCTTGTTTTATAAAGTCATGGCCAACTATGGTTTCCATTAGAAAAAACTCAACTTTGTCTCATAACTCAAAAATTATAGCTTTAATAAAATAATCGGATAGATTGTATTATTAAGCACATAATTACGTACAACTTTTTCCTTTACACATTTTTTCTAAAGTCAATAATAACAGATCCATAGGCACCGAACCAAATAACAAAAAATATATTTTTTCGAGATATCTAGTTAGCCATGCAATTTTTCCAAAAAACAAAAAGCTCATGAAATTGAACTCGTAAAACTGCAATTCTTTTCCCATTTAATCGTTCCTCTATCTCCGCTAGTTTCCGAGATCCCCATACTAAACATCGGGAAAAACTCACTCTGTATGTATTCGGTAACTTGTTCGATTGATTTGTTTCCTATTTGTATATAAACAATCTTTATTGGGCTATCGATCCCATGGGGTCTTTTCGCCTCATTACTTTTATTTTTCCGATTTTTTAAGGTTCTTAATGATGAAAAATTAAAAGTAACAGTATATATTGATTTTTTTATTCTACAAAAGAGTTCGTAAAGGTAATTCTCAAAAATAATTAGGGTAGACGATATTTTAAGATTTAAATTTTTACATGTTAAACTCTATGGTGCGTTGTCCGAGCACCATGCTGTATTCCTAATAATAATCATTAAACATCATTTAATGCCTGAAATTGTTGTGTTTATTCATGAATTATAAGATATCAGTGAGTGCGAGTTATGAATTATTTACAACTCACTAGTGAGTTAATTCTAGTGAGCGAGCATAATTCAACTGAAATCGGTAGAATTATGGTTGTATAATTAGGAGGTGTTGGATAACATATTTAAAGTATGATATCCGTAGGTTACGCAACCCGAATGGTCGTGCTCAATGAATTATTTTTCCCGAAAAAATCTTTTTTTAAACTTGAAATCAGGTAAAATATTTTACGAGCTTATTAAGTCGAACTCCATTCTCATAATGCAGTATTTAACTATTGTGTTCAAATAACTATGTTCTATGTTCAATGTTCAAACTATGCTCAAATTTGGACGTCGCGTCTGTAGAACGCGACAAGTATAAACATTGAAAACTATTGTATCTCGTGAGATATGTTATCTGATTTCAATCTGAAAACAGACCATATGTAATTCTTATTCATGTATGTATGTATGAAAAGCAATTTATCACATTTGGGTTGCATACATCACCGGCGTAACACTATTCTGGTCTATTATAGAATTCCGCAAACTTCACCGCTACAGATTTAAGTATATTCTATAAGTGTAGCTGTTGACGCACAGATGCCAGTTTCAGGCAATTTGTAGACAATCAATACGATAGTAGTAACACTCGTGCCTGGATGTAAATTTGACTGCGCGAAGAAATTACTTTTAAAAATATATGTCGCACATGAAATTAATAAAACCCTAAAATAGAAACCACAAAATTGTATTTTATTACAATACTTGTATTCAGTAAAAATCGTGTACTTCCTTGATTTATATTTTTAATTGCTTTTGCAACCGGTTTCGACCAATTAATTGGTCATCATCAGGCAAAATTGTCTGGCATTAAAACGCATTAAATGGGCGATGTACCGACCACACGAATCAGTAGTTTCATCTACACAGAACCATATGTAATTGTTGCCAATTATCTTTTTTATTTCTTCAACAGTGTGTCTATATACTTGCTCGACATAGTTTTTGCGAATGGTTGATTCGGCAGGAATATGTCTACCGGTGTATTTTGTAAAAAAGATTTAAACATACTATTATCTGTTTTTTTTTAACTGAATGTTAGAAGATACCATCGTATTGCATAAATCAAAGTAAAATTCCTTCTCATTCTGTGTAGAAGAACTCGCAAAAGACTCGGAAATAGTTTGCTGGGTACTCAGGGTACTGCTTGAAGATTTATGTTTTATTAAATTTTCCAGGTGTACTGTTGTTTTGATATGTTGTGTTATGTTAATTTTTTTCTCGCAGTTAATCTACAACATAATACATGCTTGTACCTAGGCCAACAGAAACACAAAATAAAACTTACCGGTTTGATACAAGCCCTGCAAATTAATTTGCCGTTCTCATATTTTAATTCAGAATGTCCACGTATCCATTCATCGACGGAAGGTTTTACTTTCGGCATTTTATATAAGAAAACTTATAAACACGTAATACACACAAGGCACAAGCACAACGCACTGAATATTGAGATAAATTGGACTGAATTGATAGCAGACTTGCCACAGATGCGTTCTGTGCACGTAAAAATAGGGTAATCCCCGAAATAATCAAGCTTTGTTTACCAAATATCACGTACGCACGCTCGCTTTGTTGATGATTTTGTGATAACCAAGCACTCTATACGTAACGGAGTAATATTAATACTGAATTCTCATTACAATAATGTGCAATAAAATATATTCCCAGCTAATATAAATAATATGCTATAAAATTGAGAAAGACGCAAATAAGCACAAAAATAAGGAAATATGCACAAAAAATGCATTAAAAAGCAATTATAAGCTTAAAAACTGAAAATATGCATAAAAGCACAAACAAAATCTTGTCACGTTACTTCATTTGCTGAAATTCATATAGATACGAGGTCATTTTGGTCTGCTATTAAAACTGATGTATAGCATTATACCTAGAAATCCGCGCCTTGGTTATTACTATACGTTTTCAACTTCAACATGGCACTAATCACAGTCAAGTTGGAATTAATAATTATTAATTTGGCATTAATGATTATAAATTTGGCATTAATCGAATCCATATTGGCAATGAAACAAATTCATGTTGTCATTAAACAATATCAAATTGGCAAATTTAAAATTGAAATATAATAATAGGCCTAAGTTTTATTACAAACATTACAAAACTGAAATTCAACAACAATTGTAATTTGTTTGACATAAATATTATGATCATTAACAAATTATAAAAAATACTTGAAATATTATAGAAATTAACATCCTCCATATTGATGTTGAGTACTACTTGTTACTAGTACTAGTACTTGTTAAGTACTGGAGGAATCAATCGTTGAATGTGGGCAATGCATGGTCGCGGGCAAAAAGTGGGACAAGTTTTATAGTGAATTTGTCAAAAATTGAGTTGTTAAATTTTATTTTGCGTTTTTATCTGTAGGAGAAATTGAAGCCATTTTTCATCGCCAATTTTGAGGTAAAAATCTTGAAATTTAATTTTTATCTCGGAAAGTATACAAGATAGGTGTTGTAACGGGCCGGCTTTGCCTCCGACGGAAACTGTTTTGATTTTTAATTGCGCGCCTGGATCGCCAACTTAGGCAACCGTTACGCACACGGTTTTTTAAACGTGACGTGTTTCCGATATGCATGTGATTTTTAAATCGTCGGCGAGGCGCCGCCATGAGGTAGAAGCTAGTCAACTTCCCTGGAGTGCAGAAGTGTCACGAGGTCACAGTTTTTCTGTGGTTTATCGCCAACCGGTTTCCGGGATTTAAAACGTGTCCTCCTTTAACCGCCCTAAGAGGGATTGACGGCACCAGGCACAAGGCAAGGAAGGGTACTGTACTACTCAACTCTACACGCTCAAAACATCAGAGCGTTTTTTTGGGCAAGGGCTGAAGTAACCCAGCCAACCAGGTTCTTGGCTAGGGGCAACGACCATCCGGCCAGAGTTGTTCTGAGGACTGGAATTTGGCGACGGCGTCCCCGACGATTGCCGGCCGCCGCCCGTCCTAAGAACCGAGCCCAGAATCGCCAGTGGAGTCCCACGAGGAACACAGGCCAGATCTATATATATATTTTTGTTCTCATTTATTGCTTTAATTTCATTTGATATATCGTTTTTTTCTTTTGTGTAAAATTTGCGTTGCGTGTTTCGTGCCGTACGTGTTTTGCGTTTTTGTAAGGAAAAGGTGGCTCCGACGGCCCTTCGCATCACGCGTTACGTGTTCGCGGGATTCGGCCGAGTCTGGTGGACGCAGCGTGATAGGGTTGCGGACGGAGGTATTTCTTTCGGGAAGCGTAGGCACGGTGTCCTGTATTTTGCGTGAATAAACGCAGATATTTACACCACAAAATTCACACCTGTTATTTTTTGTTCCCCCTACGTTTTCTCAATCGGGCATTCTTTTCAGTTTAACTTCCTATTCTCATTGCGAGATTTAAATCTGGTGGTGTGGGCGCCAGATGGTCAGCCGTTGCGACAGTTCGTAATTTCTGAACTTCGCTGACTGTCTGCCGTCAACCCAAGCAGATAGGGTGGAGCCCCCCTTTGTGACGAAGTAGTGGCGAGGTTAAAATTACGTGGAGCCTCTTTTTAACCCCCCTACTCTCCGACACCGAGAGCCTGGCCCTCGTCGCTGCTTCGAAGGGACCCTCCACTCGCTCCGCGGCCTAACGCGCTGATAGCCCTTCAGGCACGTCACATTGTACACACATTTCTGCATAATTTGTTTCAAATTAAACGGGGAAGCCAAAAATATAATAATATATAGGGTGTTCCATTTAAAAAAACTAAAGTTGATGGCTACTATGGTAGAATGGGAAGTGATACAAGCTTGAAAGTATTTATTTTAAGGATAATGGAATTAACCATGCTTCGATGCTTTTTTTATTTTTTTTATTTTATCGCGAATCCCATAAACTTTTAATGGTTCATTAGCATGGGACGCCCTGTATATTATTATGCAATTGTGTTGTCACAAATAAAATACAGAGCGTTCAAAAAAGTGGTGTCAACTTTTCTAACTAGTTCCAACGAAATAATAACAAATAATGACATTTGATAAAATCTAGTAAAATTATTTGATTGTATCGTAGGAAACAGTTCCGCAACGTTGCAAAACATAATTGATTCGCATCTTGAATAGTGCCATCTTTTAGTATCAAGCGTAAAAGTTGGCACAATTTTCTTGAGCGCTATGTATCTGTCACGTTGATATTTCCAAGTTACTATATATATACGAATTTACTATACGAAATTTGTCCACTTCTGGCGATCGTTTTGCCTTGCGCCCATGATTTTCCTCTTCTTGATAATATTTCCTCTAATTGTGTATTCCATGTTTTCTTTGGTCTTCCCTTTGGTCTTCTCGCGCGCGCACCTGCTTCCCATATTTGTTTTACTTGTCGATTCTCGTCCATCCTGCACATGTGTCCAAACCATTTCAGCTGGTGTCTCTCTATTATATCGAAGATTGGTTCTATTCCCAGTTCTTTCCTGACTATATCGTTTCTTATTCTATCCATTTTCGTTATTCCTTTGACTTTTCTAAGAAACTTCATGTCTATCGCTTGAATTTTGCTTTTGGTTTTATTTGGAAGTACCCAGCTTTCACTTCCAAAAGTTAGTATAGGTCTAAAAATAGTCCTATATATTGTCATTTTTGTTTTTCTGTTTATCTCTTTATTACCTAGTAAAGGTTTGCTTATGGTGTGGTATAATCTGGTCGCACTACTTATTCTTTCGTTTATCTCATTCTCCATATTTCCTTCTTTGTCGATCGTTACCCCTAGGTATTTGAATTTATCTACTGTGTCTATTTTTTGTTTATTTATTTCTAAGTTGGTGGTGTTTTCTTCTTGTTTACTCAGTATCATTGTTTTCGTTTTACCAGCGTTTATTTTCATATTTCTTTCCTCTAGTTCCTTTTCTCATATCTTTAGATTTTCCTGGAGGTCTTTCTCTTTTCCAGTGCAGATCATTATGTCGTCCGCATTAGCACATTCTCCAATTTTCACTGGAGTCAGCTTGTTGTAGCCCACGTGATATTTTTTCGATTTCTCAGATATTGCCTTTATGATATCATCCATTACTATTATGAACTATAAGGTCTACTCCACCTTGTCTCAAGCCGTTGTTAATTTCAAACGTTTCTGACTGTAAGTTGTCTTTTCTCACGTAGTTCTGGTTTCTGTAATATAGGCTTTTTATTGCTTTTATTAGTGTTTTGCTTATATTTCTACGTCTGAGGCTGTTCCATACTACATTTTGTGGGACCCTGTCGAACGCCTTTTCCAAGTCAATGAACGTAATGTACAGATCTGTTTTCCTGTTCCTTTGTTTTTCTAGAATTTGCTTTATACTAAAAATGTGGTCCTGGATACTGTGTCCTTTCCTGCAGCCACTCTGTTGTTCATTCAGATATACTTCTACAATATTCCTTAGGCGTTTATCCAATATGCGTTCATATACTTTAGCTACCTTAAGAGTGTAATTCCCCGGTAGTTGGTGCATTCCCTACTATCTCCCTTCTTAAAAACTGGAAGTATAATGCCTGTTCTCCAATCTTCTGGGACTTTTCCTATTTGCCATGCTTTGTTGAAGATCCTTGTTATGGTGTCTGTGTCTTTTTCTCCCAGGTTTTTCAACATCTCTGCATTTATTCTATCGTGGCCTGCTGCTTTCCCCCGTTTCAGTTGTCTAATTGCTTCTGTGACTTCTTCTATTTGTATAGCGTGTTCTATATCAACATATTGCCTGGGTATGTGCTCCTCCTGAGTCTCTTCATCACTGGCTTCAGTAATCAGTAAACTCTTGGAAATATTCCCTCTACCATGCCATGATTCCTTACTTTCCCTCTTGTTTCTGCCGTCTTTGGATTTCACTTGCTTTATTTGATGTTGTTTCTTTTCTTTTATGTTCTTCTGCGTTTTGTAGAACAGCTTCTGCTTTGTGAGGCTGTCTTCCTCCATTTTTCTGCCGAATTCCTCCCAGGTTTGTTGTTTGGCTTGTTTTACGAGCTCTTTTACCTTTATTTTTTGGTGCTTGTATTCTGTGTAGCACTCATCTGTTTTCTTATTCAGGTAAGCCTTCCATTTATCTTTTTTATTTTCACTTGCTCTTTAATATCCTGGTTCCATCATCTTGTTTGTTTCTTATTTTTAATGTTCATTATTGTGCCACACTTTTCTTTAGCTGTTTCTATAATGATTTCCTTAAAATTTTGCCACAAATTTTGTAGATTGCTGTCCTCTTCTTCTCTCAGGTTTGCTTCTAGCTTCCTTTCGGTATCTTCTCTGAATTTGCTTGCTGTTACCATATCCTGCAATTTATAGGTCTTGATTTATTGTATGGGCCTCGGGTTCTTACATTGTTTATTGTGGTATTGTTGATTTTCACTTTTGAGAGTAATAGATAATGGTTACTATAGATTTCAGGGCCTCTTCTCACTTTTACGTCTAACACCTATTTTCTAAATTTTCTGTTGATTAGTACATAATCTATAATCGATCTTTCTTTCCTGCTCTTTACTTCTCTTGTAAACTTGTGGGTCTCTCTGTGGGCGTAGAATATGTGAGTTACTATTAGGTTATTTGCTTCACAGACATTTATTATTCTGTCTCCGTTGTTGTTTCGGTGGCTCTCTCCCTCTGTTCCTATTACGTCGACTGCGTCATTTCTCTTTTACCTACTCTCCCATTTAGATAGCCAATGACCACTAATCTATCACTCACATTTTATGTTATTTCGGTTAGATTCTCCCAGAATTCGTCTTTCTTTTTGGCTGTGGCGTCCTCGTTTGGTCCATAAGCTATTATTATCGCTACTTTTGTGTTTTTTCCCATCTCTAGGCAAACTTTTAGAACTCTCTTCGGTACGAAGTTCCATTTAATGATGTTTTCGGCTAGCCCTTCATTTATTATGCAAGCTACCCCTTCTGTTGCTCCTTCGCCTAACATTGCCCTACTGTATATCATAATGTGACCTCTGTTTATATCGATCATCCCTTGTCATTTTTTCTTTGTTTCAGTGATGCCTAAAATGTCTATAATCAGTTTCTCTACTTCTTCTATCATTTCATGTTCTTTGCCGTTTTGACTTCTTATATTCCACGTCCCAATTCTGTATGTTTTATTTGTGTTTCGTACTTCATCTTTGTTCTTCCTTTTTATGCTTAGTAAATATTGGTCCTTGCTCATGTTATTTTTCCTGCATGTGTCTTTTTTAGTTGCATCCAGTTCCATATAATTTTCCTTTGCTTTACGTGTTACCTGGTGTACATCCTTTTTATTTGTTTTTAGTTTTTTGAATTATTGTCCCACAGTGTTATCTTCTCTTCATCTCATCTTAGGACCTTATTGTTTAAGATTAGTTATTTGTAGCCTACTATAGCATGGTTTCCCTTATTTATTTCCTCTTTAGCTATTTTACTGATTTCTTCCTGCATTTCTATTTCTTTCTTGGTCATATCTGGGTTGATATAAATTCTTTCCTTCCTTGTTTTAAGTTTGCTCTTGGTTTTTAGTATATTTATTTTGTCCGAGATACTCGGTGTTTCCATTATGTACTTGTTTTCTCCTAATTTCTAAGCGTTGTTCAGTTTTAACTTTATTCCTAATTTTTCGTCTATGAACTTTTCTAATTGTTCCTTCGGCTCTTCCCCGTTTACATCAATATTTACACCAGTGATAACTAGGTTCTTCTTTCTGCTTGTTTTATCCAGTTGCTCTATTTTCGTGTTTAACAGCTTCATTTCTTTCTTCATATGCTCATTTTCTTCCTTCATCTTTCTTATGTATTCGTGATTTTCTCTTTGTTCCTTCCTTATGTTCTTCATCTCTTTACCCAACCCTTTCATTTCTTCCATAATTTCCTCATTTTTATGCTTCTGTTGCTCAATATGCTCAATGATTTAGTTTAATATTGGAGCTGCACTACCACACTCTCCTGTCAAAACTCTTATCCAAGTTTAATCCAAGTATTTCAAGTTACTAATTTTTCTAATTATTATTTATTTTCTGCTGTTGTAGATGGTCCAACAATAATCATAGCAAATACCATGCGAGAGTTGGAACAATCGAAACTAACTCTCTAGATTAATCTTAAACTTGTTGCCATCTGGCAATAGCCACTTGAGTCCTTCGGACTCTCGTACCAATTGGTTATACACACTCTCTTGTGAAATTATTACCGACATGATGAATGAGTGGAAAATTACTACTTTAATTATTATTACAATATGGTTGGGGGTTTCCTAATTTCCAATTTCATTTTCTACCAATAGTAACAAGTATAGAATTATAATCCCGGCCCCTCCACCATTTTGCCAAATTTCTTGATTGTAACAAGAAATACTCACTGTACTGTGATATGCAAATACTTATTACAGTGATGTATGTTTTAGATATTTATGCACCAAGGGCATTACTAGGATGATTATCCTCGGAGAAGGATGAAATCCAGCCCGAGAGCTTCAGCTCGAGAGATGGATATCGTTCGAAGGGCGTAATCATTCGGCGACGCCGGCGATGTGGTGCGATAAGATATTATTTTTCACTTTGGCTCTTCTTAATCTGGGAAATATACTACAGGGCGTAATAAATTCATTACATCCTTTTATTACGCCTGGTTGTTATGGACATGTTTACATGAAAATACACTCCAGGGCGTAATGCATTCATTACGCCCTCTCATTACGCCCCGGGTGTTATGGAAATTTTTACATATCTCGTATCCTATGAGTTATCATTCAATTACAGTGACATAAAAAATAAAAATAATTTATCACGCGGAATATACAGGGTGTCCCAGTTATCGTACTCAACTTTGGGATCTCGTAAAAGGCAAGAAATAGAGAGCTGGTTAAATTAGACAAAATAATCTTATTTAGGGAATAAGGGAATCTTATAATAAGGGAAAATAAAATATTCCAAAATTGAGTACTTTGGCAGCGTAAGGTTTTGATAGCCTAATTATTTGATTATACGACTATTTGATTAGAATATTTGATGATACGACGATAATAAATTCTTATAATTTATAATATTTGTTTTAGCTCCTCATTTATTTATTTCGTAGTTATCTTGTGAAATCATATAAAGTTAGTACTTACTTTTTTATTTCAATCATTTATGTAAAAAATTATACGTCCTTAACCTCCTCGGACCCTGAGTATCATATACGATGCTACGGCTCTACATTTTTTTTTTGCTATTTCCAATCGGAATTTGGCTATGTTTCCAGCGGTGTCATATATTGTATGCGTGAGGTGGTTGCGCACAAAAATTCACAATCGAATCGCACGTGTTCTAGTGTCTGGTCATTGAAATCGAGCAGTGTTTATGCAGTTATGGCGTCCAGTTTGAAACGTGATCAAAAAAGGGAAGTAATGACTAATTATGCATTTTGCGCTAGCGTCTCATTGAGTGAAGGTTAGTTGATGGTTCTAGTGCCTTCAAAACTACAGTATCTAAAAGTTTACAAAACCTATTGGCTTATCTACTCGAAGTATCTTTGGTGATACTTCGGGCCTTACCCAATATCCAATACAATTGTCATCATCCGTTTTTTAGCTCTCTGTGAGAAAGAACTTCAGGAGATCGTTGATAATTTTAACTTCGGTGACTCTGATCTTAATGGTGATATACTATCTGATGATGACAGTAAAAATGAAGACGAAATTGGTAAAATGGAGGAAGATGTGCCAGAGCAAACGGCTGAAACTGATGATGACGGTAACAGTACCACAGAAAGTGGTGAAGAAAATGAAGCAGAGGAGAGGCAAATTGGAGGTACAGTCTCTTCTTCAGATGACGAGCAGCCTTTGGTTCACTTGTTACGAAAGGGAAAGAAAAGGAAATGGAAGCGAAGTGCTTTTGTACCTAGAATTACTGTGAAACATTCACCAACGCTTCGTGCTGAACTTTTGCCTGAAAACATTCCGGATCCAATAAGTTATTTCAGCAGATATCTCGAAGACGATTTCTTTGAATCGATGGCCCTTGTGACCAACACGAACGAAGTAAATATAACCGGAAAGTCTTTAGATACTTCTGCGGCAAAGCTGAAAGTTTTCTTTGCATGCAGCATGTTAATTGGCATCTACAACATACCACGAATCAGGATGTACTGGCAAATAGATACCAGAGTACCAATTATTTGTGAAAACATTTCCAGAAATCAGTTTTTTGCGCTTCGAATTCGTTTAAAAATAGTAGATGACAATGCTGTATCGAAAGAAGCCCGGGAAAATGATATATTTTGGAAAATAAGGCCTATGTTAGACCGAATTCAAAAAGCGTGTCTACAGAATGAAAGGACAAATGAAATATCAGTGGACGAACAAATGATCCCCTTTCATGGTGAGGTAAGAATGAGACAATTTGTTCGTGGAAAACCACATCCTGTTGGTCTCAAGAATTTTGTGATGACCTCGGCAAAAGGAATTCCACTGGACTTCCTCTTGTATGAAGGAAAGCGAAAAACAACGGAATACTGATTGGTACCTACTCTCGAAAAATTAGATGTTGGAGGAAGGGTGGTTCTCAGACTTGTGGATACTTTGCCAGTTGGAGTATCCGTCTTTACTGATAGATTTTTTACGTCAATACCATTAATAGAAACGCTTCTCGCTCGAGGGATTACTCTCACTGGCACTGTCATGAAACTTCGATCGAATCCCAAAAGTGGTGAGTTTCAGAACAGCTAATCAAATGAAAAAATCTAGCCGTGGTTGCCAAGATATGCTTGTTACTGAGGATCTGAATAAATAAAATGCAGAATTATTCAATTAAAATTATTCTAAAAAATACCAAGCGTTTCCTACTCACTTTAATAAGTTTTTAATCAGTTTGAAAAAAGTTGTTATGGATATAATAAAGTCAGTTTCAAACGTCAAAATTGAATAAATGTATTTATTCAATCAAATCAAAAACAATACGTATATAAAATTAGCTTAGCTTATTTCCAATGTTCGGTTTTCTGTCGTCTGTCGCTGTATTTCCACCAAATCTTATACGCTTTTAAAAATATTACATAAATATTAAACATCATATATAATACTATATTAGTTTATATTAATTTGTTCTAATTTGATTCGATTTTCAACAAACGACAATGAATGAATGGAGGTTGAATGTGTGCGTCCGTATTTATACAGTGTGGAAATTAAGTAGCGGATAAATTCGATAACTCCGTTAATGTGTATGAGAGAGAAAATATGTAAAAGGGAGATAGTGATATAAATTACTGCGCATATGAAAATATTAATTTTTAGATTTAAAAAATCAAAATTTTAAGAGCTATAACGTCATTAATGTTTTTTTTTAATGACAACCTACAGTTTTTATTTTTTATTTCGGTAGAGCATTTTAATCGGTTTTCAACCATATAACATTTTAAATAGGTTACATTAGAAAAAAATCAATCATGATCAATGAAAACAGTTGGTAAAATAGTTCCGTTATGGTAACTAGATTACAAGGATAAAATTGACATGCAGTTGCTGAAGCTTTTGGAGCGCACATCTGTTTCACAATGCGTCACGAAACCAACATGTCGCTCCTAATGTATTCACATACCTCTGCGACTTTTGGCGCAAACACATGCTAGAGGGATAATTACGTACTGTAATTTGTGGAGATTTGTTTGGGGTTGTAAGACTTATCATACGTGACAATATTACGAAGAGAACCATGCACGTTCTAGGGTGTGATTGGTTAATGCGTTCGATTTGAACACATTACAGGATAAGATTGACATGCAGTTGAATAAGCTTCTAGTGTGGATATCTGTTTCAAAATGCGTCACGAAACCCACATATCGCTCTTAATGTATTCACATACCTCTGCGCCTCTGGCGCAAACACATGCTAGGGAGATAATTAGATACGGTAATTAGTGGTGGTTTGTTTGGGTTGTAAGACTTATTATACGTGACAATATTACGAAGAGAACCATTCACGTCGTGGGTGAGATTGGCTAATGCGTTCGATTTGAACACATTACAGGATAAGATTGACATGCAGTTGAAGAAGATTCTAGCGCGCACATATGTTTCAAAATGCGTCATGAAACATACATATCGCTCTTAATGTATTCACATACATCTGCGCTTTTGGCGCAAACGCATGCCAGGGGGATAATTAGGTACGGTTGATTCTGATTTTGTTCATCCTATAAAACTGCCACAAGGATTAATTACACAGGCCGACATGATGTTTGGTGTTTTGAATTTGATAAGTGTCCTTAGCTAATACGGGTACGATGATTCTGAATGTAAATTTGGTTTGAGCCCATCACAAAATTTAAAAAAAACCTTGTGAGATATTTTGTACTAGAGCAAAGAAGTACCTTTATGATATTTCCTAAATTGCATTAAAATTATTTCTTTAAAATACTTGATACATCGATAGAAAATATTTCAGTATAATATTATGTTTATTTCATTTCAATGACAACACTGTTTCATTTTCGCATTTGTCAAGGTCAACTTGATGGCATCGGCAGTTGTTTACGAAATAGTTAGTTAGCGTCAGTTGTTTGTAGCATCGAGTTGTGTTTTGTTTTCTGAGTATTTAGTGCGTCATAATGTCATCAAGAAAGTGCAAAAACAGTCCTGATATATTTTGTTACGTGTGTGGTGATTTAACGATAGCAAAGCATCAACGAAACATAACAGAATTTATCAAGAAAGCTTCTCACGCTTACTTCAGCGTAAAGCTTGGTGATCAGGACAAACCTTGGGCTTCACACAAAGTGTGCAGTGTGTCGAGCTACTGAGAAAGTGGACAAAAGGTACACGTAGCTCTTTACCCTTTCGCATTCCTATGGTATGGAGGGAACAAAAAAACCATGGAGATGACTGTTACTTTTGCTCATGCGATGTCAAGGGTTTCAATTCGAAAAGTAAACATACTTTTCAGTATCCTGATTTACCGTCTGCTAAACGACCTGTACCCCATGGACCAGGAATTCCCATTCCTCCACCTTTCCTTCACACCATCCAACAGCAATCATCACATGAAAGTTCAAACGAAAAATCGAATTCAATCCTGATATAAACCAACCTCAATAGTTTATCCAAGCTGAACTAAATGACTTAGTGAGAGACTTGGGCCTATCGAAGGATGCTGCACAAATCTTAGGATCACGACTGAAAGACAAAAATCTGTTGGCTCCAGGAACCACATTTTCGTGGTATAGGCATCGTGAATTGAGTTCGCGGAATATTTCTCTCAAGAGGGTTCACTGGTGTTTTGTAATAATATTCCTGAAGTAGTCATGAAACTGGGAGCTGACAATTACGATTCCACATCATGGAGGTTATTTATTGATCTTGTTGCACAATGGTAATACTTATGCCTCGGTGCCTGTTGCTCATTCCGTGCATCTCAAAGAAACGTATGAGAATCTTGAGCTGTTGCTAAATACTATAAAGTATAGCGAATATTGTTGGCAACTCTGTGGAGACCTCAAAATAATATCCATGCTTTTGGGTCAGCAGTCTGGATGCACAGTATCCATGTTTTTTGTGCGAGTGGGACAGTCGAGCACGAAATTTACATTACGTTAAGAAATAATGGCAACTCAGAGAAAGACTTGTACCGGGACAAAAAAATGTGCTGCGTGATGCATTAGTTGACCCAAAATTAGTTCTTTTGCCTCCCCTTCACATAAAGTTAGGATTGATGAAGCAGTTTGTCAAAACTTCAAATAAACAAGGTGACTACTTTAAATACCTGTGCGACAAATTTCCTGCACTTTCTGAAGCTAAACGAAAAGAAGGAATTTTTGAAGGCCCTAAAATTCGAATCTTAAATTCGGACAGATTGTTCCAGAATACAATGAGCCAGGATGAATCTGTTCTTTCGTAGAAGTCATAGACGGTTTCCTTGGAAACAACAAGTCTCCAAACTACAAAGAAATTGTAGCCAACAAGGTCGAAAATATAAAAAAACTGGGATGCAAAATGAGCGTCAAACTTAATTTTCTGAATTCCCACGTTAACTCTTTTTCCGAAAATCTTGGAGCTGTCAGCGAGGAACAGGGAGAGAGGTTCCATCAAGACATAAAGGAGATTGAGAGACGTTACCAAGGAAGATGGGATATTAGAATGATGGCTGATTACTGCTGGACCTTGAAGAGCTCACAAAAATCTACAAAAAGAAAACTACAAAACGCAGTTTTGAGGGAAAAAAAGAACGATTTTATACAAAAAAAACCAACGATTGTCTAACGTAGATTATACTGCATTGTGTTTTTAATGAACAACTCAATTTTGCACTGTAATTTTCTACTAAATGTAGTTTCAATAAATATTTTCACAATAGTTTTGGCAGTTTCTATGAAAAATTTCAAACACACTTTCCTGAAAACCTGACGTGCTTGAAAAAAATTAAGCACAGATTTGTGATCAGTACACCCCATTTGCTATAGGACACCTATTAAACTTGAAACATTTTTTCATGAAAAAAAAATGTAGGCCTGTGTTAGTGTTTGTAAGCTATATGTGGAGCTGCAGAACTGTTGCGTTAGCAATCTATCAGAGCTATCGGGCGACATATTTTCGTGGAAATCACGTTTCTCATTTCATGCCTCTTTCGTGTTGTATTTTCGGTGATAATAATGCGAGGGTACGATGACCCGATCAATAAATCTGGGATTATGTAGTCTGACCTACGAATAACAATGAGATATGTTCGTGAATTAAAGCTTGGCGACAACTCCAGATACGTTGTATATGTTGCTAAATACTGTTTTATCAACAACAGGTTTATATTGTTTGTTGATTTATTTGTAGCCATGCGTGTGAGCCGATGTGTATAGTGTGTGAGCTTGTGATTGTGACGGCGTTGCGTAACGCGTCGTGTTCGTTGTTGTGTGCAGTTACATGGTCAATGTACTAGCGAGTTTGAGTGTTGGCGACGGCGTCAAGCAGCAGACGACGAGAAGAGAAGAGGAAGCTACGAGCTGGGGCTCGAGCTCGCAGCTGCACGTGGAGCGCGGTCCTCGACCCAACGACCTACAAACGCATCGCATCACGCACATTGCTATCACGCACCACGCTCCTCCCTCCGCTCAATACCATTTCTGTTGTTTACTGCTCCAGGAAACGTTGGTGGAAGTAATTAACGGCCGGGAGTCGTACTACACTCAACCAGAGCATGGCCAGTCTACGCAAGTCTTTGATTTTCAGCTCCGGTCGGGTCACAGTTTGATGACTCAACGGGATCATGACCGATTACTACGTCTACACTGGGAGTACTTTCGTTTTTCACGTTCTCGCACTTTAAACCAGCATGCACGATTTCGGCATATTGTCATAGGTTTTTAGCTTACCTTTATGCACTTTTATCGAATGATGAACCCAAGATAACGCATAATTTTATAAAAACTTCATTGTAGTTCAATGGTTCATTGAGCGAGGCTCATAATAAGAAGTTTATTTTGTTAATCCTATTACTATTCGCATCAGTGGCGGGTTTAGCATCTGACAGGTGTAAGACTTCGGTTTCCCCAATATTTAATAATTAGGTATATTTTACTTGTAATCATAAATTCTTATAATTTATGCTATTTGTTTTGGCTCGTGATTTATTTATTTTACTTTTATTTTGTGTGATCGTATAATGGCAGTACTTCTTTACGTTATGTTTGATATTAAATCATTATCGTGACGACTCAAACTTCTTTTAGAGGTAATGCGTGTGTTAGTAACAATAATATTAATAAAATAAAGACAAAGAATTATAGATTAAGTGTAATTTATTCACCTTAAAGGATTTTGCACCAATAATTAAACATCAACTTGAATTTAATGACTTTCTTTATTGACTCAAAAAGTGTTAGTTAGTTTTGGATAAAAGATGTACTTAACGTCAATGACTTTCACACATTGCTCAATTCTACGTGCCCGCAAAACGGCTCAATGCATGTCATCACTTCATGAAATATGTCACTGTTTGTGCCTTCCAATGTCATTTTTCATTTTATCTGTACATCAGTTGGACATCTTAAGTAACGTCAATGACTTTCACACATTGCTCAATTCTACGTGCCCGCAAAACGGCTCAATGCATGTCACCACTTCATGAAATATGTCACTGTTTGTGCCTTCCAATGTCATTTTTCATCTATTACTTCAGGATTCACTAACTAGGTTTTGATAGATACAATTTTGTTAAATACGTCCTGTAAATTGTTCGTATGACTGATATTAATGAATTTGCAATAAGATTAAATAATGTTTTTCCTCATTACACAAAATAACCAATAATTTGCCACAGTATTACCCAGTTATTATGTAAATTATACCTTAATATTTCATACTTATTCCCTGGAGAATATTATCGTTTTTAGATTTCAGCTTGAAATTTAGAATGAAATTCATTAAACAAGCAATTCTGATAATTTTATGGATTTCATTTACTTTACCCTTTTTTAGTTAAAATTTTGTAATATTTCCTATTTAAACTAAATCTTAATTTGATTCAAATCCATATGATTAATGATTCATAATTAAATCATGTTTTGCCGCTTTATCGAAGAGATATTATTTAGGTTATATTTTAACAATTTATACTTATCCCCTGAAGAGTATTAACCTTTCTATTCTACATTTTAATTGATATGTTTAGAAGAATTGTTAACTTGTGAGGAGAATTGTTAATCATGTCTACTAAGGTAAACACAATTGTAGATGGTAGCATTCTCCTGTCGGAACGCGCATGACACCGGAAATATTATCTCATTAACATCCACGACACCGCTCATAGCGTATGCCAGAAATTAATAAAGCTTTCGAACATCCCACGTATGTGTAAGCGGAACGATTACCTCATTAACATCCACGACACCGCTCATAGCGTATGCCAGAAATTAATAAAGCTTTCGAACATCCCACGTATGTGTAACCGGAACGATTACCTCATTAACATCCACGACACCGCTCATAGCGTATGCCAGAAATTAACAAAGCTTTCGAACAACCCACGTATGTGTAACAGGAACGATATTATATATATATATTTCACGGGTCTTCGTTTTTGGTACTTTAGTAGGAATGTAGTGATTATTGCTACTCAATTTCGAAATAATCAATACCATCCTGAACACAGTCACTTTCAAAATAAATCGGATAATACTCTTTGTAATGATATTCGCGGATACTATTAACGAAGATAATAACGGACTGACGCCACGCTAATCTGGAACCAACTTAACTTTCCGTATGCAAAGCGATGCTATTTATATTAAAATTTTGCCCACTCAGCGATGTTATGTGATTCCCCGTAACATTATTTCTAATTTCGGTGATCTCACATGGGCCATATAGCAAGGTTATTGACCTAAAAATACTAAATTCTTATGATTTGTCATCGGCCGGCTCGGGCGCCTGTGTTTTGTTTATAAAATTGCGTCACCACGCATCGAACGCGTCTTAATAAGTGATTATAAAAGTTCTCGTAATTTCGTTTGCAATCTATTCAAATTGAATTCATATTTAATCAAATTACTTATAAAATTCCCCAAATGATCACCCCCTTCCTATTCTAACACAATACCTGGCTTTTACGTGTGTTTTTCAATGTTTATACCTGAGTATGAAATTGTTATAATTTTATTTCGAACCGTTTCAATTAATATCAGTAATTTTTCGTAATAATGTATATATAAATTAATTCATACAAAATATGTGCATTTCGATCCCTTACACAGGGGAGGCGCAATTCAATTTTGAGGTTCGCCTCCAAATATTTTGAAGTAATATTTTTATGATTGAATTTGCAGGTAACAATTTGCACCCTCAAAAAATCTTTTGTTCTCATGTTACCAAATTATTTGTGGTATTTAAGTTACTGCAGGCAGTTGGGTCTTCATTTTAAGTTTCAGTGAATGTTGAAGAAATGGCTGATGGCTGATGGACAACGGCGCCTTATTGTTTCAAGGGGCCTTGGCAAATTTGAATTTGGGGCCTGTACAGTGTCAGTGTTAAATTTGTTTTTTATTGCAATAAATAATAAACAATATCAATTAAAGTAATAAATATTGTGATGATATTTATTAATTAATTTTATAGCTATTCAAGAATTTTGTTGATAGTTTCATTTAAATTAATAGATAGGAATAGGTTTAGTTAGATAGTTATCGAGGTAGATAATTAATTAGATAGTGTTTTTCTTAGCTAATATTATAAATCAGTGCACAATTAATAATTAATAATGTAATAAGTTAATTAAAATTCGTAATTACAATGAAAACCTGAAATATGACGTACAAGAACGTACTACATTTCATCGAAAGCGGAAAATTATCAGGATAATGAAATCGCATTAAATTTAGTATTGGACATTTGAATTTGTGAGAATTTGAAAAGAGTAAATTAGTAATTATACATTATTGAATGATTACCATGTCAACGATTATGAATTGTCGAACGACGCTGTAAATTTCAAGTTCTGAAGAACGACAAACGAATAATAAATAATAGAAAAGTGACAGTCTGGTCGCTGTTTATAAATATGACTGATGATACCAGACGCCTGAGTTTACATTCGTTCCCGGTAAAGCTCACGTCTCAATGCGCAAGAAACGGGATATAGTTTAGAAACAAACAGTGCCGTTACGCCGATAATGCTTTCCGTTGTGGAAAGTAACAAAGAAAAGTGTTAGAAGTGTATGTGTGTACGAACACATAAACAAACTATTAAAAAAAAAGAAATCATTTCGCATCCGATCATATCTCCATATCTAAGCGATAATTAGGGAAACCAAATTAAAAACAATTAGTTTCAATACACCGATATTTTTTTCCATTAGTGAAATAGCCCAAACAGTTAGTGCAACGAACAATTTTGTGCGTACGCGAAGGAATTAAATTCCAAAACAGCTGATATATTCGAAGAGAGGAATTTGCAAGAGCATCGACTCTGAAGAGGACTTGCAGAAAACGTCGCAGAAGAATTACAGCTGATATATTCGAAGAGAGGAATTTGCAAGAGCTTCGACTCTGAAGAGGACTTGCAGAAAACGTCGCAGAAGAATTATTGAGGACATCTTTGTGGAGAAGAATAGGTAGAGAGAATCGACGCAGGGAAGACGCGCTCAGGACAACATCATCATAAAATTTCGCAGAACGGAGGAGTGAATTTCTCCTAATTTGATAGATTGCAACAAGGAGGGCCAACTGTCAGTACAAGTTGCCATTACACATAAAGTTCCTTTGAATAGATCTAAACTGGAAATGTAGAAATATACAATTTTATTTAATTCAGATCCATTAATTGTGCAATTTAGAGTCAATAGGGAAGTTTTACTAATTAAATTAGAAGTTATAATTTGTTAGTTGTTGATTTCGTTTGTTTTCTTTTGTTTACGTGTTGCATATTGATTTTAGTGTTTTTGTATATTTGTTTACATTTCATTTTCATAATAATATATTTATTTAAATTTAATTTACCTGTCGTCTATCTAATTTATTGGAACCTACTCGAGACCCTGAGATAAAGAGCGAACCCAATATAACAGAGCATTTTGTCAAACGAGAGTGGGGTTAAATAGTAAAACATCACACTTTGGAACCCATAACGTGGGCAAATAATAATTATTATTGATAATATATAACATAGCATTTTTGGTGCCTGAACGTGAGGCTAAACCAATAGAATATCATAGTGTCGTTAGTACTGGAAGTTAAACAGGATGTCCCGGAAGGCACTTCATGTACGAACCGCACATACTAGTTTGCCATCGCAATATTTTTGCAAGTTTCGTAAAAATATGGAAGATCTAAGAAATTATTTGCTATAGACCTCCAGGACTAATACATCGCCGGGAATGTAATATTCCAGTATATACTGTTATTTCTCCTTTACATAGCAACCGTCAACACTAAACAAATCATACATTTATTTGTATGATTGTATGACTTATTGTAGGACGATGGCAGAAAAAAAATCGTTAGCAAAAAAAACCAACAATTCTTAAAAGAATAATAACTAATAAAAAATAATAAAAACATATTGCATTAATGAATATATAATATAATATAATGTAATAAATACAGAGTGCCCCACGCAAGTCGTTGCTTAAGATTTAATTCGTTCCTGATTTAATAAAAAAATAAGTTTAATTTAATTTAATAGTTTCAGTTTCTATTTCATTCATAAGAGAAATTATTTATTTATTTATTTATTCCTTTGCCTATCTACCTTTCGATGTAAGGCCTACATTACTAATTTTTAATGTATTCTCTCCACTTCCTCCTATCTTTTCTTAATTCTTTATTTCTTCCCATGTGTTTCCTTTTCTTGTTGCCTCTTCTTTTATTGCGCTGTTCCACTCTTTTATCGGTCTTCCTCTCTATTTTCTTAGTGTCTCTTTATTCTCTAATTCGTCTCATGTATCCATACCACCTAATTTGGCCTTCTGTTATTTTTTTTGTATTGGTTTTATTTTTAAGTTTTTCCTGTGCGTCTCGTTTCTTATCCTGTCTCTTCTAGGAAAATGCAATCAACTTTATATAAAACGTTTTAAAAACGCAAAATTATAAAATTATATTATTAAATCTCGAATATCTCAGAAACGATTTAATTGGATGTTCAAGAAGGATACCTTTTTATGACAAGCAAGCTAATTCACCGAAAAATGGTATATGATTTTAAAAAATCCTAACCTCCAAGTTTTTATGTAGCTATAAACATAGAAGAACCTCTGTTTCTATAGAACTGTGTTTACACAGTTGTTGTGTATTGTAATTATTTGTGAATATGTGTATTGATAGTAGGTGACTCGTTGCAAAATATCAAAGTCTACTCTAGTAGAAATGTTAATAAGAAAACTGATTAACACTTTAAGATCCTACATATTGGATACAAAAGCGATTAGAAAAAAAATACATATTCACTTAATTTTGCCTTCCTTAGCATGCTCCTAAATTTATGCCACGATGTTGTGGGACACCTTGTATTTGCATAACAAGCATATTCTTAATTCTGTAGCATTTGATCCGAAATTGTCATAATTTTGTACTTACGAAACTATTAGGAAAACAACGAATAATAGATTTGCAAATTTAGGAAAGTTAAGAAAAATAGATTAAACTTTGACAGATTAAACTTTGAGTGGTCACTTTTTATTTTTGATAGTTTTTCAGCTTATTTATTAAGTTTTTGAATTCCATAATGACAATAATTTATAACTAAAACAAACTTTTGAGGTTGCAATGAACATTAGAAGAAAAAAATCGAAGTTAATGACTAAAGCAAATCGAATATTTGATGTGAAAATCAATGAACAAAAATGTATTCGTTTTCATTCCTGAATAATTGGTCAAAACATTAAATCTTTCAAAATACTTCCTCTATCCCAAATATATATTTCTCTAAAATTCATGGATTATCGAGTCTTTGACGAAATAATGAGTTTTAACCAGTTTAATGTAATCTAGATTCATTGTTCCTAATTGAGTCTTAGATGGCTACACATATACAAATTCAGGCTGCATCGGGCAGGTCATTACAGGCTTCCGGTTAGAAAATGTGAAAATTTCAGATAATCAAAATCAAAAGACACAACGACAATCATATTCATATCAAACCTAAATTTATACAAGATCACCAAAATCATACCCATCCCACAAACAAGACAAACAAAGACTGGATAAACTACGAAATAAATTTCAACAAAAACAGGACAATAGGACAATACTCGACGAATTATGTATTAAAAGACAAGACAAACGAACTACAAAACTACATCCGACAAAAACGCTTCATGAATCATATCACACTTTATAACACTCTTATCAAAACCATCACTCATAATTCACATGTATGTAATGTAATATAATATGTAATGTATAATGAAATGTAGATGTAATGTAATGTTAGACAAGGCGGAAAGACCCCATGGGGTCGATATATATATATATATATATATATATATATATATATATATATATATATACTCCTTTTAACTTTTCTGAGCTATCTCTTCCATAGTTTTGTCACAACAGGTGTACTTTTTATATATATATATATATATATATATATATATATATATATATATATATATATATATATATATATATATATATATATATATATATATATATATATATGTAGATAGAAAGGAGATAATTAAAAGCAAAGCAGTGGACCTATTTTAGGGATTTTAGAGTTCTTGTTGCAATTCAAAAACTGGCATCAAATTTAAGCGGGGTAATATTGGACAAGCAGCAAGCAAGTTTTTTGTTTCCCGTTAACTATTTTCCGAATTTGAAATAGGGCCAAGGAACAGTATTATCAGGGAATTTTTGTACGTGTCTCTTCTAAGAATAATAATCTTTAAAAGCTTTGTATACAATAATTTGGAACCAATTAAAGAGGCACATGTATACCATATTTTGGGATATTAGACTTGTATGCGTCTACATATAACTATGTTACACTTATGTGTAAATGCCAAATTGATTGATAGAGATATCATTGAGATTTATCATTGATAGAATTGATGATAGAGATTGATAGAGGTAATTGCGAGAATAGATGCATAACTGTTATGAGTGTACACGAGTCTAATCAAACAGCAACATTTTAGCTGATGGACTTTTCTCTCTGTTCTTGATACATCTTCCGCTTTTGAATAAAACAAACCTCTATAATATATAACCACTTGAAAATGACCGTAAGAAGTCGAAACTCGAGTCGTTATTTTATTGTATATGTCTATATAACAATAAACATTTTGTGGCGAAAACATAGCAAGTTGTTTCTTTATTTTTTGAACCTCTATAATGTCGTTATTAAAGCAAAATTTCAAAGTTTAGCTATAAAAGAGATTTATCAACATATTACATATTACATGTATAGTTCTGCAGGAAAAATATTGATAATGTTACAAAAATTAAAATAATGAAATAGATCCTCTAGTTTTCATGACTAGATTTCAAAATTATTACTCAAGAAAGTCGAAAATTTAATGCAAAAAATAATAAAATAATAATAAATAATACATAATAATAAAAATAATATTAATTGACACAAATATCTCCGAAAATAAAAATGTATTACGTGGTTGAAAAAATTTACTTTAAAAAATAATAGGTAATAATATTTTGCTAAATCGGAATTATTTTACTCAAAAATTGAATATGTAGAATGTACTTACAAAACTACCCAGTAAAACAGCCAGTAATTGATTTGCAAATTAATTTAAAAAACTTTTAGAGTAAAGATTCAGACACTACTTTTCGGTGACTTGAAATCTTTGGAATTCATTTTAATTCCTGCTGAATACGAACACCAACATCTAAAAATTTTCTTAGAAAACCTAAGATTATAAAAAACTGAAAGAACTACTTCTCGGTGACTTTTTCGAATTTTGATCAGCTTTAAATCAATTTTCAAACCCAGCATTTTAATCAAAACTTTGGAATTCCTTTTAATTCCTGTTGAATACGAACACCAATATCCAAAATTTTTGTTAGAAAACCTAAGGCTATGAAAAACTGAAAGAACTACTTCTCGGTGACTTTTTCGAATTTTGATCAGCTTTCAATCAATTTTCAAACCCAGCATTTCAATAAAAACTTTGAAATTCCTTTTAATTCCTGTTGAATACGAACACCAACATTCAAAAATGTTGTTAGAAAACTTAAGATTATGAAAAACTGATAGAACCACTTTTCGGTGACTTTTTCGAATTTTGATCAGCTTTCAATCAATTTTCAAACCCAGAATTTTAATCAAAACTTTGGAATTCCTTTTAGTTCCTGCTGAATACGAACACCAAAATCAAAAAAATGTTGTTAGAAAACCTAAGGTTATGAAACACTGAAAGAACTACTATTCGGTGACTTTTTCGAATGTTGATCAGCTTTCAATCAATTTTCAAACCCAGCATTTCAATAAAAACTTTGGAATCCTTTTCATTCCTGTTGAATACGAACACCAAAATCCAAAATTTTTGTTAGAGAACCTAAGGTTGTGAAACACTGAAAGAACTACTGTTCGGTGACTTTTTCGAATTTTGATTAGGTTTCAATCAATTTTCAAACACAGCATTTTAATAAAAACTTTTTAATTCTTTTTCATTCCTGTTGAATACAAACACCTCATCCAACACATCAAAAATTTTTGTTACAAAACCTAAGATTATGAAAAACTGAAAGAAGCTTTTATCTGCTGCGAGAACGCTTCTGCAGCACAAAATTGCCGATACGAGAATTAAAAAAAAGCAATTTGAAAGTTAAACTATTATTCAGTTTTTAATGAAAATTGCGAGATAGTGAATTTGAGAATTTCATTTAGTGCACAAAAAATAACTGAAGATAATGTCGAGTTCTTTATATTTTTATAACAATCGCTGTTCTTGTATGAAACTTTAATCTTAATAGTGAAGAACAAAAACCAATATGTCAAACAAAATCAAATTCATTGCCCTACTACGAGATGGTGTGGGCAATTATACATTTCTAATAATCTTAACTCGACAAAGTATAAAAATTCACCGTTAATTACAGGAGAATATCTATTTAACAGACTCGCTCTAGAATTAAAAAATCAAAAATTATTAAATTTATTTAAAAAAAAAATGGCTCCTAGAACGGTGTCTTTACAGTGTGGAGGAATTTAATAATCTATAACACTGATGTCCTTTTTTCTCTTTTTGTTTCTGATTTTTACTTCGGCTAATGAAAAATTCCGCATATCGTATGTTGTTACATGTATATTTTCTTCTTTTATTTTAATTTTGCATATTGTATTTTTATGTTTTATATTTGTATTTCTATATTATATTTTTTGAATTTTATATTTTATATTTTATATTATCATGACACATCACATGATGGCAATGGTAATGAATATGGCTACGTAAAATAAAGAATCTATGTATAGGTCTATGTCCATGTCTATGTCTATGTCATTTATGTCAATTATTGGAGTAGGTAATGCACTTTCAAATATGAAATTTTTATTGGTTTCCTGCAATATAATGTTCTGTGGGGTGCATCTAACTAGCCATAGCGGGTCCGTTAAGTATTGCAGTTGCATCTTCTTACTCACCATCTGTGCTTTCACCTGTATCGTATGTATGAGGGAAAGTAACTCAATCCGTTAATACGAGTATTATCATAGAACATGTTATTGAATCAATTATAAAAAAAGTCCGTGAAGTTAGCCCCCCCCCCCCCACCCAACTTTTTATTAATAATTTTTGTTATGCCAATATTTAGTGCTTAATTAGTGCTTATTTGTGAACTCAGAATTTGTGCTTCTTTAGTTTAGCCGCAATTTATATGTTTGTTCGGGAGGGGCTAACTTCACGCAGCCACCCCACCCCCCTCAACATAGAAATTTTGATTTTTGTTCTAATATTTCGTGCTTAATTAGTGCTAATTTGTGCCGTGAATTTTAGAATTTGTGCCTAATTAATAGAAGAGTTATTCATGTGTAACCAAACCGCTCCAGCCCCCCCCCCCCCCCACACTATGAATTATCCATGTTTTTATGCCAATATTTAGTGCTTAATTAGTGCTAATTTGTGCCGTTAATTTCAGAATTTGTGCCTAATTAATAAATGAGTTATTCATGTCTAACCAAACCGCTCCAGCCCCCCCCCCCCCCCAACTAAGAATTTTTCAATTTTTTATGCCAATATTTAGTGCTTAATTAGTGCCAATTTGCGCCGTTAATTTCAGAATTTGTGCGTAATTAATAAAAAGTTATTCATGCCTAACCAAACCGCTCCAGCCCCACCACTATGATTTTTCCATTTTTTTTATTAAAAAACTTAAGCCGTTAAAACTTAAATTTTGACAATTAGTCATTCAAAAATGTCATTAGTTAAGAGCCCACTTAAATTAAGTGTATTTCATTTTTTTTAATGGAATTAGAAACCATATTCCCAAAATAAGTAGTTTTGAAATATTTCGAAAATTCGAATTTCTGCATCATGTAATTTCGCCTATGCTATTTATACATGCATTATAGTTTGCGAGATATGCTTATTTTTCGTTCATGTTTGAAAAACTTTTTTACGATATTAATTTCTCTAACTCTCTAAAAACTCTAATAATTAAATATAACTATTACAAATTTCTATAATAATATAAATTTAATACAAATAATTTTTTTATAAAAAAAAATCATTCGTGATTGTCTAAAAACCTTATTAGCTCCTAGCAGATGTACCGAGTGATTTCTATTTACTTGGAAAATGTTGTTTTTTAAAATGATGAAAATCGAAAGTTCGAAGTTTCGGAAATTAAGCGAAATTTAAATGAGATTTGTTTATTGCTGGTTGGTTTTAAATTACTGAATTATTTGAAAGTCATAAGGTTTTTTGTTATCTGTAACTTTTGCAACAATTGAAATTTAGTTTTGGTAAGTGAAATTTAAAAAAAATGATTTTTTTTAATTAGTTACAAAAAAAAAACTTATGAACTCTAAATGATTCAGAAATTGAAAACTAACACGCAATAAAAAACTCTCATTGATATCTCTCGTGATTTCCGTAAATTATCACATTTCGATTTTCATCATTTTTAAAAACAAAATTTTCTTAGTAAGTAAAAATCACTCGGTACATCGATAGGGGCTAATAAGGTTTTTAGACAAACACAAATTAATGTCGTAAAAAAGCTGTTTGAAAAATGTATAATAAAAAGTTCCCCATATCATGCCGACTTTTGGCGGTCACTGTATATTTTTAAATGAATCACGGATTACGCCGAAAATCAAAATATCAGTTGTTTGATTCATTTAATCACAAATAACAGTTGAAATACGGAAAATCTCACATAGTTTTCCTCGGGTTCGGTTTATTTTGTTCTCGGAAAATCGAAAATATGAATTGGTGATTTTTTACAGAAATTCAATTCTTAGCAACTTTGGTTTGACCTTTTTTTTTTAAATGCATTCTTTTGAGATGTTTGTGAAGTTTTTGGCTGAAAAACGCGCGGGGGGTGGGGGGGTGCGTAAAGTTAAAATTGCGGCTGTTTAGCCGCAATTAATAAAAAAATAGAAATTCTGGGATAAGCGGCACAAATTAGCACTAATTAAGCATTTTATAAATCCAAAGTCAGGAGGGTGGGGGGCTAACTTCACGGACCTCTCTTTAGGCCTAAATTGTTTTGGTAAATTACATATTTATATTAGTCATCTGACAGTTTTATACAAGTTTTTGAAGACGAAAAACTGTAATCGAAAATAAAACTGGCCAAGTAACGGAATTGGAAATTCCAATTACTAATACCATTACAGCAATGGTACTTAGAAATCCATAACGTAAAGAGTTGCGTAAAGTGAATATAACAACGAGCATTTCGATCTTCTGTACAAAACGGTTCGATGGGCACTCAGCTTTAAGGACTCATATGATTAGTTGAACAAACACTGCTTTGATATTCTCCAGCATCTTCGGATCTACATATTTATGCGAGCATCGTTTTCTAACATGAATCCCATTAAAAGTAAAATGAGAAATTAAATTAATGATGCGAACATAAATTATAAATGAAGCCTGGTTACATATACATACTATGCTACGCTCTTCGTACGTGTTTTGTAAGGGTGTTGTTCTATATGTAAAATATAGCATAAGACAAGTGTTGGAACAAACAATATAAATGCGTTTGTATAAATTATCTTTATACAAGTTTTTTTAATTTGTGTGGACGCGCAAATTGATTTTATTTAAAGTTTTGTGGACGAACTACGTCCACGACGTAGTGGACGAACTACGGACTGTTCAAAAGCAGTGAATTTTAAGACAAAATATTAGGTATGAAGTACATATCTATTACCTACATTATTTCCATGCCTTTAACATTAACATTTTGTTGAAAATACCCAGAATGTATAAGAGTAGCTGGAAACGAGTGTGAAAGAGAGTCGTATGCGAGTCAATACAAAACTGACGAAACACAGAAGATTGGTAGTGCCTGATGTAACAATGTTTGATGTTTTTTTTTCATTTGATAAGCCGATCTTGGCCAAGTATCTTCTGTAACAATGGATGCATTAAGACATTCCAAGTAATGAAGTTTCAATCAAATCTGGTGTTATTATTTCGAAGTCATTTTTAAAGTTACTCAACTTTATTACAATATTGTAAGTTTCAAACTATAGTACCGTTTTAACAATTTAAATTTCATAATTTTCTGTTATATTATAATATTAATAGTAATATAATTTGATAAGTAGGTAGTCATTTTCATTTCATTTCAGTTTGTTTAGAAATTTCAGTAGAATCAGTCCTTTTTTTCCTGCAGCCTGCAGACCACCTTGATTGTAATAGTTCTTTATTGTGTACGAAAAGGCTATTAAGAGATGTTTTAGACTAAATTGAACTTTGTTTCAATTCTGCTAGGCAAAATACCATGAAAAACCATGACATCAGAACATTTTTCAAGTTTGGAAGTAAAGAGCCATAGAACACTGACGATTTGTCGACAGTTAAGGATTCAGAAGTTAACATAGAGGCAAAAGAAAGCTCTTCATCACCAATTACCCCAACTTTGGAACCGTTTCCGAGTACGTCAGCGTATTGGAATATTGAAGAGACAGAATACCAAAAACTGACAAAATACTTCCACAATATCAATTTTGCCGACTACTTCAGCAGTTGGGAAATGTGAAGAATTAGATTTAGGAACACTCGACTCGGGTCCGTCACAGCCAGTAATCGAGTTCCCCAAAACAGACTTTAAAACACAACGTCGATCTTTCAAGCCAAATTCTATCAAGACTACAAATGGTTGGAATACAGTATTAAAAATGATAAAATTTACTGTTATTATTGTCGGCACTTTGGTCATACATTACAAAGCCAAAATGAGATTTTTTTTAAATCGGAATATTGTAAATGGAAAAAGAGTGCAGAAGACTTATTGAAGCATGAAAAATCTCATAATCATCGTAATGCTGTCGAAAAGCACATCATGTACCGGGCATCTCGACAGCATGCAAATGTTCAAGAGATGTTGGTAAGTCAGCATAACTCTGAAATTCAAGCCATCAGGGAATACATTATACAAATTATTGGTATTATTTTATTTCTAAGCAAACAGGCTATTGCATTCAGAGGTCATCGTGAAGACGAAACTTCTGATAACAATGGAAATTTTCTAGAGTTATGCAACTTGGTCGCAAAATATGATGAAAAATTCGCGAGTGATTTAAAGACAAAGTCTCACTTAAGTCATGATATCCAAAACGGACTAATCTGTGTGGCATCCGATATTATAATGCGCAAAGTAATTCAGGAAATTGAAGAATGTGGATTATTTTCACTCATGATTGACGAAGATCGATGTTACAAAAGCAAATAAATGTCCATTGTAGTTCGATATGCCAAAGGATTAGAAATAGAAGAACGTTTTTTAGGTTTTGTAGACTGCTCTGGTCTCAGAGATGCATCTGGTCTTTATTCTATAATAATTAAACGTCTGAATACTTTACAACTAAGTGTTCCAATTATAGCTCAATCGTACGATGGTGCTAGTGTCATGGCTGGAAAAAATGAAGGACTTCAAGCGAAAATAAGAGCTACCAATTCGCAAGCAATTTACAGACATTGTTTGGCGCACAGAGTGGATTTAATTATAGTTGATACGTGCAAATCAGTATCAGGATGATCACGTTTATTTAATGTTATTGAGACTTTACATACCCATTTTTCGAAACCCAGGAATAATGAACAATTCGAAGAGGTACATAATAAGCTAGGATTAAAACTAAAAGAAATTCAAAACCTTAGCACAACTAGATCGAGTTGCAGGTTCAAAAATTGTGACAATATAATTAAAAACTATAATGCTGTAAAGCAGGGGTCTCCAAACTACGGCCCGAGGGCCACATCCGGCCCGCGTACAGATTTTGTCCGGCCCGCGGAGACCTAGCATACTTTAAAACTCCTTTTAGAGAACATATTTTTTATAGCAAATTAAATTTAGTTTACTGAAGTATTCTAATTTTATGTTGAATAATTATTAATATGACATCTACATTGATATGGTTATGGGCTAACTACTCATAACATTGTTGTAGGCTTATTGTTATTGTTTTTGTGATAAGTTGGATAAAGAAACACAGAATTGTAATGAGTAAAGACATGTATAATATGCAGAAAATTTAACTTCAGTATATAATAACTAACAAATTATGTAAATGAATCCAACTAACATTTTATACATTTTAAATAAAAACATAACTTATAACAAGCATAATGACATGAAATACTAATGAGATTTATGTAATTGAGATTTTCCACTGACAATAGTTTGTAGTTGTGGACTAATTTTACTTGTACCAATTATTAAAAGAGTTTTAAGATGCTCATCAGTTAATTTAGATCTGTAAACATTTTTTGTGTACTTCATTTTGGAGAAGGTCACACAAATAAGTAGTACCAAAAACAGAAAACAGCCCACGAGCAAATTTATATGCAAATTATCAAATTGTGTCAGTGGAAGACTTATAAAATTTCAACAAAGATGAGTTTTGATATGTGTTCTTAATTATATTCACTGCACTGTAGATCAATCATTTCCATTTGAAGTTCCGGGGCTAGGGTTTCAATGTCAGTACCAAAAGGATTCTGAAAAATCTTAATTTGATTCGCAATGGCATCAAAGTCCGAGAAACGAGTATCAAAATTTATTTTCAAAGCACTCAAAGTTTCGATTGCAAAATCGATAGGAAACTCAGTCTCAGTGATGTGGCTGAATATTTCACATGTTTTAAAATGTGAAAAACATTTACTTCGTAGTTGTGATTGAAACAGTATCAATTTCTTCCGGAATGATTTGATATTAATGTATAAATCAGGAATATGCTGGTTTTCTCCTTGCAATCTCAAATTCAGTTTGTTCACATGTTTTGTCAAATCAACATAGAATGCTAACTTCCACAGCCATGCGTTGTTTTGTAATTCAGTAAGAGGGCGATGCTTTTCATTCAAAAAAAATTCGATCACTGCTCGAAGTTCAAAAAAGCGCTGAAGGACTTTCCCACAACTAAGCCAACGTACGGCAGTATGATAAGGTAAGTCATTTTCTCCAATCTCATCAATAAATTGTCGGAATTGTCGGTGATTCAGCCCAAAAGATCTGATAAAATTAACAGTTGATATGACTGGTTTCAGAACTTCATTCATATCCAAACATTTTCCGCACAAAGACTGTTGATGAATGATACAATGTAAGATTAATGGTTTTGAACCACCGTCATTTTCTACAGCCTTTGACACAAGAGCGACCACTCCTTTATCTTTCCCACTCATGTTTTTGCCTCCATCAGTTGTAATACATTTCAAGTTTTTCCATCGAAGGTTCTTTTGATTAATGGCCATTTCAACTCCTTTAAAAATATCTGTACCAGTAGTTGTGCCATGAATACTATACATATCAAGAAGTTCTTCATGCACTTTATAGCTTTTATCTACTCCTCGAATATAAATCAATACCTGAGCAGTATCTGACACATCCGTTGACTCATCCAAGGCCAAAGAAAACCACTCAACATGTCCATTTTTGTCGAACAGTTGAGAGGATATATTTTCAGCGATGTTTTCTACCCTTCGAGCCACAGTGTTTGCTGACATACTGACAGTTTTTAATAAATTTACCTTTTCAGGGCACATTTCTTCGGCTGCTGCAATTATGCATTCTTTGATCATTTCTCCATCGGTGAATGGTTTTCCACGTTTTGCAATTTCAAGAGCCACACGAAAGCTAACCGTAGGCTTCCTGAACGAAAATTTGCTGGTAATTCAAAACTACAGTACGTTGATATGATGAGCTACCTAAGGCTTGGCCCTTGGGTCTTAGTGGAGGAGTCAGTGTGGCCCTCGGGCAAAAAAGTTTGGAGACCACTGCTGTAAAGCAATCTCTAGAGCACGAAATATCAGACGCAAAGGACAGTGATTCAGTGGATGCCATGGGAATACTTACATGTATAAGTAAAGCCGAATTTGTGGTTTCTCTTTTTGTATCATCTTATTCTGAGCACGATGAACCCTTTCAGCTTAGCATTTCAGAATCCAAATTCTATATTGGGCAGGGCAAGTGAAGAAATTAAATCCACCATTTCAGCATTAGAAGAAGATCGAGAGAATTTCACAGTTTTGAGGTCAAAGATTATAAAATACGCTGAACAATTTGACATATCTCTCGAACCAGTGGGAATGTGCAAGAAACGACGATTGCCACAAAGGTTATCTGACGCATGTTATTGAAACTTCTATAGGACACGAGAATCAAGTTCGGGGTGCGACATTAGAAGATCATTGGAGGGTAGTTGTTTATCTGCCCGTTATGGATTCTATCATAACGCATTTTAATGTAAGATTTGGCGATCTCAAGTTTGCCAAAAGTGTTAACAGTTTTATGAATCTGTCATATGAAGGCGGCAAAGCCTTCATAGAACATTATTCAGAATTGTTTAAAATAGATTTAGATCTTCTCCAAGCCGAAATGAAAATAACCAAAGAAATGATTAAAAACGAGCCAAATAGCGCGCAAACTATATTAAAAAAATATGTTAAATATAGCATTCAGCCCAATTTCTTTAAATTGTTACAAGTTGCTATATCCCTTCCTATAAGTTCTGCAGGTTGCGAACGCAGTTTTTCAGCCATGACGAGAATAAAGACCAGGCTGCATAGGCGCCGACTTTTCAGAATCTCGAGGGGGGCAAAAAGTAAAGTCAGTTATTTGGTCATTTAGAAAAATAAGTTGATTTATTTGGCAAATAAAGTGGCAATTCTTAAAACTAATAATGAAAAAGAAAAATTCTTAAAACCCTATTATAAACCTATAATATAAATTAAATTATAAATTAGATAACATAAAATATATTAAAATTTATCATTCCCGAGAAAATTTTGTCTCACAGTTGCCCGCGAAATAAACTCGTTGGCAATGTCGTCAATATTTATTGAGTGTGATAGATCTCGGTGAATATTTAAAAGTTAAGTGTGATTTAACCTTTCCTGTCCCATTGTCGATGTTAAATAGGATTTTATACGTCGAAGACTAGAGAACGGTTTTTCAGCCGTACATGTTGTCGCAGGTATGGTTAAAAATATCTTAACAAATTTATGAATTTCCGGCAACATTTCTATGATATGTTGACTTTTTAGTAATGTACATACATCAGTAATTGAATATAATTTCACTGCTTCAGTCAAAGCCAAATCTAGAAGCATGTCCTTGTGAACGTTTAATAGCTCTACATTAAAATCTTCTCTATAAAATGTGCAAAAATCATTATCAACTTTTTTTTAAAATAAACTGTTCCATGTATATCAAATGTTGTATAGACGCAGTTTCGAAGCGATCATCCAGGCTTACAATGACCTTATCATCAACTTCATAGAAAATTTGTTAATAAAAATCGAACGCATTTAAAAATGAATGCCCTAAGGAACCATCATTTAATGGCTTAGGTGAAACTCGTTGCCTTGGTAACTTGTTATCTATTAATTTTAATGATTTGGCTGTCACTTATGCATCTTTCCATAAGGCTTCATAACCAGTGTCTCTCATTTTTCTTACAATACTCTTCACAGCATCTATTTTCAATTTTGCTTGCTGAATGTTCAGGGACGGTTTCCGCAGTTCTGTATTCAAAATTTCTTTTTTTTCAAATATCTTGATAACTATTTTTAAATAAAATAAAGATTTTTGTTGCAGTAGATTTTTTAAATATCCATTGGCCTTTGCACCAGCTTCAGTCTTATCACTATCAGAGACATTTTGTAGAAAGTCGATTAATGTTTGGTAATTATCAACAATGCATTTTAGTGAAGATACCCGCATGCACCATCTTGTTGGACAAAATGGACGCAGAGAACTTGACTCCTATTCTGTATTTAATTTTAATCTCTTAAATATTTCGATTCGTTTCGGCGATTTATTAACAAAATGTATGAGGTCTTTCATAATGCTTAAGAAATTTCGTATTTCCAAAATTTCTTGCATACCATCTTGTACTACCAAATTTAATGTATGCGCCATGCAGTGGGCAAAAACGGCTCTATTTTCGGACTGTCGAATTCTTGCTTGCAATTCACTTTTAATTCCACTTACATTCCTTGCACCATCATAACACTGTCCTCTGCAGTTTGCAATTGGTAATTCTAGCCTTATCAATACATCATTTATACCCGAATACAACGTTTCTGAATTCGCGAAAGGTGTCTCATAAAATCCAATGAAATATTCATAGATTTCTAAATTACTATCTATAATTCTCAAGCATATTGACAGTTTTGATGAAATATCGGTTGTGTCGTCACTTAGAATAGCAAAATAAGTTGCTTCTTTTATAACATGAACTATCATGGAAATAACTTTATTTCCACCTTCTTAGTAAATGACATTTTATAGGGTTATTTTGTTGTAGAAAAGCAGACAGATTGAAAACTAATTCATATTTTATTAGAAACACTTTAAAACTATAATGGATCGGGCTTATAATTTATACACATTTATTCATTTTCGAAATTCATTTGTACATTTTCGGCAACCATTTTCTGGTTGTTACTTTCAATTTCCATGTTCACGTTTTTGTTAGAAACAGAAAAAGCTGAAGTCGTGACTGCAGTCAATGGTGCTTCGTTTTCTTTATTAAAACCCTTCTGATTGCCAGATTGAACCATTTTTGATTTTTTTCTTTTTTTACACGTAGATTCAGCAATATAATTTACATTACCATAACTACATCTAGCTACAAATTACCCAACGCCTCCGTATAATAAATGTCAAGCAATTTATTTAAAAATAGTCAAATGAAGGTGGAAATAAAAGTTTGTACGTGACACGCTTTGCAATTAATCTTTACTAGGCTCACTGGATTATGGGATTCGCTCCTACGTCGCTCGCCCCACAAACTTCCACCTCGCCCATAAACATTACTTTATTTAATTATAGACAATATTTTAGTAAAAACATCGTGAGAGCACCATTTATAATTGGTACGATTCTACCAACTATTCAATTCAGGAACATTTTCAGAACGCAGTTTTAGAAAAACTTTGAAATTGGAAGTTTCATCGATATGGCTTCTAATGCTAATCCCTGTACTGCGAAAAATTCCAAGGTAGATTTTTTCCTAGGTAGAAGCAACTCGTGATTGAATCAAATCATTTCATTCCGTTTCGTGAGCGATATTTTATCGTGAATATTTTTCCCTGTGGTAAATGAATTGTACCTTTCCACAGCGGATTTGTGTAAAAAAGAAATTTAATGTATTTGAAATTTTTCCAACGCCTTTTTCCAATTAGAAAATCCGTCATTCACAAACGCATTTATTGATGCTTTATCATGTCTATTCATGGTATTACGTAGAATGTCCACTTCATCACAAAAAATACCTTGTATCTTCCTGGATTATATTCGATCCACTTATATTTATTTTCCCATTTAAGGAGAAACTGCCTTTTTCCATAACTGCTAGATGGACACTCGGCTGTAGTGTCTAGACCATTTGATGTCATTGGGGATTCTTCTCTAGCTAGTACATCTTCAGAACCGTCTGAAGGTTTCCCCTTTCTGACACTGTGCGCCATTCAGGTTAAAATTCACCCACAAATAGTGTGCCCTGCCAAAATTACCAAGGGGGGCGGTGAGTACCAAGGTTGGAACTTCTCAAGGGGGGGCATCTGCCCCGCTGCCGCCCTGTAGTCGGCGCCTATGCCTGGCTGAGTACTAGCATGAGCCAGAAGAAATTTCATAACCTGTCTGTTTTGCATATTGAAAAGAACCTAACAAAAAAAAATCATCCAAAAGAAATTTTGAATCTTTTTGCGAAGAAAAAGAGGAAAATTCAACTCGTATAATTAATAAGATTTTGCCAAATGTACATTTTTATATTATATACAGGGTCCGTCATTTCACCTCCCGTCTTCTGTATCTCAGTTACTAATTGAGTTAGGATTTTGATATTTTGCAGACTTTACTTGCATTCTATGGCGTATTTTAGGAAAATATTTTTGATTATACAGGGTGTCCCAAAAAAGTGTGACGTCATGATGATGTGTATTTTTCAATTTCATGGTATATTTTGTGTTGTTTATTTGGGTGCCCTTTATGGATGCCTACATACCTATGAAATTTTATTAAAATCGGTTCAGTGATTTTAGCACAAAAAAATAAAAACTGAAAAAAATCAGTTTTGCATCATTGGTTAAGAAAATTAATAAGAGATAAAAATATGCCTTGTTAATAAAACCCTACAAGGTACTCATTAAATAAGGTCTGATAGTTGCGTTAACCAAGTTTTTTTGATATGCTTTATACAGAGTGCCCAAAATTTAGTGTCAAACTTTTCAAACTTTAAAGCACTTTATTTTCCTTATTTTAAATTGGAGCCCCTGTATATTTTTATGTCATTCCATGTGGAATTTAAAGACAAACATTTTTCCTAATTACAACTCTATCGCAATTCCTAACACATTGAAAGTTATGTGCAGAAAACTCGATTTATCAACTATTCCAATAGCCATTTTAATGAATAAAATTTGAAGGTGACTTTGAAAAACAATTTATTGACATAACATGTTTTGTAGTTACAATTAATATCTCGAAACTATGAAAGGCTTCACAGATCTTCGTCTAAACCTATTACACATCGTAAAAGTATTAAGTTTTGTATAAAAAATAGTTTTAGTAATACAATTTCATAAAAACATAACATAACTGTGCATTTCTAAAATTAATTAATTGCTAGAACTTATGTTCTATATGTCTTCCGCCCTCTTGAAGTCACAAACGAAGAGGAGTATGAAATGACATTGCCACTCTTCGTAACAGGTTGAATGTAATATTTTGAAATGCGAATATGAAAGTCATATCCACATTTGTAAATATAGGTCATAATATTTGTCATATTATGAATATCATATTTTCCATGACAAAAAGTATTTTGCTATCTTGGATATAAAGACCTTAGCTAAAAAAGTTTTAAACTTTTATATTACTACAGTCAACAATGGCTCTTGTCACTTTGTTAAACTTTAATGTCAATAAATTGTTTTTCCAATCCACCTTCGATTTTGATTAGTTAAAATGGCCATTGGAATTGTTGATAAAACGAGTTTTCTGCAAATATCTTTGAATGTGTTAGGAATTGAGATAGGGTTGTAATTAGGAAAAATGTTTGTCTTTTAATTCCGCATGGAATTACATAAAAATATACTGGGGTTCCAATTTAAAATAAGAAAAATAACGTGCTTTAAATTTTGAAAAGTTTGACACTAAATTTTGGACACTCTGTATAGTGCATATCAATAAAACTTGGTTAACGCAACTGTCAGACCTTATTTAATGAGTACCTTGTATGGTTTTATTAACGAGGCACTATTTTTATCAATTATTAATTTTCTTAACCAATGGTGCAAAAATGTTTTTTTTCAGTTTTTATTTTTTTGTGCTAATGTCACTAACCCGATTTCAATAAAAAATTATGGGTATGTAGGCATCTATAAAAGGCACCCAAATAAGTGACAAAAAATATACGTTGCAATCTAAAAATATATATCATGATGACGTCACACTTTTTTGGGACACCTTGTATAATCAAAAATATTTTCCTGAAATACACCCTAGAAAGCAACTGAGGTCTGCAAAATATCAAAATCCTAACTCAATTAGTAACTGAGCTATTGAAGACGGGAGGTGAAATGACGGACCCTGTATAGTGCATACATTGTATAATAACAGATTATAAATAATTGTATCCAATAATGTTTCCTTTTCTTTAATTTTAATAAAGCATATAGTTTCGCAAGTATTTTTGACAGTCGATCCAGGGTTATAACCTCAATTGACAAAATATTAATTTATTTTCAAATTAATTCTAGTCTATAGCCCCTCCCAAATAAAAATCGTTTCGCCGCCACTGCGTTAAGTACTTTTTTTATCCAAAACTAAGTTATACTTTTTGAGTCAATAAAGAAAGTCATTAAATTCAAAATTGATGTTTAATTGTTGCTGCAAAATCTTATAAAGTGAATAATTACACTTAATCCATAAATATGTGTCTTTATTTTATTAATTTTATTGTTACTAACACACGCATTACCTCTAAAAGAAGTTCGAGTTGTCACGATAATGATTTAATATCAAACATAACGTAAAGAAGTACTGCCATTATACGATCACACAAAATAAAAGTAAAATAGATAAATGACGAGCCAAAACAAATATCATAAATTATAAGAATTTATGATTATAAGTAAAATATACCTAATTATTCGAAACCGAAGTCTTACAAGTTTGTTGTTAAATTACTTTAAATTGTAAAAACATATTTATGCCAGTCGATTTTTTTTAAATTGTTGTAGGGGTTTGGCACTTCTGACGCGAAAGCATAGTTTGCCTACCCCTGGTCTAGTTGAATTGATACGAACACGGATTTTCACTTCGGAACTGAACCCCTTCGTAGAGACCATTCCTCCGTGCGTTAAGGAAAGCCCTGTGAATACAAATAAGTAGCATCAACGTTGACAACTTTTTTTTTATGTAATTGTCGTTTATCTTGGAATTAAACAAACCTTTTTATATTTTTCGAGTGTCTCTCGCGAGCCTTTATTTTCGTGTAGCGGCGTGTACTTTAAGTGAATGTTAAGTACTATCCCACACATGAAAACGAATATCAAATGCAGTGAGTACGTGAATAGGTTCTTTGAACTTTAGTACATTTCGTAACGACCACGAGGCTCATAACTTCAGCCCGATTGTGGCTCTGGCTGAATTTTGTTTCTTCACACTCTCGCACACACTCGCCGGGGTCAATGCATTTTTGGTGACAAGACGTGCTTTTTTCCAGTTCGGCTTCAGATTCGTTTTCGGCGCAAATATTTATAAACACAGCCGCATGAAGAGTTTCAGTTACAGCGAACTGCGCACGACAATCGACCTTAATGTGATATAATTACGATTTTGGCAGTGCACCTTGGCGCAGATATACATTCACCCTTATTTGATTAATAAGAAATAATTAAACTCCCCCAAGCTTCTGCGCAACCTGGCCACGCGTATGTAATTTTTGTCATCAACAATTTTTATAAAGATGGGCCAGATCTTCGGTAGCCCCTTGATCGGCATGAATTTCTTCGGTGCTCCTTTGTGCTGAGATAATATCCGTGGTGAGACAGGTTTTACGCGCTATTGTCTAAAGCTTGAGCTAGTGCAGGAGGGTGCTGCCTGAGCAGCAGGGCAATATTTTGGCAGCATCGATCGGTTGTGGGGGACCTCAGGCCGATGACCCGAAACTCCGCACGTGTACGAGTGGTCCACGTGCCGAACCCGGCTGCGCTTACCCTAGTTTCGGTCGAATCTCCCAGTACGGCCGCATCAGAAGCACTGTTGTCCTGTGCTCATCTTGAACTCATGTAACCTCTCCATACGTAGCCAAGGAAAAAGCATTGAGGCCAGGACGGCCACCAATTATGTAAAGGCTGCCGTCGGTTTACAATTGATTTTGATCGATTTTTTCGTGGATTCGAAATATAACTGATGCGAAACCATTCGCCCAAATTTTATTATAAATTTTGATATTTTATTTATTTATTTAATCATTTCCCTTTCTACCATTGTTGCTGTAGGGTTTTGCAGTTTATTGCTTCTTCATGTAGGTTTATCTCCATTTTCTTCTATCTTGTGTGAGTTGTTTGATTCTTTCCCATGTTAATCCTCTTTTTCCTGCCTGCTCTCCGATTCTGTCGTTCCAGGTTTTTCTTGGTCTTCCCTTATATGATTTCCCCGTAGGTCTTGTCTCATACACTCTTTTTGTCTGTCTGTTATCGTTGATTCGGCAAACATGCCCGAACCATCTCATTTGACCTTCTGTGATTGTATCATTTATGTCTGTTATTTGTAAGTTTTGTCTAGGTATGTCATTTCGTATTTTGTCTTTTTTGTTTTATTTTCAATTTTTCATAGAAAGCGCATGTCTACCGCATTGATTCTAGATTTGTCTGTTTCGTTTAATGTCCAGAGTTCGCTGCTGTAGGTTAACGTTGGTCTCACTACCCTTTTCACTATTTCGGTCTTTGTTTCTTTAGGTATTTCTTCGTTTCCTAGGAAAGAAGTTTTTAGTGCATTAAATATTCTTCCGGTTTTGCCTATTCTATCGTTTATTTTCTTTCTATATCTTCCCATTGCTTTCTATTACTGATCCTGACTATTTGAAGCTTGCCACTTGTTCTATTTGTTTACCTTGTATCATTATTCTGTGGTTTGTGCTCTCCTTTGCTATGACCATAGTTTTGGTTTTACCTGTGTTTATTTTCATGTTAATCTTTGTCAACTCACTATCCAGTACTTCCATGTTGAATTGCAGGTTCTCTTCTGTCTCCGCTATTATGGCCATATCGTCCGCAAAGAGCATTTTACATATCTGGGTCTCTTCCATTTTCCAGTATCCTACCCTCATGTTCTTCATCTTTTTCTTTGCGTCTTTTATGACACCGTCGAGCACTAGTATGAATAAGAGTGGGCTTAATATACATCCTTGCATTACTCCTATATTTGTTTTGAATTCTGCTGATTCTTCGTTATTCGTTCTAACTGTGTTTTTGTTATTTTTGTACATTGTTTTTATGAGCTCTATTGTTTTTGTGTCAATTCCTCTCTTTTTCAGTTCCTTCCATATATCTTCTCTTTTTACCCTATTGAAGGCCTTTTCTAGGCCTATGAAGCATATATGGATGAATCTTTTCTTATTTATCATTTTTTCGCTTAGTTGTCTTATTGTGAATATAAGATCGTGCGTGCTTCTGCCCCTTCTGAATCCGCTTTGGGTGTCTTCTATCGTTTCTTCTAGTTGTTCTCTTACTCGCTTTTCTATTATTCTCGTCATTATTTTCCCCGCTAAGCTTGTTAGCGCTATACCCCTGTAGTTCTTGCATTTTCTCTTGTCTTACTTTTATATATTGGTAATATTACTCCGGTGCTCCAATCTTTAGGTACATCTCCGCTCTTTATTACTTCATTTATCAGTTCTGTTAATTGTTATGTTCCTTGCTTTCCCATATACTTTAGCATTTCCTGGGTGATGTTGTCTTTTCCGGGCGCTTTTCCTCCTTTTAGTTTCTTTGCTGCTTCTTCTACTTCTGTTATTGTTATGTTTTATATTTTACTTTCAGCCTTTTCTTCTCTTTGTTCTTCTGATGTGCCTTCTTCTGCTGTCTTTTCCTCTGATTTTGTCAATTCCTCGAAGTATTCCCTCCATCTTTGCATTATTTCATCTTCTTGCATTATTATGTTTCCTTCCTTATCTTTTATGTTCATCATATTATGTTCTTTCATTTGTTTCAATCGTTTTATTGTTCCGTAGAACAATTTTTGGTTTTCTCTGAAGTTTTCTTGTATCTGTTTCCCAAATCTTTTCCATGATTCTTCCTTCGCTTTGCTTACTTCTATCTTCACTTTATTTCTCGCTTCCTTATATTCTTCATAGTCTTTTGCATTTTTTGTGCTGAGGCATGTCTTCCATTTATTTTTCTTGTTCTTTATTGTTTTTCTGAGTACCTTAGTCCACCATGTCGTCGCTTTTGTGTGTGTGTTTACTATTTTAGCTGCGCCGCAGAATTCTCTTGCAGTGTTTAATATAGTGCTTTTAAATGTATTCAATCTTTCTTCGCATTTGTTCTGTCTTACTTATTCTTTAAATTTTCTTGCTAGCGCTTCTTGGTAGATGTCTTTGTAGTGTGCTTCTTTAAGTTTGTATGATTTTATTTTTTCTTTTGTTTTTCTTCTCCTTTTATCTACGTTTGTTTCGATGTTTACCCTCATGTCCATCTTTACTAGGAAATGATCGCTTCCTATCTCCGCCATTCTGGTTACTTTTACATTTTTTATGTTTTTCCAATTGTTTTTGTCTATTAAGAAATAGTCGATTATTGATGCTTCGTTTGTGGAGGGCTGTGCTCTCGTATACTTATGTATGTTTTTATGTTTGAACGTGTGTTGGTTATTACTAGGTTGTTTTCTATACATAGCTGGATTATTCTGTCTCCATTGTTATTTTTGGTTTCCTCTCCTTCTTTCCCTATGAGTTCTTCAATCCCTGTATTTTTGTTTCCTACTCGTCCATTTAGGTCCCCCATTATTATCACATTTTCTGTTGCATTATCAATTTATTTTTGTATATCTTCGTAGAATTTGTCTTTCTCCTCTTCCTTTGCGTCTTCGTTTTCTCCGTATGCTATGATCAGGGACCATGTTTCCTTTTCTGTTATGTTCATTTCTATTGCCATAATTCTTTCGCTTACGTATGTTTCTCATATAATCTGGTTTATTCTGCTTGGTGCGATTATTAATCCAACTCCGCCGTTCGCTCTCTGTTTTGTTTCCACCCATGACCAGAGCATCCAATATCCCTTATGTATTCGTTTGAAGTAGTTAAACAACAAGAGTTCCAGATCGCCCCCCGCGAAGTTTTCGATTAATTTAATCCGCGGTTTAATCGAACTTTTGATTCGCGTAAGTAGAGCAATTGGGGGTAATTAGAGCATTAAAGCGGCGGATTCGCGTTTTAATGGGATAATCGCGGTAATTATCCGCTGTATTTGCATACAATTGCTCTAATTACGCGATTATCCGCGGTATTTGCATACAATTGCTCTAATTACGCGATTATCCGCGGTATTTGCATACAATTGCTCTAATTACGCGATTATCCGCGGTATTTGCATACAATTGCTCTAATTACGCCAGCTATTCCGCGGAATTTGCATACAATTGCTCTAATTACGCGAATCAAAAGTTCGATTAAACCGCGGATTAAATTATGGTGATTGTATTGGTGGGCAAGGGCCGGCCAACATACCACCCCCACCGCCCCCCGCGCCGCCCCCGAGTGACATACCAGACTAGACGCCGCGCTGCCCCCCGCCGCCCCCGCACTGCCCCCACGCCGCCCCCCGGCCCGTCGCCTCACTGCGGCCCCCGACGTGGCACGAATCTCCCGCGCACCGGGGGGTGGAGCGCATCTGAGCCGCATATGTTTGGCGGTAAATTACAAAGCGCGGTCACGGAAATCATCCATCACCTCACACAATAAAAACTGCACCCTTCACGGATGGGAGCGTGGGAAATTAAGCTTTGTATATTAGTACTACACTGCTTATCAAAGGCAAACATCTGCGCAGATGTTTCGTGGTAAAACGCCGCCCAGAGACCGTCCATCCATCACATGACACAATAAAACATGTCCAAAACGGATAGTCAATATACTAAACAAACACTTTATCGATGCAATACCGCATGGTACATACCCAGTAGAATCAGAAAATACGAAGTATGACCACAGTAAATTTGAACCCCCAACACTAAACTATAATGAAACGGTATCAATACTAAAATCTGTGGCAAACAAAAAATCTGTTGGCCCAGACAACATTCCTTGCTATATTATACAAGAGGTTGCTGATATACTGGCGATACCATTAAATAATGTTATAAACAACTCTTTCAGAACCGCCACGTACCCAGAACAACTAAAACTGGCCAGAGTCACCCCTATACACAAAAAAGGAGACAAGAAAGATATATGTAATTACAGAAGCATAGCAAACTTATCTGTATTTGCCAAAGCGATAGACAAGGCGATGAATATTAAATTAATGGAGTTTTTGCAAGTCAACCAGCTTATATCAGACACCCACCATGGATTTGTCCCCGGTAAAAATACAACTACCGCGATACATGAAGTAATAGATTTCATAACTGAACACATAGAGTCCAACAAAAAAGTTGCCGGTATCTATTATGATTTTTCAAAGGCGTTTGACACGGTGGAACTCCACATACTTCTCAGGAAACTGAAGGAACATCACTTAGCAAACTCAGTCATACAATGGTTCGAATCGTACCTTAAAAACCGCACACAATATGTGGAACTAAGACAGAATACTGCCGATGGAATAGACGTTTACGCGTCAGAACGGCGAACGATTACAATTGGACTGCCGCAAGGTGGAATATTATCCCCATTACTCTTTATAATATATAGCAACAGGCTAGCCAAAACAATCGTAATATATAATAATGCCAAAATAACCCAATATGCAGACGACTCGACAATATTAATGCAGAACGCAAATCAAGAGGATACCATAAAACTATGCAATACAGTTACACTTGCATTAGAGAAATGGTGCGACAAAAATAATCTACACCTAAATGCATCAAAATCCGCAGTAATGATGTTCTCTGCTCAGACAAACTCTAACGAAAGTACTAGTATGTTAGTGAAAAGTTCAAAAAAATCAATCCCGGTAGTAGAACATACAAAGTATCTAGGCCTACAAATTGACAAGCACCTAAACTGGGAAAAACACATCGAATATTTAGAAACGAAACTAAATAAAGGACATTATGCTCTACTCAACCTGAAAAAATGCGTTGAAATAAACGTATTAATAATTTACTACAATGCCCACATAAAAAGTCATCTGGAATATGCCTTAACAGCATGGGGAAGCTCGATACATACTCAGAGACTCCTAATGAAGCAAAAAAAAATTGTGCGGCTAATAGCAAATTTACCTTGGCGAGATCACTGCAAACCGCATTTCATAAACCTCAGGATAATGACAATATTCTCCCTATATCTCAACAGGATGACATTATATATGTACGATAACCTGGGCAAGTTCCACACAAATAACTCGATAAGCGGAGTAAGCACACGCAACGCCTCCTCCCTTAGTATACCCAAGCACCGCACCACCTTCTATGAAAGAGGAGTGCACTACATGGGCATCAAAATATACAATAAACTCCCAAATGCAATGAAAGAATGCAAAAACAGGAATCAATTCAGACATGCGGCGAAGGAATATTTCATGGAGAACCCCTATCGTGTTAACTCATCGTTCAACATACAGCCATAATCCAGTGCCCGGCCAGTTTCGAATAGGTAAGTGCTCATTTATATTAAATTAAATATCCGCGGGCCCCAATTTAAATAAAAATTATTAGTGCAGCGGTATAAACTTAATCGATTTAAATGCATTTTTCTGGATATATAGCGATAAAATGATTATTATTATTTTAAGAAATGTCTATTATGGAGACAGCAAACGTCCTTGTAAGAGGGGTGGACGACTTCTGCAGACAGGATGTTCAAGACCCCCGCATCATCGAGAGCTGGCTGGGAGCAATCCGAAGGAACTTGAGAATGCTCAATTTAGCTGTCACACAGCTGAAGGGGACCGCCGCCGGAACTCTAGGGATTCTGAACGGGTTGACTAGTGCCATCACCAAGATGCGGCGTAGGCGGACGCAGCTCAAGGCGAGACTCGTGCGAGGAGGTGGAGGAGCCAGACTTCCCGCTGCCATAGAGTACGTAGACCTCAAGTCGGCGTTCGCTGGGCGGATGCGTACGGGGGCCTACCTAAACCGGACTCACAAAGACCCCATCAACTTCCTGGTGGATTGCGGCCCCAGGGTTGCGACGAGGACCCGGAACGCTCTGGCCAAGGAACCGTTCCTAAAAATTAACACCACATTCTGCGGAGAGTTCACCAAGATGGCGGGCGGTGAGGAGATCTGGGAGTACAGACACTTCAACACCAAGAATGTGGTGATTGATTTGGATACAGACTTGGCCGAGTGGTTCATGCTCCACGTCATGGTGCCGCTATTGGAGCAGCTGGAAGAATTTCAGGTTTGTACACCCCGCTAAATTTACTTTAATTTTCTCTAATATACCCATGTTTATTACAGGAGCGTGAGTCTGGCTGGGCCCTTGCAAACGTGGTAAGCCTCAATGTGAACACCAATAAATATACGCTGCTGCTGGGATCCTCGTACATTGAGCTGCCGCCGCAGATAAAATTGAAAAATTCCTGCGTCAATGTACGAAACCGCGATGAAGCTTGCTTCGCTTGGGCAGTCACCTCAGCGCTACATCCAGCCCTCACCAATGTCGATAGGATGCTGTCCTATCCACGGTATGAGAGCGTCCTGAACCTGGAGGGGATCACGATGCCCATGCAAAGGCCTCAGATAGAGAAATTCGAGCGGCAGAATTCTCTATCAATAAACGTATACATCTTGACTAAGAATAGAGGCAAATTTACAGTTAGTCCGTCGCGCCTCACCCGGGATAAGCGTGATAGACATGTAAATCTCCTGCTTATTCAGGATGTATATGTTGATGAGGCCAATGATGAAGACGATGATACAAACGCCGTCCCCGTCCGGTATCATTATGTATGGGTGAAAAACCTCTCCAGGCTGCTCTCATCCCAGCTGAGCAAAGAGAATGGGCAGAAGTTCTTTTGCGACCGATGCTTGCATTACTTTCGTACTCAGGACAAGCTGTCTTCTCACATTCAGGACTGTGAGAAGATGAACGCTTTCAAGGTAAATCTTTCCCCGGGAGGGAAGATCGCCTTTAAGGCGCATAAGAATAAAGAGCGATGCCCTTTCATCATTTATGCGGACTTTGAGAGCATCTTAAAGTCTACGGCAATCAAATTTGGCAGCACAGGTAAGAAATATTCCAATCGTGCTAATAATAAAAAATACTAATAATAATCTTGTTTTGCAGGAGAAAAGTATAAGGAGCACGAGGCGTATAGCGTTGGTTATTACGTCAAGTGCTCCTACGATGATGCTCTTTCTTACTATCGGAGCTATAGGGGCGAAAACTGTGCTGCCTGGTTCACCGCGGAACTAAAAGATTTCGCAGAGAATGTCGAGACGGTGTTCAAATGTCCCCTGCCGATGAACGTGCTGACTGCCGAACAAGAGTGCAAGTTTCGGCAAGCGTCATCCTGCCACATATGTGAAAAGCCGCTGGGACAGGACCGTGTGCGTGATCATGACCATCTGACCGGAGCATTCAGAGGAGCCGCTCACAACGAATGTAATCTGGAGTTCCAGGATTCACGCACCATCCCAGTGGTATTCCACAACTTCAGCGGCTATGATTCGCATTTTCTAATCCGGGATGTCGCGAGAAGATTAGAGGGCAGGGTGACGCTGGTCCCCAACAACACAGAAAAGTTCATCTCGTTCTTTAAGAGCATGGCAGGGACAGACATCAAATACAAGTTTACAGATTCCTGTAGATTCATGGCATCATCCCTGGATAAGTTGAGCTCCTACCTCGAAGTCAAGAAGATAGTGCACAGCCAATTCCCGCTGTACAACGACGAGAAGATTGACCTGCTCACCCGTAAGGGGGTATTCCCTTACGAGTACGTACAGAGTTGGGTCAATCTTGACGAGACTGACCTCCCGAGTCGAGAATCCTTCCGGAGTCAGCTGACTGACTCCGAGATCAGCAGCGAGGATTATGCGCACGCTCAGAAAGTATGGCGGGAATTCAACATCACCACGCTGGGCGAGTATAGCGATCTATACCTTAAGACTGATGTGCTACTCTTGGCTGATGTCTTCGAGGCCTTCAGGGATGTCTGCCTGAATAATTACCACCTCGATCCAGCCCACTACATGACCGCACCGTCATTGAGCTGGGACGCCATGCTGAAGAACACGGGGGTCCAGCTTGACATGATTGGCGACGTGGATATGTTGATGTTCTTCGAACGAGGTATTCGAGGAGGACTCACCCAATGCTCGAAACGGCATGCTCGAGCAAACAATCAGTACATGAGTGGCCATGATTCAGCTTCACCGACTAACTACCTCATGTACTATGATATTAATGCCATGTATGCTTGGGCAATGTCGCAGCACCTGCCTGCAGGAGAGCTGAAGTGGGTAGAGGGTGATGTCTCCTCTTTTAACTTCAACCTCCCAGACGATACCCCTACAGGATATGTCTTGGAGGTCGATCTGGACTACCCGATGCATATTCACGACCGCCATAGTGACCTCCCTATGGCGCCATCGAAAGGCAGGGCTCCCGGTTCGAAGCAGGATAAGATGCTTGCCACGCTAGAGGGCAAGCGTAATTATATAATTCACTACAGGAACCTCAAACAGTATGTAGCAGAGGGCCTGATTGTATCGAAAATACATAGGGTGATACAGTTTAAGCAGTCTCCATGGTTAAGAAAGTACATTGACCTGAATGCAGAGCTCCGGCGAAACTCTCGAAATGAGTTTGAGAAGAATTTCTTCAAACTCATGAGCAACGCCGTATTCGGGAAGACCATGGAGAATGTCCGGAACCGACGAGTAATGAAGCTCGTACACAAGTGGTATGGGAGATATGCGGCAGAGTCGCTGATATCAAAGCCGAATTTCCACAGCACCAGTATCATCGAGGATGACCTGGTGCTAATCGAGCTATTGAAGACGGAGGTCTTCTTCGATAAGCCTATTTACGTGGGGATGGCTATATTAGACATCTCCAAAACCGCTCTGTACGAGTTTCACTACTCGTATATGAAGAATAAATACGGTAAGGACTGTACCCTCTGCTATACGGACACCGATTCTCTGATATATGACATCAGGACTGCTGATATCTATCAGGACATCAGGATGGATATCAGCAGATTCGATACCTCCGATTATAGCCCCGACAATCCCTATGGCATACCGCTAGCAAATAAGAAGATCCCGGGCCTAATGAAGGATGAGAATTGCGGTAAGTAATTGAGTGTTGAAATCGATATGCTTGAAACTAATGTGCTATTTCTCTATTACAGGCCGCATCATGGAGGAGTTTGTAGGACTCCGGGCAAAGATGTATGCGTGCCGAGTGACATCATCTGCGGACACCAAGAAGGCCAAGGGCATCAAAGGGTATGTTGTCAAGAAACACATATCCTTTGCTGACTACCTGACCTGCCTCAACAATGGTGTCGAGATGGTGCACGAGCAGAGCTCTATCCGATCCTTCAACCACCAGGTGTTCACCATCAGGCAGAAGAAAATCAGTCTCAGTCCACGCGATGACAAGCGTCATCTTCTGCCAGGATCCCACGAGACGCTGCCCTGGGGACATTATTCGCTAGCGGTCATGGACATTTAGTGTAGTTTTTAATATGTATATGTGTGTGTGTGTATATTTTTACAGTTTTATTCATTATCTTGTATATTTGTTATGTTTTTTATTTATTATGTTTTATTTATTATCTTGTATATTTATTTATTGTATGTACATATTTTTTGATGATTTTTCTTTATTTAATATGATGTTCTCTCTATGCACTGTGGAGGGGGTGAATAAAATAAAGTTTTTTACATTGTATTATTATTTTTTATTACCATATAAAATATCCATTACATACTCGTACAGAACTACAACATTCCTATAACTACAAGCTACATTCTTATCTATAAGTACATGAAGTCTACAACAATCTCGGGTTTTTAGCAGTTTAGGGCAGGTATCATACTCTTCTAAATTAACAACATTATCAAAAAAATTACTGAGGTATACAGCCTTTGGAGCGCCCTTGACATAGACAACATCAACTCGATATCTCCTAAATAAGTTTCCAATGTTGGATAGATTTGAATATCCTCCGCTGTAGGGCAGTCCATGGTGCATCCTCTCCAGCCACACAATCTCTTTCTGACAGGTCCGACTCAGCGCGATGAATGGTTTGGGCGGCTTGAATAGGAATGTCTTTATCCCCTCTCCATCAAATGTTAGAGCCACTTCCTTGGGTGTAAATTCAGGTGTGCAAAAGCCTTGTATATCAACGACCAGCACTCGCAGCGTTGAGGCAATATGCTTGCGTAGAACAGGCTCCAGCATTCTCCCAGCTTCAGCTATGCGCCTCTCGAAACGTAGCCTATCAGCAACAATATGTTTCCACTGTGTATGCTGATCACCCTCATGAGGTCTATACATCAACGTTATGGGGCATAAATCAAAGCTTACTCTCTTCGGCATTTAAGTGAGCTTTTTAACCTCTCCTGTTAGAGGTCTGCACTCAACGATGCTATCGTACATAATGAGGCAATATGCTCGAGTACCGGCAGCAAATGCTGCGGTCGCCTCCAACTCGATATTCAAGTCGACTGTAGATGTTTTAATGCTATCATTCTGCTTTGATACGTCAAATAGAAAGATCATCTGATCTCTAAACTGAGTATAATCCAGCATAGGCATAGCATCAGCGCGGTCATAATAACTTTTTTGAAACTCGACATACATATGATACGCACGCGTATAATCGCCATCTGCGATATCGAGATTTAATGCATCGTAAGGATAAGTTTCCGAGTTTAGATGAACTCGAATATTTTTAATATTGCAATGATCAAATCTCGCGCAGTCTACGCCAACATTATTTCTCCTATTTTGCTGCAGTACAATACCGATATAGCGAGGCTTCTCAAGATTACTCGAAGTCTTTACGGGCCAGATTTCTTTTTCAGTCTGTCGTAAAGCTGTAAGTTCACGCAGTTCACATCCGCGAAATGCTACACGAATCGGTGCATTCTTGTGAATATTTTGATAGAGAGCTAATCTATTCGCAGAACTTGGCTGTATATGAGGGACGTGCCATTCAACTTTATTGAGTCTAAGGACAGCTCCGGCAGTACCGGTATAGCAGTTAGTATCAGTGGCAGATCGCAAAAGTATTAATTCTTGCTTGATATTCGTAATCACTTTACGATAATCCTCTGCAAATCCGAGCCAGTACTTGAGCGGAATTATAGCGAAAAATTTGTTATTATTGACGACAAAGGTTTTCAAATGTCCGGTGGAACACCATCCTGCCATCTCAGCAGCGTTTTTATCCTCACCTCGCATTGAGAGCAGCCCTTTGATTGTACTAGTTATGCCAACATTGCGAATTTTATCTACCTCAATGCCATTCAATTCATATCGTACCTCCTCAAATAAGAAACTGAATGCATTTTGAGTAAGAGAAAATTGGATGGGAATACCGCCTGCTCCTGCAGGAGGCTCGACCTCACCGCTAATATAGATGTAGCTATCGTGAGGCAAAGTCAGAATATCCTGCTGCTGGATCGTAATGCGGATTTCATCGTTATTACCGAAATTTGCCGATCTGGGATGATATGCATGATGCTGCGTCTTTATGATATCGTCTTGGAAAACCACATCTTCAAAAATATTCAGCTCAGTCATTTCTTCAGCTTCTTTTTTAGATAATAGCCGATTTTAAGGAGCTTACGCTTAACAGCAGATGATGTCGCGGCTGCGGTTCTTCGCCTACTACTGATTGATATTGAGCTCGCCCTCGTATTTATACTCCCGAAGCAGATGCCCATGTTAGCGCTGCCTCAGCTCCAATCGAACCAATATTTTCTCGCCTCTAAAGTTAACCGGATCGCCGTTCTGGTCCACTATTCTAATTATTATACTATCGATGCTGCTTGTGTTAATGACGGGCAGATATAATATGTTTCTTGGATCTATATTTATAGCATAGCCCGGATCTACGGCAGGGGAGAACTCGAATAGCGTATGTGATAGCCTGTTATCGTAATAGGATCCTGTGATGATGTTGCACTCTACCCTGATGCTCGATACTTTAATTATCTGCACAGGTATATCAGATGTATGCCGTGATTCTGCCTCTAATATACGATCTCCCGAAAACCCCAATAAACTCCCGATAGTGCCTTTATCAGGCGAAAAATCAATGCTGAATATACTTTTAAGCTCGCACTGTAGCGTATTATTATTTGGCTTAAGCGAAAAAATATTATCGGCGAGCTGATCCCCACTGCCGGATAATAACTGCTGCTGCAAGTACGACTCAATATCGCTAATTTCGTATGAGCCTGATGGTATTACAATTTCCTTACCCCCGTTATATATAAACTTATTACACCCTTCCTCAATATTCGGTATCGTATTATATGTATGTAGTCCTATTAAGCCCAAGCAATAAGATGACCTATCATCGAGCTCGATCGGCGGATAATAATCAGCGCTGAGGATGTTAGTTGTACCTTGCAAGGTGAATGTCTGAGACATGACTGAGATATGTCGGTACATGCAGGGCTATTTATACAAAAATTCCAAGCACAAATGACCACAATTATAAGTGTTGAACCTCTGATAGCGGTGTCTATTATATGTGATTTTGCTATCGCTCAGGTAGCTTACAAGTTCCGGAGGCGGGGCCAAATCCCCAAAACTGTCAAAATACTCGACTGATCTGCCGCGCTTTCTATAGGCCACCCAATGCGTACCTTCTCCATCCCTGACGTCCAAATTAACTATTGCTGATTCATTGTAATGAGGTTTTGCGGGTAATGTATCGCGCATGAATACGCCTCGAAAATATTTTATATTTTTAGCATGCTCGTTTAGATCGATGTTTGTGAGGGCGCGCTTGGGCAGCTTAATTAGTTTTTTGGCGCAGCCAGGAATAGACCCATGCCTTTCCGATATGGCTTTAAAAATAGCCCCTTACCGTTTTTACCTAAAGCTATAGTTTTAGCGGACGCTCGAGCATCTCCCACCGACTTCACAGCCTTATATATGCCGGCCGCGCCTCCAGCCAGCGAGCCTAGAGCACTAAGTCCGGCGAATATTGGTATTAGCGGCAGGATACCTCCTCTCTTTGGTATTGGGATTATTCTCGGTACGCGGATTTTTTTCTTACCGCCAGCCTCGCGAACGGCCATTTTTGCTGCAGCTAGTGCAACTCGACTCCCCTCCTTAAATGCCTGAGAGCTACCGATTTTACGCTTAAACTTTTTTATAGCCTTTCTAGCCTTCATGACCACCCCACTTCGCATAGCTGTCTTCGGGAGACCCATCCCCATCTTCCTTTTCGCCTTCATCATGTTCGTCACTATCCACGCAGCGCTCTTCTCACCTAGCTTTGCGTTTTGCGACTTGACTCTGGCCCAGGCGGCCTCTTCGAGCTCCTTATCAGCTATATGACGCTCGCTCAAGCTTTTGTTCTGCGAGTAGCGGATGTCGTGTTGTTTACAGGCGCTGTCTAGAGGATTTATTCCAGAATCTCCTCGTTTTAACCTCTTTTCCAACTTTGTACCAGGACCACAGTACTGATATCCGGGTATGTGTGCCTCGAACGGGAGTGCGTTTATTACTGAATTGATGATGCCTCGACCTTGATACATATTCATCTGAACCTTTCGATCCGCTCGACCCCTATATATATAGCACATCCGCGGTGCAGGAGGTTTAGTACGATGAAGGTCGTCAAGCAGCAACAATCGCTGGAGGTGCTCAATATGGATCAATGGACGGGTGATGGGTTTGAGGCGAGCTTCACAAGACACAGCAAATTGCTATCCAATACAATCAGGGCGCTAGTATGCGGACCCTCTAATTGCGGCAAATCAAACGTCATGTTCTCATTACTGTTCGCCGACAATGGATTGCGATTTGAGAATATCTATATCTTTTCCAAATCGCTATATCAGCCTAAGTATAGAATGCTAGAGCGATTAATGACCAATATTCCAGAGATAGGATATTTTGCATATAAGGAAAACGAAGAAATAATCGACCCTTCCGAAGCCGAACCACATTCAGTATTTATTTTCGATGATGTTGCCTGTGATAAGCAGGAAAAAATCAGAGAATATTTCAGCATGGGTCGTCACAGTCAAGTCGATTCATTTTACCTCTGCCAGACTTATTCTAGAATACCGAAACACCTTATCCGAGATAATGCAAACTTTATCATGCTATTTAAGCAAGATGATCTAAATCTCAGGCATGCATATGAGGATCATGCTAGTGCCGATATGAAGTTCGAGCAGTTTAAGGCTATGTGTATGGCGTGCTGGGATGGGAGATATTCCTTCATAACGATAGATAAGGATAGCGATATAGCTGAGGGCAGATATAGGAAAGGTCTGGATGAGTTTATATTACTCGATTCGCGCGTCTAGACAGGTTTTAACGTGTTTAAACTTGTCTCGACAGGTCGAAACACTCTCGCTGACAGCTAATTAGTATAAATTACGACCGCATCTGGTAACGCTTCATTGTGAATTCTACCTTGGTACAGTACACATCATGAGCGATTTAATAGAGCGACAGCTGGTTGATATTGAGAATGCGATACGTCGTAAAGTATTTGCATTAAAATTAGAACGCGGTGATAATAGCACGATGCTGGAGCGTCACTATAAGCCAATCACAGATCTTCTTAAGAAGTTAACCCTGGCTCAGGCTCCAGTGCCGCCGGCAATGCAGGCTCAACCCTTAGTACGACCACCGCCACCAATACAGGCTCAACCCCCCGTACGTTCACCGCCTCCAATGCAGCCTCGACCCGCGGCACGTTTTGCGCTACATCAACCGCCCGCATTCAACATATCCTATACACCGACAACTCCTCCAACACGTTCTGCTCTGTTTCAACCGCATGCAACTAGCATGTCTTCACCCATCATACTCCCGCCTTTACAGGCAACACCTGCAACCCCTGTTATACGTTCCACACCGAAAGCAGAAGTACAACGCCATATCGCCAAGCTACAAAAGGCTTCGAGGGATCTAAAGTTTTCGGAGTATGGTAGTGAGGCTGACGATGAGCAAGATATGGATACATCGTCTAGAGGGGATGAGCTCTTACATTTACTGGACGGCATGCTGCCTACACCTAGAAAATATTTCACCATGTTAGTTAGGGGTGATGATAAGGACTTAGATAAGACATTCGGTGTAGTCTATAATCATGGTGCTGGGGGATTTCATCTGGGTAACTCACCTATTAACCCAGATGGGGAGGATCTTTTAGTCGGGCGAAGTATCTATGCGGGGACCCCTGGCCTCTATGATCTGATTTTTAGTAAGAAGCCAAAATCATTTAGCGACGCAGATGTAACCAATTATGCTGATATCATCGATAAAACCAAAATCGCATATTTCAATTTCGATGAAAACAGCCGCGTTCGAGGAAATAACACACATAAATATAAGAAGTTTATCGCACCTTTATTAAAGAGCACGAGTTCGCCAGCTCTAACTAGATCTCGCGTTAAAACTACTGGAGGTCTAGGGTTCGACTCTGAGATGCAGTGCGACTTAAAAACCCCCGTACAATATCGTTATTGGGATAATATAGAAGAGCTGGTGGATAGGCTATGTCTGCTACATGCTGCTAGGAATGCTGGGAATAGTAGCGTCGGTAATGAGATTCTGGCTATTGAAGAGGAGCTCCGCGAAGCTGATATAATTGAATAAAACGAACGACGTGTGCGCTACCTGCTCAAATATACGATGAGCGTCGACAAGTTCGGACGTTTCTTTAGAGCGGGAGGTACGCGAAAATGCTCTCGAGGTCGCGATGGCATAGGATTTATGCTAACGCCGAGCGGTCATTATGATTTAAATAATAGACGCCTCACACGCATAAAGGAGCCCGCGGATTTGGACGATGCGGCTAGCAGGAGGTTCGTGGAAGATTCTTTGAACAAGATGGAGGCTGATATTTTAGAGCGTGCGGCTGGTGCTGCTCGCAAGAAACTGGCACTTTATTCGCAGGCTGCTGCGCATAATATGCAAAATCTGCAGAAAAATGTCGATGCGAAACTATCTGATCTGAAGAAGCAGCAGGAGGAAAAACTGCAGGCTAATGTGTGGGAGTTAGCTATCCTGAAAAAGCAGCTGGCAGATAAGCTGCATGCTTATGGCGCTACTATTAAGCAGGAATTGGATGCTCTGAAGAAGCAGCAGGAAGAAAGACTACAGATCCATGATGTAATTGCTGCTCGTGAGTTAGCCGATCTGAAGAAGAAGAGTGAGGATAGCGATGTAAAACTGAGAGAGATGGTGTTCACCAGAGTAGAGCAGCTGCGCGAGTTATTTGTTCAGTTGTCGGCTGAGAGAGAAAAACTTCAGGCTTATGGCGCTGCTTTTAAGCAGGAATTGGATGATGCAAAGAAGCAGCAGGAAGAAAGAATGCAGGCTCACGATGCGCTTGTTATAGGCGAGTTAGCCGACCTGAAGAAAAAGCGCCAGGATGATGATGTACATTTACGAGAGCTGATACATACCAAAGTACAGCAGACTATAAGAGAGAGCAGACGTACTCCGGGCGTCACTCCTCGCAAGCCCGTAGCCGCACCTAAATAATGAGTGCTATTAAGAGCGGTATCGTTGATGAGCTCCATAGACCCGCTCGTGTTAACTTTGGGAGAAGGAGGACTATCATTAAAGGACTTGATGATCTATGGCAAGCTGACTTGGCGGAATTCTCCTTTTACGCTCGAGATAATAAGGGGTACAGATTCATTCTGGTGGTGATTGACTGCTTCTCCAAGTTCCTATGGACTCGTCCACTAAAGGATAAAACTGCTAAATGCGTTAGTGCCGCTTTCGCTGATATTTTTCGCGGGCGTCGTACTCCGAAGAATTTGCAGACTGACAATGGTACTGAATTTTACAACTCTACGATGAAGGCGCTGCTAGCTAAATATAAAGTGAATCATTATTCATCCTATACTAAAATCAAGGCATCCATGGCTGAGCGCGTGATACGTACTATAAAAAATAGTCTTTATCGATCGTTTAGTTTGAGGGGGACATATTCATGGATAGACATTCTCACCGATGCCACCGCCGAATATAATGTCAGGAAACATCGTACTATTGGCATGAGACCCTGTGACGTCACCAAGAAGCATGAACAACATCTTCTAGATACCATTTATTCGCACGTTAAAATGTCCGGTGTGCGAAAGTTTAGTGTTAATGATGTAGTTCGAATAAGCAGGCAGAAAGCGTTATTCGAGAAGGGGTACACGCCAAATTGGTCGGCTGAATTATTTAAAATTAAGCAGGCTCGAATCACAGATCCTGCCTCATATCTGCTCGAGGACATGCATGGGACCCCCATACGCGGAGCATTCTATAATGAAGAGCTGCAGCTGACGAAACATCCTGATACCTACCTCGTTGAGAAGGTCTTGAAGCGGAAGGGCAGCAAAGTTTTTGTCAAGTGGCTGGGCCATGATAATGTATTTAATTCCTGGATAGATAGTACAAATGTATTGTAATATATTTAATTCCTTGATAGAGATGTAACATGATGAGCAATAAATCAGTATTATTATTATCCGTTGTTTTTATTTTTCCCTATTTATTGCAGGTGGTTAATAAGACGTATAATTAGATATAGGAGATATTTATTTTAAACTTTCATATGTTGACAATATAGCATCATTATACATGTACAAATATTCTAACATTATTTGTGCTCGAAACAATTTTTTATGTGGAGCTATTAACATCATAATATTATCCATTAAATCACCATTATTCATTTTTGCACACGCGCACAGCAGACTGTTGTAATAGTCTTTAAATGCGCACTCTGATAAAATATCCAATTTAGAGTCTATTAGTTTTTTAATGCGCACCAGGGTATGTACAGCCTCTTCAGACAGAGCTATCTTGAACTCCCTCTGTTCGATCCACAGTGAGGCCTCTCTATATATGTCGAACTGCTCCATCGAGATGGGCTCTGTCAATCCTCCAATGTCGAGTGCGGTAAACTGCTTCCACTCGTCCGCTGTGAAGAATATGGAGGCGAATGGACCCCATATTTTGACGATGGGTATGAAACCCGCAGTAGGACTTATCCCAATGCTCACGTGCTTTGTTTGGGATTTATTGAGTGAGAATGTAGAGCTGCCCAGAAGCGTCTCCTCCAATGTGAATTCTATGTCAAACCTCTTCATGAGGATATCGATGCGATCCATCTCTTTGTGCTGACATTAAATGACTAAACACTTATTTTTAATGATGCCATCTGCTTGATGATTTCGATGCTGCGCTTGCGCGTCTCGATCATCCTTTTAACCTCGTCGATTTTGCGCTTCAGCAACAACGTCCTATCGCGCAGCTCTCACTGCATCACTCTCAAATGACAGTCCATTGTCCGATCTCCTGCTGATGTACAGACCGCGTGCGACTGCCTCCCCAAACTCATCGCTACTGATGCTGTTGAAACGCTTCGGTAGGAATAGGATCCCCTGCTCCAGCTCGACCGTTTGCTTCTCGCCAAATTTGGTGGTGATTTTCCTGCCTTCGATGATGCGATGTTGAACGTCCTGCTCCAGTTCGCCGATTTTGATGATAGCTTTTACCATCCCAATCTTATTCAAGCTGCTTACAAACTCCATATCTGCGAGCAATAAAATACAAACTATTAATTCATGCTGATTCAAACGCTACATTAAATTACGATGTGAGGCATCTGCTATATATCCAGGAAAATGCATTTAAATCGATTAAGTTTATACCGCTGCACTAATAATTTTTATTTAAATTGGGGCCCGCGGATATTTAATTTAATATAAATGAGCACTTACCTATTCGAAACTGGCCGGGCACTGGATTATGGCTGTATGTTGAACGATGAGTTAACACGATAACACTCACTAAGAGATCTGTGCTGGCACAGAGGGTAACACAAGAAACTTGAAGGGCTAGATGTGAGCTTCGACACTATTCAGAGTAGACTGGTTCTCGTGGCACAAAGCTTTTCGTTTATATAACCCTCGCTGGAGTGGGGTGCGGCGGCCGCTGTGTTCGCGCAGGTAGGAATAGTTGCGGCAAGTTAATTGGTGCACGTGCATATCTGGCTTGGGTCTAATACCTATAAATCACGCTGCGCCTTTCAGATAACCGGCTCAGGCCGCGCTGAAGGGCTTGTCTGAGAGCATGGCAGCTGCACCCGTGCATAAACATGTCTGTGAGCGGGATGAAATTGACATATTTATGATGCCTGGTTTAATTTCCCAGGCTCCGCCCGCCGGTTATTTATGGCTCGTCTGAATGGTACACAGGTAGCCATCCAGGAATGTATTTGTCTGTCGGATATTTAACACGGCGAAGGGTGCAGTTTTTATTGTGTCATGTGATGGATGGACGGTCTCTGGGCGGCGTTTTACCACGAAACATCTGCGCAGATGTTTGCCTTTGATAAGCAGTGTAGTACTAATATACAAAGCTTAATTTCCCACGCTCCCATCCGTGAAGGGTGCAGTTTTTATTGTGTGAGGTGATGGATGATTTCCGTGACCGCGCTTTGTAATTTACCGCCAAACATATGCGGCTCAGATGCGCTCCACCCCCCGGTGCGCGGGAGATTCGTGCCACGTCGGGGGCCGCAGTGAGGCGACGGGCCGTGGGGCGGCGTGGGGGCAGTGCGGGGGCGGCGGGGGGCAGCGCGGCGTCTAGTCTGGTATGTCACTCGGGGGCGGCGCGGGGGGCGGTGGGGGTGGTATGTTGGCCGGCCCTTGCCCACCAATACAATCACCATAATTTAATCCGCGGTTTAATCGAACTTTTGATTCGCGTAATTAGAGCAATTGTATGCAAATTCCGCGGAATAGCTGGCGTAATTAGAGCAATTGTATGCAAATACCGCGGATAATCGCGTAATTAGAGCAATTGTATGCAAATACCGCGGAATAGCTGGCGTAATTAGAGCAATTGTATGCAAATACCGCGGATAATCGCGTAATTAGAGCAATTGTATGCAAATACCGCGGATAATTACCGCGATTATCCCATTAAAACGCGAATCCGCCGCTTTAATGCCCTAATTACCCCCAAATTGCTCTACTTACGCGAATCAAAAGTTCGATTAAACCGCGGATTAAATTAATCGAAAACTTCGCGGGCGGCGATCTGGAACTCTTGTTGTTTAACTACTGTTTGACTCCCTTATCTTTCTTTTTCGTTTCTGTGATTGCCATTATGTCCACTTCATTTTTAATCATTTCATCATTTCATTTACAAGTTCTTCTCCTTTTCCTTTGATGCTTCTTATATTACATGTGCCTATTCTGATTTTTCTCTGTTTTTCCTTGGTTTTGTTGTACATTTCTTGTAGTTCTACCGATTGTTTTGTTATCATTGTTTTGTTTTTTTGTTTTATCTAGTTTTATACTTGTTTTATTGCTTTTACTCATTTCCATTTTTATTGCCAGTTCCTTGTTGTTTCTCTCCATTTTATCTAATCTTAGTTTTTTAAGTGTTTTGTCTTATATATTTTTCTGGTTTGTTCTTTGCCGTTACTTTCTTGTGGGGATCTGTCATGCAAATATCTCTTATTTGCGGAATATGTTTTATTCTCTCCTGTTTGGATCTCTTCCATAAAGAGCTCGTTTCTTTTTGGTTCATAGACTTCGTTATTTATTTCTAGCTTGTTGTATCTTATAATTGCCTTATATCATGTGTTCCTTGCTTCTTTTAGTTGGGGTATTAGCACTCATCTCACTGCTTGAATGTTTTTAGGGAAGTCTTCATCTATCAATATTTCTGTTCTTTTGAGATTTTTCCTGCCTTTCAGGATATTAACTCTGGTGCTTGCTTTTGTAAGTTTAATTAAAATCGGTCTATCCCTCTCCTCTTTGTAGATACCTATTCTTCTAATTTCTTCTATGTATTTTGTAGTGTCGACGTTCATCCCGATTTTTTTCCATTAATGTGTTAATTTTTTCTATTAATTCGTTTTCTTTTTCATTCTTTTCATCAGTTATTCCCTTAACTACTATGTTTTTCGCTCGTAGTTCTCTTTCTATTCTAACTATTCTGTCTTCCTGTTCTACTACTTTTTCTTTTATTTTAATATTATCTTCTTTAATTATCTTCAATTGTTTGTTACATCGTCGAATTTCATGATCAATCCGCTCATGTTCTCAATTATAGTTTATAGTTGATATTGATGAACCCAAAAATTTTGACAACGGGGGCTAAAAAATATAAATAAAATAATTACGACTAATTTAAAATCGTGCCAACATTTCACAAATATTTGCATAAACCAGTGCGAACTTTACGATTAATTATATTTTTGTAATATTTATTCATAAACAGTCATTTAACTGAAGCAACGATACAATTTTGCTATTTACAAACGGCTAAAACTCTTTTTTTCAAATGGAACACTCTGTATATAGCATCATATTCTGAGTGCTCATCTAATGAGCTATTCAATATTAGCATATGGACTGTAATCTAATAATACTTTTTAATAGGTAAATAACGATCAATCTCAATAAGTTTTAGCCAATTGAAAATAGCAAAATGCGATCGTTTTTTCAGAACACCCTGTGTATTCAACGTGACGTCAAATATTGTGTATTCTTTCATTGATCTTTTATAATGGTTTATAAAGGTTTTGTTGATTTTTTTGTTTCGTTAAATTTGATTAAAATGTGAATAACTTGGCAACGTTGCATCTGATCTCTAAAAATAAAAATGATTTGTGAAGCCCACATGAAGCAGATTCCAAAAATTAAATAATATACGTTGTGTTCTATTTAAAAATGAGACCAAATGTTGTGTCCCGGATTTATGGTACACTTAGGGATGGACATAAAAAATCGATGTTACAAATCATCGATATTTTTGCTATTAATTTGTATTTTATTTATTTATCCTTCGTCCTTTTACCCTTTCGGGTGTCGGACTGCTCAATTACATTTATAATACATTTTACAATCACATGTCTTCGCTAATTAATTCTTTCACTCTTCTTTTCAGTGGTCCCTGTCTTGTGCCAATTTTCTTATTTCATTCCATTATATTCCTCTTCTTTCCGCTGCTTGGTGCGTTCATTCCATCCCTTCCTCGGTCTTCCTACTTTATTTTTGCCTTGTATTTTTACTTCATGTATTCGTTTTGTTATTCTATTCTCTTCTAGCCTGTGTATATGCCCTAGCCAACCTAGCTGTCTTTCCTCTATTATTGTTATTATTGGCTTTATGTTGAGCCGTTTCCTTACTTCTGTGTTCCTCACTCTATCTTTTTTTTGTGATTCCCTCTATCTTCCTTAGGAATCTCATTTCCATTGCGTTGATCTTGCTTTTGTTTCTTTCCGTAATTGTCCACGATTCACTTCCATATATTAAAGAGGGCCTTACCAATTTTTTTGTATACCTCAGTTTTTATTTCTTTAGTAATTTATTTTTTCTCTAGAAACGTGTTTTTTTATTGTGTTGTAGATTCTTCCTGCTTTTCCCATTCTTTCTTCTACTTCTTGCTCAATCTTTCCCTTTTCTTTTATTATTGTTCCTAGGTAGTAGTATTGAATCACTTGTTCTAGTTGTTTCCTTTCTAGCTCTATTTTGTGTTGTTTTCTTTTGACGCTATTACCATTGTTTTAGTTTTGCTGATGTTTATTTCCATATTTATCTTTTTCAGTTCTTCTTCGTATATAGTAAAGGTTACTTTGGAGATTTTCTTCCGAGTATGCTATTATTATCATGTCGTCTGCGAACATAAGTATTTGTATTTTTATCATTTCCAGTTTCCTAAATCCTATAATCGTGTTTGCTGCTCTTTTTTTTGCTTGTTTTGATTGCTTCATCTATGAGTGATGTGAAGAGTAAAGGGGTTAAAATGCAACCTTGTTTTAGTACAATTTCGGTCTTGAATTCCTCTCGTATGTTTCTATTCTCACCTTGTTTCTGTTGTTATTGTACAGCTCTTTTATTATGTTTATCATGTCTCTTTCTACCTCTCTTTTTTCTAACATATTCCATATGTCCTCTCTTATTACTCTGTCAAATGCTATTTTCAGGTCTATGAAGTATATGTGTAGTTCTTTTCCATTTCTAATCGTCTTGTCTGTGAGTTGTCTCATTATGTGTATCTGTTCCTGTGTACTTCTATTTCTCCTGAACCTGTGTTGTTCTTCTCCCAATAGTGGGTCCAGTTTTTCTTTCAGTCTTGTCTCTAATATCCTTGTAAATATTTTCCCTGGTATGCTTGTGAGTGTAATTCCTCTGTAGTTGTCGCATATTTTTGTTTCTCCCTTTTGTGGATGGGTAGTATGATTCCCTTGTTCGATTCGTCTGGTATTATTTTTTCCTTTATTATTTCATTAGGAATATCCAGGAATTCCCCTTTGTCTTTATCTCCCATGTATTTCATCATTTCCGCTGTGATATCGTCTGTGCCTGGAGCCTTTCCTAGTTTTGCTTTCTTGATTGCTATCTCCATTTCCTCCATTGATATCCTTCTGATGTCTCCATTGGTTCTGTTGTCTGTTTTTTTCTTTCCCTTTGTGCTTTGTTCCTGCCATTTCACTAAAGTATTATTTCCACCTCTTCATAATCTTCTTTTGTTCTGTTATTGTAATTCCATTTTTATCTTTTATGCTAATTTCGGGGGGTTTTTTGTTCCTCATTTGTTTTATTGTGCTGTAGAACATCTTCTGGTTTTCTGTGAACGTTTCCTTTATTTTCTTTCCGAACTCTTCCCATGTTTGTTGCTTTGCTATCTTGATTTTGCGTTTCGTTTCTTTGCTTGCTGTTTTATATCTCCTATAATCTTCCTCTTTTAATGTTCTTATGTAGGTTTTTCATTTATCTTTTTTTGTCTTTACTGTTTGTTTTATCTCTTCCGACTACCATTTATTTTTCTACGTCTGTTTATTTGAAATTGTGCTTGTTCCGCAGCTTTCTTTGGCTGCGTCGCTTATGATTTTCTTGAACTTCTGCCATTTCTTCTCTACTCCTTCTGCTTTATTTGTTTGTCTGTAGCTATTCTTTATCTTTGTTTGGTATTTGCTTCTTGTTTCTTCCTCTTTTAGTTTGTAGCTGTTGATTTTTTTGTTATCTTCCTCTCTGTTTCCTTGCTCTTTGGGTCTTTTACTCCTATGTTGATTTCCATTTTTACCAGGTAGTGGTCGCTCCCGATATCTGATTGTCTTGTTACCTTAACATCTTTAACTTTCTTCTACTCTTCTGCGTTTACCAGGAAGTAATCGATTATTGTTTTCTCTTTTCTTGATCTAACCTCTCTTGTGAATTTGTGTATGTCTTTGTGCTTATATTTTGTGTTTGTTATAATGAAGTCATTTGCTATGCACAATTCTATTATTCTTTTCCCATTTTCGTTTCTGTTCTCCTCTTCATATGTTCCCATATACTTTTCTTTGCCTTTGTTTTCTTTTCCCACTCTTCCATTCATATCCCCCATCACTATTGTGCTCCCTTTACCGTCGTCAATTTTTTTTTGTAGGTTCTCATAATATTGGCCTTTTTCTTCCTTTTGGTCGTTTTCATTTGGTGCGTATACCACAATTATGTTCCATGTATTATTTTGTTCTGTTTTGACTTCTGCTACTAATTATCGATTAAAATATCGATTTTTCAACTGCGCAGTATATCAAATGGCATCGATGTTTATTTTGAATATCGAACGCCTTACGAGGAAATACATACTTCCGAATATATTTTCGAACAATTGACGGAATCATGCCAAGAGTTGAACATTGATCTTGAAAAAGTTTTAGCTGTCGTTACGGATAATGGACAAAATATGGTCAACGCAGTTCGTGACACTGTTGGAAACCATAAAAACGTTAACTGTTTTGCCCATACTCTAAATTAAGTTGCAGAAAATGCTCTTAAGTCAGAACCTGCTGTTTTAGCATTAATTACCAAAGTCAAAAAGATGGTTAAGTGGTTCAGGCATAGTGTTGTGGCGGCTGATAGTTTGAGAAAAGAGCAAGTGAAAGACAACTTAGAAAACACTAATTGTGTATTAAAATTTATTGAAGTGAATTTAAAATAAAAAATGTGAAAATCGATGTTTTTTTTCGATGTGACCATCCCTATCGTACACTCGGTCACTCGAAAATAATTTAAAAAAATTAGCGCTTCAAGTGTACAATAACTTCCAATCAGATTTTTTCCTCAATTTTCATTAGTCTAGCAGCAATGGTCCGTGCGAAGATAGGTGGGCCACTCTGTATATGTATGTACCAAATTTAAAGTTTTTACTCTCGGTAAACTACTTAATACGTGTTATACATTAATATTGTTTTATATATATATATATATATATATATATATATATATATATATATATATATATATATATATATATATATATATATTACAGGTAAATTTGCAGACTACATATGGTTTACGATTGAATTCACGCTAAAAATATGATGTAATGCTGTAAATAATGTATTTAAAGAAATTCGCAACTGCGTGTAACATGTGCTAAGCGTAAGAGACATCGAAACATTTCATTAGTAAGCACCAATTGGTTCTTGCCAAAATTCGATTCCTAAAATTAAGATAATAACTGAAATTTTAATAATTTGAGTGTAAATGGGCACATTTATTTAAAATTGCCAGTAAGTATTACAAGTAGGTGTGGGCAGTAGTAATTGCAATCGCAATTTTATATTTACAGGGTAGGTCATTTTAATCAATCCACGAAAATTACTCCGAGGATATGTTGGATAGCGAAAATTGACCGTAATAAAAGTTGTATGGATATAAGGGGGACAACTGATGATGACCTTTAACTCGACCTTGAAGTTGACTTTTAAAGTCATTCCAAGGACAACTTAAAAAGCTTAAATGGTAACCCTACTTTTCAATTTTTATTTTGAAAGCGGGTCACTATATTAGTACAGTAGCGTAAAAATTTCAATACCTTTGAAAGACTAATAAAGAAAAAAGACTAATTAAAAGCTTTAAACGTTCACTTTCAAAGGAAACTAAACGAATGCTTCTTTTTCTTTGTGTGTTTTTGTTTTCTGGATTTGTAGGATTATCTTTTGTCGGGTGTTATCTGTTGTTGTGTTGTGCTTATCTGAGAGATCTTTTCCAATTGTTGCAAAATACTGGTTGATTCAGTTTGTGATTTATTTCTTGTCAGTCGTTATTGAGGTCTTGTCTCTCAATTATGTTATTTTTTGATTGATCTGTTACCTTTCTATTTGTAAGTGAATTTATGGTTGTCCATGTTTTCCCAGGATTGTTCTTAAGTTTTTCCAATTCGTTTGCGTAGTATTTTTTTTTAAGAATACTCATCATTTCGTTTAAAAAGTGGAGTTTTTCATAGCTTTATATCATATTCAAGCAAGGCGATAAAGTGAACTGCTATTTTGGGTAAGGCAAATCCAGTAAACATACGGCGAATAAGTAGGTACGTACACGTTCACATAATTTCGGTGAAAAGACAGCGACGGTCGGTTCCGTTTCCGGACTTAAACACAATGGGGCCCGCACCTTATCGAATATCAATTCCCTGCTAAATTCGGGGTTATTAACATTGGCTGAAAAAAAAAATGTTACCACAATAATGCAGGTATGCGAAACGTAAGACTTATTGACCCTATCTGACCATCCTTTATATACAGGGTGTATCAGCCAAATGGAATAAATTCAATAATAAATAAATGGGGGCGTGTTCGAAAAAACGGTCGGATACGTCGATTGTTATTTTTAGTTGCACATTTTTTTCAATAAAAACTGTTTATACAGGGTGTGTCATGTGACCGTGGCCAATACCAACTTTCTTATTTTAAATGCAACACCTGGTATATTATTCAATTTTTGGATTCTTCAGAAAATTCTAGACATATCTCATGTACAATATCCTATACCTATCTTCAACTGTTTCGGAAATATTAAGTGTTTTCAGATTTATTGCAAAAATTAACATTAAAAAAAGAAAATTATTTGATTACAGAAATTCGCTACAACACATTCAATAATTATTTCCCATTTAGGTCTTGATAATGAGAAAGTAAGCAAAAACCATTTCAGCGTTCCTTTTTACCTTTTTACGGATATGAAATAAACAAAAGCTATAAATACTTTTGTTTACTTTTGTTTAAAACGCCTGGCCTTAGGAAATTGTTGTCTGCCTGCATGACAGTTTAGTTGTCAGTGTTATAGTCGTTTGAATTTCGTTAACTGCATATCAGAAAAATGTTAATTGAACAGAAATGCACAAAATTACAATTCTACAGATGATTGGTTATGGAGATAACACACGGACACAAATGAAAGTAGCTCGCTTATTTCATGAAAAATTTCCAAATTTGCCGCCTATATCCCAAGCGACAATTAGTAAAATAGAAAAGCAGTTTCATGAGCTTGGACATGTAAGGGAGATAAAAAAAGCAGCTGCCAATGCAATAAGTGATGATACCAAATTGGATATTATGCTTGAGTTTGTGGAAAACCCACATACTTCTAGTCGACAAGCAGCCACAATGTTCAATGTTAGCCATTCATCGATTTTTCGAACATTAAAAGAATCTAAAATGCATCCCTATAAAATGATACCAACTCAGGAGCTCATGGAAGACGATTTTGATAGGAGAACGTATTTTTGTGAACAAATGATGGCATGTGATTGATAACAAATGATTGTTAGATAACAATGTGATCCAATTAGAACATGTTTTGTTTTCTGATGAGTGCACCTTTACACTTCACGGTCATGCTAATCGTCAAAATTGCCGCTATTGGTTGACGGAAAATCCTCACTGGATGAGAGAAGAACATACGCAATACCCTGTAAAGGTTAATGTTTGGGCAGGAATTGTTGGAGAACATATCATAGGTCCCTTTTTCATTGATGGCAATTTAAATAGTGATAATTATTTAGCACTACTCCAAAATAATGTTGTGCCAACTTTGACAAACTTATATCCTGATCCAGCAAACCCACAAGTTCCAGCGAATATGATATGGTTTCAGCAAGATGGAGCACCGCCCCATTACCAAATCAATGTCCGGAAGTACCTCAACCGAATATTTCCAAATCGGTGGATAGGGAGGCGAGGATCGATGGAATGGCCAGCACGATCCCCTGATCTGACGTCATTAGACTTCTTCTTATGGGGATATGTCAAAAGTATTGTATACAAAACTAAACCCCTCGACTTAGCTGACTTAAGAAGACGAATAATGCTTGCGATTAGATCGGTCACGCCTGAGATGTTGAGTAACGTTAGAAGAAATTTCTATTTAAGATTAGGATGTTGCCAAGACGTTCACGGCGAGCATTTTGAACATCTCCATTGAAATTTATTGTTTTTTTTTTGTTTTTTTACATTATCAAGAAATAAACAGTATTACTTATTAGTTTCTGAGTGTGTTGTAACGAATTTCTGTAATCAAATAATTTTCTTTTTTTAATGTTAATTTTTGCAATAAATCTGAAAACACTTAATATTTCCGAAACAGTTGAAGATAGGTATAGGACATTGTACATGAAATATGTCTAGAATTTTCTGAAGAATCCAAAAATTGAATAATATACCAGGTGTTGCATTTAAAATAAGAAAGTTGGTATTGGCCACGGTCACATGACACACCCTGTATAAAAAGTTTTTGTTCAACAAAAAGCGCATCTAAAAATAACAATCGACGTGTCCGAGCTTTTTTTCGACCAAGCCCCCATTTATTTATTATTGAATTTATTCCATTTGGCTGATACACAGTGTATGATCGTCAGCTGAATATTATTTTGAAGCAAGTCCATATTTACACTTATCTAACTTGATATCTTCAACACTCTTTACGCATTAAATTGCACCATGTCCAGTTAGAACAACCTAATAGACCTCATTATTGCCTAAACTGAAGATTTATATTAAACCCTGTCCTAGAGTGCACCACACTATAAAATTATTTTGTACCAAACCAAATACTACACATTTAATAATTTTGGACTCAAAATAATTCTCAGTAGACGATATACAAGTCGGGGGAAATTTTAGCTTTAGGGCCGCAGAAATTATGAGATATGCTTCCGTACAGTAATTTGAATTACTGAAATTTAATTATTTGCTTTGTAAACAAATTGAAGTTTTATTTGATTATTTGTAAAATTAAATTATACCTTTAAAAGCGGTGTTGTTTTAATTTTAAATTTCAAACTGCAGTTTTCCCAAAATATGGACAATTCAATCAATATTTTTATTGTTTTCTTCCTTCTGTATTGTAGTACTTACTGGTAGTTTATATGTTTAGATATAAAGATGTTTTATTTTTCTATTATTTTTATTATGTCTTCTTCACCCTTACTAGTCTTGTTTCGGCTATCTTTTCGACCATCTTCAGAGGTGTTAATTCTACTATATATACATACATATATATATATATATATATATATATATATATATATATATATATATATATATATATATATATATTGCTATGTTATTGTTAGGGTTTATTTATTTTAACCCAATAATTATGAATTACCCCACGTTCAGGGTGCCAAATGCTACATTGCTACGTTATAGACAATGCCCCACGTTCTGGTGTATAAAATGTGCTGTTATACAAAGTCTATTAACTGCTTAGATTTATTATTGGGTTGACAATTAAGAATCATAAAATTGTTACTTACTTTTGTTGTTATGAATTTTATTATTTTGTTTTTCTCCTTTCTCAGGGTCAAAAAGTGGAATCAAAATAATGTAGATGGCAGGCAAAGAATATTAATTTTAATTAATATTTATTATAATATTAAATATTTAGATAATTGATAACAAAACAAACATTACACTAATTCAATATCAAACAAAATGAACGCTTGACAATAGATAGCAAGTCCTATCACTAATTAACAAACTGACACTACAAATATTTAATAACAATAATTCCCTAAATTCCCAATTCGCACAATTAACTCCCTAATTGAGTAGTAATTTGAGTACATTCTACCTGGCACTGGCATTCATATTCATTGAATAGTGGCAACTCGCAGTGGTGATCGGCAATTCTGGTTGCAGATATCGAATCAGTAAATTCGATTAAATCGGCAACAATTCCCTCGATTCAAAGTCCTGCTGTCCTCGGTTGATCCTCTCCTATAGTTGACGTTCTCGCTGAATCGTCTTTGGGGTTGAAGTTCTCGTTGAATCCTCTTGGACTCCTTTCAGCTGTTGATAATGATTCCCTAGTTCACGTCGAGTGTTTACAGATGCTCGAACGCAAATAATTACTGTCCCGAAACTAATTATATCCGCGTAAACAAAACGTAAATCAAACTGTTTTTGAATAACGCGTGAATCTAAATAAATATTGTTCGACGATATTTGTTTCTGTACAACTGTTTTCTTTTTATCTGCTGACCGACGTGGACGCTCCAAGATCTAAAGCGAATCTGATTGTTTATCGGCGTTCAGCATTTTTAATACCTCGGTCAAACAAGTGATTTTCGCTTGTTAAAATCCGCCTACGCTGATCCAATTAAGCGTGTAAATTGCGAGTTGCTACCCGAATCCAGTTCGTAACCATGACAACGAATCAACAAATTATAATTATGATTATAATTATCCATATACCGGTGAAACCATAATTCCAATTGTAATTTGAATCTGATATTCGAAAACCTTGTATTTTTCTGCGTCTATACGAATGTCGAACGTGTTTGTACGATGAGTTTGAATTTTCCATTGAATTTTATACATATTACTGACTCATTATAATTATTTTACGTTAATTGTGCCCTGAATTAATTATAATTCTACCTATACAAATCTTATTTGACTACCTAAGTAATCCTATTAATATCTAAATACCCTAAATCTAATATATTCAGTATAATTTTCTATAAACAAAATCCTATCTAACGTTTACTATAAAATAACAAATTAAATCTATTAAATAACATCACAATATATATATATATATATATATATATATATATATATATATACAGTATGTCCCCGGATTGAGTTTACAAGAGGGATTTTACTTTTAGGTAAAAATGTTATGAAAATTAAAATTCCTGCTTGGTCTGAAACTACCATTTCAGTTATAGTTATTAAAACATTGATTTATTTATACAGGGTGTTGACTAAATAAAAAAAATCTAATTTTGAAACTTTATGTCAAATAATTATGAAAAATAACATCATTTAAACAATCCCTCACCATTTGTTTCACATAATTCAAGCCTGGTATGGAACTCCTGAAGACTATTTTAGATTTGTTCAATAGTTATTGATGAAAATGCCTCTCGTAGGCGATTTTTTAAATTTTCAGTATCATTTTCTGCACTTGGGGGATTGTTTGAATGATTGAATTTTTATTTAATGTTGTTAAATGTAATTTTAAATTCCTTTGGCAAATAGTAAATAAATAAGTGTCAAAATAAGATTTAAAAACATTGATTTTGCCAACACCCTGTATAAATAAATCAAAGTTTCAATAACTGAACTGGTAGTTTCAGACCAAGCAGGAATTATAATTCCTACAACATTTTTACTTAAAACTAAAAATAAAAATAAATATCCCTCTTGTAAACTCAATCCGGGGACATACTGTATATATATATATATATATATATATATATAGGATGTCTCCTAAAAAGACGCCGCTGACCATAACTCGTTTATTTATTGGCCGATATCAAAAAAACAAAAACAAGATTAAATGTCCCCACATGTTCTACAAATGGGCCCTAATTTGTTTATTTTTTGCAAATTTTTTTTTCAAATGGTTACATATATTTTCTTTTTTTTTCTGATACAGATTATTTTTCTGAATCCAAAGATGTCCATCTGAACACAATGAAACTATAGTAAGAAAGGGAAAACTATTAATGCACTTCACAGGTCTGTCTGATTTTGAAATCTAAGATCTAAGTGGAATATTTGTCAGAATTGAGAAATTTATATAGGTGTAATGTTGGATTTCCCTAATAGTTCATTCGCCAAAACATCCCAATACATGTACCTAAATTTATAGTAAACTGTCATGGATCCTAATATGCACCCTAGGGCTAGTTTTGGGTTTCTGTAATGGAGGAATTCTAAATATAACATTACAGTAAAATTCACTTCAATTAAACAAATTAAATATACAGAATCATAAAAGGAATACGTGCGGAAGAAGAATGCAAAGTAGACCAAGTGCAAAAATCCCTAAAAGAAAAACTAAGAGTGGAACCAAAAATTAAAGAGGCATACGTAGTAAACAGGGCACAAAATCCGATACTAGTTGTTAAACTAGAAAGCTTCGATGGGAAAATGGAAATAATGAAGAATAAGAACAAACTACGAGACACACAAATTTACATCGAAAATTCTTCCACGAAGGAAGAAAGAGAGAGTCAAACAAAACTAAGAGCAATCGCAAAGGCAGAGAAATAGAAGGGAAAAAACCGTAATAGTAAAGTATAGGAAAATAATTATCAATGGACAAATGTATACATGGAGTGAGGAAAAAAGGAATTACAAAAAAAATGATAACAGAGAAGAGAAAAGATGAGAAATAAAAACAAAAGGATAACATGGCAACAGAATTGGATAAAATTAAAGACAAAATAAATGAAAATAGAAAAATTAAGAAAAGAAATAATCAGGGGATATGGAAAATAGGAGAATGGAGCATAAGAAATATAAAAGGAAAGGAAATAGAACTCGAAGAAGAATTTGAAAATACTAAGCTAAGCATACTAGTAATAAGTGAAACTAAAAAGAAAGGTAAAGGAATAAAGCAAACAAAAAATTGTCAGAAAGTATTTTTTAGCGGTGTAGAAGAAGATAAAAGGGCAGCAGCAGGGGTGGCATGTCTAATCAAGAAGGAATGGGCCGAACAAATACAGGAATGGAAGGCATGGTCAGAAATAATGTTAACAATAGAACTAAAAGATGAACTTACAAAACAAACCAGGGCGATAATAGCAATATACGGTCCAAATGAAGATGAAAAGCAAGAAATTAAGGAGACATTCTGGGAAGAACTAACAAAAGCAATAGAAGAAGCAAAAGGAAACGTATACATAGCAGGTGACTTTAATGGTAGAGTGGGAGTGAACGATGATCAAAATCAAACAGTAGTAGGTAAATATCGAGAAAAAATGAAGAACACAAATGGTAAGAGATTATTAGAATTCTGTACAATGAATAACCTAAAAATCACAAATACATTCTTTCAACATAAGGAAATACACCTGTACACTAGAGAAATGCCGAGTAGAAACAAGAAATCGATAATAGATTATATTTAAATGGAAGAAAACAATATGAGCAAAATAATGGATGCAAGAGTAACAAGAGGACCAGAAATAGGATCAGACCACTACCTGGTGATAGCAACAATAAGAGAGGACCCGATAGGAAAAGAGGTTAACCGGACGCAAAGGAAAAATAACATCGAGTTCGAAACAATCCGAACATATAAACTACAAGAAGATGAAGTGAAAACGAAGTATAGAGAAAGACTAGAAGCAGAACTGGAAAAAGCCGTAGAAACCTACAAAAATAACAACAACATAGAAGAAATATGGAATAAATTAAAAGAAACTGTATTGCGCTCTGCAAGAGACATTTGCGGCAGCTGCAGAAAATGCAACAGTAGACGACAGACAGCATGGTGGAACGAAGAAATCAAGCAGGAAATAAAACGTAAAAAAAGAGCATGGAAGAACTATTTAAGTATAAGATCAAACGAAAACTATGATAAATACAAACTGGAAAGGAAGAGAGTAAAAGAGAGAGTGATAGAATCAAAAAAGCAGGCCTGGAAAGAGTTTGGCGAAAAAATGGAAACAAATAGTAAAGAAAATCAAAAAATATTCTATAACATGCTAAAAGCAAACAGAAAAAAGAAGCAACAAGATATAGGGCATATAATGAGCAAGAAAGGAGAGTCGCTGACTGATGAAAATGACAAGATGAGAAGATGGAAGGAGTACTTCGAAGAACTACTAGGTGAAGGAAAAGAGGAAGAAACATATACAGAAGAGGCGAAACTAACAACGGAAGAAGAAGCAGAAGAAGGAATTACAGCGATAGAACTGCAAGAAAAAATAAAAGAACTCAAAAATGGTAAAGCTGCTGGACAAGATCAAATAAAGACAGAAATGATTAAAAATATGGGGAATATAGGAGTGGAAATACTACGACTAATATACAACAATGCCTGGAGGTACGGAAAAACACCAAGAGATTGGCAAGCAGCCCTAATACTCCCAGTATACAAGAAAGGAGACAGAAGAGAATGCTGCAATTATCGAGGAATAACTTTAATCAGCTCGGCGATGAAAATATATGAACAAATTATGGACAAAAAGCTTAAGCGAACATTGGAAAACACTTTACACGAAGCACAGAGCGGCTTCAGAAGAGGTAGAAGCATACAAGACCACATATTCTCAGTAAAACAAATCATTGAAAAAGCAAGGCAACAAAAGAAAAATATATACCTCGGCTTTATCGACCTCGAAAAGGTATTCGATCGAGTCCTTAGAAACTAGCTGTGGACAATATTAAGCAAGAGAGGTGTTAGCAACAAGCTCATAAAAGTAATAAAGACTATATACAAAGACAACAATAACAAAGTTATTTACAACAACAAACAGTCGGAGCCATTTAAAACCAAAGACGGATTAACACAGGGAAGTGCGCTTAACCCAACGCTGTTCATAACTTATATGGATGAAATATTGAGAAGCTGTTCGCAGAAGGCAAAGAAATACAGAGTAGGATACTGGAATATGCTGAAAGTAGAAGTATCAGAAGGAGCGTTCGCGGACGACGTAGTGATAATAGCAGAGAAGGAATTAGACCTACAAGTAAATTTAAGAGAATGGAACACAGCCCTAGAAAGGATAGGAATGAAGATGAATATAAATAAAACAAAAGTCATGGTAATAGGAGAACAAGAAGTTATAAAAAGTAAAGTGGAATATTCAAGAATCGTACAAGTAACAAGTAAGTACTTAGGAGTAGAAATACAAAGCGACGGAAGCATGCAAAAAGAGATCGACACGAGAAGAGCAAAAACAATGAAACTGTACCACGAAATGAGAAAGTCGTTTATCAACAAAAAGGAAATAACGAGAAATACAAAAATCAAGGTATACAAAACTATATAGAGTTCCATCATGACATATGGCTGCGAATCCTGGACTTTAACAAAAGCAGATAAAAGTAGGGTACAAACGACCGAAATGAAATACCTTACAAGAACAATGGGAGTAACGAAACTAGATAAAATTAGAAACACCAAAATAAGAGAAGAACTACACATAGAAGACGTAAACAGCTTCATCGAAAGAAGACAACTCAGTTGGTGGGGACACTTACAAAGGATGAAGAACACAAGACAGGTCAAACAAGTATGGAAAGCAAGAATACAGAAGAAGAAGACAAGATGAATGCCAAAAAAGACATGGGACAACGTAGTAACAGAGATAATAGAAAAAAAGGAAAGAACCTGAACGAAGCAAGTAGTCTGGCAAGGAACAAAAAAGAATGGAGAAAATTTGTACACGGAATAGAATAGTAGCAAAATGAGTAACCCCCTACACCGTAGAATGCGGTAGAAGGGTAGCGGATATATATATATATATATATATATATATATATATATATATATATATATAGAAATGTGCATGGCAATATCGTAAACGGTAAGAGGTAGAGTAGTCCAGTCATATTAGCTACAAAAAGCGGAAGTCGTTTTGGCGGAAATTAATTACATAGTTTTGAAATTTGGTACACTTACTCTTGAGAACTCTAGAATCAAACATTTGTCGAGTTGCCCCATCCCTCATCTCTTAATATTGAAAAAGCATCCTCTAAACGATGAACTTGTGTAATTTTTTGCAATTATCTCGTAAACGGTGCACCGCCCGAATTTTTTTATATTTGGTAAAGTTAATAGGAACAAAACTTTGTACAAAATTTATGTGACACGGTTTGCCACAAAAGCTATAGTTCACGCGGAATAGAGGCCGGAAGTCAAATTGAACAGTAAATCCTAGCGGAAATAAATCATATACTTTTTAAATTTGGTAGACATACTCTTGAGTACTCTAGAATAAAATATCAGTCGAGTTTCCCCTCCTCCTATGGGAGCTTCATCCCTTAATATTGAAAAACACTCCCCAAGCGGTGAACTTGTGTACTTCTTCGCAATTATCTCGTTAACGGTGCACCGCCTAAAAATGTTCATATCGGGTAAAGTTGATGGAAAAAACAATTTGAACAAAAATTATATTACACGATTTGCCACAAAAGCTATTATTACTTAGTACTTAAGAGTAAGTATACCCAATTTCAAAACTATATAATTTATTTCCGCCAAAATTCGCCTAATTTCACTGGACTAGAGAGTCGTTTAAATGGAGGCAAATATGAAGCACCTCAAGAAGTTGATTGTTTACGTTGCGAAAAAACTAATATTTCCGATGTTTTATTTTTCTTTATAACACATTTTTATTCATACTCGAGAGAAAAATATTACAAACAATTAATTCATTCTTTAAATTCAATGCAAATATAGTCTTCAGTTCAATTATTCTAATGCCCTCCCACGTTACAAAAATATATGTAATCAGTGGTGTTACTAGGGGGTGCATGGGTGCATATGCACCCCTCTTGCAGGATCAGATTTCTCAACAGATTCGACGATCCGAGAGGTCTAGGCCTAGGAGGGAAAATTTTATTCCGATCACCAGTAGTCTAGTATCGTTTTAAATGAAATTCTATTACTTGGCGCTAATTAATAAAATTGAAAAAAAGTATTTTGCTGCGCCATTCAAAATTCCTGGACTGTATGTTAACTGTACGTCATGGATTATAAAAAATCAGGAACATATTTTCGCGAGTATAATAAGTACCATTTATCAATGCATATTTTTTTATTGTCGCCGCAGTTAGGCTAGGTTCATATTGTCGAGGTTTCGGCTTGGTTACCGAGCTGATAAGATACGTCCATGCCTTATCGATACCAATTTTTAATTACGAATTTTTAATTAACACACAATTACTGTATTTACAGTCGCAATCGTCTACTCACAACGTATCCACACTAAATTGACTAATGTTAACTTTACAGGACAGGAGTAATGAACTTATTGGGCTGCATATGTTCCATTAAAAAGGAGATAACATATGTTTAAACTTACGATACTTCGTTCCAAATAAAAAAATAACTTTTTCGGACTCGACGCTATAATCAATTACTAATCTTGCGTTTTTATTGAGCAGGAATCCAAGCACAAGCGTGTAATATAGCACTTCATAATATGTTGGTCAGGCCAGTGGCGTCTCTAAGGTCGGTCAACCGGGCGTACGTCAGGGGGCCCGGGGGCTAATGGCGCCCCACACAGACCTGCATATTGTATTAAAAATTAAAATTAAATTCTTTATTAACTTATTATTTATTGGGGGCCCCACTCCATACTTATGCCCGGGGCCTCAAAATCCCAAGGACGGTCCTGGGTCAGGCAATACAGGGTGTCCCGGTTATCGTGCTCATCACGAGGATCTTGTAAACGGTAAGAAATAGAGAGTTGATTAAATTACATAAAATAATCCCGAGGACAAGCCGCGAAACGTTTCAAAACTTGAATAATTCGGCTGCCACTGGCGAAAAATAAAAATGCATTTTACAATTTACGCTCTATATATACGCTCAATTAAAAACTGGAAGCAAAAACAGGAGATAATGGCAAATAAAAAGAATCTAAAGGGGGAAAATATCTTAATCGAAAATGATCTAACATCAACGGAAAGAGAAACCCAGAAGAAATTGAGGGACATGGCAAGATATGAAAGAGGAAAAGGAAATAGAGCAACAGTGGGCTATAAGAAGATTATCGTAAATGGCAAAGTCTATGAGTGGGACGATATAAAGGAAAAAAAACTAACAACGGATACGGGCCAGGATAATAAGAAGACGACACTTGCAAAAGACACGGACACGAGAATTTGGAGAATTAAGGTAATGAAAAATAAAGAAGGAAAGAAGCCCTCTCTGGCTAATAACCAGAGTTGTAACGCGCAGATTCAACGTAAGTGCCAATCTCACAAAACAAACACAATAACAACAAGTAATACGATTAAAACCTGAACAGGCAAACTAAAATCTATGCAAGCAACGTATTTTGGAACATTAAATATCAAATACATGCTGAAAGCAGGGAAAACAAAACAATTAACTGAAACACTAACAGAGCGGAAGATAATGATTTTAGCAGTGCAAGAAACCAGATATAGACGAAGATGCCTTTGACACGGATGGGTATAGAATACTAAAGGGGAAAGTAGGGGAAAGGGTAGCAAAAAACATATCTTGTCTAGGAACAGGCTTCCTGGTAAACCATAGAATATTAAACTCCGTAACAGATTTCGAATCAAGAACCTCAAGACTGGCAATGTTAAAACTCAAGTGTGCTAATAAAAAATACTCGATAATAAAGTTCCATGCGCCAACAAATAAAGATTACAAAACCAATCCAGAAAAAGTAAGAATCGAATGGGACCATCTAGAAGACGAACTGATCAAAATCAAAGAGGGCGAGACAGTCATTCTGTTAAGGGATTTCAATGCTCAAATTGGTAAAGAGAGGTATTACAGAGAAGTAGTGGGCAAGCACCCAGTGTACAAAAATACCAACCAAAACGGGAAGAGATTAATAGAAATATGCAAAACTTCGGACTCCAAATCATGAGCACGTATTTCAAAGGACAACCGAAGAAGAAAATGACATGGCAATCCCCGGGGAATAAAATGGGAGAGTTCCAAATAGTTCATGTCGCAATAGCAAAATCGCAGACAAGAGAAATACAAAATGTCAAAGTCATAAGGTCGGCAAACATAGACTCGGACCACTATCTAACCAGAATAAAAATCAAACTAGTTCCTAACAAGCACAAAACAGAAAGAAATCATAATAGAACATTCAGAGTAGACAAAGAACTCCTAGAAACCAACAAGGAAAAATATCAAGAAATGACGAATGTAGAAACAACAAATTGGGAAAACATAAAGAGCACAATTGTAGAAAGACCAAAGGAGGTGGCACACCGTAAAAAGACCAAAAGACACCAGTGGTGGAGCTTAGACTGTGAAAGAGAAATTGAACAAAGGGCCAAACACTGGAGGACATGGCAAAAGACGAAACTAGATATAGACTATGAAAACTTACGAGAAATCAGGAAAAACACGAGTAAAATAATTAGAAGAACCAAAAGAAATTATGACAAAGACACAACAGGGAGGATATGAGAAAACTTTAGGAAAAATAAAACCAGAGACTACTACAGCACATTCGCAATCCAAAAATACCAGACACCGAACATATGTTTTCGGAAACCGGACGGCAAAATAGCAGTTAATAACATAGAAAATTGCGAGTTACTAGCAAAACACATCGAGAAAATACTCAACTGCGAAGCAGCTGAAGGCTTCGCGCCAAGCTGGATAACAACCAAAACAGGTATTGACTCTAAGCCACCAGATATAAATGAAATCAAACAAACAATTGAAATCCTCAAAAACAACATAGCACCAGTGGAAGACTCCATCACAGCGGAGATGCTAGAAACATGCAGCCCGAAGATGGTGGAAAATATCTTCAACATGATTAAGAAGATTTGGGAGGATGCAGAGATCCCAGGAGAGTGGAATGAAGCCATAATTCAACCGTTACACAAAAAAGGAGACAAAAGGCGTTAATAACTACCGAAGAATCTCACTAATACAGGTGGTGTATAAGATATTATCCAAAACAACATTAAAAAGAGCTGAAGCACAACTAGATGGCCAAATCGGGGAATATCAAGGGGGTTTTAGAAAAGGAAGATCATGCATTGAACAAATAATGTCTCTCAAAATGATACAAAAACACTACACATCAAGCGGAAAAAAATGTTAACAATGTTCGTAGACTTCCAAAAAGCCTACGACTCAATTGATAGAAACGCGCTATTCAAGGTAGTAAGAGATATGGGATTGGACAATAAAACACATAAACAAATAGAAGCCACCCTTACCGACACATACGCCATAGTAAAATTTAAGGGACTGTTATCGAGACTAATAAAAATTAAAACGGGAGTCAGGCAAGGAGACGGAATCTCGCCACTGTTGTTCGACTGTGCGCTAGAAAAAGTAATAAGAGAATGGAGAAGGAAGATAGGGGAGAAAAATTTCCCAGACATAAAGCTGACCAAAGATAAATACATTGGAAACCTATTACAGTGCACTGTCTAGCCTTTGCGGACGATATAGTAATTTTCGCAAACTCGGAGGAGGAAACCAAGGTGAAAATTGAAATTCTCATGGAAATCGCGAAGAAAATTGGTCTACAGATATCTTTTGAAAAGACAAAATATTTCACTACAAAAAAAAGTCGACTCAAAAAAATTTAAAAAAAAGTACGGAGAAATTAGAAGGGTCCAGAAATTTAAGTATTTAGGAGAAATAATAACACCTAATTAGTGATAACAAACACATTCTATGCACACAAAGATATACATAAGTATACGAGGGAAGTCAAAAGCAGAGGGGAAAAGTCAATAATAGACTATGTGATAATAAACAGAAACTTCAGAAATGAAGTAAAAGACACCAGGGTGAGAAGAGGACCAGAAATCTTTTAGGATCACTACCTAGTGCTGTCGAAGATAGGAATAAAAGAAGAAAAGGGGGACCACAAAATAAATCGAACATGGAAAAATAATAACTCAAAGGAAAAAATTAAAACGTACAAGTTAAGAGAAGAAGAAACCGCTAAAATATATAAAGAAGGCGGAAAGACCCTATGGGGTCGATAGCCTAATAAAGTTTGTTTATATATATATAAAGAAAGAATAGAGCTGGAAATGAATAAAATCTAAGAAAAGCTAAATAATGTGACCCTAGAACACCTGTGGAAAAGTACCAAGGAAATTATCATAAAAGTGGCAAGAGAAGCTTGCGGAAGCATAAAAACAAACAAAACAAGAAAACAAACGAGATGGTGGAGCGAAGAAATCAAAGCGGAAATAAAACTGAAAAAACTACAATGGAAAAAGTACTTGGGAAACAGAAATAACGAAAATTATAGCAGATATAAAGAACAAAGAATAAAAACTAAAGAAATGGTGGAAAAAGCAAAACAAAAATCGTGGGAAGAGTTTGGAAATAAAATGGAACAGGACAGACACGGAAACCAGAAATTATTTTACAAAGCACTCAAAACACTCAGAAAAGAGAAGCAAATTAAAAACTGGTGCATAAAGTGCAAGGATGGAAGAATATTAGGAGAAGAACAAGACATCATGGCACGCTGGAAGGAATATTTCGAGGAGATACTAAATACGGAACAAAGCAATAATATAAATGGGACAATAGCACACACAGAATATAATACAGAGGAGAATAGCGAACTTGGGGAACAAGAAGAAGTCACAACAGAAGAAGTAGCAGAGGCCGTGAAAATGCTAAAACGAGGGAAAGCAGCAGGTTGTAATGAAATAACAGCAGAAATGATCATAAACCTAGGAAGCAATGGTATGGTAGTGTTAATAGCCCTATTCAATAAAGCTTGGATAGAACAGAAGATCCCCAGGGAGTGGGAGCTAGGTATAATACTACCCATACATAAGAAGGGAAACAATCGAGATTGCAGTAACTACAGGGGAATAACACTACTAAGCATAATGGCGAAAGTGTATGAAAGAATTCTGGAAAAGAGACTAAAGTCGGTAATCGAAGAACAATTAGAAGAACCCCAAAGTGGATTTAGGAAAGGACTAGGAGTACAAGACCACATATTCACAATGAAACAAATAATTGAAAAGAGCAAAAACAACAACATATTTGTAGCCTTTATAGACCTCGAAAAAGCATTCGACAGCATACCCAGAAATGCAGTCTGGAATAGTCTTGAAAAAAGAAGAGTAAACAGAAAATTAATAGAAAGCATTATCAGCATCTACAAAACGACAAGGAACATAGTCAGAACTGGAAACATGCAATCAGAGGAATTTGAAACGATGGGAGGTCTGAGACAAGGAGGTGTATTAAGTCCAACCCTCTTCAATATCGTCCTAGATGATATACTGAAAGAAACAAAGGAAACAACAAAAAAGCTAAAAGTGGGATATAGAAATATGGAAATGGTGAAGATAGCAGTATGCGCCTTCGCGGATGACCTAATTATATATGCTAAAAGCAAACAAGAGCTACAATTCAACTTAGAATTATGGGAAAAAGCTTTACATGAAAGGAACCTAAGAATAAATATAAATAAAACAAAAATCATGGCACTAGGGAACGAGGATCTGAGCGCACCTGCAAAACAAAGAGGTAGGAACGTTGAACAAGTGGAAACCTTTAAATACCTAGGAGTCAAAATTCACAAAAATGGAGAAAACAATGCAGAAATAAATGACAGATTAGAGAGCGCAACAAAACTGTACTACGCACTAAATAACACATTCCTAAGAAACAATAAAATTACAAAGAAAACAAAACTAGCAGTGTAGAACACAATATTCAAACCAATATTAACGTACGGGTGTGAAAGCTGGACAATAACTAAAAGGATAGAAAGCAGAATACAGGCCGTAGACATGAAGTACCTAAGAAGCGTCAAAGGAATCACAAGAAGAGACAGAATCAGAAACGAAGTGGTAAGAGAGGAATTAGAAGTGGAACCGATAATAACAAAGATCAAGCGGCAACAACTAAAATGGTTTGGACACATTGTAAGGATGGAAGAAACCAGACAGACAAAAAGGGTATGGCAGGCAATAACACCCCATAAAAGGCAAAGAGGCAGACCAAAAAAATCGTGGGATGACGTAGTGAGGGGAATTTTAAAAGACCGAGGACTGACCTGGAATGAGGGGAAGAAAATGGCGAAAAACCGAAAAGAGTGGGCGAAGTCCGTACATGAACTAAGCTGAAGTAGCCTAAACACCTAACACCTTAGGGTAGATAGGTTTTCGATTATATATATATATATATATATATATATATATATATATATATATATATATATATATATAATAATAACACCTAATGGAAACGACAAATAAGCATACGAAAATAGGGTCTCAAAGTTAAACAATGCATACTTTTTATGCAGGGGTATCTATAGCAAGAAATCCATCTCGATAAACGCGAAGATAAGACATCTAAATACAGTACTTAAACCAGAAGTGCTATATTCCGCAGAATGCTTAACGCTAGATCAGGTACGCTGGATAGAAAAGATAGAAAACCGAGAAAGAAGAATCTTAATGAAAATTCTAGGACCAGTAAAAGTGGGTGAGTCGTGGAGACACAGAAGCAACGAGGATCTGTATAGAAGTAAACAAACAGAACGCTTGTCAACGACCATGAGAAAACGCAGAGCATCCTTTTATACACACATAATCCGAATGGGTAACGACAGGGTCCTCAAAACAATCATAATGGCCCAGAAAATACTAAAAGACCAAGAGAAATGGAACACAGAAGTAGAAAAAGATCTGGCATTGTTGGGGATAAAAGAGAAGGACGAGAGAAACGTGATAAGGGAGAAAATAAAAACTCTCAGTGACTTCCCGGCAAGAGAGGTAAGGACGAGCAGCACGAAATGGCACCCAGAAAGAAAGAAAAGACAAAGCGAAAAAATGAAAAAGTACTGGGAGAAAAGGAAGAAAGAAACTACAAAGAAGAAATAATTTATTAGTAAACGTTATAAATACATTGTTGTTGTTGTTAAACGTGGTCCAAAGTGGCCCCTTTCGAATGAAGAAAATATATATAAGTTGGGTCCGGATAAATAAGTACTAAAAATTTCAAAATAATCGTTAAAAAAAGCATGTGAATTAAGAAAATAAGCAAAATAAACACTGGAAAAAGCATTTATTTTCAAATAAAAAAAAATATTAGTAATATAAACAAATATACAAAATATGTATGTAGTGTCAAAAAAAACTCAATAAATTTTATGGAAACTTTTAATTTACAATGTTTTTTTCTAAATTTTCTATTAGAAAATGTTTCCTCTAATCGGATAAAATATGTTTATAAACAGAAAAGCGTACTTTAATGCAAATATTAGGAAAGTATTAACATCTAAATTCTAAATTTTCTTCATAACTGCCTTGTAATAAATTTCCCACCTTCTGAAGGTTTGTAAAACTCTAACTTTTTCTGAGTACATCATCAAATGTGTTGCGTAGTATTTGCTAAATTTTGCTAGGTTCTTCTTGAAGGGATATTTTAAAATCATGGACAATCACGATAGATTCCACTAAGGACAATCCTTGCTTTCCCAGTTTTTTTTCTATTGAATCAAACGCATAGTTAGGGTTTAGAAAAGCTAAATGTTGCACTATCTTTTGATATATTTAATATATTTAGATATTTATGTGGCTTCAGCAGACTATGCAGAAAATTCCAAAACCTACACTGCCGCATAGATCCAAATACCACATCTATATCTTTTCAAGTTCAAAATGAGACCAATCAATTTCATTTTGGGAAGTAACAAATTCATATTGAGACCAATCAATTTCAAATTGGAAACAATCAAATTCAAATTGAATTGAAACAAATTCAATTGGAAATTTAACAATTTCTAAATGAGATTTTCAATTTCAAATTGAGATTAATCAAAATCAAGTTAACAATAAACAATTTTAATTTGAAAATATTACCAATGTATGTTAATATGTATATTAACAAACTATTATTATAATATAATTTATTCATTCATGTAATATTAAATATTAACATTATACAACAAAGATCTAAGGAATAAACTACTAAACTAAAAGTACGTGTCTTCCATGTTTAACTCAGATTTGTGGATACCTGCCAGAAATCTCGCATTGACAACCTTATTTTTGTCTTACTTTTTCATTAATTATGTTTTCTAACCTTTGAAGGCTAAACTCTGTTTGTGTCAATTATTCCTGCCTTCTCCATTCAAACTTTGTGGCATTTGTACCGCCAAATCTACTTTCACACCAGATTTCATGACTGGTCATGCATTCTGAATCGGGTTAATCATTGGGCTATATGAACTTTATCGTAGTAAGTGATTATTTCTGAATTAATTTTCATGCCCATCGTATTAGCAAGGGTTTTCCAATCTCTATTATTTTTATAAACAGCACACAGCTGCATCTTGAGATGTAGTGCTTCTGCGTTTTTTTTAATGTAGCGTGGCATTTTTAATACGACACATAAAACAATTATGTTGTCATAATAAATTTTATTTGTTTACTCTCAACTTGATATTGTTTAGTGTCAACTTGATTTTGATTGGTCTCAATTTGAAATTGATTAGTCTCAATTTGAAATTGATTGGTCTCAATTTGAACTTGATGGGTCTCAATTTGAAATTGATTGGTCTCAATTTGAACTTGATTGGTCTCAATTGGAACTTGAAAAGGTGTAGTTATGACTGCTTTTGGAGGTATAGATATATGGGATATATGGGAGGCATAGAGTGGGTTTTAATTGGGTTCTAATTGTTTCTCCTCATCTATTTAACCCATGTGCGAGCTATGTAGAATAAATTAAATGTTTGTGATTTTTTTTAAATTTCCATCAGCTTTTACCATACAGGTATTATTTTTTAGTCAAGGGTAAAATGGCTAAATAATAAAAAAACAGATTTTCCAGAAAAATATGAAAAAAGCTAAACGGGCGAAAATCAGCAAAAAGTAAAACAATATAGGGGTAAAAAAACTCTATTTTTTGTGATCCGTTCACATTTAAAATTATGTTGGTGTGCTATTAATATATGTAAAAAGCAAATTTGCTCGAAATCCTGACCCTAATTATAACACGGCCCGGATTTTGACTTCATAAGGCCCTAAGCTATTTGAAATATGGGGACCTTTATAAGTCCGGATATTATATATCAGTGCCAAATATGATTTTCGGATACCTAGGGGGTTAAACTGAAATACAATAAAGAAGTATATAGATAGTAAAAATAAATCTTTAAACTTAAAAAATAAACTTAAAAATGCAAACTCCAGTAAAAAGAAAGAAAAGTTCTTTTAAAAGGCACAATTTACAAAGGCTTATTATTATTTATTTTTGATAATCCCCAACTTAATGTTCTATGCATGTTGTCAGTCTTTTTTGTATTATATATGATAATATCTTGTATGCTGCATTTAATGGTATGATACCTCTGTAATTTACGCAATTCCCTTTTTTATATATAGTAATTATCGTTCCATGCATCTATTCTTCAGGTATTTGCTCCTCAAGCCATTTCCTTTGCATTAGTTTATGTATTCTTTCTTGCAGTTCCTTTCCTCCATATTTTATTAATTCCATATTTATTTCGTCGCTTCCTGGTGTTTTTCCATGTTTGCTGCTTTTCATTATTTCCAATATCTTGTCCATCGACGGTGGGTCCTTAGTTTCGTTTTCTTGTTTTTCCTCTTGTTCCTCTAAGTTTTCTTCATTCTCCTCTGTTAATAATATATAATAATAATAATAATAATAATAATAATCGTCTTTATTCTTTTAGACCTTTCGGTATAGAATATGTCAGTTAGCAGATTCATGAAGTGTTTTCCATATTTCTTCACCTTCTTCTGCTGCTTTTCCATTTTCATGTCTTCTTCGTTTGATATTCAGTGAGTATTTTTATGTACCTTTATTTTCTGGTAGAAGCTCTTTGTGATTTGCAATTTTCTTTTGCGCTCCATTTAATCCAATTTTTATCTATCCACTCTCTTTTTATTGTCTTATGACTGCTGCTTGTCCTTCTCCATCTCTCGTATTCGTCTCTGTCTTCTAGTAGTGACTGTATTTGTTAGGGATATTATCCCTAACTGGCTATCGACCAATGGGGGTCCTTCTGCCGTGTGTTTTGTGTAAGTGTGTGTATTGAGTTAGGGCTTGTTACTCTAGAAATTCGCCCCCAATCTCTAGAGCGCCGTTAATGAGCTCCCAACGGCGAATGGCACTAGTTTCTCAGTACAAATGTACTACCTGTACTGGGGCTCGAACCCAGGTCTTCGTGCATGCTAAGCAAGCGTTCTAATCTGTCTTCTATTTTGTTGGTTTTCATCCATTTGATTCTTGCTTCATTTTTTATTCTTACTCCGTCTTTGCATCTGTCATTCCACCAGTCGTTACCATATCTTCTCTGAGTCTTTCCTATTTCTTTCCCTGGTGCTTCTTCTATATTATTTTTTATTTCACGCCAAACATTTTCAATGTCTTGTTCTATCTTCCCATTGGCTTCCTTGTACTTCATGAGTTCGTCTAGTTGTTTTTTCATATTTCTCTTTATTATCTTCGTCTTTTAATTTATCTCAAATATCAAATATTCCATTTTTGTATCGCTCTGTGTTCCTTTGTCTTTATTTAGTTTTTGTTTAAGTGTCGCCATGACCATGTAGTGATCTGTGTCTATTGATGCTCTTCGGTACGTTCTCACATCTTTTATTGCTGATTGTCGTCTACCTGTTATCATGACATTGTCAATTTGATTTCCGTTGACTTCTCCTGGAATCATCCATGTTACTTTGTCTTAATTTCTGTGTTTATATTTTGTACTAGCGATCACCATTCCAAGATCGGCTGCTGAGTTGCATATTCTGTGCCCATTATCATTGGTTGTTTCGTGGATTGCATGTTTCCCTGCTACATCTTCTATGTATTCTTGTTTCCCAATCTGTGCATTGAAATCACCCAGTATTTTAACCGTATCTTGTGCTGGTATTTGTCTGTATATTTGCTCTAAGTTTTCGTAAGTACTCGCTTTTTCCTCATCTTCTGCCGTTTCAGTTGGAGCATATATATATATATATATATATATATATATATATATATATATATATATATATATATATATATATATATATATATTTATTAGTGTTAGGTTGAAAGGTTTCGTTTGTATTCTTATGTAGGCTATTCTTCCGTTTATTGGTTTAAATTCTATTTTCCTCTCTCTTATTCTTCCCCTTATTATGAAGTCGATTTTTTCTCTGACTTCATCTCCTGCATATAGAAATGTATAGTCTTGTTTTGTAACTTGTCCATTTCCCTGCCATCTCACCTCTTGGATTGCTTCTATTTCTAATCTATATTGCTTTAGTTGTTCTGTTACTTCCATCATTTTACCATCGGTTAACATTGCTCTTATATTCCAAGTACTTATTTTTATTGTATTTCTGTGTTTTTATTTCATCTTACTACTCATATCACTTTTCATTGTATGTTTTTTCTTATTTCGCTGTCCTATTTCTTCATTGGCTAGAAGTTTTTTTGGATTAGAAGTTACAAATTAGTTATAATTTTAAGTAGAATGCAGTAAAAAATGGGTCGCTCCTTTGACCTTTGGATATTAATTATTCAAAAGATGTTTTATTGTTTAAGTTTAATTTAACGACGGCCTATTTCTGCTGCTATGGCCAAATTCCATCGCCAAGGAGTGATGGATCGTTCCTTGGCGATGGAATTTGGCCATAGCACTTGAAAATTTTGCCTTTATCAATTTCGCTTCACCCATATCAGGTTCTATGACGTGCATATACAACTTGACAATACACGGGATAAATCATTACTATTTATCATTCAAAAGATGATGAATATATAATACAGTGTGTGTATAAATTGGCACAAGAACTACACATGGCGGTCTTGATACCAACATGTTGTACCATGCTTCCCGAGTCTTTACGAGGACTTCAAATTATTAAAATCAAGTCGTTTAATAATTTTGAAAAATTTTGAAATCCAATCTGCTGAGACCTTATTAATTCTAAAATCTTCACTTCAGTGGCAATCAGTGAAACCCTTATTCTCCGAAGTATTAATACCAATTTATCGAGTGTCTTGATGTTTTCACTGGTTCGTTCTTTAATAGGTCTTCCGCATCTTGGGTCATCTTGACTTGAATCCTTACCCCCTCGAAATTGCATACCCAAAATTTTACTGTAAAATATGACGGCACATCTTCGTGGTACAGTTTGACCATTCTCTGATGAATATTCTTGAGTCTATTTCTTTCCTTTGTAAAGAACTTGATCAAGTTTTAATGTTCTAGCTCAATTTCACTAATTTATGGTTGGATAATGCCTTATAAAAACATTAAAACTTTTTAATCGGAACCATAGGCGCCGACTTTTCAGAATCTCGAGGGGGGCAAAAAGTAAAGTCAGTTATTTGGTCATTTAGAAAAATAAGTTGATTTATTTGGCAAATAAAGTGGTAATTCTTAAAACTATATATATGTATATATAATCGAAAACCTATCTACCCTAAGGTGTTAGGTGTTTAGGCTACTTCAGCTTAGTTCATGTACGAACTTCGCCCACTCTTTTCTGTTTTTTCGCCATTTTCTTCCCCTCATTCCAGGTCAGTCCTCGGTCTTTTAAAATTTCCCTCACTACGTCAACCCACGATTTTTTTGGTCTGCCTCTTTGCCTTTTATGGGGTGTTATTGCCTGCCATACCCTTTTTGTCTGTCTGGTTTCTTCCATCCTTACAATGTGTCCAAACCATTTTAGTTGTTGCCGCTTGATCTTTGTTATTATCGGTTCCACTTCTAATTCCTCTCTTACCACTTCGTTTCTGATTCTGTCTCTTCTTGTGATTCCTTTGACGCTTCTTAGGTACTTCATTTCTACGGCCTGTATTCTGCTTTCTATCCTTTTAGTTATTATCCAGCTTTCACACCCGTACATAAATATTGGTTTGAATACTGTGTTGTACACTGCTAGTTTTGTTTTCTTTGTAATTTTATTGTTTCTTAGGAATGTGTTATTTAGTGCGTAGTACAGTTTTGTTGCGCTCTCTAATCTGTCATTTATTTCTGCATTGTTTTCTCCATTTTTGTGAATTTTGACTCCTAGGTATTTAAAGGTTTCCACTGTTCAACGTTCCTACCTCTTAGTTTTGCGGGTGCGCTCAGATCCTCGTTCCCTAGTGCCATGCTTTTTGTTTTATTTATATTTATTCTTAGATTCCTTTCATGTAAAGCTTTTTCCCATAATCCTAAGTTGAATTGTAGCTCTTGTTTGCTTTTAGCATATATAATTAGGTCATCCGCGAAGGCGCATACTGCTATCTTCACCATTCCCATATTTCTATATCCCACTTTTAGCTTTTTTGTTGTTTCCTTTGTTTCTTTCAGTATATCATCTAGGACGATATTGAAGAGGGTTGGACTTAATACACCTCCTTGTCTCAGACCTCCCATCGTTTCAAATTCCTCTGATTGCATGTTTCCAGTTCTGACTATGTTCCTTGTCGTTTTGTAGATGCTCCTAATGCTTTCTATTAATTTTCTGTTTACTCTTCTTTTTTCAAGACTATTCCAGACTGCATTTCTGGGTATGCTGTCGAATGCTTTTTCGAGGTCTATAAAGGCTACAAATATGTTGTTGTTTTTGCTCTTTTCAATTATTTGTTTCATTGTGAATATGTGGTCTTGTACTCCTCGTCCTTTCCTAAATCCACTTTGGGGTTCTTCTAATTGTTCTTCGATTACCGACTTTAGTCTCTTTTCCAGAATTCTTTCATACACTTTCGCCATTATGCTTAGTAGTGTTATTCCCCTGTAGTTACTGCAATCTCGATTGTTTCCCTTCTTATATATGGGTAGTATTATACCTAGCTCCCACTCCCTGGGGATCTTCTGTTCTATCCAAGATTTATTGAATAGGGCTGTTAGCACAACTATATCATTGCTTCCTAGGTTTATGATCATTTCTGCTGTTATTTCATCACAACCAGCTGCTTTCCCTCGTTTTAGCATTTTCACAGCCTCTGCTACTTCTTCTGTTGTTACTTCTTCTTGTTCCCCAAGTTCGTTATTCCCCTCTGTATTATATTCTGTGTGTGCTATTGTCCCATTTATATTATTGCTTTGTTCCGTATTTAGTATCTACTCGAAATATTCCTTCCAGCGTGCCATGATGTCTTGTTCTTCTCCTAATATACTTCCATCCTTGCACTTTATGCATCAGTTTTTAATTTGCTTCTCTTTTCTGAGTGTTTTGAGTGCTTTGTAAAATAATTTCTCGTTTCCGTGTCTGTCCTGTTCCATTTTATTTCCAAACTCTTCCCACGATTTTTGTTTTGCTTTTTCCACCATTTCTTTAGTTTTTATTCTTTGTTCTTTATATCTGCTATAATTTTCGTTATTTCTGTTTCCCAGGTACTTTTTCCATTGTAGTTTTTTCAGTTTTATTTCCGCTTTGATTTCTTCGCTCCACCATCTCGTTTGTTTTCTTGTTTTGTTTGTTTTTATGCTTCCGCAAGCTTCTCTTGCCACTTTTATGATAATTTCCTGGGTACTTTTCCACAGGTGTTCTAGGGTCACATTATTTAGCTTTTCTTTGATTTTATTCATTTCCAGCTCTATTCTTTCTTTATATATTTTAGCGGTTTCTTCTTCTCTTAACTTGTACGTTTTAATTATTTCCTTTGAGTTATTATTTTTCCATGTTCCATTTATTTTGTGGTCCGCTTTTTCTTCTTTTATTCCTATCTTCGACAGCACTAGGTAGTGATCCGAAAAGATTTCTGGTCCTCTTCTCACCCTGGTGTCTTTTACTTCATTTCTGAAGTTTCTGTTTATTTTCACATAGTCTATTATTGACTTTTCTCCTCTGCTTTTGACTTCCCTAGTATACTTATGTATATCTTTGTGTGCATAGAATGTGTTTGTTATCACTAAGTTATTCATGATGCAGAAGTTGATCATCCTTGTTCCATTATTGTTTCTTATATTTTCTCCATGTTCACCAATTGTCTCCCCTGTTTCGCCAGCCTTTTTTCCTACTCGTCCATTTGAGTCTCCCAGTATTATCAGTCGGCCTTTGGTTTCTTCTGTTACTTCTGTTAACTTGTCCCAGAAAGCGTCATTTCCCTTCACTGTATCGTCTTCGTTTGGTCCATATACCACTAGTATTGTTGTTTCTGTCGGCTTATCAATTTCCATCTCTATCTTAAGTATTCTTTCTGTGATGCCTATCCAGTTTCTCACTTGTTTCCTGTATTGATGTCTTATGATACAGCCTACCCCTTCCTTGGCTCTGTTGTGCTGCTCTACTCCGCTGTATATCAAGACATGCCCTCCGTTTAGTTCGACTTCTCCTTTTCCTTTTTTCTTCGTTTCTGTTATCCCTAGAATGTCTATTCCAGTATTTTCAAATTCGTCCGTGAGTTCATTTTCTTTTCCAATTACACTCCTAATATTCCACGTTCCCATTTTCCATATTTTTTCCTTTGTTTTTGTTATGTCATGCACCTTGTGTTGTATGTTATTTTGGTTATTCACATTGTTATCCGTTTGCCGATTATTAGTTGTGTTCGGTTTTGCTATCCGTGTTGCCGTTATTCCCTTATATGTGTTCTTTTCCACGATCCGTTTTCCTAGCTTTCCAGTCCTTGTTTGTGTGCAGCTCTTGTTTCTTTTTGTTACTAGTTTTTTTGAGCCTTTCTTTGTATTTCGTCCCACGTCCAAATCTTTCCGTTTACCGTCAGTTTCTTATATCCCACTTTAATTCTTAAATTCTTAAAACTAATAATGAAAAATAAAATTTCTTAAAACTAATAATAAACCTATAATATAAATAAAATATAAATAATATAATAAAAAATATAATAAAATGTATCATTCCCGAGAAAATGTATTTTGTCTCACAGTTGCCCGCGAAATAAACTCGTTGGCAATGTCGTGAATATTTATTGAGTGCGATAGATCTCGGTGAATATTTAAAAGTGAAATGTGATTTAACCTCTCCTGTCCCATTGTCGATCTTAAATATGATTTTAAACGTCGAAGACTAGAAAATGTTCTTTCAGCCGTACATGTTGTCGCAGGTATAGTTAAAAATATCTTAACAAATTTATGAATTTCCGGCAACATTTCTATGATATGTTGACGACTTTTTAGAAATGTACAGACATCAGTAATTGAATTTAATTTCACTGCTTCAGTCGAAGCCAAATCTAGAAGCATGTCCCTGTGAAGCTTTAATCGCTCTACATTAAAATCTTCTCCATAAAATGAGCAAATCTCATTATCAACTTTTTCAAAATAAACTGTTCCATGTTTATCAAATGTTGTATAGACGCAGTTTCGAAGCGATCATCCAGGCCTACAATGACCTTATCATCAACTTCATAGAAAATTTGTTTATAAAAATCAAACGCATTTAAAAATGTATGCCCTAGGGAACCATCATTTAATGGCTTAGGTGAAACTCGTTGGCTTGGTAACTTGATATCTACTAATTTTAATGATTTGGCTGTCACTTATGCATCTTTCTATAAGGCTTCCTATCCAATGTCTCTAATTTTTCTTACAATACTCTTCACAGCATCTATTTTCAATTTTGCTTGCTAAATGTTCAGGGACGGTTTCTGCAGTTCTGTATTCAAAATTTCTATTTTGTCAAATATCTTGATAAACATTTTTCAATAAAATAAAGATTTTTGTTGCTGTAGATTTTTTAAATATCCATTGGCGTTTGCACCAGCTTCAGTCTTATCACTATCAGAGACATTTTGTAGAAAGTTGATTAAAGTTTGGTAATTATCAACAATGCTTTTTAGTGAAGATACCCGCATGCACCATCTAGTCGGACAAAATGGACGCAGAGAACTTGACTCCCATTCTGTATTTAATTTTAATCTCTTAAATATTTCGATTCGTTTTGGCGATTTATTTACAAAATGTATGAGGTCTTTCATAATGCTTAAGAAATTTCGTATTTCCAAAATTTCTTGTAAACCATCTTGCACTACCAAATTTAATGTATGCGTCATGCAGTGGACAAAAACGGCTCTATTTTCGGACTGTCAAATTCTAGCTTGCAATCCACTTTTAATTCCACTTACAATCCTTGCACCATCATAACACTGTCCTCTGCAGTTTGCAATTGGTAATTCTAGCCTTATCAATACATCATTTATAACTGAATACAATGTTTCTGAATTCGTGAAAGGTGTCTCATAAAATCTAATGAAATATTCATATATTTCTAAATTGCTATCTACAATTCTCAAGCATATTGACAGTTGTTCTTTTGATGAAATATCGGTTGTCTCGTCACTTAGAATAGAATAAGTTGCTTCCTTTATAACATGAACTATCGTGGAAATAACTTTATCTCCACCTTCTTAGTAAATGACATTTTATAGGGTTATTTTGTTGTAGAAAAGGAGACAGATTGAAAACTAATTCAAATTTTATTACAAACACTTTTAGACTATAATGGATCGGACTTATAATTATACACATTTATTCATTTTCGAAATTTATTTATACATTTTCGGCAACCATTTTCTTGTTGTTAATTTCAATTTCCATATTCACGTTTTTGTTAGAAACAGAGAAAGCTGAAGTCGTGACTGCAGTCAATGGTGCTTCGTTTTCTTTATTAGAACCCTTCTCATTGCCAGATTGAACCATTTATGTAATATTTTTTTGTTACACATAGATTCAGCAATATAATTTACATTACTATAACTCCGTCTAGCTACAAATTACCCAACACCTCCGCATAATAAATGTCAAGCAATTTCTTTAAAAATAGTCAAATGAAGGTGGCAATAAAAGTATGTAAGTGACACGCTTTGCAATTAATCTTTACTAGGCTCACTGCATTATGGCCACAAACTTCCAAATCGCCCATAAAGATTAATTTACAAAGATTGTCACGTAAATAACTATTAACAGCCATTATAGATAATATTTCAGTTAAAACATCGTGAGAGCACCATTTATAATTGGTTCGATTCTACCAACTATTCAATTCAGGAACATCTTCAGAACGGAGTTTTAGTAAAACTTTGAAATTGGAAGTTTTATCGATATGGCCTCTAATTGCTAACCCCTGTACTGCCAAAAATTGCAAGGTAGAAATATATATTTTTAAGCAACTCTTGATTGAATCATTTCTTTCCGTTTCGCCACCGATATTTCTCGTGAATATTTTTCCTGGTGGAAAATGAATTGTACCTTTCCACAGCGGATTTCTGTAAAGAAGAATTTTCATGTATTTGAAATTTTTCCAACGCCTTTTTCCAATTAGAAAATCCCTCATTCATAAACGCATTTATTGATGCTTTATCATGTCTATTCATGGTATTGCGTAGAATGTCCACTTCATCACAGGATTTACAAATTTTGCAAAATACCAGATCTCTTCCTGGATTATTTTCGATCCACTTAGATTTATTTTCCTAATTAGGGAGAAACTTCCTTTTTCCATGACTGCTATAGACACTCGGCTGTAGTGTCTAGATCATTTGATGTCATTGGGGATTCTTATCTAGCTAGTACATTTTCAGAACCGGCTGAAATTTTCCTATTTCTGACACTGTGCGCCGTTCACGTTAAAATTCACCCACAAAAAGTGTGCCCTGCCAAAATTACCAGGGGGGTTGGAACTTCTCAAGGGGGGCATCAGCCCCGCTGCCCCCCCTGTAGTCGGCGCCTATGATCGGAACCAAACTTGGCCAATATGCTTGAAAATGTCACTGCTCCTTGACTGAAAACAATTGGTATCATCACTTGTTTCCTTCATGGCTCGGTAGATAATATAAAAATCTCCCCTCTTACTATATGCATCATCTCCGCTCGAGTCAGGTTCTTGTTTACTCTGATCTTGGCTGTAGGAGGGTGAGTTTCACCCCGTAATTTCCATCGAAATATATTTTTACACTTAAAGGTTGACTAATTTTATAGAGTGCGTACACATAAATAGGCACACGGATATTTTTGTCAATCCAAATTACCTTCACATGAAGCACATCCACCCCCGTATTTTCATACGCACATTAGCTTTACGGCATATGTATTGTTACTCATATGGGGCCGTGCATAACACGTCCCAGGATTAAATTTACTGTGATTCAATTCTTAACAGCCTAAAATTATATCCTCAGTTTCTACTTTTAGTTGAAAATAATAAATTAATGTGATATCATGTAAAATTGTGAATTTATAACCCCACATAAATTAATTATTAAGTTATGTGATGCATACTTGGATTCAAGCAGGCATAAAAACAATCTATGATTCAAAATATAGTATATTAAGATATGAATACTAGTAATTAGTCGACTTCTTAACATAGCAAGTGCTGATAATTCAACATTAATCATGTTATAATATATTGTGGATATCGACTAAATCGACTAAATCGACTAACAAAGTTGTATTACCTGTCGTGCAAGTTTATTATGTTAGATTTTTGTATGACATTAGTATATATTATATCGTTCACACTATATCATGATGTCGGAAGAGCAAGATGTACTTGTCGTGGCAGCAGCATGTGTTCTAATTTATAATTTCTAATTCATACATTACTAATGTATGGACAATACATTCTAATGTATGGACGTGTAATAAAACCTTATATTCCACTTATTTTATGGCTTTTTTTAATCTTTACAGCTACCAAAGCGATAACATTGTAAGGGATCGAAATGCACATATTTTGTATGAATTAATTTATATATATTATTACGAAAAATGACTGATATTAATTGAGACGGTTCGAAATAAAATTATAACAATTTCATACTCAGGTATAAACATTGAAAAACACACGTAAAAGCCAAGTATTGTGTTAGAATAGGAAGGGGGTGATCATTTGGGGGATTTTATAAGTAATTTGATTAAATATGAATTCAATTTGAATAGATTCCAAACGAAATTACGAGAACTTTTATAATCACTTATTAAGACGCGTTCGATGCGTGGTGACACAATTTTATAAACAAAACACAGGCGCCCAAGCCGGCCGATGACAAATCATAACAGTTTAGTAATTTTAGGTCAATAACCTTGCTATAGGGCCCATGTGAGATCACCGAAATTAGAAATAATGTTACGGGGAATCACACAACAACGCAGAGTGGGCAAAATTTTAATATAAATAGCATCGATTTGCATACGAAAAGTTTAGTTGGTTCCAGATTAGCGTGGTGTCAGTCCGTTATTATCTTCATTAATAGTATACGCGAATATCATTACAAAGAGTATTATCCGATTTATTTTGAAAGTGACTGTGTTTGGGATGGTATTGATTATTTCGAAATTGAGTAGCAATAATCACTACATTCCTACTAAAGTACCAAAAACGAAGACCCCGTGAAATATATATAAAATCGTTCCGGTTACACATACGTGGGATGTTCGAAAGCTTTATTAATTTCTGGCATACGCTATGAGCGGTGTCGTGGAGGTTAATGAGGTAATCGTTCCGGTTACATATACGTGGGATGTTCGAAAGCTTTGTTAATTTCTGGCATATGCTATGAGCGGTGTCGTGGATGTTAATGAGGCAATCGTTCCGGTTACACATACGTGGGTTGTTTAAAAGCTTTATTAATTTCTGGCATACGCTATGAGCGATGTCGTGGATGTTAATGTGATAATATTTCCGGTGTCATTCGCGTTCCGACAGGAGAATGCTACCATCTCTAATTGTGTTTACCCTAGTAGACATGATTAACAATTCTCCTCACAAGTTAACAATTCTTCTAAACATATCAATTAAAATGTAGAATAGAAAAGATAATACTCTTCAGGGGATAAGTATAAATTGTTAAAATATAACCTAAAAGATATCTCTTCGATAAAGCGGCAAAACATTATTTAATTATGAATCATTAATCGTATGGATTTGAATCAAATTAAGATTTAGTTTAAATCGGAAATATTACAAAAATTTAACTAAAAAAGGGTTAAGTAAATGAAATCCATAAAATTATCAGAATTGCTTATTTAACGAATTTCATTCTGAATTTTAAGATGAAATCTAAAAACGATAATGTTCTCCAGGGAATAATTATGAAATATTAAGGTATAATTTACATAATAACTGGGCAATACTGTGGCAAATTATTGGTTGTTTTGTGTAATGAGTAAAAACAAGTTATAAATAATCATATTGCAAATTCATTAATATCAGTCATACGAACAATTTACAGGATGTATTTAACAAAATTGTATCTATCAAAACCTAGTTAGTGAATCCTGAAGTAATAGATGAAAAATTACATTGGAAGGCACAAACAGTGACATATTTCATGAAGTGGTGACATGCGTTGAGCAGTTTTGCGGGCACGTAGAATTGATCAGTGTGTGAAGTCATTGACGTTACTAAAGATTTCCAACTGATGTACGGATAAAATGAAAAATGACATTGGAAGGCACAAACAGTGACATATTTCATGAAGTGATGACATGCATTGAGCCGTTTTGCGGGCACGTAGAATTGAGCAATGTGTGAAAGTCATTGACGTTAAGTATATCTTTTATCCAAAACTAAATAACACTTTTTGAGTCAATAAAGAAAGTCATTAAATTCAAGTTGATGTTTAATTATTGGTGCAAAATCCTTTAAAGTAAATAAATTACACTTAATGTATAATTATTTGTCTTTATTTTATTAATATTATTGTTACTAACACACGCATTACCTCTAAAAGAAGTTTGAGTCGTCACGATAATGATTTAATATCAAACATAATGTAAAGAAGTACAGCCATTATACGATCACACAAAATAAAAGTAAAATAGATAAATCACGAGCCAAAACAAATATCATAAATTATAAGAATTTATGATTACAAGTAAAATATACCTAATTATTAAATATTGGGAAAACCGAAGTCTTACAACATATAACTCATTGTAAAACACGTGTTGTATGGAAAAACGCAGAAATTTGTATAACATTTGTAATACATGGTCATATGACCGTATAACATGTAGATATAGACGCGGCTTAAGACATAAAATATTAATATCACACCGAGTTTTTGTTGTCTGAATTTTTCTCAACCATCGTGGCTGAGAAATGTGTTTTGAAAAATAATTCTATTTACAGAAGCACTCTAACAGCCCATTATTTTTATGGAATAGCCTACGACCTTTCTTATTCCTTCTGCCAATCCTATTCATACATAACGTAAAGGAGAGTCATTCCTTTCATCCGCTTAATATATTTCCAAATTGCGGCATGAATTATAATTTGCGATTAATAAAGCTGCACTTTGTAACCGTTCGAAACTAGGTGTTGTATAAATTCTCATAATTTGTAATATTTGCTTGGCTCGTGATTTACGAATTCTTATAATTTTAAATATTTGCTTGGCTCGTGATTTAGTGGTAGTACTTTACGTTATGTTTGATATTTAAATCAAAATCGTGACAACTCAATTTTGTTCGTTTTATGGATAATGTGTCTGTTAGTAATTTTTGTTAGTAAGTAAAACACAGATATATGGATTTCATGTCATTTACTCATTTTAAATAGTTATGCAAGCGACACGTAAATAAAATACAGTTTTGTTACTCAAATTGGACGTTATTAATTTAATTATATTTATTTAATGTTTCTCATTTTATGTATTGGTTACACAGCTGAGGCACATTATGCACTTCCCCAACATTCAAAAGTTGAGGAAGCATACAACATACCACAACCATACAACCCATTAATTATATTTATTCAAAATTTGGGATAGATTTTATTTAATAATTATTAAATCTTTATTATATTCTTGGACGTTTAATGATTTATTTTATTTTGAAGACTAAGTGAAGTATTAATATTCATTATTAATATTAATTATTAATAGTATTAAAAAGTATTAAGTATTAGTATTAATATTCAGTATTCATTATTAATACTACTGTTGGAATTACAAAGTGATATTAGCGACTTCACGTACCAAAATCTTCAAATTGTGCCGAGGAGGTTATTTGATACATGTCATCACTGCATAGAAATTTACTAGCATTTGTGTCCACCAATGTATTTCAACGCCACCTTGTGGATAGGAACGAATCACATAAATTCACACATTAAAGTACTTCAAATGATGCACCCCAATGTATGTCCTCATCGCAAGATATTGCTGGTATTTGTGTCTACCAACAATATCAGTCATGTGATCGTAAAAACAAAATGACTTAATGTTATTCAAAATTGATTATAGTTTAGTATGATAAAGCTCTATTCTACTTCTAATTTTCTACCTACTTAAACACATGCATACATTTAGTTGGTTTATTCGTAATGCTGAGATTACTTGAATACCTGAGCAAGTTTATTTATTCGATTTAATTACCCAGAATATCATTGAATTATTTATATTGAAATTATTAAGTTATGTTTCCCTGGCGCAACTTTTTATTTAACTACCGATTGCAAATAAATCTGCAACCGACTTTAAGAAATCATATGTTATCATTATAAACTTCCCGAATCAAAACAATATTTTACGTCTTTGATTAATGAAGCCACAATGTTTATCAAATTTTTGCGACGCGGAAAGGAAGGCATTTTTCAATATTCACCCGTCGATAAGTACGAAAATATTGTCAAGACAAAGTATAAAATGTAGATAAGTTCAACTCCGCAGTTTTTGACGTAAGGAACCCACATTTTGTACCTTAATTAAACTTCGCTCATTACCAGCGGCAAGGCGCGATAATATCCCTGGTATTATTATGGATAATTTACTTTAGAATTGTTAGTAGAAAATTTGTTTGATCAAATATTTTACGACGAAAGAAATGAAGGCATGTTACATTATTCTCCTGTCAATACGAAGATATTGTCAGGATAAAGTATAAAATGCAGTTAAATTCAACTCCGCAGTTTTCGACGCAAGGAACCCACATTTTATACCTTTATTAAACTGCGCTCATTACCAGCGGCGATGCTCGGTAATATCACTAGATAGGTTACATTATTAGTATGGAATTGACTATAAAATTGTTAGTGTGGTGTACATTTGATAAACTTGTGTAATACATTCACCTGAGGAATCAATGCTAAAAATCTGAGTCTTCGTAGAGCAGCGTAACGAGCTGCGGCGCGTGGAAATTCTAACTGGTTTTATTTAATTTCCGCAGTAATTTTTATACTGTTCCCCAATCTTCACCTCTTCTTCCCCTGTGCCATGTTAAATCTGTTTTCCGCTGCAATGTGACGCAATCCCATATGTGTCATCGAATTACGCAATTGCTCTTTTGGTTTCCCCTGGCATTCCCTTGACCTATTTATGTTTCATCATTCGATCGTGTGTTAATTTAAATTTGCCCAAAAATTAGAAGTCAGCATAATCTCAATATGTGCGCGCCCGAGAAGGGTGACTTCGCTCGGGTCGCATATTCACGCCGGCCGACGGCATGAGCCAATATTTACGCCTTTTGTTTCGACTCGTAAAATTATGGAATTTAATATTATCAGGTCTTTACAACTTCAATTTTTATTTTCATAACAAGTACTTACTTTTATAATTATAATTTTTAATTCAATATCTAATACAGGTCACTCGAAAAAAACGTTTCTAGAATCTTATCTCAGAGGAAGAACTCAACATGTCATAAAGGTAAAAAGTCAGCCTCTAAATGAAAACAACTTACTAACAAGGTTCCACCGGGGTCCATTTTGGGATCAGTACTGATTAATGACTCACCAGATTACTTAAAATCAAAAGTCACTCTGTTTGCAGACGACTCCAACGTCTTGTGCTCAGCTCAAGATGGCTACGAGTTGACGATCAACTTACAAAAGGAGCTATCACATTTAAAATTATGATTCGATGGTAACTGTTTAAAATTGCACACGACAAAAACCAAATTCATGATATTTAATAACCCAAATAGCCTAATTACAAACCCTATGTTAGAAAATAATCTCCTAGAGAAAGTCAGCCAAATAAAATTTCTGGGCATCGTAATCGACGATAAATTAACCTTGAAAAACCGTGTCACCTCCTTATCAACACGTATAAGTTCAGGCTGTTACGCATTCCGTATAATTGCAAAAGAACTTTGGAAAATCGGTGCCCGAAAGGTCTATATTGCTTACATCGAATCTATAATGAGATATGTCTTACCATTCTGGGGAATATGTAGCAAAACGTTATTTCATAGAATATTTTAGTTATAAAAAAAGCTATTCGTATAATCTGTAATATAGATAGGACCGAAAGTTGCAGCGCTCACTTTAAAATACTTAATATTTGAACGTTACCATCACTGTTCTTGTACGAAACTTTAATCTTAATAGTGAAGAACAAAAACCAATATGTCAAACAAAATCAAATTCGTTGCCACAATACGAGATGCTGTGGGCAATTATACATTCCTAATAACCTTAACAAAGTATAAAAACTCACCGTTAATTAAAGGAAAAGATCTTATTACAAACTCCCTCTAGAATTAAAAAAAAAACCGAAATCACTAAATTTATTAAAAATAATCTCAAACATTGGCTCTTAGAACGGTGTTTTTACAGTGTGGGGGAATGTAATAATCTACAACACTGATGTTATTTTTTCTTCTCTTGCTTCTGCTTTATACTGCTGCTAATGAAAGATTCTGCATGTCGTATGTTGTTTTATGTATATTTTGTTCTTTATTTTTATTTTTGCATTTTGTATTTTATGTTTTGTATTTGTATTTGTATTTTCTATTTTCTATTTTCTATTTTATATTATCATGACACATCACATCCATGTAATGAATATGGTTACGTGAAATAAAGAATCTATCTATCTATCCATCTATCTATCTATCTATCTATCTATCTATCTATCTATCTATCTATCTATCTATCTATCTATCGATCTATCTATCTATGCTCCATTTATTTTCTCCACTCACATGCTTGCAGTTGTACCTCACGATACTTATTGATTCTCTTACATTCACGTCGCAAATCATAAGATGGTAAAAAGACGGTTGAAGGAGTTGCATTTCAAGTACGTGAATGGTGGGGGTCCTCTCTATTTTGTTATGTTTTTCTTAAATTGATTACGGGAATGACAGTTTAAATTTTTAGAACGCGCTTAGGAAATACCCTGTAGAATAATATGTAGGTAAATAGACATATTTTCCAAAACATACTCATATCAGTTTAATAAGCACCCATTAAACAATAATTTCTATTTGATAACGATACGAAGAACTTATAGTTTGCAGATTTATTATATGTTATGACATTAAAATCGATTTTACTGCGGCTGCCAAAACCGAGAGTAAATATGAACTCGCTGCGCAGTTCACTCTCGCTTTTGTATAAATATTTCAATTTAATCTAGTGTATTTCGTATTTTTTTTAGTGAAATTTGGGGCATTTCTTTTGTAGATGTTATACTTGTATCTATGTATAAGATATCGAAATATATACCGGGTGTACATTACAAAACTAGCCAGTCTCAATAACTTTTGAATGCAAGCTAACTTGATAAAAATAAAAAAAACGTCTAATGACTTTTGGAGGGGGAAGTTTAAAACACAATGTCAAATAAATTTTAAGTGTCACCCCCTCCTCTCTAGCCACGCCCACTTTGAAATTTCAAATGGCACCCCCACCTTGCGATACCTCATTTTGAAGCTTAAAATAAACCTAATCTAGTGGCGCAATAAAAAAAAAAGATTTTGGTCGATTCGTTTTGGAGAAAAAAAATAATAAGAAAAATTCCAAAACAATTTATATTGAACAAATCCAAGTTTGTCTCAATGAAACTAAAAAACAAGTAGAACCAGTTTTCTAGGCAGATGTTAAAAAGTATGTTAATTGAATAAAAAATATTACCCCCTCCCCCGGGCTTTCGAGTTAATTAAAAACCATGTTAGAATAATTTCTGTGATGTTTTTTTTTGTGGATGCGATTTGTCAAAAAGGCCTCAAGTAAAGCTTATATCAAATTAAAAAACTTCACTAACATTAACTATGAAAACGTAGCGTCCACCTTATGATTTTTGAAAAAAAAACAATTGCAGTTATTGTTTACTAGAGTAAATTTAATTTGAGTCCAGAGCAGATGTCCTAAGTGAAACTAGTAACAAATAAATAGGGTAGAAGATTTAATATCTAAACCTATTAAAATATTGTTGTTATTGGATTCGTTTATACAGGGTGTTTCAGGTCCCAGGCCTTTATCTTGGTAATTTGACGTCTTAGAGGTTCAGGGAAAAAAATAACATAACATAAGCCTACTTGAAGAATATAATAGAGGTAGTTTCGATTTCCGGAAGATACCGGAAGTAGGCGTAACTGCACCCTACTGCATAATTTTAAATGGGAACCTAAGTCATGTGTGCCATCGTTGGATAGATATCTTAAAAAGAAACAACTTTTGTAAGAATCGTTTTTGTTTAAATGATATGCCTAATACAATAGAATATAATTTTTGAGGCAACCAGTTCCGCTATTTTTTCAAAAGTATGTCATAGAGGTTCAGGAACAAAAATATCTTGACATAAGCCTACCTAAAGAATTTAATGGTGATAGTTTCGATTCTTGGAAATTACCGGAAGTACTCTGTTTTTAAGTATTTTTGTAAACACTATACTTTTTCTCCGATTACTCTCAAAGTAAGGCATTTTGCCCGCCTCAAAGTAAGCCCGCGTAAAACAAAGTCACTTTGACAATAATCGGAGAAAAATTATAGTATATTTATATATATATATATATATATATATATATATATATATATATATATATATATACAGGGTGTCTACGCTAAACCGTTCGTTAAAAGTTTACGGGGTTGCCGTTGTACTAAAAATTTCAAAAAAATCCTCGTTACACGGTTGAATCAGTTGTCCTCATGTGAAATATTTTCAAGTTTCTATCACTTCCGGTTCCACCGGAAGTAGTACCAACTTTCTTATTTTAAATGGAACACCCCATATATTATTATATTTTTGAATTCCTCGCTTAAATTGGAACATATTTTCTAAGAACGTATGTACACTTCTCTTCTAGTTTTCAAGAAAAAAAATGTTTTCTAAAATTTTGACCTCTAAAAGGTAGCCTGAAATCTGTCTATAACTTCTCTTAGGAATAAGATAAAATTACGAATTAAATTTCTAATTATAGATAGAGGATGCCTCTATGAGTGACATAATTGGAAACTGTCAATTTTGATAATAAGTGTTCATAAAATGTCAATATCTAAGTGCCCTCTTAAATATCCTGTAATTAATTTTTTTTAAATGGAATGACCCATTTTTTATTGCATAGCACGATAGGGAGAAAAATTTACTACAAAAAAGTATAATACAACCATACTCCTAAAGCAAGTATTTTTTGAAATATTTCGAGGATTACTTTTTCGTCGCATTTCTGCAGGGTATAATTTTGCAAGTCACAAGTGCACTTTAGTAGGCGTGTGATATGTTTTTGTTTTGTCGCCATTGTAATGCAAACTGTCAAATAATAAAAACATTTAGAATAAAGTATTACAGAAATCAAAATGAACAAAATGAATCATTGCACAAATCAACAAATTATCAATTTATTTTTTATACATGGCAACTGCGATAAAATTGTTGCTCTAACATGTAGAGTATTCAATAAAACTTATCCACATTTGCCGCCAATGAATAAAACAAGATTTAGAAGATTGGAATCAAATGTTGTTTAATTTGGACAAGTGAGGACAAAATGAGGAAGTGCAAGAAATAGTGTCGGCCGGCCTATTTTCAAGTTAATCCACAAGCATCTATCCGCTGTGCTCAAGAGGATTTAGGCGTTGATAAATCTTCAGTACAGACAATTTTGAAAAAACATGGCATGCACAATTATCACTTATTATCAAAATTGACAGTTTCCAATTATTTCACTCATAGAGGTATCCTCTAGGTACAATTAGAAATATAACTCATAATTTTATCTTATTCCTAAGAGAAGTTATAGACATATTTCAGGCTACCTTTTAGAGGTCAAAATTTTAGAACAAAATTTTTTTCTTGGTAACGTATGTACACTTAACATACGTTCTTACAAAATATGTTCCAATTTAAGCAGGGAATTGATTTATTCATCGGCGGCAAATGTGGATAAGTTTTATTGAATACTCTACATGTCAGAACAACAATTCTATCACAGTTGCCATGTAAAAATAATAAATTGATAATTTGTTGATTTGTGTAATGATTCATTTTGTTGATTTTGATTTCTGTAATACTTTATTCTAAATAGTTTAATTATTTGACAGTTGCATTACAATGGCGATAAAACTTATCGCCTTTATCTTATTCCTAAGAGAAGTTATAGACAGATTTCAGGCTACCTTTTAGAGGTCAAAATTTTAGAAAACATTTTTTTTCTTGAAAACTAGAAGAGATAAGTGTACATACGTTCTTAGAAAATATGTTCCAATTTAAGCGAGGAATTCAAAAATATAATAATATATGGGGTGTTCCATTTAAAATAAGAAAGTTGGTGCTACTTCCGGTGGAACCGGAAGTGATAGAAACTTGAAAATATTTCACATGAGGACAACTGATTCAACCGTGTAACGAGGATTTTTTTGAAATTTTTAGTACAACGGCAACCCCGTAAACTTTTAACGAACGGTTTAGCGTAGACACCCTGATATATATATATATATATATATATATATATATATATATATATATTTATATATATATAAATATATCGGTTACCCTTCTACTGTATTCTACGCTGTAGGGGGTTACTCATTTTGCTACTCTTCTATTCCGTGTACAAATTTTCTCCATTCTTTTTTGTTTCCTTTTCCAGTCTACTTGCTTCGTTCAGGTTCTTTCCTTTTTTTCTATTATCTCTGTTATTACGTTGTCCCATGTCTTTTTTGGCCTTCCTTTTGTCTTCTTCTTTTGTATTCTTGCTTCCCATACTTGTTTGACCTGTCTTGTGTTCTTCATCCTTTGTAAGGGTCCCTACCAACTGAGTTGTTTTCTTTCGATTAAGCTGGTTACGTCTTCTATGTGTAGTTCTTCTCTTATATTGGTGTTTATAATTTTATCTAGTTTCGTTACTCCCATTGTTCTTCTAAGGTATTTCATTTCGGTTGCTTGTACCCTACTTTTATCTGCTTTTGTTAAAGTCCAGGATTCGCAGCCATGTGTCATGAGGGGTCTGTATATAGTTTTGTATACCTTGATTTTTGTATTTCTCATTATTTCCTTGTTGCTGATAAACGACTTTCTCATTTCGTGGTACAGTTTCATTGTTTTTGCTATTCTCGTGTCGATCTCTTTTTGCATGATTCCTTCGCTTTGTATTTCTACTCCTAACTACTTAAATGATGTTACTTGTTCGATTCTTGAATTTTCCACTTTAATTTTTATATTTTCTTGTTCTTCTATTATTATTACTTTTGTTTTATTTATATTCATCTTCATTCCTTATCTTTCTAGGGCTGTGTTCCATTATCTTAAATTTACTTGTAGGTCTAATTCCTTCTCTGCTATTATCACTACGTCGTTCGCGAACGCTCCTTCTGATACTTCTACTTTCCGCATATTCCAGTGTCCAACTCTGTATTTCTTTGCCTTCTGTGAACAGCTTCTCAATATTTCATCCATATAAGTTATGAACAGCGTTGGGCTAAGCGCACCGCCCTGTCTTAATCCGTCTGGTTTTAAATGGCTCCGACTGTTTGTTGTTGTAAATAACTTTGTTATTGTTGTCTTTGTATATAGTCTTTATTACTTTTATCAGCTTGTTACTAACACCTCTCTGGCTCAATATTGTCCATAGCTGGTTTCTTAGGACTCGATCGAATACCTTTTTGACGGAGCTGAGGTATATATGTTTCTTTTGTTGCCTTGCTTTTTCAATGATTTGTTTTACTGAGAATATGTGGTCCTGTATGCTTCTACGTCTTCTGAAGCAGTTCTGTGCTTCGTGTAAAGTGTTTTCCAATGTTCGCTTAAGCTTTTTGTCCATAATTTGTTCATATATTTTCATCGCCGTACTGATTAAAGTTATTCCTCTATAATTGCTGCATTCTCTTCTGTCTCCTTTCTGGTATACTGGGAGTATTAGGGCTGCTTGCCAATCTCTTGCTGTTTTTCCGTATCTCCAGGCATTGTTGTATATTAGTCGTAGTATTTCCACTCCTATATTCCCCATATGTTTAATCATTTCTGTCTTTATTTGATCTTGTCCAGCAGCTTTACAATTTTTGAGTTCTTTTATTACATCTTGCAGTTCTATCGCTGTAATCCCTTCTTCTGCTTCTTCTTCCGTTGTTAGTTTCGCCTCTTCTGTATATGTTTCTTCCTCTTCTCCTTCCCCTAGTAGTTCTTCGAAGTACTCCTTCCATCTTCTCATCTTGTCATTTTAATCAGTCGGCGTCTCTCCTTTCTTGCTTATTATATGCCCTATGTCTTGTTGCTTCTTTTTTCTGTTTGCTTTTAGCGTGTTATAGAATAATTTCTAATTTTCTTTACTATTTGTTTCCATTTTTTCGCCAAACTCTTTCCAGGCCTCCTTTTTTGATTCTATCACTCTCTCTCTTTTACTCTCTTCCTTTCCAGTTTGTATTTCTCATAGTTTTCGTTTGATCTTATACTTAAATAGTTCTTCCATGCTCTTTTTTTACGTTTTATTTCCTGCTTGATTTCTTCCTTCCGCCATGCGTCGCTGTCGTCTGCTGTTGAATTTTCTGTAGGTGCCGCAAATGTCTCTTGCTGAGCGTAGTACAGTTTCTTTGAATCCATATTTCTTCTATGTTGTTGTTATTCTTGTAGGTTTCTATGTCTTTTTCCAGTTGTGCTTCTAGTCTTTCTCTATACTTCTTTTTCACTTCATGTTCTTGTAGTTTATATGTTCGGATTGTTTCGAACTCGATATTATTTTTCCTTTGCGTCCGGTTAACCTCTTTTCCTATCGGGTCCTCTCTTATTGTTGCTATCACCAGGTAATGGTCTGATCATATTTCTGGTCCTCTTCTTACTCTTGCATCCATTATTTTGCTCATATTGTTTTCTTCCACTAAAATATAATCTATTATCGATTTCTCGTTTCTACTCGGCATTTCTCTAGTCTAGTGTACAGGTGTATTTCCTTATGATGAAAGAATGTATTTGTGATTTTTAGGTTATTCATTGTACAGAATTCTAATAATCTCTTACCATTTGTGTTCTTCGTTTTTTCTCCATATTTACCTACTACTATTTGAATTTGATTATCTTTCACTCCCACTCTACCATTGAAGTCTCCTGGTATGTATAAGTTTCCTTTTGCTTCTTCTGTTGCTTTTGTTAGTTCTTCTCAGAATATCTCCTTAATTTATTCCTTTTCATCTTAATTTGGACCGTATATTGCTATTATCGAAAAATTATAGTATTTACAAAAAATCTTGAAAGCTGAGTGCAGTTACGCCTACTAATGTCCGAGAAACGAAACTACCACCATTAAATTCTTCAAGCAGGCTTATGCCATGTTATTTTTTTCCTGAGCCTTTATGGCGCCATACTTTCGAAAAAATGGTGAGACTGGTTGACATTAATTTTTAGTTCCTTATGTAAATCATTTACAAAAAACTTTTCTTACAAAATTTGTTATTTTTGAAATACCTATCCAATGATGCCACATATGACCTAGGTTTCGATGTAAAATTCTGAGTGCATAATTTTAGGCAAGCAGTTACGCCTACTTCCAGTAACTTCCGGAAAATCGAAACTACCTCTATTATATTCTTCAAGTAGGCTTATGTTATGTTATTTTTTATTCCTGAGCCTCTAAGACGTCAAATTAGCAAGAAAAATGCCTGGGACCTGAAACACCCTGTATAAACTAATCCAATAACAACATTTTTTTAATAGGTTTAGATATCTTTAGATAGAAATCTTCTGCCCTACTTATTTGTTGATTTCCGGAAATCAAACCTACCTCTATTATATTCTTCAGGTGGGCTTATGTTATGCTATTTTTTCCCTGAACCTCTAAGACCTCAAATTACCGAAAAAAAGGCCTGGGTTGAGTTGTCTGGCACACCCTGTATATTTATGATTTGCGTTGTTCCGTTAATACATTCGATAAAATATTGCATTCTTTACTATGTACCTGAAACTAAATCTATTCACTTACTTGAGCACATACATATAATGGCAATGTGATTATTCAAATTCCAGATTTTTCAAGACAATTTTGATTGCGTATTATTGTTGCTATTCTCTATATCAGACAACTAAAAATATAATCAGTTAAATGTATTCATAAATTAATCATTGCAAAAAACATAAATTATCATGTTGTGCACCAATGATGCAACACTATAGATACTAGTAAGAAGTATACATAACACATCAACTCCATTAGTTGTTTTCTCAGTTATTAATACACGAATTGACGAAGGTCATGTAATGAGTATTTCAAGAAAATATCGAATACTGCCCGCATTTGCAAACTGAACGAATCGCAATATACATAGAAGCAATGAACAGGCAAATATTAAATGCATTACTAATTAACACATCTAAGTAAATAATGAAACGTATAAAACTTTTCTCAGTGAAACACAAATCTTGTAAAGTTATAATGCGACCGCGTGCCTATAAATAATGACTGTCTGGAAATGGGAAATGTATTAAGCGTGATAATTAAGCATGGCATTGTGCGCTATTTGTTAAATTGCATGCGAACTTGTTGCGAAATTTATAGGTGAAACCTAGGTCAGGGCCACCCAAATATAAAACAAAATTCTAGAGGCCAACTTGCACTTACAAAACTAAGCTGAAATGCTACATCCAGTAAATCACAAACTTTTGAGTAGTAACGTATAATAGATGGTCATGTTTGAATTTATAATCAGAATCGCTTGAAGGATTTTTTTTATGTATCAGATACACATATTAACTGATGTCCATGTTCTTCGTGAAAATGCATGTTGAAATGATGAATATATACAGGGTGTCTCACGAAAGTCGTTGGTTGAAAGTTTATGGGATTTCTGATGTAATAAAAATTTCAAACAATTCACACAAACGTTGTTCTAAAAAAAATACGTTCATAATTCTCTCACTTCTGGTTCTACCGGTAGAGGCCATTTTAAATAGAACTGCCTGTATATTTTTACATATTCGGATTGCTCGTTCAATTCTGAATACATTTTGTGAAGCCTATTAAGCATGTATCTTTAGTAGTTTTTGAAAAACAAATCATTTCCAAAATTTTTGCATAAATGGACTAAAAAATATTTATAATTTCTCTTATGACTGAAATACAAACAAACGTTTTTACATATTGTAGCAGGAGCATGGCTCAATTATTATAATAATTCGTACGTTTTGCAGTGGCGGCGTAGCGTGGGTTGGCACCTGGGGCGGTTTTCTATTGGGCACCCCCCAAAATAAAACAACAAATACTAAACGTGCTTATGTGACTTTAATTTGGTAAAATATTCGATCACATTATCAAAATTTACTTTCCTCTCCTTTTCAATGGACAATATGGAAAGATTGGTAAGTCACGCTTAGCTCGTTGTTGATCTTAAGTAAGATTTAATCAACTTTAATTTTGAGAAACTTCTTTCACAAGAAGCCACCGAAACACAAACAGTTAAAAAAATCTTTGTATGATATTAATCGTGTGCAATGAAGTAGAAAATAAATCAATTAGAGTAAATTCAATTAAGAGTTAATTTCATTATAAAAAGGGTAATAATTTCAGAAAAGGTAATGAATACAAATTACATGTAAATGAATCAAATTATATATTGAATTTAGGTTAGTTCAGGTCATATTAAAATGGTCATAAATTCAGAAGGTAATGAGTTAAATTTACATAATAAATTAAATTAAATAATATTAATTCAGGCAGATAATAAATGGTCGTAAATTCATAAATTGGTAACAAAACTGTAGTTAATGAATCCTAAAGTAATGGACCCAATGCATTGGACATAAACGGTGCCATTTTGCATGAAGTAATGACATATGAGCCGTTCATTTTGAAAGTGACTTAAGTCCATTTATCTTTAATTTGAAATACTTAAGGTTTTGCGTTTTTACAAAATTAAAAATATACGTAAGATATATGGTTGACTTGCAATGTTAATTCGCATTTAAGGGATTTAATTTTATACATCCTATTAAAAAGTCGCTATTATTAAGTGTATAATATGACCTTGCTTACCTTAAAAGGACTTAGGTCACTTTCAAAATAAAAATTTGTTTTGTTACAAAAAGTGAAAGAGCTTAAGTCCGTTACATATAGCTTAAAAAATAGAAGAAAAAAACATTTAAATTATATTTTTAGATAATAGAAATAAATTTAGTAACAAGTTATTCGTTAATATTCTCAGTATGCGGGAGTGATTTGAAGTAGTTATGGTGTTCCGGAGGTATATACCGCAATAAGTCCATCATGTGTCGGTATTTTAGTGATGTGATGCTTCTTATACTTTTATATAACGATGGCAATACAATATTCCCAAATTTTTTAGGTCTACCCCGACGTGGCAATAAATCAAGAATTTTAAATTCTGCGTTCTCATCCATGGTTGTTTTGTATAAAATTTTATATGGTTCATTTCTTAAAAATCGCATCCAGCATATTTGAAGCCAGTTTATTTTTTCTCCGTTGGTATTTTTGGATCTTTTGTAAACTGCTTGTTCCAAGAGTCTTGTTGATATAAAATCCTCTTGTTTCATTTCATTTAGTATGAAAGTATTACCTTTTCTACATTTTTAAATTATATTATAATAATCTTGTGGCACATACAATAACTGATTTCTTTTTAACGACATTTCTATAACGCCAAAATCTCTGTCATTAGGTAAAAATGAATGCCCTGATATTAAAAATTTGTGGTCTATGATTTCCACATCATTTCCCATCGATAGAATTTTTAACCACATTAAAGATATTTTGATGTTTCTGTTTTGTTCTCCACACATGTATGCACTATATGCAATGATGTGTTTTTCACCTTTCAGGGTTTTTAGGTGTCTCAAGAGGCATGAAGCCACTTCTTGGGAACCTCTAGAAGCTTTTATTTCATCGCAAACGTACATGTATACATTATCGTTGTGAAAATTGTGTATGCCTAAATTTAAAATATACATGTTACATTTATAATAAGCTACTGAAGTAGTTAACTTTGGGAATGGCAACGCTTTCTGCAAATCGAATGAAAAGCCAAAATAATGAGATGGATTACTTGATACTCGCTCTTGATCTTGTTTTAACGCATTTCTAGCCGATTCTGCTAGCTTCAAATGAATATCATGTTCTTCCATAAGTTTTTTCTGTTCTTCATGGTTTTCTGATTTAATGTTTAATAGATCACATCTTTGACATGTGTCTTTGCGTGGTTGATGGAAATGTAGATTAAAATCCATTCATTAACTGCTTTTATATTATTTTTCTACGAAAGTGTTGAAAGACACGTTTTCTGTCATAAAATTTAACCTTGAAAGTTGGTATTTGTTACAAGGAGTGCAGAAAGTACTTTCCGCACTTATATGAGTGCGGAAAGTACTTTCCGCACTCACTTTCCGCACTCCAATACCTCTCTTTTGATTTTTGAGGCAATAAATCGGACGAAACTGTGGATGCAATGGCCGCAAGTTCCGGCGGAGTGTTTGTTATATCGTCACTATCGGAATCCATTATTGATGTTCTTCTACTTCCAGTATTAATGTATAAATTTCGAGTCTCGATTTAGTGACAAGCGATTTATAAATTTTCTGACGTTTAAATTAATGACAATGACATTTATTTTAAATTAATGATTAAATTTACATTAATCTTTAGTTTTCTACACTTTCGTAGAAAAAATAGTATGTAACACTCTTGCGGAAATGGCCATTGCAAAACTCGTATGAATGGAGCACTCGCTGGCGCTCGTGCTCCAACTTTCATACTCGTTTTGCAATGAAGCCCTTTCCGCACTCTTATTACAATATACTATTTCTTCACAGTGAAGCTCATAAAAATTAAACATTTTTTTTATAGTCAGTTCAGGATGAAGATATTTTCTGTCGGGATTATGGTCCCTAGTATAATGGGATTCAAATTTCGGGAAACTGTTAATATGGTTTTGAACAATCATATTTGCTTCATCACATATTTTTCTCGACGATCCAGGCAAACGCCCACGTAAATCGTTGCCAACGTTTTTAATACACGTTTCAATCGTCCTTCGCTTATTTGAAAAGTATCTAAAAAGATTTTTTTACAAACAGCAACTTTGCCTGTTTTAGAATTTAACCAATACGTAAAACTCTCATTTCTACATGAACCTTTTCCGTTTCTCTGACGTCTTCTTTTTACAACACTGCGTCCGGTCGCTTCGTATAGCAATATATTTTGCTTATTAAAGTCTCCTAAGTTCCAAAACATTTCGAAAATACGTTTTATTTCTGTTTCATTTAAATTTTTCAAGCAGTCTTTTCGGCATTGGCAATCTTCATTTTGAAAAACTTTGGCAGGAATAATTTTTCCCGATTGTGTATCGTATCTTTTCCCTGAATTCCGTTTAATTTTACGAATTTTCTGAATATAAGTACCACTTCTGTGTTCTCTGAATCCTTCTTTGAAGGTGCTGTTTTGTAAATTCTCATTCTCAATTACTTCCTCTTCCTCTGTTGAAGAATGAACTTCTAAAATTCTCCTTCTTTTTTTAAATCTGTTGTATGAGTTTAATTCCTCTTCACTTTCAGAATCAAGAAATCTTGTTATTTTATCCTTTCCCATGGGTTTAATAATTTCTTTAAATTAAATATTATTTTTTAAATTTCAATTTAATATCAAAACGTAATTTAAATTACCTTCATCACTGCTTTCAACATTTTGGGCCGCACTTTTTGACATCGTCAATGAAAAGTGGACTTAGGTCACTTTAAAAATTAGGATTTTCAGTATTTATATTATTTTGAAAATGTACGTGATATAAAATTTTCAAATGTACTAAGTATATTTCAATACCGATTTATTTTTTTGACAGTTCAACATAAATTATAAATGTCACAAGTGCCAACTTGATAAAAGATGAAAATGGACTTAAGCTACTTTCAAAATAAACGGCTCATATATTGAGTAGTTTTGCGGGAACGTAGAATTGATCAATGTGTGAAGTCATTGACGTAAATAGAAATATCCAACTGATGTGGCTGATTATGTTGATGGACATAAATGTTAACATTTTCTATGCTGTGGGAACATACAACAAATAAATCACCATGGACACACAGGTATCGATTTCTTTGAGTGTAACCTGCTGAAATGCATATTTTATCCGAAAACAGCTAATACTTTTTGAGTAAATTTTTGAGTAAATAAAATAATTCATTTTGAATAAATAAAGAAAATCGTTAAATAGGGTCTTCCGCGATTTTTCAAAAACCTTGAAACTGAACTCTAGACATATTAAAATAATCATTGGCACTAATTTTGTTGTTGAGACAAATCGCTGTGATTAACAAACACGATTTTAAAATTAGCAGCGTTTGAATAGGTCCCGAAAGACCGTCATGTTGCTGTGACGTCACTACGCACGTTGGCGCTCAGCTATAGCATTGCTTACAATGGAGCGAGAGAAAGAAAACGCCGCTTTTGCGAAAAAAACGGCAAATAAGTATTGCATTGTGCCTGGGTGTGATAGCAGCAGTAATTGCGAACCGAATAAGTTATCTATAAACGTCCCAACAGGGGATTTGCGGAAAAAGTGGTTACAACAAGTCTGACGTGATACCGCGAGTGTCTCTTTCACGTCCCACTTATATTGTTCTAAACACCATTTTAATGTAAGTACATGATTTACCGTTATTTTAAATAAATTATCCACGAAATTCAATAAATATATATAATTGGCTGTCATCATTAGAAATAACATAACCTCAAAATAGTTTGGTGGGTTCCATTCTAAAACAATACCTTCCATATAATTATTACTTTTTAAAAGTACTGTGAGATTATGTACAATATGTTTTTACAAAAATGTTCTCATTATAAATAGATAATTTATTTTAATTTCTAACATAAAAATAAAGATGATGGTATTTGAAATCACGTCCAAATTTTGAACACTCTAATTTCAGTTAAAACTAAAAAACATGTTTAAACAATATTTGTAGCTAACTATTGATTTTAGAAATTTGTTTAGATGATTAAATAATTGCAAATTTTGAAATCAGCATTACCAATTCGTATGAGATGTAGTATATATTGCAAAGTTTATACGGTATTTTATTTATTCTTACAGCTGGAAGAGGATTTGGAAAATTATATGCGAATAAAATTAGATCCTACTACAAAAATCCGTTTAAAGATAACATCGCTTCCACGTTTCTTCAACTGTCAGCCGGATAGAAAAAGAGCACACACATTAACTTCTAGACCTCGAGCAAAAAAATGCAGACCTCACGCATCTTGGCAGAAATCGAAGAAAATAATGTTCTGGTATCCAGGCCTTTAACTTCCAGTGATTTTGGTGGCAAGAGTGCTCTCAATTCTTGCGCCACTGAGTCGACTGAACTTGCCGAAAAAAACAATGAATCTACGGACTCCGATCTTTTGTCAGAAGATGTAGATACATTCAGTCATCTATCGTTACAGGACGCTCTACCTGAACCGGCTCCTCTACCAAAAACAAAAGATGTTGGAACTCAAATGTCCTTAAAACGTCCGAAACATTCCAGCGTTTGAGTCCAATGCACTATTTTACCTGAAAACCATGACGTAAAAGATGCCTATGCTTCCCCTATAAAATTTGAACCACCCTTAATACGAAATCGTACAACATCTGTGTCTGAGTCGGAAACTTCTTCTTCGTATATTCAAACAACACCTTACATTATTTCGACGAATATTTGCTAACTGATGATGAAAGTGAATAAAGTGTTGGAAAATACGAAATCGGATATTCTGAAACTGCGATTTGAACAAATAGAAGCAAATCCAAAAAATACATTGAAATACCTCACCACGCTCGTTTTCTGGTTCAGTTACTAAAAACAGAGACCAACTTGAAAATCAAAGACATTTATTTGGCATTGGAAAAAATAAAAACAAATCTAAGTTTTACCATTCTGGGAAATGAATATGGCCGAAGCAGTTCTTACGCCAACGATGTTTTCCGAAAATCCGTGCCCTTATTAGCCAATTATTTGAAGATATGGATAATGTGGCCTACTTCGGATACCATAAAATCCACTTTACCTTTACCATTTCGTGCCCGTTACAGTAATGTGTTACAATCCATAATCGATTGCTTCGAAATAGAAATTCAAAAACCAACCAATGCCGTCAATCAAGCGTTAACTTGGTCCGAGTACAAAACTAGAGCACAAAACATGTAACACTATAAAACATTTGATTTCATGTACTCCTGACGGCACGATTAATTATATGTCAGAAGCTTTTGATGGACGAACATCAGATGCACTCATTGTCGAGAACAGTGACTTTTTGCAAAAAAAAAACTGCCTGAGTATTGTACTGTTATGGCTGATCGTGGTTTTAGACATATAGAGCCATTGTTAATTCAAAAGAAGTGTTCATTGGTAAGGCCACCAGGTGTTTCTGCGAGTAAAAATCCTACTAAACAGGAAGTCATGGAAACCAAACGTATAGCCAGTTTGCGCATTCACAATGAAAGAGTAATTAGAAGACTAAGAGAATTTAAATTTCTTATACCTCATTCAGTTATCCCAACTACTTTTATGGATATTATAGATGATATAGTTTGCATTGCGGCTGCCTTAACTAATTTTCAAACACCGATAATAAATCAGACTTAGCACCGTACTTATGTACCATATTTACTTATTAGGTATAAAGTTTTCGTAATAAACATTTTCTTATACAACTTATTGATTACTTTACTGTATCATACAATCGATGGAAAATGTTAGCTTTCCAAAATTTCTTTGCTTTTTCAATAATATTTTTCACAAACAGCTCATTATATTCAACCAGAACTAAGGTAATATTTTTACTTCTTTCAAAATCCGGTTTAGCAACGCAGAAATAACATTTTTTTACATTTTTAAAACACATTTGCAGTTGTATTTGGGGCAAATATCTCTTTGCAAGTGTCCAATTTTTCGCAATATTTTTTACTTCAGTTTTTTTCCGAAACTGGGTACTTTATGTCGACCACAAAGTCTGGACCAACAGCATCTGGAGAGGCTCCAATTACTGGGTATTGTGGATTTAGTAACAAGCCACATTTATTCAATTGAATGGACCATTTTTTCTTCAGTTCTCGAATGACCTCTTTCTCTAATCTCCTCCCTCTTTCCATGGCTTAATTATTTATTGACTTGCACGCTCCAATTATCTGTTCTACTAATGTCCCATTATGTGTTTCACAGTGCGCCATTTCGTACAACTTTGAAGCAGTGATCCTACAATACCTCAATTCGTACCACAGTTTTGACTGTGATTGTGTTTTTGTTGTTTTAGAAATTTGAATGCATCCTTCAACATCCATTTGACTCTTTGCAAACGAAATGAAATCATCAGCTGAACTTTGACCAGTTTTGATAAATTTTTGAACTATTTAGGCAAAGAATAATCTTTATGTAATATAACTGTAAAAAGGTGTGGAGAGAGATGGGTATTGCAGTTTCTCTTTTGGAGTTCTTCAATGACATTCTTTGCAAAATTGTCAGTATTCAAAAAGTCGAAGCTATTCTCTGTTTTTTTCATATCGGTAGCTCTTATAAATTTCAAATTTCTCCCAACTTGGGACAACGTAGGCTTCTTCCAATAACATACGGTTGCAGTTGGTTCTGGTTCTTCGCTTCGCCGATGAAGCCACATGAGGAAAGCGACTGCATGTTTGCATCCACCTGAAATTTACCATCGATGATCAAAAACTGGAGTCTTGTGATCATTTTTATACATAAATAAATATTTTTTGTTTTACCTGCAGAGGCTGCACAGTCGTTGCATGAACCATTTAAGATTCCTTCCTTTTTCATTTTTTTCATCAACTTTCGCTTCTACTGAATATGGTTTACTTCCAACTCGATGTTTTGGACATATCCGTGCCCTTACAGTACAAAATTCATTCTCCCTTTTTACTTCCAGATATCCAACAGCAGCATCGCATAGTTGCCTCGTTGAGATCTGAATGGTACATTAAATAAACATTTGATTGTTAAATATAATTTATTTAATTTATTAAAATAATTTAATTTGATGTACAGGGTGGCCCAATTTGGATGTTTCTATAGGGGATCTCGGTAACTAGAAGAGATAGAGAAAATCGGATGGCGTATCCTCGATCTCTTTTTTTAAGACCACCTCAATGGTGAAAACAAAAATTGGCTATCGTCTTTCGTTTTGAAGTTATGGCCAAATACTCATTATTTTCCATTTTCGATTTTTATCAATATTTCATTTATTTCTCATTTTATCAAAAATAAGAGTTACACGTTCTTGAGGCACTTTTTTACGGTGAATTGAATAAGTTTTACAGAATTTTAATATATTCGTTAAAAAACAAGATACAATACAAAGTTGTGTCTTTTTAAATACAAGTTGTAGTTGGCTCTGGCCTTAATAAATAGGTTATTTTTTTTCTCTTTTCAATGATGTATCACATGTGAATGTTATAATTGCATTTTTGTTGAAATCTATTAAAATTGTGTCAACACGTCATATGTTCTCTTATTGGGCATCTGGTAGTAGGCTTGTATTGTTTGGAGTAAAATTATTTATTGAAAATGCACAAATTTACCATCTGTAAATTACAAAATACCACGTGAATACAATATTATATATGTTAGAAAGGTTTATTAAATAAATAACAATTATCTTATTTCCTAGGGATTATTACAGGCTCTATCATCTAAAAGGCAGACAACCAAATAAATTGATTCTTCCAAGATTAAAAAATTAACCTTCAATGAAGCATTGAAAAGCATAGACACAATATTTAAATTACAATAAATGTTCCAATTGATATCCATTATTCAATATGCATATGTTGTATCTTTTAATAACACTTCTGTAAGCAATATGAATGTGAACATTTGAAATTGAATTTATACAATCTATAAAATGTTGTCGTAAATTATTAATATTATCATTTCTCATTTTATACAAATTAATCGTTCTATATCTTGGTCGTTCAAATGGTGTCTTTTTCGAATAATGTATGATCTAAATTGTATGTTTTTTCAAAATTCTAAGTGCTCGATTCTTCGAAATTCCGGATTTATCCTCAATATGCCGGCTGGAAATTGCCGGATTCACCATTACAGCTAAAATTACATTAGTAGCAGTTTCTTCGGCGTCTACTATATTGTAAGACCTTGATTTTGGCTACTTGAAAGATCCGTGGTTGATAAGATTTTCTTTTAGTCTTCGAAATATTGATTTATCCGGTTGTTTTATTTCTGGATAGCGATTAAAATATGTTTCTATGTCAATTAGTGATTTGTTATTGCTTTGAATAAAGCATCAAACATATCAAATATTTCATAATTTTCGTACGACATTGTTAAATACTTCGAAATATAAAGATCACGTCGAATGTGTTAGCTGGATGATCAAACCATTTAAACAAAAAAAGCCTACTACGTCCAATAAGAGAACATATGACGTTTTGAAAGAATTTTAATAGATTTCAACAAAAATGCAGTTATAACATCCACATGTGATACATCATCGAAAAGAGAAAATTATAACCAATTTATTAAGACCAAAGCCAACTACGACTTCTATTTAAAAAAAACCAACTTTATCAAAATTCTGTAAAACTCGTTCAATTCACCGTACAAAAGTGCCTGAAGAACATGCAACTCGTATCTTAATAAAATGACAAATAAATGAAATATTGATAAAAATCGAAAATGGAAAATAATGAGTTTTTGGCCATAACTTGAAAACAAAAGACGATAGCAAATTTTTGTTTTTCGCCCTTGAGTTGGTCTTGTAAAAAGAGATCGAGGATACGCCATCCGATTTTCTCTATCTCTTCTAGTTACCGAGATCCCCTATAGAAACATCCAAATTGGGCCACCCTGTACACGCAAGTACTTTTGTAGCTGCAATAGCATAGGCGAAATAAAGGATATTAAATAAAAACCTAGTTAATGAATTCTAAAGTAATAGATGCAATGAGGCATTGGACATAAACGGTGCCATATTGTATGCAGTGGTGACATATATTGAGTAGTTTTGCGGTAACACATTGATCAATGCGTGAAGAAATTGAGGTTACTATACTCTATTTAGTAACTAGGAGGAGCGATTCAAATTTGGCGCTCGAATGCCTACACCTGTGATTGGCTGAAAGCACGCCCATTTCACAAGGCACCAAAACGCTGTTTTTAACGCATATAACCTCACTTAAAAGCGTCCGTCAGTCTTATTTTCTTAATATCCAGCAAAATTTTGCAAGTAAACAATCAGTTCTGTTTAGAAGTTATCTTCGCAGTGTTAATAGTTAATTTTGATTATATTATTGTGATAGATTCTGAACCCAGTACAAGCTCAGCGATGTTTTCACGTTCACCTCCAAAAAAGCGTTCACGGTTGGATTTGGGTCATTTATCTTTATCCGAAAAGTCCGTGTTCTAGTATCTGGCAGAGTAACCAACAAATATGCCCCTTTATCTTCAATGTCGTCTATGCCCTTTTTGGCGAGTTCTTCACACCGACATGCCCCAGATATACCCATTATTAGATCAACTTTCTTCATCAAATATATCCTATCTTCTGCCTCCGCCAAAAATCTCTTGCCTTCTTCGGGGTATAAGATCGGGATTTCCCTTTGAGGTACGCAATTAGCTTCACGAATCTATAATATTTTGAATAAATAAAGAAAATCGTTAAATTCAAATTTGGTGTTTAATTGTATTGAAAAAATGAAAAAATCCTTTAAAGTGAATAAATTTCACTCGATTAATAAATATGTATCTTTTTGTATTTTTTATCTATTTTATTAATGTTATTGTTACTAACTCACACATTACCTCAAAAAGAATTTGAAGTTATCACGATTATGATTTGAAATCAAACACAACGTAAATAAGTACTATCATTATACGAACGCACAAAATATAAATAAAATAATTGAATCATGAGCCAAAATTGATATCATTAATTATAAGAGTTCATGATCACGAATTAAATATCTAATTAATCAAATAATTGGGTATATCGAAACCTTACACAACCAATATGAAATTAATGATTATATTCAATGCATCTATGTTTCAAAGCTGATAATCTGTGCCGTGTATATTAAAACCAATCATTACCGTTACGTTATATTTGTGGAATATTTTCTTTAATTGAATTTATTACATGTGTAACATAGTAATTTCAACTTGAAATTGCTGTATAAATGGTGTATAAATAGAAGTTTCCACGTGCAACAATAGTTGCTACGTTATTAAACAACAATTATGATAGTTTATTGTTTTATTTGAACATGGCAAATGTCATATTCATGTGAATAACTTTCAATGTAAATCGACTGAACGTGCAAAATACTCGAGCGTGGGAAATGTTATGAGATATTTATAAAAATGTGGCCTGACCTTGGTACATATTTTTTTTAAATAAAAAACATGCACATTTAATTTGAACGCAAAAACCGCGCGGCACGTGTGCAATTAACATTTATTAATAGCACAATCTATAACAATGTTTATAAATATTTACGCAGCGCTAATCTGCTGTCATATTTACTTCGGAGTATTTTATTTTGATGCTCCATCTGATTGTTTCTTCTGCTGTGTTGCGGGGATGAGGGGTGAACCCAAACATCGCAGGATTAACGATCTTTTTCTCCCATCGGCCGCGATGGTTTTGCGCAACGGCCCATCCGATGCGCATCAATTTTCGGGGGTCTCCTCCAGGGAGAGAAGGGAGGATAGGTTCAACAACCTTGGTTTATGTAACACGTGCAGGAGACGCCCTACATTACCCTACAGTCAGAATCCCCTACCCTATGCCACTTCTATACAGCCCGGACCCCGAAAACGAGAGTGCCCAAAATAGACAAGCAATCATTACATAGTGTATACGCGCTAGTTCCATCTCACTCTGGTGAATGATGTAATTTTGACAAGGGGATCCCAGAGCGCGGAAGGTGGACTTACTGGGGCAACAAATTTCCCTTTCATCCATCTCGGCGACAATGCATCACTATCAACAAGCACATTTCAGTTGACAGAAGTGGGCGAACATAAAAATTGAACGCGTTTTATATACTTTTTGGAATCACCACAATGAAATAATTAAATCGATCATTGTGACATTGTAAGATTTGTAACTATATTTTCAAAAACAGATTTAATGAATTAGTTTATCACTATTAATTAATTATAACAAAACAAACAATATTAAATTATTTAGTTTTTCATATTTTATTTCCGAAAAACAATTCACTCGCCTCAGGCCCGGCACAAGACATTTTGGCGCCTGGGCTAACTTTATTATTGCGCCCCCCAACCCCCCAAAACAATTCGCCAAATAGGTATATCATATATTACACAAATAAAACGATTCAAAATAATAAACAATACAAAAAAAAACAAAATTCAAAAATTAAAAAGTTATCTTCAACAAAACTAAGGGGTGTACTTTGTTTTGTTGAAGATATCTTATTAATTTTTGTATTTTGTTTAAAATTTAAAAATTTAAAATATATCTTCAACAAAACAAAGGGTGTACTTCGTTTTGTTGTAGATATCTTTTTAATTTTCGTATTTTGTTACTTTTGTAACGGTTCGAACCCAGGTGTTGTACAAATTCTCATAATTTGTAATATTTATTATTCATTGCATTTATTTAACTGCAATTCATCCTTAAATGCAATTGGATGCATTTAATTTATTTAACTGCATATTACATGAATTCATATAATTCAAGTAATTGATTTGGCTCGTGATTTACAAATTCTCGTAATTTGTCATATTGATTTGGCTCGTGATTTAGTGGTAGTACTCTACGTTATGTTTGATTTTTAAATCAAAATCGTGACAACTCAGTTTGGTTCGTTTTATGGGTTATGTGTCTGTTAGTATTTTTTGTTAGCAAGTAAAACACAGATACATGGATTTCATATGATTTATTCATTTTAAAAGGTTATGCAAGCGACAGGTAAATAAAAGACAATTTTGTTACTCTAATTGGACGTTATTTATTTAGTTATATTTATTTAAATTTTGGAATAGATTTGTTTAATAATTATTGAAAATTTATTATATTCTTTGAATTTGAATAATTTATTTTATTTTGAAAACTGAGTAACTTATTAACACTGCGGTTGGAATTACAAAGTGTTACTTAGCGACTTCATGCACCACAATCTTCAAATTGTGCCGAGAAGGATATCTGATACATGTCATCACTGCATAGAAATTCATTAGCACGGTGCCTACCAATGTATTTCAACGCCACCTTGTGGATAGGAACGAATCACATAACTCCACATTAAAGTATTTCAAGCGATTCCAGTGCTTCAAGCACCCAATGTGTCCTCATCCGGAGATATTGCAAGTATTTGCGTCTACCAACATTATCAGCCATGTGATCGTAAAAACTTTAATAGGTATTGTTATTCAAAATTGATTATAGATTAGTATAATAAAGCTCTATTCTACTTCTACTTTTCTATCTACTTAAGCACATACAAACATTCGTTTCATTCATTCATAATTCTGAGATTTCTTGAATATCGGAGGGCTGAGCAAGTTTAATTATACGATTTAATTACAAATATCATTGAATTATTTATATCGAAATTATTAAGTTATGTTCCCCTGACGCAACTTTTTATTTAACTGCCGATTGATTAATGAGGCCACACTGTTTATCAAATGTTTGCGACGAGGAAAGGAAGGCATATTACAATATTCTCCTGTCAGTACGAAAATATTGTCAGGACAAGGTATAAAATGCAGTTAGTTTCAACTCCGCATTTAGTGGCGTGAGGCTCCCTACATTTCATACCTTTATTAAACTTCGTTCATTACCAGCGGCAAGGCGCGGTAATATCACTAGATAGGTTACATTATTATGGATAAATTACTTTAGAATTGTTAGTGTGAAAATATGTTTGATCAAATGTTTTGCTACGACGGAAAGGAAGGCATGTTACAATATTCTCCTGTCAGTACGAAAATATTGTCAGGACAAGGTATAAAATGCAGTTAGGTTCAACTCCGCATTTAGTGGCGTGAGGCTCCCTACATTTCATACCTTTATTAAACTTCGTTCATTACCAGCGGCAAGGCGCGGTAATATCACTAGATAGGTTACATTATTAGTATGGAATTGACTTTGGAATTGTTAGTGTGAATTACATTTGATAAACTTGTGTTATATATTCACCTGAGGAGTTAATGTTCAAAGTATATGAGTCGTCGTCGGACAGCGTGACGTTCTGTCTCGATCGGTACATCTAACTGGTCTCGTTTAAGTTCCGCAATTCTATTTATACTGTTCCCCACTTTTTACTCTTCTTCCCCTGTCCTATGAATACGTTTCGAGTTCCCGTCGTATTCCCACGACCTATTTCTGTGTCATCATTTTGATCGTGTGCTTATTTACATTTGCCTAAAATTAAGAAGTCAGCAAAATGACTGACCTCGCTGGGCCAACGCGTCGTCGGCCGCGGCCTGATCTGATATTTACGCAGTTTTGTTCCGACTCGTAAAATTATGGAGTTTAATATTATTAGGTTCTTACACTTTTGTTATTTTTATTTCTCAATAATAATGTTGTGTAGACAAAAAAATCAACAGTAACGTTATTTGACAGCATCACATTCAAGTCTCAAATGCTGTTTTGTCATAATTGCATTTGACATTTGAATGCGATGCTATTAAGTAACGTACACGATACTATAAAAAGTTTCGTGTAAAGATCGTATCATTTAAAAATTTTAAGCCTTCGATTTGAGTAGTTCCCCCTTACCCCCCAAAATTCGTTTGAAAAAATATAATGTATATATATAATCAGTATCCCTTCTAACATATAATGGTGTAGGGTGTCTAATATAGTTTTTTTACATATCTACATATTTTGCCCACTCCTTTTTGTTTTTCGCCATTGTTCTTGCCTCTGCCCATGATTTTCCTCTGTTTTTCAGAATCTCGTTTATGGAGTTTTTCCATGTTTGTCTTGGTCTTCCTCTGCTTCTTCGTTTTCCTGGCCTGGCTTCCCATATTCTCTTAACTGGCCTTGTGTTTCTCATTCTTTGTAGATAACCCCACCAGCTCAGTTTTCTTCTTGCCATAAACTCCTCTAACGATTCTACTTCCAACTCTTCTCTGATTTGGGTCTTTCTGATTTTGTCCCTCCTTGTAACGCCTCTTACTTTTCTAAGGTATTTCATCTCAGTTGCCTGTAATTTGCTCTTTTCTTTCTTGGTTAGTGTCCATGTTTCGCAGCTATATGTTAATATCGGTCTAAAAACCGATTTGAATATTTTTATTTTTGTCTGACGGGATATTTCGTGTTTATTTATGAACATCTTGTTTAGCGCGTAGTAAGTTTTCATTGTCTTTTCTATTCTGCTGTTTATCTCCGTTTCTTGCTTGCCATCCTTATTTATTTCTACTCCCAGATATCTCATGGTTTCCTCTTGTTCTATGTTTGTGTTGTCTATTCTAATGATTATTTTTGTAGGTTCCGCGATTACCATTACTTTTGTTTTGTTTCTATTCAACTTCATACCATATTCTTTTAGTACCTAATTCCATATGTTTAGGCTGTATTGTAGATCGTCTTCCCCTTTGCTATTATTATTACATCATCCGCGAATGCCCCTTCCGAGATTTTCACTCTCTGCATATTTTTGTATCCAATCAATATTTTTTTGGTTTTCTGGGTGCATTTTTTTAACATCTCGTCCATGTAGACGATGAATAATGTTGGGCTCAAGCCTCCCCCTTGCCTTAATCCTTCTTTCGTTTTGAACGGTTCTGATTGCTGATTACAACCATGTTGTGTTTGTGTTGTAGATTTGTTTAGTTGTTCTGATTAGTTTGGAGTTGACTCCTCGTTCTTTAAGCATATCCCATAGCTTTTTTTCTGTTCACCAAGTCAAAGGCTTATTCCATATCTATAAAACCCAAGTAGACGTCTTTTTTTGTATTTTTGATTTCTCTATTATTTGCTTAATCGTGAAAATGTGATCTTGCGGGCTATATCCCTTTCTGAAGCCACTTTGTGTTCATCTAATGTTTGTTCTATCTTTGTTCTTAGATTTTTTGTCTAGGATTTGTTCATACATTTTCATAGTTGTGTTTAGTAATGTTATTCCCCGGTAGTTTTGGCACTCTTTTCTGCCCCCTTTTTATATACTGGAACTATTTGTGCAGTTTGCCAGTCTTTCGGAATTTGTTCTTTTTGCCACATTGGCAAAATCATCCATCTTGTACAGTTCCAAAAATAGTTCTAATCGTGTCCTCCCTATATTCTATATCATTTCAGCCGTGATTTTGTCCGATCCGGGTGCTTTTCCATTTTTCATTTTCTTTATTACCTCTTTTAGTGCTTCCATAGTTATTTCTTCATTTGATTTTTCCTCGTGTCTTGTTGTTTCCTCGTTCTCTGATGTTTCTCCAACCATATCCGTGCCCAAAAGCTCTTCGAAATACTCTTTACACCTTTCCATAATTTCTTTTCCATCTGTCATTTGCTTTCCTTCTCTGTTCTTTAATTGTCTGGTGTTGAATCTCTTCTCGTTTCGGCAATTTTGGAGTCTCTATAGAAGAGTTTCTGGTTCCCTTTACTATCCTGCTCCATTTTTTCGCCAAACACCTTCCATGTTTCCTTCTTTGATTCTATTATTAATTCCTTGACATTTCTTCTTTTTTCTATATATTTATTATAGCATAGCTGCCTTCCGTCTTTTGTGATAGGCTTTTTTCTTTTCTCTAACTTCTTATTTGATTTCCTCCGTCCACCATGCAGTTTGCGTTTTGTTATTGCTACTTTTGTTTGAGCCGCAAAATGTTTTCGCTGTGTCTAGTATACGATTTTTTAAATACGTCCACTTCTCTTCTATACCTCCATATCTGTGTATTTCTTTGCAATTATCAACTTTGCTTGTAACTGCTTCTGTGAGCTGCTTACTTGTTTCTTCTTCTCTCAATGTGTAAGCTTTTATATGTTCGTACTGTTGTTTTTCTATTGGAGAATTTTCTGTTTCTTTTCCTATATATTCTAGTTTTAACTTTGTCATTACTAGGTAATGGTCGCTTCCAATCTCTGGTCCTCTTTTCACTTTTGTATCTGTTACTGTTTCCCTGTTTTGTTGTTCAACCAGTAAATAATCAATTATTGATTTTTCCTTCCTGCTCTTAACTTCTCTGGTGTATTTGTGAATGTCTTCGTGTGCGACGAAAGTGTTTGTTATGATCATGTTTTGCAGTGTACAGAAGCTCAGAAGTCTTCTCCCATTTCCATTTCTCTTTTCTTGTCCGTGCGGTCCTATCGATTTCTGGTACATCTTGTCCCTTTTCCCTGTCGTCCATTAAAATCACCGGCTATATATACAGGGTGAGTTAATAGGACGGGCAGGCTCGATTACACCTACACCGTTAATGATATCGAAATGAACCAAAATACACTCCAAACGGGCTGCCAAAGGGCAGTTTGTAAATTTATTTTGTCATATACAGGGTGTTCCTTTTTTGCAGGGCAGCCTTGGACCTAGTTTTTTTAAATGGCACTGTAACGGTTCGAACCCAGGTGTTGTACAAATTCTCATAATTTGTAATATTTATTATTCATTGCATTTATTTAACTGCAATTCATCCTTAAATGCAATTGGATGCATTTGATTTCTTTAACTGCATATTACATGAATTCTTATAATTCAAGTAATTGATTTGGCTCGTGATTTACAAATTCTCGTAATTTGTAATATTGATTTGGCTCGTGATTTAGTGGTAGTACTCTACGTTGTGTTTGATTTTTAAATCAAAATCGTGATAACTCAGTTTGGTTCGTTTTATGGGTAATGTGTCTGTAAGTAATTTTTGTTAGCAAGTAAAACACAGATACATGGATTTCATATTATTTATTCATTTTAAAAGGTTATGCAAGCGACAGGTAAATAAAAGACAATTTTGTTACTCTAATTAGACGTTATTTATTTAGTTATATTTATTTAAATTTTGGAATAGATTTGTTTAATAATTATTGAAAATTTATTATATTCTTTGAATTTGAATGATTTATTTTATTTTGAAAACAGAGTAACTTATTAACACTGCGGTTGGAATTACAAAGTGTTACTTAGCGACTTCATGCACCACAATCTTCAAATTGTGCCGAGAAGGATATCTGATACATGTCATCACTGCATAGAAATTCATTAGCACGGTGCCTACCAATGTATTTCAACGCCACCTTGTGGATAGGAACGAATCACATAACTTCACATTAAAGTACTTCAAGCGATTCCAGTGCTGCAAGCACCCAATGTGTCCTCATTCGGAGATATTGCTAGTATTCGCGTTTACCAACACTATCAGCCATGTGATCGTAAAAACTTTAATAGGTATTGTTATTCAAAATTGATTATAGATTAGTATGATAAAGCTCTATTCTACTTCTACTTTTCTATCTATTTAAGCACATACAAATATTCGTTTCATTCATTCATAATTCTGAGATTTCGTGAATATCGGAGGGCTGAGCAAGTTTAATTATACGATTTAATTACAAATATCATTGAATTATTTATATCGAAATTATTAAGTTATGTTCCCCTGACGCAACTTTTTATTTAACTACCGATTGATTAATGAGGCCACACTGTTTATCAAATGTTTGCGACGAGAAAAGGACGGCATATTACAATATTCTCCTGTCAGTACGAAAATATTGTCAGGACAAGGTATAAAATGCAGTCAGGGTCAACTCCGCAGTGGCGTGAGGCTCCCTACATTTCATACCCTTATTAAACTTCGTTCATTACCAGCGGCAAGGCGCGGTAATATCACTAGATAGGTTACATTATTAGTATGGAATTGACTTTGGAATTGTTAGTGTGAATTACATTTGATAAACTTGTGTTATATATTCACCTGAGGAATTAATGTTTAAAGTATATGAGTCGTCGTCGGACAGCGTGACGTTCTGTCTCGATCGGTACATCTAACTGGCTCCGTTTGAGTTCCGCACTTCTATTTATACTGTCATACTGGTCCCCCACTTTTTACTCTTCTTCCCCCGTCCTATGATAATTTTGCTTACCGCTGCAAATTGACGCCTTCCCATACGCGTCACCGAATTACGCAATCGCCGTTTCGAGTTCCCGTCGTATTCCCACGACCTATTTCTCTGTGTCATCATTTTGATCGTGTGCTTATTTACATTTGCTCAAAACTATGAAGTCAGCAAAATGACTGACCTCGCTGGGCCAACGCGTCGTTGGCCGCGGCCTGCTATGATATTTACGCAGTTTTGTTCCGACTCGTAAAATTATGGATTTTAATATTATTAGGTTCTTACAGCACCCCCTGTTTAAATTTACATATTTGAATTTTCCCTTTTTTGGGCTTTATAAATCCGTTTAGTTTTTGCAGTTCGCTTTAACCATTCTGAAGTTGTTTATGTTTTTCTAAAAATTAATGCGTTTGCAGGCACTTATTAAAAAAATCGCAGGGCACATAGTTTATGGGATATCAAGTTGGGACTTTGACTGAACCTAAACAACTGACTGAGGTATCTTCTGGCGGCAAGACCGCCTATATGCATTGTGGCATCACCTTGCTGTGACACATTAATTTGGGTAAACTTTGAAGTGCCATAACTTGTTTTTTTTTTTAAATGGCACACCCTATATTTCAGTACTTAGTCCTATTCCGGGTCTCAGTTTACATCTTTTTTGCTCCTTATATTTTTTTCTTAAAAGTTGATAGTTGAGAGATAATTCTGATTTTCTTAAAAATTTACACAGATCTCATCGATATAAACTTAGCGGGCCATGAAAATCACTTAATTCTGTCATGCCAATGTCAAAGTGCCATTTATTGTGCGCACATTTTATTTTTCTTAGCGCATTTTCTAAATGAATTTTTCTCATAATGAAATAGTTGATATGGCTTATGTACACGCTGACAGCGCAAACCGTTGCTGGTGACCAGATTCTATTGGGGCATAACAAATCAATAGCAAAAACATTTGAATTAAACTATTTCATCATGCGAAAATTTCATGTTCACGACAAAAATTACAATGTGTCGTACAATAAATGACACTTTGACGTTGATATGACAGAAACAATTGATATTCAATGCACGTTAAGTTTATATCGATGATATCTGGGTTCATTTTTCAGAAAATCCAAATTATTTCTCAAACCCTAAACTTTTAAGAAAAATATAAGGGGCAAAACAGATGTAAAATAAGATGGTCTACACGACTAAGTAATGAAATATAGGGTGCACCATTTGAAAAAATCAAGTTATGGCCCTTCAAAGTTTACCAAAATCAATGTCCCACAGCAAGTTGATGCCACAACGCAAATCAACTATCTTGCCACCAGAAGATACCCCACACAGATGTTTAGAATTTGGCAAAGTCCCAACCCGATATCCTAGAAAACAAGCGCTCTGCGATTTTTTTAAAAAGTGCCTGTAAATGCATTAAATTTTAGAAAAACATAAACAACTTCTGAACGGTTAAAGAGAATTTCAAAAACTAAACGAATTTATAAAGCCCAAAAGAGGGAAAATTCAAATATGTAAATTTATACAGGGGGTCCTATTTAAAAACTAGGTCCAAGGCTACCCTGCAAAAATGGAACACCCTGTATATAGCTAAATAATTTTACAACCTGCACTTTGGCTTCTAGTTTGCAGTGCCGTTTGGTTCATTTCGATATCATTAACGGTGTAGGTATAATCGAGCCTGTTCGTCCTTTTGACTCACCCTGTATACAGGGTCCATCATTTCACCTCCCGTTTCTATAGCTCAGTTACCAATTGAGTTAGAATTTTGATATTTTGCAGACTTTACTTGCATTCTGGGCCGTATTTCAGGAAAATATTTTTGATTGTACATGGTGTCCCAAAAAAGTGTTACGTCATGATGTATATTTTTAAATTGCATGGTACATATTTTTGTTGCTTATTTGGGTGTCCTTTATGGATGGCTACATACCCATAAAATTTTATTGAAATCGGTTCAGTGATTTTAGCACAAAAAAATAAAAACTGAAAAAAATCAGTTTTGCACCATTGGTAAAGAAAATTAATAAGAGATAAAAATATGCCTTCTTAATAAAACCATACAAGGTACTCATTAAATATGGTCTGACAGTTGCGGTAACCAAGTTTTATTGATATGCATTATACAGTGTGTCCAAAATTTAGTGTCAAACTTTTCAAACTTTAAAGCACTTTATTTTTCTTATTTTAAAGTGGAGCCCCTGTATATTTTTATGTCATGCCGTGTGGCATTAAAAGACAAACATTTTTCCTAATTACAACTCTATCGCAATTGCTAACACATTAAAAGTTATGTGCAGAAAACTCGATTTATCAACTATTCCAATAGCCATTTTAATGAATCAAACTCGAAGGTGACTTTGCAGAAATAAGAAAATACTTGCTTTAGGAGTATGTTTGTATAATACTTTTTTGTAGTAAAATTTTCTCCCAATCATGCGATGCGATAAAAAATGGGTCATTCCATTAAAAAAAAAAAAATACGAGATATATAAGATGGCACTTAGATATTGACATGTTATGAACACTTATTATCAAAATTGACAGTTTCCAATTATTTTACTCATAGAGGCATCCTCTAGGTACAATTAGAGATATAACTCATAACTTTATCTTGTTTCTAAGAGAAGTTATAGACAGATTTCAGGCTGCCTTTTAAAGGTCAAAATTTTAGAAAAAAAATGTTTTCTTGAAAAGTAGAAGTGATAAGTGTACATACGTTCTTATAAAATATGTTTCAATTTAAGCGAGCAATTCAAAAATATCATAATATATGGGGTGTTCTATTTAAAATAAGAAAGTTGGTGCTACTTCCTGGTGGAACCGGAAGTGATAGAAAGTTGAAAATATTCACATGAGGATAACTGATTCAACCGTTTGACCAGAATTTTTTTGAAATTTTTAGTACAACGGCAACCGCGTAAACTTTTAATGAACGGTTTAGCGTAGATACCCTGTATATATATATATATATATATATATATATATATATATATATATATATATATATATATATATATATATATATATGTATATATATCTACCGTATCAACTTCATTTTGTCCGTAAACGATTATAATAGTGTTAATGCTGTTGTTGGATTCCTTGAGTCGCACCGTAAGTATTCTCTTAGACCACGCCTTCCACAAAAATATGATTTATTAATATTAAAACAATATTTTTCGTGCCTTCAAATCGGCATTTTGTTAAATTATTTCTGCTACATCTAATTGCGAAGCTATTTCATTCTCTATTAATAACAACGCTAAAGAATTTAATCTGTCATCGTTCATGGCTGAACGTAAATACGTCTTAATTAATTTTAGTTTGCTAAAACTTTGCTCTCCACTAGCTACAGTTATAGGAATTTTTAGCAAAATGCCTAATGAAATCCAAACATTGGGTAGATTATGTTGTAATCCATTGGTGTTTATGAAACTAAGAACATCCAATGGTTTATAAATATCAGTAAGTGAAGCGTCGATACGGATTTAAACTCATCAAATAATTCCGCACCATTTATAATGCAATCAGCGTCGTCTTCTAATTTTAAATGTAGATCATTACATAATTGTATTAACTCATTGAAAACTGGAAATTTCGTGAGATCATATAAAAATCCCCAAGTTGGCTGAAATTCGCTTAGTTGATCAAACCGTTCTTAGATAGATGACATGGCATTATCTAAAATCACATTTAAAGCGGTGATTTTAAAATTATCTTGCGGATTAACAATGGAATCATTCCGGCTCTCATAGTTGAACGATATGTTATGATTTTTTAGGAGCAATCTTTTCTTGATAAAAATGGGCTCTGCGGCTAGTGAATCAGCTAGGTCTTTTGTCTCGATCAGTGAGTTTTCATAACCTGTCGCCCTATATTCGTTACGTACTCTGTGCATGACTTCATCAATGAAACTACTGAAGCCATTATCCATGGTGGCAGATTGCATGGATTTACTCACAATGTTAACATGGTATAACATATTATACCAAGTAACGAGCATAACCAAAAACGAAAAATCGCACATTTTAAGTGTGTGACCTTCATGTTTAACAGACATATCTGATTAGCCCTTTTCACTCAAGGTTATCAACTCATCATGGATTTCCACTATTTGGTATCTTAATGCTTTCAAACATTCAACTCGACTCTCCCAAAGAGTTTCACATAGAGACTTAACTGTGAAATTTGTTACATGCTCTTTGAGTATTGCCCATCTTGTGGCTGAAGCTGAAAAAAGTGTGTACATTCTTTGTACCAGTTCGAAAAATGACACTCATTCTGTACATGATGTTGCACAGTCGCTAATGACTAGGAAGCCTGTAATCCATTTTTTTTCATTCTTATTGGATCCGTTATCGTACCCTTGTCCTCTACAATTCATTAAATTTAAATTTAAATCTTTCAGCAACGTTTATATTATTTTAAGAAATTAGCAGAACATAGTGACAAAAAATTAGTACAAATTAAAATGTAAAATAGAATGTAGCACACATCCGACACCTAACAAGGTATAAAGATTTTATGATTATATATACACTTCCGGACAAAGTTAAGGGATCACCAAATGAAGTTGAAACAACTTTTCCAATTTACAAGTTGTCTTCAATAGACTTTTCACATCTCATATTAAACACTATTCAAATAGTGTGCCAACAATTAACAATAGCAAGATATTCTCTGCTAGGAAACGAAAAATCAACAAAAAGGCCTAATTGTTGACTCACTTTTTTAAGTGATTTCATTAATAAAGCGTGCTTTTGGTTTCGAAAATTAGTGAATTTGTTTGCATTATATTAATTAAATAGGCGCAGACGCCATTGATGACCAGAAGAAGTATCCCAAATCAGTATTCCTCTTCGTGAAGAATATTCACAAAGGAAGGTGCTGGAATTCTAAATATCAACAAATCTGTGGGTACATAGGGTCGCAGCACGGTTCAGAAGAACTGGTAGTTTCAAAAGAAGACGCGGACAAGGTGCTAAAAAAAAAACAACACGCAGAGAATATCTCTTTATCGAACTTCATGGTTTAAGAAAGCGGTTTGTAACATCTAGTGAATTAAAAAAATGATCTTCGATTGAGCACTAGAGCAGAAATATCAACCAAAACTGTAAGAAGGAGGCTGAAAGAAGTCAATTTGTCTGCTAGAAAACCAGCAACCAGTCCAATTCTCACAGTTACGCACAAAATAAATCGCTCAAACTTTTGTCAAAACCACGGACAAGTCCAGTTTCGTCCTAAACGTGAATGGTCGCCTTGTTATTGTATTACGAAGCCTTGGTGAGCGATTTGCACTGTACCATTCGAGAATTTGACAAATATGGTGGGGGATCTGTAATGGTTTGAGGTGGGATACAATTTATTGATGGTACGGAATTGGTTTTGATACAAAATGGGTCGCTAACAGCAAGAAGATATAGAGACGAGATTATTGTACCCCATGTTTAACAATTTGCCAAACATTTCAGCAATGGATTAATTTTTATGCAAGACAATGCCAAACCTCATACAGCTAACATTGTCACAATTGCATTGAGAGATGGAAATAGCCAATGTTTGGAGTGGCCTTTCAAAAGATCTGACCTCAATCCCATTGAGCATCTCTGGGTTCAATTGGGCAATAAAATTAAACACGCACCGAGACCGCCAGTAACCCTTGATGAGCTCTCTAACATGCTTGCCCAAGCCTGGTAACAGATACCTCAAGCAAGAATACGAAACTAAATCTCAAGCCAAGAAGATTCGAAAAGTGTAGTGCTGCAAGAGGACGGTATAGTAATAATATGGCAGCACTACAGACCTAGTAGGCCCATGGCTTGATTGATTGCCTCTCGCCATTTCTTTTTGTCTCTTGCTTTTGCTTTCCACTCCGTGATGCCTGCGAGCTGCATGTCTTTTTCCACTTCTGTCCTCCATCTTGCCTTCGGTCTTCCTTGTCTCCTTCTTCCTCCGATTGTCCTGGTTAGAATGGCTTTAGGTAGTCTGCTCTCCTCCATCCTCCATAAGGTGATAAGGTGTATAAGGTGTATGAAACTGATGGAATTGTCTCCGACCGAAATTAAATTTGTATAATGCAAGTTTTGACACGAATGCCGAAATTATTGAATTAGCTTTAATTAAATTCAAATCATCTCCTTGTAGCTGCAGATTGGTTTCGTTAAATTTATTAAATAAATCTGTTAAATACACTATATCATTTTTAAATTTGAATAAATTTTCTTTTAAGGAATCATCTTTATTTTCGAGAAACGTTATAACTGAGTCAAATAGTTCATAAAATCTTTGCAAACAAGTGCCCTTTGACAACCATGGAACTTCTGTGTGCAACAGTAAACGATTAAAGTCCTGGTCGTTTTCATCACAAAGCTTTCTACACAATTTATCGTTAAGAGAATTGCTTCTGATTCTATTAACCCCTATAATTACGTACTGCTGCGAGCAATGAAGGCGATCACTAAGGTTTTGTGCAACTAAATGTTGTTTTTTTAAATATGCAATGAACCCTCGGTATCGTCCAACCATTGTCGGAGCACCATCAGTAGCAACCGACACTATATTATTCAGAGGGATATCTTTTTCTTATAAAATATTGTTCCAAAACGTCAAATACAGATTTTCCTTTAGGATCAGTTTCTAATTTTTTTGCGAATAATAGTTCTTGACAAATGTTCTCATCTCTTATGAAGCGAACGTACGATAGAAGTAATTCCTCATTGTCAGGTAATGTAGACTCATCGAGCTGTATAGAAAATTCGGTCGTCTTCAAAAATTCTGTTACAGAACTCTCCACATCCTCGGACATTTCGTCGATTCGCGTCTGTACAGTATTATTGCTCAAGGGGATTTTTTAATAATATCTGAAGGTGACTTGTGAAGTACAGTACGGAGAACTTCACTCGCAGCTGACAGTATTAATTCTTCTCCAATAGTGTGCGGTTTTCCCGATTTAGCAATAAGCAACGAAATATTGTAAGATGCACGTAACCCATCATTGTCTTGTTTTGATGCTGCTGAAAACATACCGGCTAAAGTTGGACGTCTCGAATGTTGATTTTTGAGCATTTGAAAGTAAGATAATTTTTTATCTTTTATGGCAGGATGTATTTTGCTCAAATGTTCTTGTAATCGTGAAGGTTTCATGGCTTCATTTGAGAAAACTTTCTGGGAAATCAGGCACATTGGCAATGTCTTGTTTGTGGGTGACTGAATAATTCCATATTTTAAATATTCGACATTGTATTGTCTACATTTTTTCTTTGATTCCGACATATCTTAAAAATAAAACAACAAAAATAATAACAAGAAGTTGTTGTTAGCGCAGAACCAACCAATTTAAAAACAAAATTAAAAATTTAAAGTTAGTTAAAATTTCTTGCACGCAGCATCAAACACTATTTGGGTCTACATGTGTAAATATAATTAAACGCGTATTTATTTTACACGTGTAATTATGTAATTACATGTGTAATTATAATACTCTCGGTATTTTCATTCAGTAATTTATTTTATACTTTGGAAAATAAATATGTACATGAACTTAGGATATCGTAAGATTCTGATATAACTAAATAAGTGACTAAGTAACTAAAAAATTAACTAAATTACCCGCAGTAGAAAAAACAACGCTAAATTCGCGCGGCGATCAAAATAACGATTTATTCTTACAATAAAGAACGATTCTGGTTCAAAAATATTAACATATCGACGTTTTCTGGAAGCAGTGAACAACACTTCGCTGTTACACGTGTAATTATACGTGTAATTATACGTATAACTAATTACACGTGTAATTATGCCGTGTACATCACGTGTACATGTGACCCGTGTACCCGTGTATTTGAATACAAATATAAAATCGGCGGCTCTACAAAAAATGTACGTTAGAGAATTGTAAAAGCAATTTTCAAATTTTGCCGTATGTATGTCATAACTAATATATTTTACCGCTTAAAAAAAAAAACCTATCCTTAACTATCAATTTCCTCTTGACTCAAAATCCAAAATGTGGGTTCATTTGTTTTTAACCAAGGATCAGGGCTTCATTTCAAAACATGAAATAATCATTCCTATAGTTTTGGTTAATGTATCTATAAAAAAATCTTATAACATCTATCCCAAGACACATTGTATATTACAGGCGATTAAAAATTAAAACAAATTATATGAAACCAAAAATATTAAATATTTGGAACTATATGTACATACATTGCAGCCCATCAAATATAACAATAGATAATATGAAAGTGCTTACCTCTATTCCAACAGTTTTGTCACCAACGATATATTTTTAATTACCGGGTCCACTTAATATGAATATTACTTTATTTACAATAATGATCACAATATGACAATTAATTACAATCCAAAAACAATAGGTCAAATATACTTGACTCGTTGCGTGTCAGTCAGGAAGTCAGAATGCAGGCGGGAGCGTCCCCGCTCCGGCACCTTGCACACCAAACCGGGCAAGCGGGGTAATCCCCAGGCTCTCGAAGTGGGCCGATGTACAGATATCGGTCAGTACGGGGAATCCCATGTTGATTCGGTGGAGCCAACATTAAATTGTTCTTTTGAATGTGATCTGTAGATTTTAGGTTTACACTCTTGCTCTGACGGAACTCCGTTTTTGCCCGGGGGGGCGGCGGCTGGTCCTCAACGCCCCCTAAATATACCTTGGGCCACAAACGCCCCGCTAAATCCCTTCCTTTTTTGGGAATCACTGGTCTAGAGGAAGGTCATCTAGGCGTAGCAGGTGGGATACTCCTGGTGGTCGACGAGGACGTGGTCGCCGTTAGACAATTATGCATTATGTTAGACATAGCCTTCCTCAAACAGTGCAAAAATAGTGAAGTGTTTCCAAAATTCATCCAAATTAGAATATCACTTTCAAGAAAAGATTTAGATAGAATCTTAAACCGGGCAAAATCTAATTGGTTACAATACGAAATAGGAAAATTACATCAAAAATTGTTACAACTTAATTTGGATAATTATAAATTGTACAGTGAACTAACTAAGGTGATTCATACTATTTCGCATGATGAATTTCTTCAAAAAACACACGCAGTAATGATAAAGAAAGCGAAAAATAAACGGGAAATTTAAAACAAAAAATATCAAAAATTAGTGGGTAATAAGTCATCAGTGATAAAAAAGAGTGCAACAGAGGAGAATTTCGTGTACAATAAATCCTCCATCAAATTCACACCAGAACAACTATAGCTGTTGAATAAGGGGCTCAAACACGGATGTCAGCGCGAGATGTTTCCAACAGAAGACATAATCAACGAATTGGAAAACGCAGGAAGATCCCTTAACTATGAAGAATCCATCCAATTCAAAATGGAAGCGAAGAGGATTTTGTCGAGAGTATTGAAAAACCTGTTTTTTCGAACTCTAGTGAAGTGAAATTAGTTAAACAACTGTACAAAAAAGACTGCGTATATCTAAAAGCAGACAAGTATAACGTATTAATAATTTTGGATAAGAATGTGTATATCGAGTCAATGAAAGATTTATTACAAACGGGTCCGTATAAAACTTTGCTAAAAAGCCCCATCAAGTCGTACACGAGGAAAGTAATACAAACATTGAATGAGTGTCCTCCTTTAATTAATTCAAAGTCACTAAAGTTTAAACTTAGGAATCCGAACCCACAAATTCCAAAATTCTCCCAAAAATCCACAAACCGGGTAATACTTTTAGGCCCATAGTTTTAAATATTAATTCAGCTACTTATAACCTTGCCAAATGGTTATCTTGTCAATTCTCCAAATTTAAATTTGAAAATGATCTATCAATGAAGAACTCCCTCTCACTAATTTCAAAAATAAAGAATGTTACATTATCACCCGGTGATAAATTGGTCTCTTTTGATGTTACGGCTTTATTCCCAAATGTGTCGATGGATGAAACCATAAAAATATTACCGAGATTCTTAGAATACAATGGCGTAGAAAATTAAAAAAATATTGAATATCTAAAATTAACAAATCTATGCATGGACCAGAGTGCATTTTCATTTGATCATGTAATATATAAACAAACTTTTGGTACTGCAATGGGCAACCTATTATTCCCGTTCTTAGCCAACTTGTTTTTGAACGACTTCGAAAACAAGTTAAAAATTGAATTTGCGAATTTTCCAAAGATCTGGATAAGATATGTGGATGACATTTTTGCAGTAGTCAGAGCGGATTTCAATTTACCAAAATTTCTAAACATACTTAACTCGAGACATGTTTCAATAAAATTCACAATTGAAGAAGCAATATACAACAGTCTCCCTTTCCTGGACCTAAGAATTATAAACAACAACAATAAATTTGAATTCGATATATATATATATGGGAAAGATACCCACACCGATAATTACATACGGTCAGATGCAATCACATATAATAAGTATAAAATGTCTGCTTTCCATAGTTTAATGTTTCGTCTATTTCAAGTTCTTTTGTCTGAAACTAATTTCCAGAAAGAATTAGAATATATATACGCAATAGGAAAATTAAATGAGTATAAGAAAAATGTAATTACGAAACTGTTCAAAAAAGCGAGGGCAAAACAAAAACTTGTACAAATTACGACTTTAAACACGGGCGTGAAATTAACAGAAAAAAATTATGCAAAAATTACTTTTAATCCGAATGGCGCAAATCAATTTGGGGACCTTTTTAAAAAAATCAATTTGACCCCAGCTTTCTCGAATGATTACACACTAAAAATGTTTCTCCCGAAGGTATTAGATAAAGAACCCAAATTAAATAAAGCCGGAATTTATAAAATTCAATGTAAGGATTGTGAAACTTGCTATATAGGCCAAACCGAACGAAATGTTATAATCAGGTTTAATGAACATTTGCACCATGCAAAGACCCACTGTGTAGAAAAATCAGCTGTAGCATCACATTATGTTGATACGGGCCATCATTTCAATATTGAAGATGTAGAATTATTAAAACAAGTGAAGGGGAGAAATCTTAGCACGTACGAAGCTATATTCATGAAAAAATTCCGTTCGTCATTAATCAATTTTGACCATTCACCCTTCAGTAATCCATTACTGGAATTTATCCCATCAATGGCGACCTCGAATTCACTTTTAGAGAAAGATTAGAATTAATTGTACAATTCTGAATACATTTCGGCTCAGAAGCCTCCATAAGGTTTAAGTAGTTTTTAATTTGTATTTCTTAGGATTTAAATATGTATTACTTAGGATTTAAGTATGTATTGTTAAAGGAGAGTTATAAAATGTGTTTTTTCTTGTTTTCTCTTCAGTACAAATGTCTACTGAAGATGACCACGTAGTGGTTGAAATGTACATTTAGAGAAATAAATCGTCGTTGTGAAAATGGATAATTTGTTATTTTTCTTTAACTACTTATTCATAATTTCTCTTATGAATAAAATAGAAACTTAACCTTTTTCGCACATTATAGCAGAAGCATGGCTCTATCATTAAAATTATTCGTATTTGTTGATTTTATACCAGTACTTTCTCATAAGTTCAATTATTTACAGGTACACTTCAAAACCTAATTTTTTTTTTTAATGGAGTGATATATTTTTTATATGTTTTCATGTGTTTCAATAGACAGAACAATTTCCCACAAAAAAGTTTAGAACAAAACTATCTCTAAAACGAGTGGTTTGTCAGTTATTTTGAAAATTGTTTAATTATAAACTTTTTAGCAGCATTTAATTCTATTTCTGTACGTGGATCATAGCAGGCATGCTTAATGTACTTTAGGTTTTTTCACCATTATTAATTATTAATCGCATTGAATTTCAAAGTTTTCTTTTGGGTAGAACTTCACGGATTGTAAATATTTGAATGATGAATTAATGCACAAATCAAGAAATGATGAATTTATTCTACATGCAGAGAATTTTCTTCTTGTGTCCCAAATGTTCTTGATAACAACAGATATACGTTTGGATGCACTTGGAAGTAGGCCGAAATCATTTCTTGCACTTCTATAGAAGTTCTGTTCTATAGAGTCTATAGAACACTCTTTAGCAGTTTTTGAGGAAAAACATAATATCCGAAATTTTTGCTTCAAATAGACTATTTAAAAAATACTTATTCATAATTTCTCTTATGAATAAAATAAAACTTAACCTTTTTTGCATATTATAGCAAAAGTATGGCTCTATCATTAAAATAATTCGTATTGTTGATTTTATACCAGTACTTTTTCATAAATTCAATTATACACTTCAAAACCTAATATATATTTTTTTTTTAATGGAATAACATGACATTTTGTATGTTTTCATATGTGTTACAATAGACAGAACAATTTTCCACAAAAAAGTTTAGAACAAAACTATCTCTAAAATGAGTGGTTTGTCAGTTATTTTGAAAATTGTTTAATTATGAACTTTTTAGCAGCATTTAATTCTATTTGTACACGTGGATCATAGCAGGTATGCTTAATGTATTTTAGGTTTTTGTCACCATTATTAATCGCATTGAATTTCAAAGTTTTCTTTTGGGTAGAACTTCACGGATTGTAAATATTTGAATGATGAATTAATACACAAATCAAGAAATGATGAATTTATTTTACATGTAGAGTATTTTCTTCTTGTGTCTCAAATGTTCTTGATAACAACAGATATACGTTTGGATGCACTTGGAAGTAGGCCGAAATCATTTCTTGCACTTCTATTGAAGTTATGTTCTATAGAGTCTATAGAACACTCTTTAGCAGTTTTTGAGGAAAAACATAACTTCCGAATTTTTTGCTTCAAATAGACTATTCAAAAAATACATATTCATAATTTCTCTTATGAATAAAATAAAACTTAACCTTTTTTGCATATTATAGCAGAAGCATGTCTCGCTTATTAAAATAGTTCGTATTTGTTGATTTTATACCAGTACTTTTTCATAAGTTGAATTATACACTTCAAAACCTAATAATTTTTTTTATGGAATGACATGACATTTTGTATGTTTTCATATGTGTTACAATAGACAGAACAATTTTCCACAAAAAAAGTTTAGAACAAAACTATCTCTAAAATGAGTGATTTGACAGTTATTTTGAAAATTGTTTAATTATAAACTTTTTAGCAGCATTTAATTCTATTTGTGAACGTGGATCATAGCAGGCATCCTTAATGTATTTTAGGTTTTTTTCGCCATTATTAATTGCATTGATTTTCAAAATTTTCTTTTGGGTAGAACTTCGCGGATTGTAAATATCTGAATGATGACTTAATTCACAAATCAAGAAATGATGAATTTATTCTATATGCAGAGAATTTTCTTCTTGTGTCCCAAATGTTCTTGATAACAACAGATATACGTTTGGATGCACTTGGAACTAGGCCGAAATCATTTCTTGCACTTCCTTGATAGTAATTTTCGAAATTTAGCTTCTTTCATTCGCGATAAATGGGGACAAGTAGTCCCCAGTAATAATAATAATAATAATAATAAGTTTCATTATATTTTCTATAAGTTCGAATAATAATTCTGTTCCACTTAATGCATTCATATTAATTCATCATTAAAATATTTACAATTCATGAAGCTCTGCCCAAAAGAAAATTTGAAATGCAATGCGATCGATAATGGTGAAAAAACATAAAATACATGAAGCATGACTGCTATGATCCAAGTGCACATATATAATTGAATTCTGCAAAAAAAATCACATTTAAGGAATTTTCAAAATTACTGAAAAACCACTCATTTTAGGCATAGCTTTTTGGTCGAAAATTATTTTGTCTATTGCCCCGTCATACAAAAAAAATGTAATTTCTTTAAAAAAAAAATGAATTATGACGTTTTGAAGTGTACCTATAAATAATTGAACTTTTGAAATAGTACTAGTAAAATATCAACATATACGAATTATTGCAATGATATTGATAGCTTCTGCTATAATATGCAAAAAAAATATGTTTCTATTTCATTTATAAGAAATGAGATAGAGATATAAGAGGTAAGATATGAATATTTTTTAAAACTTCTACTTGAAGCAAAAATTTCAGAAATTATTTTTTTCCTCAAAAAACTACTAAAGATAAGCTCTATAATCTTTATATATTGTGTTCAGAATTGAACGAGTAATTTGATGTTTCTATTTCATTTATAAGAGATGAGATAGAGTTATAAGAGATAAGATATGAATATCTTTTAAAACTTCTATTTGAAGCAAAAATTTCGAAAATATTTTTTTTCCTCAAACACTACTAAATATAAGCTCTACAATCTTTATATATTGTGTTCAGAATTGAACGATTAATCTGAATATGTAAAAATATACACGGTGTACTCTTTAAAATAACAAAGTTGATGGCCACTTCCGGTAGAAGCGGAACTGAGAGAAATATATACGTATTTTGTTTTGGGAAATCACGGCGAACCATATTTTTGTAATTTTTTTCAAATTTTTATTTCATCAGGAACTCTATAAACTCTTTAAACTTTTAACCAACGACTTGCGTAAATCACCCTGTATATGAGCAGAACAAATTTTGTTTATATTACGAGCAGAAATATGATTTTTAGTCCACTCAAGAGCCCTTTAGGATCTTGATATTACGGTCCCGATCTAAATGGCTATTTTGTGAACTAAAAAACACTTGTTTCTTGCACTCAATATAAAAATAACTATTGTATTGTATTGCATTGTATTTCGGGGGCGATAGGCCAGCTAGGCCATCCTGCACTGCGACCTGGAAGATCTTTGAGATCTGAAGAACTATTTTACAATATAAAACGAGATAAATCAACTATTACAAAGTTTCAAAATGGCGGCTCCTTCCAACGGTAGTGGGGATACGCCTTTTTGGTTTTAGATTGGTCTTGTGTCCCTCAACACATCTGCAAAATAATCTGGTTGAACAATTTTTCCGAAGTAAAACAATAATTTTTCTGTACTATTATGGTTTTATATGTTTGTACTAAATAAGTATATTATATATTTATCGCTTTGAGGTGCATTTTGATTGTACCAATTAATTTTAATTTATCGGTAATAGATAGCAACCATCCTGGTTTTCCTTTATGTATCATATTGTTTTCAAACTTTGTTCCTATCGTTCATATTTTGTTGTTTAAACTAAAAACCGCATTTTTACGACGGTTCTGCTGTTTTGGTTTTGCGCAGAAAAACGCGATTTTGCGGTTTGGATATATTCGAAACTAAACCGGGAGGTTTGGCATTGAAAAGAGGGGAGTTGGTAAAGAGGGTCTGATCAGGGTGGCTTGATTGCACGCGTGTGTGCATACACACCCTCGCACCGAAATCCATTCGTCAATCTTTCCAATTACACGTATTTCAAAAATATTCAAATATGGAGATAATCTCAAAATGCATATTCCTTGCGGTCAAGAAAATTTCGTAGTACTCTTGCTTTACGAAGAAAACTACATACGTACACCTTTTTCACATAATAGATAATATGGAGAAAGTTGGGCACCACATGACTTCAAACTTTCACTTTCTCCATATTAAAATTTAAATCTTCAGATTAAAAATTTCAACGGAAATATCCGTTTTGCGGTTTTGAGGTTTCCGAGTCATTTTTGAAATATATCTCTGCGTGTGTGTGCCTGCTCTTTTTTAGACGCGATTTTTTCAAGACTGCTCCATATAATCAAATTAAATATTGCAATACTAAATAGGTCCCATTATAAGTTATACAGCTAAATATCTCGAATACTAAATTCTAAAAATTCTAGAGAAAAATGCTTCAGATAAGAGTTGTAGCATTTCAAGGGGGCAAATCAGGTGCACGTATCTACTATTTGAAATATGGCAGTTTTCAATGTTTTTGAAGGTCAACTTTGATGTTTTTTGTCAACATGGCAAGATAGTTTTTATTTGCAGAATCTTTTCTTAAAAAATTAAATTGGATGTGAGAGTGGTTACCACTTGGCGAAACATATTAGTATAGGAATAATAAAACACTTGGTTGACGTTTCACAGTATATATAGAAAATAACTCTACAATTGTTTCGGCCTCTCAGCCATTCTCAAGAGTATAAACTAAATTAAAATATTCAAACAGTGCAATATATATTTAATAAAGTAACAAGAGCCAATGTTGACTGTAGTAATATAAAAGTTTAAAACTTTTTTAGCTAAGGTCTTTATACCCAAGATACCAAAATTATTTTTTGTCATGGACTACAACCGAGACGAACTGGTTGATATGAAGTCGAGTTTATGCACAGCATTATCCGGAACGACGACATCCAGACAAACGGAGCCCGCAAAACTTATTAGAGAGGTTTATACAAACGGGAAATGTAATGTACACAAAACCAGTTAGAAATAGATTAGATAGAGATTTTAGGCAGGTTGATCATCAACATAGATGGGCAATTAATGTGGGGGGGGGGGGATTATTGGTGAACATATTATAGGCTCGCACTTTTTTTAACGAACATTTGAATGGCCCAACGTATTTGGATATTTTGCAAAATAAATTACCAAATTTATGTGAAAATTTACCAATGCGAGGGATGCAATGTGGCTGCAACATGATGGAGCTCCAGCACATTATTCATTATATCTCAACACTACCTTCTCCAATCGGTGGATTGGAAGAGGAGGGCCAAGGAAGTGGCCGCCCCGATCACCCAACTTAACTAAATTAGATTTCTTTTTGTGGGGTTTTTGTAATCGTTTATCAAGAACCTCCAACCACACTCCAGAAAACATGCAGCAAAGAATCTTAAACGCATTTCAAATTATTACACCCAACCTGTTACGAAGAGTAGCAATGTCATTTCATACTCGTCTTCGTTTGTGCCTTCATGCGGGCGGACGACATATCGAACATAAGTTCTAAGAATTAATTAATTTTAGAAATGCACAGTTATTTTATGTTTTTATGAAATGTTATCACTAAAACTATTTTTTATACAAAACTTAATACTTTTACGATGTGTAATACGTTTAGACGAAGATCTGCGAAACCATTAATACTTTCGAGATATTAATTGTAACTACAAAACATGTTATGTCAATAAATTGTTTTTCAAAGTCACCTTCGAGATTTATTCATTAAAATGGCTATTGGAATAGTTGATAAAACGAGTTTTCTGCACATAACTTGTAATGTGTTAGGAATTGCGATAGAGTCGTAATTAGGAAAAATGTTTGTCTTTTAATTCCACATAGAATGACATAAAAATATACAGGGGCTCCAATTTAAAATAAGAAAAATAAAGTGCTTTAAAGTTTGAAAAGTTTGAAAATAAATTTTGGACACTCTGTATAATGCCTATCAATAAAACTTGGTTAACGCAACTGTCAGACCTTATTTAATGAGTATCTTATATGGTTTTATTAACGAGGCACTATTTTTATTCTTTATTCATTTTCTTAACCAACGGTGCAAAACTGATTTTTGCCAGTTTTTTTTTGTACTAATATCACTGAACAATTTTAATAAAATGTTATCGGTAGTTAGGCATCCATAAAGGGCACCCAAATAAGCAACAAAAACATACCATGCAATCTAAAAATATACAGCATGATGACGTTACGCTTTTTTGGGACACCCTGTATAATCAAAAATATTTTGCTGAAATACGCCCTAAAATGCAAGTAAAGTCTGCAAAATATCAAAATCCTAACTCAATTAGTAACTGAGCTATAGAAGACGGGAGGTGTAATGACGGACCCTGTATATTTATCCAGTGCCGGATAGGAATTTCTTGAGGGGGTGGGGGCAAGATTGGAATTTGCCGCCCCCTACCCCAAACCAAAATATAACAATATTCGAGTTTTTTTAAAATTTATGTTTTTAATTATTAACAAGCACAAATTATTTTTATAGCACAACCTTCCTTGCTTTCTGTTCGGCAAATTTGTTTATTATATTGTCTTCGTAATTCAACTCGTTTGCTTCCTCATTCTCAATGGAGAGAATTGCCAAGTTTTGGAGTCTTTCTTGACTCATTGTTGATGTTAGGTACGTTTTGATAAGCTTGAGCTTACTAAAGCTTTTCTCACAGGTCGCAGATATCGTCGGGAAGGTTACGTAGATCCTCAATGCGATGCACACATTAGGGAAAGCGTCGAACATATCCCTGTTAATTAAAAAATCAATTAATCATAATTAATTTAACAAATACATAATAAGCCTATCAAATCAAACATGATCAACTGTACTAACTGCTTAACTACAATAGCAATAACGAATATTTTTTTAATAATAGTTTATTTTAAATTTATACCTGTACAATAAATAGCTCATATAAATAACATTCTATATTATATCATTAATAATACTGTTTCAAATATTGCATGTTTTCTTCCTTCTGTCTTCACCTCGGGAGTTGTGGGATTTCTCTCCCCTCCTGGGTTAATGGTATTGAAGGATGTTGTCGGTCTTCTTCATTCCTCTTGTTTAGATCTTGTTATATAAAATTAGGTTTTTAAATTTTAGTTTAAAAGGTATGTATTTTAGTTTTCTTATGTGTTCGTTCAGGATGTTATATATATATATATATATATATATATATATATTTTGTTTTCGTTGTTAAGTTTTGTGTATGTTTTGTTGTTGTAAATTTTTCTGTTCTCAGATCTGACTTTCTTCTTGTATTGTGTTGATGTAATTGTTTATTTTTTTAGTGTCATGTTCGTTTTCATGTTTGTTAGGTTGTTTTTAATTTTATATATTAATAGTAGATTACTTAGTTCTATCACGTTTCTTACATTGAGCTGCTTAGTTTTCTTATATAATTCTGCTGTATTTGTTCTTCGGTCCAGTTTGTAGAGTATTTTTAATATTTTGTTTTTTGTGTCTGTAGTTTATTCAGGTCTTTTCAGTTGTGTTTCCCCATATGTTGCTAACATATGTCATAGTTTCGAGAACATGCCCTGGGCTGGTTGCCCGACACATTAATGTTTATTCCGTTAAGTATGTCATTTATAAAAAAAAAATCTTAAAAAATATGTTTCTTTTTAAAATACCTATCCAACGATGTCACGTACAACCTAGGTTCCCATTTAAAATTCTGAAGTTGAGTGCAGTTACGCCTACTTCCGGTTACTTCCGGAAATCGAAACAACCTCCATTAAATTGTTCAGGTAGGCTTTTGTTATGAAATTTTGTTCCCGAACTTTTAAGACGTCACATTACCGAGAAAAAGGCCTGGGACGGGTGGTCTGAATCACCCTGTGTATATATATATATATATATATATATATATATATATATATATATATATATATATATATATATCTAATATTGTAAAATTGTAAAATAGAGGTTCAAGAAGTCCGTATATATTGCTTGTTTTGTGCCAAATTTGCCGTGCGGTCGAGCACCAGGAGGCCTTGCAAGCTTTGCAAGGCCTCCTTTTTTTTGCAGGTTGCTTTGCAAGCAAACTGGCACCTAAAAGCAGTGGCATTTTTTAAGGATTTTTAAAGATAAAGGTAAATGCACTACATGTCTCAATAACTCATTTGACATCATTCGGCGCGATTTAGAACTTATGGCTTATGTTTGGTAAATTTTCCCGACGGAGTATTAGAGTTATTCTCACGCGTTAAATGGATGATATTATAATGTTATTATCAATTGTATTTGTTAGTCAAGTGAATTTCAGTATTCTACATCTACTAGGAGTAGAGTAGATTTAAAAAAATTCAAATCGAGTGAATATTCTAATATACTTTCAAGTTGCGCTTAGCAGGGCCGCGCCGCCCTTCGGCGGCGCCTGTGTGCACGACATATAAAGCGCCTCTATAATTTTTGAAAATAGAGAAAATCCAGGTAGAGGCAATTACAAAAATAAAAGTCGTATAACATAACATAACATAAATTTCTTATTAAACATGTTCACAAAATGGTCATCATAATAATAAAACACAAATTAAAAAACAAATTAAATTATTTCTACTCTTCTCGTTTTTCTAGTTGCGAAATCCATAATAATATTATGTATATCTATGCGCTCTAATATGCTATCTTCTATAGATATTGTAGCCAAATGTGACAATCTTTCCTGGCTCATTGTTGAGCGCAGGAAATTTTTTATTAACTTCAATTTCGAAAATGATCTTTCTGCGCTCGCTACCGTAACTGACATTGTTAATAAAATTCGTAGAGCTATTGTGATATTAGGGCATACTGCTGTCAAATTATTTAAAAATATAAATTCTAGTATTTTAACCACATCATTGTCCAATTTTTTAAAAAGGGACTGACATGATAGAAGTTCCTCACACAAATCGTCGGCATCTATATCGGATGAATTATTGGCAGACAGTTTTTCCTGCAAACGAGTGCAGTTTGTGATTAACTGGTTTTTATCTTGTATATCGCTTAGTTTAAATAAAAAATAAAACACGTCATTATGAGTATTCAATAATTCAAATCTTTCATCCACCGAGGATAAAGCCTGATCTAAAATATAAAAAAATACATTGACTTTGAACGCTATTTTCGGATCCATTACAGGCTGATCTTCGTGTTCAGAATCAAATTGTTTTGGAGTTTTACGCCGTCTTAGCGGTCTGGATATTTCGAATTTAATGTCTATACCTAATTTTTCCGCAGTTTTTTTGGCATTATTTACAATATTATCAAAGTTATCATCATTGCGAAATTATTTTAAAAATGTCTTTAAATTAGATAAAGCATCTAAAGCAACTTGCATATTGGAAAGATTTTACTTAAAAAAATATTCTTTTTCAGTACGTCATGCCAAACATATATTGAGCAAATAAACGCAAATGAAGATATTTTTTCTGCCAGACATTTAGCGTCATACTTTGATTTTTGTTCTATGGATTCATTTGCCATTTCGCATAAAGCATCATAAATTTCTGGCAAATTAATAAATAAAGGTTTTATGGCATCTGTTCTACTGGACCATCTTGTTTTGGACAGCGGTTTTAAAGTTAGGTTCCCAATGTATTTTTTTAATAAATCCCATCTCTTCGTGGAGGCTGAAAAATATTTGTATAATTCCTGCACTGTACTGAAAAAACCGGTTGTGTGATAATTTAAATTAGCTGCGTCGTTTACTAGGGTACATAAAATGCACGGGGGTTTATATCTAGCAATCTTTTTTGGAGACCATTGTTTTTGCCGCGCATATTAGAGCAATTATCATAACCTTGTCCCCTTAAATTGTTTATATCTAAATTATTATTTTCTAATTCTCCCGTTATGAATGACGTTAAGCCAGCACCAGTTGTGTCTATAATTGGGCAAAAAGCTAAAAAGTGCTCTCTTATTTCTAACTCTCTCGAATTTATATTAAAATAAACAAATCTAATTATTATACTAATTTACTCTACATGTGCAACGTCGGGAGTACAATCTAGTATGATCGAAAAATATTTATTGTCCCTACATAAATTCAAAATGTAATTTTTAATTTGGGTAGCGAGTATAGTTATAATTTCGTTTTGAATTGTATCTCCAAGATAAGTAGGCATATTCTTAAATTCCGAATCATTGGTTGTGCGGCGTATATGTTCCATCATCGTAGGATCGAATTTTCCCAACATTTCAATGCATTTTAAAAAATTGCCATTATTACGGTCGAATAATTTGCTGCTCTGGCCGCGAAACGCCATATTTTGGGTACTCAAAAATTGTACCACATATATTATTTTTTTAATGACTTCATACCATCGCTGCTTTTCGACTTCTATAAGCTTTTGTTGAATATTATCGATAGTCGTTTCATTTTTAAAAGACTGACACAGCTCTGTCCATTTTTTATAGCTAGTAAAATGTACAGAACTTTTCTCATGTCTGTTCAAATACAGAGCTAAATGTTGCCAATTACTTAATCCCTGGCAAAATTTATTATTTTTCAATTCAAATAGCTTGCAACAGAAACAAAAAACTTCATTTTTGGCCACTGAATAGAGCAGCCACTCTCTATGATACTTTTAGCCATTTAATAATTGCCTGTTATAATAATATGTAGAAAACCTTCGACCCGAAGAGTCACGCGGAAAATCATGATGCTTTATTTGTTTAGGTGGATTCTCAACCAAATATTGCATCAATGTAGTATTTAAAACTTCTGGCCAGAGTCCAGGATCATCTTTGCAAATTGTTGGTGTCAGCGGCAACGATGGTTTTAGCGGCGATGGCGGTGTTTGAATTGGGGGTGACGAAGTTACTTCATCGGCGTCATCTAATATTTGTCCCCCGTCAGCGATCATGACGTCTGAAAATTATCCACAACGTGGAATCATTACCACCACCAAAGCAAATACCTCTTAAATAAACTTAAATAAACGCGCCATAGTAATATTATGATATTCAAAATTTCCCAATTTTACTATCATACTTGAATAAACAGAGTCGGTATTTTATTGTGTTGTTTTATTATTCAGGGGTAATTTAATATTATAAGACTTATAAGATTATAAAAAACTCTTACCACTGCATGAATCGAATTTTTCAATTCTTTCAGCACCTTTATCTATAGGTTTATCTGTCTCAAAACTCTCAGATGATTGTTTGGAAGTGGATGGCATGGGCGCAAAATAATTACTAATTTTCGTTGTATTTTTATCTCGTTCATCTTCTCGTTTTCTCTTTCTCATTAGATTTTGATAACCCGATAATTTCTTTTTTTTATCTTGATCACGCATCGTGAAAACCCGTTAAATAAAATCGACAATGTAATAAATAAAATCAATTTAGTATACAACAAAGTATTTTTATAAGGCAGGTATAGATGAATGACTTAACTGAACAAAATCAAACTAATAACTGGAAGTGCACCTTCTTTCAATAATGCGTTTTATTTGTTTTATTTATTAATAAAATTCGGTAATTCCCCGCCCCAGTCTCGCGCCCGCGCCGCGCCGGTCGATTGCTGCTAACGTAGAGACAAATCTGGGTCCTTTTCATTTTTAATGCAGACTGAATACAATCCAAATAATAATGAGAGTGTTTGTATAATGCGGTTTGTTTATTTTCTTTATAGGCAAAATTCGGTAATTCCCCGCCGACTCGGCCATCGACGCACGCGCGCCGGGTCCATAGGCAACAACGATAAAGCAGACAACTTTAAATGTTTACAGCGCAAAGTTCAAATAATGCAAACTTAAACCATAGACGTGAACTTGGTTGCAGAGATATAAGGAAGTTAGAAATGAAATTTGGTTGAAAAAAAAAAGTGTTTAATTTCTTAATGACTCCGCTCCGCGCGTGAGGCGCCAAAGGGGTCCCGCGGCGCCCCTGCCGCCCTGGCGCCTGTGTGCGGCGCACACACCGCACACATGGGCGGCGCGGCCCTGGCGCTTAGAATACCTGTTGGAAAACCTCCGCGAATTGATTCCACGAAGAACTGAAATATCATGGCAAAAATAATCCTGACGGTTTTCTTTGCCCTACTATGACATGCCTATATTAGTCATTACTACTTACAAAAACTTATTTTTCGGAAATTACAACTATTGTGGGGGGGGGGGGGGGGTCCGAAAACGTGGAAAAACACAACAAAAAACTTATTTTTCGGAATTTTCAACTCTTCGGGGGGGGGGGGGGACCGAGTAGTTGAAATTTCCGAAAAATAATTTTTTTTGTGGTGTTTTTTTAAACGTTTTCGGGACTTGGGACCACTGTGCAATGGTGCAAAACTGTTTTTTTTCAGTTTTTAGTTTTTTGTGCTAATACCACTGAACCGATTTCAATAAAATTTTATCGGTATGTAGGCATCCATAAAGGGCACCCAAGTAAGCCACAAAAAATATACCATGCAATCTAAAAATATACATCATCATGACGTCACACTTTTTTGGGACACCCTGTATAATAAAAAATATTTTCCTGAAGTACACCCCAAAATGCAAGTAAAGTATGAAAAATATCAAAATCCCAACACAATTAGTAACTGAGCTATAGAAGACGGGAGGTGAAATGACGGACCCTGTATATAATAATTAAAAACATAAATTTAAAAAAAACTCGAATATTTTTATATTTTGGTTTGGGGGAGGAGCGGTAAATTCCAAACTTGTCTGGGGAGGGGGGAGGGGCTCAAGAAATTTATAGATCCGGCACTGGATAAATATATATGGTAACTCATGTGCTGAAAATAATCGGAATTAAATTGTAAACTAGACTTTTAGCAATGCAAAACGAATGTTGGTTATATGTCGTGCGATACATTCGAAGTGAACTGTTACAAGGTTCGCACGGTCGAAAACCATGGTGCATTCGCGAAAAAAATAAAGGGAGGAACCCGAAATCCGCACGGTCCGCGGGGCCGAGGTAAAGGACGAGAGGCACGTCGCCGGCCCGCCGCGAGATTATGTAGGTGAGCTAGAAAACGCTCAAGGATATTTAATTGGCCAAGTGAAAACGCGTCTAAGAATCATTATTGTCTAATTCCCACAGAACGTGGCACAGCTAAAACAACTTGGGTTGAGATTGGTCAAGGTGCACGACGCGGATCGCGCGACCTCGGCGCCCCTCGTGCCGCCGCCGCGGACTTTCTCTTTCACGGCGGAAAAACGTCCGTTTTCCGCGGCGCTTTCCCGATTTTCACCGGCCAGCACGGGGGACACGGGTTTCCCGCACGTGGAGCCGCGGACAAACGCACGTAACTCAATTACCGGGCTGCATGATAAGGATTGCCGTGCAGCGGAGAACGCCGGCCGATCGATGTTAGTCATTTACAATGGCGAGGGGCGAGGGGGCCGTACGTTGGCCTCGAAAGGCCTCGCGCAAGGCGGCCCCGCACTGTGGCGTACCAATATCCACGTGGAGACGTATTTACGATCTAAATGCGCCGGCGAATAGATAGTAACCGCCTTGAAATTATGTTTGCGGCGTTGTGGACGTTCAATTTTACCTCATGCAACTTTAATATGTCCAATTTTTTTTTAAATTAAAAAATTAAAATTTCTTTTTGGCTTATACTATATGGGTTTCTGCTGAAATTTAGTGGGTGGTTTTCGTGTTGAGTGAGGTGCAGTTGAAGTGGTGGTTTTTCTGGGTTTAGTCAGTGCGGAGGCATGATTGAAACGCCACAGTGCTTGGCCTCCACGTGCTTGTCCTACACGGGCCACGCTAGATGGGATACAGTGTAGAGGGGGGCGCGCGGATGGCAGGGGTCCCGGTCGTGCGTTTCCGCCGAGCGACGCCGGCGTCCGAACCTGTGGGAGGTAAACATTTTAGTTTGATTTTAGAGTGGCTTTCGTATGGTCCCCGATTTAAAACCCTAGAAAAAACAATTTACAACGCACCGATTGCGGATACAATCATCAATAGCAATTGTCGCCAGTGTCCGGAGCGGTGGTCCTCAGAGAAAGTTCTGCAATTTGGGGATTTTCGCGGATTGCGAAAAGTGTGCGACCCCCTTTCGACGAATGAATTGAGTAAGTGTCACTTTTGCCTTCTACCTTACAGTTATTGCCTCGAAATCATCAGCCTCTGTGGTTGACGCGCTCAATTTTAAGTCGATTTGTTTATCTTTATGTTGAGATAGGTCTATGTCGGCGATATTCGTATTTACGTTCCCTCATGTCGCCTGTTTTTTATGTCTTAAAGCTATCATTTGTGCCTCACTGCCGTTTTGCCAAAGGGACAATACGTGATATATATGATATTTTAATTTGTTTAATAACCAGAATCGTCTTCGGGTAAATAAAATGCAGCGGCCCGCGGACGCGCAGCTTTGCGCGCCATGGAGAGTGGGGGCGATACCAACTCCGACCTACGTCTCTATGGGTTGGCGAGGTCGGTGATCGTTGTAAAAAAGCGAGCAGGAACTCCACGTGGAGGCAAGTGACTGGGGCCTCAGAGCTCGTGCGCTCCAACGCTGGCTTTCCGTATCGGTTCGACGGGCGCACGCCTCGTACCCCAGTCCTTCGCCTCACTGCAGCCAAGGCTCGTGTCACCACGCAGATAACGTCTCGTTGTTTTCCAAATCGGAACGTAAATAGAAGCAATTGCACAAACACACACACACACAATTTGGGAACCACTTTATCTCTCCGTCAGATTAGGGATGGTCATGGGCGCTCGCAAAAACGCGACCTACGCAAACAGACACCTCGAAATCGCCGCCACATCTTCGCGCCCCCAAAACACCCAAACACCACCAAAACCAGAAACAAAAAATCTCAGGTAAACAAAACGCAAACGCAATCCCGACGTCTTCGATTCCCTTTCCAGGGTGCGTTGACCTCGCACGAATATTTCGGATGGGCCCGGGGTCAAAAACCGACCTAAGAGCATTTCGGCATCCCCTCCTACGCACTGCACACGCACGGGGCGTGGTTTACGCGGGAACGCACTGGCACTTGTCACAAAACTTGCATTGATACGTTGCATCTAATACGGTTTACATCATAAAAGTGCCTTCGGGGTGCCCTCGAAAAGTGTTATTTCTACCCCGAACGAAATTCCCACTTTTTCGGCGAGCGATGGCCAGCCAGGAATCAAAGATCAACAGGGCACAAGAGGCTTTCATAAAAAATCTCTTCTGGCGCTGTAAGGGCACGGACGGCAACGGTGCGTTTTGAAATATTATTTTTTTTATTTTGATTTTCTACACGCTTGGGAACGATGCGCGCGGTTCTGCGAACTGTGTGTGATCCACGATGAGCCAAGCCAACAAGAACGGTGAATATTTTTGATTTTGCAGCGTATCACATAAACCTAATGTAGACCTACACCTATAAAAAATATACCATGCAATCTTAAAATATACATCATCATGACGTCACACTTTTTTGGGACACCCAGTATATCCAATAGTATATTGTAATAAGAGTGCGGAAAGGGCTTCATTGCAAAACGAGTATGAAAGTTGGAGCACGAGCGCCAGCTCGTGCTCCATTCATACGAGTTTTGCAATGGCCATTTCCGCAAGAGTGTTACATACTATTTTTTCTACGAAAGTGTAGAAAACTAAAGATTAATGTAAATTTAATCATTAATTTAAAATAAATGTCATTGTCATTAATTTAAACGTCAGAAAATTTATAAATCGCTTGTCACCAAATCGAGACTCGAAATTTATACATTAATACTGGAAGTAGAAGAATATCAATAATGGATTCCGATAGTGACGATATAACAAACACTCCGCCGGAACTTGCGGCCATTGCATCCACAGTTTCGTCCGATTTATTGCTTCAAAAATCAAAAGAGAGGTATTGGAGTGCGGAAAGTGAGTGCGGAAAGTACTTTCCGCACTCATATAAGTGCGGAAAGTACTTTCTGCACTCCTTGTAACAAATACCAACTTTCAAGGTTAAATTTTATGACAGAAAACGTGTCTTTCAACACTTTCGTAGAAAAAAAAATTTTCCTGACATACACCTCAGAATGCAAGTAAAGTCTGCAAAATACCAGTAAAGTGTGCCGAAATTATGATACCCTAGAGATCAAAGGCACCGGAGGTTGCTAGGAAAAAAATAGGAAGAATAATAATAAAAATAGGCAGATATCCTTTACACACCGAAAGGTAGATAGGCAAAGGAATACATAAATAAATCACTTAAGAAACCTCTTTACCGCAACTACTATACGGCATTATTAATAAGCGATAGCCAAATAATTCATGAACGGGTTAACATAGTACAATCAGAGAACTGATATAGAACGTTTAGTTCGGTCGTCAAACTTACAGACTCGCCACATGAAGTGTTACTTTTTCTTCTAATAAAACAATATACTATTGTTTCTAGATTTTGTAGGCCCGAGACACAACACTGCATCATGCGCCGCAAATTCTATATCGGTGTTTTGCTATTTCTTCAACAAAAATTATCACTGTCACTGTCAAATGCTAAAATAATTTCTGTCAGGAAAACAAAAAACCATACAATGCATTCTTTGATATTACATTTATTTGTATAAATTATATATGAAAATTTCGACTTTTCGTATTTTGCAGTACGTTTAAAGAAAAAATACTAAATTTCACGTGGAGGAAAAGTGAGACTTTTCATGGCGCGCCTGAGTTTACGCGCCTTTAAGTAGTGAGGCGTGTCATAGAAGGCAAGGTTGCTAGGAAAAAAAATAGGAAGAATAATAATAAAAATAGGCAGATCTCCTTTACACACCGAAAGGTAGATAGGCAAAGGAATAAATAATTAAATCACTTAAGAGGCCTCTTTACCCCAGCTAGTATACGGCATTATTAATAAGCGATAGCCAAATAAATGAACGGGTTAATATAATTACAATCTGAGAACTAATATAGAATGTTTAAACATGTATCTACAATTAGACAAAGTAGTGTTAAGAAACAAATCAAAGGTGACTTATTTCTGATCACCTAATCGGATTTATGTGCAGACAAGAATACTACATTATAACCTCTTTACCCCAACTAGTATACGGCATTATTAATAAGCGATAGCCAAATAATTCATGAACGGGTAAACATAATCACAATCTGAGAACTAATATAGAATGTTTAAACATTTATCTACAATTAGACGAAGTAGTTTTAAGAAACAAATCAAAGGTGACTTATTTCTGATCACCTAATCGGATTTATGTGCAGACTAGAATACTACATTATAAATCATCATATTGGCACAAAAAAAAGGTGGTTCGCAACAACACTAGCTGTCTTAACTAAATAAATACAGAAGAAAATTTCACAAATCGGCTAAACGTGCCATTCTTTTAATCATCATAATAAATCACCGTTTTATTATTTCTTAAAACTACTGAGCACAATTGTAGATAAATGTCCAAACTTTCTAAATCAGGTCTCCAATTGTAATTATGTTGACCCGTTCATGAATTATCTTGGCTGTCGTTTACATGCAATTCCCTATACCGCGTTTGGGTAAAGAGACCTCTTAAACATGGATTTTTTTTTCTGCGCGCAACTTCTAGTACTCAATAACACAATTACTGCTCCCTCTCACTGATTACAAACACTTATTGCGCACTTTATTCAAACAGGTGCGCTGAAATTTTATGTAGTCTATTAATCGGAATGGTAAATTGTTTAATAGTATATAATTTCACGTGGAGGAGAAGTGAGACTTTCCATGGCGCGCCTGAGTTTACGCTCCGAATGAAGTGAGGCGCGTCATAGAAGGCAAGCCATGAAACTTCTCACTTCTCCTTCACGTGAAATATACCATTTTTTCTTTAAACTTACTGAAAAATACGAAATCTAGAAATTTTCATATACACGATCCTGCAACAGTGCATCGGGCTTTCCTAGCTCGTTTCCCGTGAGCGATAGAAAAAAATGTTTCGTACAAAAAGTTATTGGTTTAAAAATCTTTATGCCGTTAAATTATTCTCAAATATACAGGGTGTCCCAATTTTGCGGAATAACAAAGAAAAACATTTTCTTAAATGGAACACCCTGTATTTATTCAAGTTTTCTGATGACTTTTTCAACCTCTACATTGTTCTTCATTTGGCTTTAGATTAAGTTACAGTGTTGCCAATTTACAATTTTTTTTTTCTCCAAATATCATGCATAAGCAAGCTCAGCTTTAAAAAATATTCGATAGGTTTTAACAGGCCTCTTTACCCCAGCTAGTATACGGCATTATTAATAAGCGATAGCCAAATAATTCATGAACGGATTAACATATTTACAATCGGAGAACTGATATAGAGAGTTTAGACATGTATCTACAATAGGGTCTTCCTGAAAAAAAAAATAACCTTTTTGTGTTTTAACGTAAAGTTTATAACCTGTAATTAAACATCTCACAGAGAAAACGTTTGGTTTTCATTGTAACTTATCAACAAACAACATACAATACCGTAAAACTTACACATTTTGTCACGTGACCGACGAAACGCTGTTATTGGCCGAGCGGCACTGTGACGTCATTACGCATGTTGGTGATCGGGAGTCAGTGCATAAGGTATAGGAATCGTGGAATAATTCGACTTAGAATCCAGGCTGACATTAAAAGTTCTGATGGGTTAGTAAAGGGACTGCCAGATAATCTGCTAGAAGTTCATGTGTTAATGGTTCCCGACTTTTTCTCAAAAAGTGAATTTTTCAACGTAGCCGAAACGCGTGGAGTCGCATATAATTTTCCAAATCCTCTTTGAGCTGTAAGAACAAATAAAATACCGTATAAACTTTGCAATATATCCTACATCCCATACGAATCGGTAATGCTGATTTCATAATTTGTAATTATTAATCATCTAAACAAATTTCTAAAATCAACAGTTTGCTACAAATATTGTTTAAACATGTTGTTTAGTTTTAACTAAACGTTTGTGTGAAAACATATTGTACAAAATATCACAGTACTTTTAAAAAGTAATAATGATATGGAAGGTATTGTTTTAGAATGGAACCCACAAAACTATTTTGAGGTTATGTTATTACTATTGTATATATATATATATATATATATATATATATATATATATATATATATATATATAATCGGAAATCCCCTTGAATACCCGTTACTAATGATGATAGTTAATTATATATATATTTATCGAATTTCGTCGATAATTTATTGAAAATCATGTACTTACATTAAAATGGTCTTCACAAAAATAGTGGGACGTCAAAGTGACACTCGCGGAATCACTTCGGACTTGTTGTAACCCCCTTTTCCGTATATCCCCTGTTGGGACGTTTATAAACAACTTATTTGGTTCGCATTTACTGCTGCTATCACATCCAGGCACAATGCAATACTTATTCGTCCCTTTTTTCGTAAAACCGACGTTTTCTTTAAGTCGCTCCATTGTAAGCAATGCTACAGCTGAGCGCCAACGTGCGTTGTGACGTCACAGCAACATGGCGGGCTTTCGGGACCTTTTCAAACGCCGTTAATTTTAAAATCGTGTTTGCTAATTACAACGATTTGTCTCAACACAAAAATTAGTCCAATGATGTTTTTAATGTGTCTCGAGTTCAGTTTCAAGGTTTTTGAAAAATCGCGGAAGACTATTAGACGAAGTAGTTTTAAGAAACAAATCAAAGGTGACTTCTTTCTGACCACCTAATCGGATTTATGTGCAGACAAGAATACTCCATTATAATTCATGATATCGGAACAACAACAAAAAATGTAGTTCCCAACAACATTAGCTCCAAACACCGTGAGGGAATTTCCATTATACAGGGTGCTGCAACAGTGCGTCGGGCTTTCTTAACTCGTTTCCCGTGAGCGATAGAAAAAATGTTTCGTACAAAAAGTTATTGGTTTAAAAATCTTTATGCCGCAAAATTATTCTCAAATATACAGGGTGTCCCAATTTAGCGGAATAACAAAATACATTTTCTTAAATGGAACACCCTGTATTTATTCAAGTTTTCTGATGACTTTTTCAACCTCTACATTGTTGTTTATTTAGTTTTAGATTGTGTTACAGTGTTGCCTGTTTACAATTTTTTTCTCCTAATATAATGCATAAGCAAGCTCAACTTTAAAAAATCGTAGCGACCTCGTTTGTTGAAGGTAAGAATAAGTTTTAGCAATGTTTTCAGTGTGGTTAATAAGCATCATGTTGGTAATGAGCAATTTCAATTTAGTAATACAGGATGTTCAGAAGAACATGCCAAACTTTACAAATTTCAAAGCGCTATAACCCATTTTTTTTCTAAATGAAATGCCCTCTATTTTATGTCATTATTCGATAGGTCTTTTTCTTTTCTTCAATTCGAAGGAGCATATCTTATGTCTGAACCCCATAGATGTTGATATATTCAATATTTTTCACAAAAGTAACCATTTAATTACATTTCTATGCACTGAAATTAGTCATGCTGAGACAAAACAACTGTCAAAATGTAAGTAAGAATCAATGTGAGATGAAAGAAAATAATAAAATAGTCGATTGTACTTCTGTAATACGATTAATTATTTTGTTCCAAATTCATGAGAGATAACAAAATTATTAATATAAAAGAGAAACGATACTACAGTAATGTTCAAAATGTTTTTGTTCATCTCACATTGATTCTTACTTACACTTTGACAGTTGTTTTGTCTCAGCATAACCTACTTCAGTGCATAGAAATGTAATTAAATGGTTACTTTTCTGAAAAATATTGAATATCTCAACAACTATGAGTTTCAGACATAAGATATGCCCCATCAAATTAAAGAGAAGCAAAAGGCCTATAAAATAATTACGAAAAATGGGGGGCATTCCATTACAAAAAGGGTTACACCGCTTTGAAATTTGCAAAGTTTGGCATTTTTTTCTGGACACCCTATATTACTAAATTCAAATTTATCATTACAAAAAGGTTGCTGATTAACCACACTGAGATTATTGCTAAAACTTATTATTACCTTAAAAAAACGAGGTTGCTACGATTTTTTATAGTTGAGCATGCTTATGCATGATATTTTGAAGAAAAAAAAGAAATAAATTGGTAACACTGTAACATAATCCAAATCTAAATAGACAACATTGTAGAGGCTGAAAATGTCATCAAAAAACTTGAATAAATACTGGGTGACCTATTTAAAAAAAAATGTTTTTGTTATTCCGCAAAAGTGGGACACCCTGTATATTTGAAAATAATTTTACAGCATAAATATTTTTAAACTAATAACTTTTTGTACGATACATTATTTTCTATTTCTTACGGGAAATGCGCTAGGAAAGCCCGAGGCACTGGTACAGTACCCTGTATGTACCCTGTCTTAATTAAATAAATACAGAAGAAAATTTCACAAATCGGCTAAACATGTCATTCTTTTAATCAACATAATAAATCACCATTTTATTATTTCTTAAAACTACTCAGCACAATTGTAGATAAATGTGTAAACTTTCTAAATCAGGTCTCCGATTGTAATTATGTTGTCCCGTTCATAAATTATCTTGGCTGCCGTTTACATACAATTCCCTATACCTCGTTTGGGTAAAGAGGCCTCTTAACCTTCCAGTAGTCGCGCTAAAATATGTAACACGAGTAGTCGCGCCGGTCTCTCAGACGGATTTTTTTAGCAAAATTAGCAAAAAAATGAAAAAAATGTAATTAGCACAGAAAGGGTTAATATATAACCTACCAACTGGTAAATGAAAAACGAAACAAAACTATTTAAGTGTTACATTAAAAAAAAATACAAATTTATTTCAACCAAATATAAAAATTCGTAAATAAAAAATCAGTGAAATAAAAAATTAGCAATAAGTGTTTTTATGGTAATTGAAACCTATTGAATAAACAAACGTAACATGAACTCAATTGTCTGCTGATAAAGCACTTTGTTGGCATACTTGGCAGACAGCTGTTAAGAGCTCTGTTAATAAGTACTGGATGTTTTTGTAAATTAAGCATGACAATATTGTTTTCCGATTTTTTTTTTCAATTACGATATGCACATCTATTTTGATTACTGCTTCCTGAAGGATTCTTATCGACCTGCAGGCCGCAAATATCTTTCTTCATTATTATTTAAATTTTCTTCTACCAATTTTTGCAGACGCTCCTATTCTCTTTCATATGACCACATTGTTTGCACTGTTATATAAATAATAAACATTTAATATATAAACATAATTTATGGTAATTATATACAAATTACCTTTTATTTGAGAAGATTTTATATAAAAATTAAAATTGCGATTTTAGTCACCCCGGTCTCACAGACCGGGATTATTATTTATTTATTTTTGTAATACCTCTGTGTTATTGACATTTATCAGTACTGTCTGCTTGATCGATATGACAGGCGTAAAGGCCTTGGCCGTTATAATAACGGCCGTGGACGTTATTTAAATGACAACGCAAATTTATGAGCAATAAAGTCTTCATATTCTTTCTCATACCTGCTGCTGCTGTTTTGGGGAAGTAAATCGATTGTGGCAGCATTTGCTTCATTTAGTACATCTTCGGGGATACCACAAAACGAAGAACTTTGCACATCTGACATTATCTTTCTAATTTCACTTTGATTTGTTTGTTTGTATTTGAACCATTGATGTTGTTATGGTATCAAATTGCGCCTGGATAACTAGTTTATTAATTTTGAAATTTAATATTGATAAATTGACCAGTTTTTGTAATTTAGGTATTACAAAAAGTATCGAACAACATACGGCCGATATGCAAATAACAGGCTTGGTTGAATATAGACCTCGGCTGCGCTCCGCTCCGCTTCGCTTCGCCTCGGTTTACAAACTTCAACCCGCCCCTGTTATTTGCTACATATCGGCCTAATGGCGTTATATACTATAATTACAATTGACATAAAATGTCAATATCTAAGTGCCCTCTTAAATATCTCGTAATTCTTTTTTTTTTTAATGGAATCACCCATTTTTTATCGCGTAGCACGATTGGAATAAACATTTCCTTCTACAAAAAAAGTATAATACCACCATACTCCTAAAGCAAGTATTTTTCAAATTATTTCGAAAATTACTTTTTCGTCGCATTTCTGCAGGGTATAATTTCGCATCCATTTGCATCAAAATGTATCTAGATATGCATCTAGATACATTTTTTCTAAAGTATCTGTATCTGTATCTAGATACCAAAAATATGTATCTGTTACAACACTGCTCAAAAGCTTGTGGCTCTCGGTTAATTAAAAAATTTGAAAAAAATCATCTAAACATTGCTGATCCCATCCTCAAATGAATGATGAATGATGAATGAATGAAATACTTTTAACCTTCTATTACTTCCGGTTCCACCGGAAGGCTGCCATCAGCTTTTGTTTTTTTTTTTAAATGGAATACGCTACACTGAAGAGATTTGTAAAGAGCTTATAAACTAAAAAAGTTGAGAATTAAAAAAAATGTTTTCCTTGTTTTTTAAAAAGGACACTTCAATTAATCACCGGCACATTAATCAATTGGAGTGAGATTTTGCATCATTTGTTTTATATTTTTTTGGACCGAACTGGCGTTGGCGTAAACAAAATTCGTGTTGACACATCTCTATATAATATGTTATATACAGGGTGTACTTGAATTGCTTGGCCAAACATGACGAACGTGACGAGTGGAACAAAACTGATAAAAAATCTTATTCTATCTCCGATCACCATTTCTAGACTTCGTCAAGTGCGAACACAAATTTTGTTGTCTGTATGTTATGCCATATGAATGATTAATAATGAGTAATTTAGTAATGGTTAACTTGATAATAAATATACAGTGTGTTTGATAAAAAGGGCTCAAGAGTGTTGCGACTTCATTTGTTATTTAATCATCAACAAACGTTATACAGGGTGTCCAAGATAAGGATCAACAGCATGGAGATCTCGGAAACCGTAAAGTTACAAAGGCGGTAAAATTAGAAAAAAGTTGCGCAATTTAGTGGTCAGTAATATTCTATTGAGAAAAAAAGAAAATTCCGCTTACTTCCGGAAATATTGTAATTCCTACAAAGGCGGTTAAATTAGAAAAAAGTTGCGCAATTTAGTGGTCAGTAATATTTTATTGAGAAAAATAGAAAATTCCGCTTACTTCCGGAGATATTGGACAAAATCCGAAATTTTGCGATATCGCTTTTGAGTTTTGGTGAAATTATTTGAAAAGGTATAAAAAAAGCACTTTCTCATTGCTACTTTTTTAGCTCTTCAAGACAGCGTTTATAAATTGTCAGTACTACGTTTCGTTTCGAAGAAATCATCATCAACTTAATATTTTTATATGGCCCGTAAATAAAGTACACCTTATATTAAATAGCATTTCCTATTACGAATTCAACGATTTATATCACAGGATGATTTCTGATGTTTTTATTCAGAAAAAAAGCTTGTTAATACATTTCGAACATTTTGGTGTAGTAGGCGTTGAAATGCGCGACGAAGACAAAATTTATCACCTAATTTTATGATTTTAAGATAATTAAATGAACTGAACAATTCTCGTAATACCACAGTAAAAAAATAATTAGTGTGGTCCTGAATAACTATAATATTTCCATGTTTAACGACTATTCGTGCTAAATTGTTTTTTGTTACTATTTTGGTACCGACTCTGGGTTAAAATTAAGTAATAATTGTTGTCTTCGTCATCATTAAATGAACAGAACAATTGAACAATTCTCATATCACAGTAAAACTATAATACGTGTAGTTCTAAATAATTATTTAATAGTTTCAATGTTTAACAACTATTCTTGCTAAATTATTTTTTTTTACTATTTCGGTACATATTCTGGGTTAAAATTATGTAATAATTTTTGTCTTCGTCACCATTAGATAAAAAAAAATTCTCATATCACAGTAAACAAATAATAAGTGTGGTCGTAAATAGCTATAATGTTTCAATGTTTAACCACTATTTTAGGTAAATTATTTTTAATTACTATTTTGGTACCTATTTTGGGTTAAAATTATGTAATAATTTTTGTCTTCGTCACCATTAGATGAAAAAAACAATTCTCATATCACAGTAAACAAATAATAAGTGTGGTGCTAAATAGCTATAATGTTTCAATTTTTAACCACTATTCCAGGTAAATAATTTTTAATTACTATTTTGGTACCTATTTTGGGTAAAAATTAGATTTTATTTTATTCTTCGTCATCATTTCAACGCCTTCTACAAGAAAATGTTCGAAATATATTAACAATCCTTTTTCTGAATAAAAACAATAGAAACCATACTGTGATATAAATAGTTGAATTAGTAATAGTTAGCGTCGTATTTTTGACACATTTTGTAGAAACAAAGTTGATATGCTATCTAAAAATTACTGACGGATTCGATGATTTTTATTATAAGTACTATTCATAAAAAAATAATTTAATTTATATTTTCATAATGATCCAAATTAAATGGTATTGCTTAGCTATATTTGTTATGGACTCATAATAATGTGCATTCTTATTGAGCGGGTATGATAAATCAATCAATTTTTTACAAGATGAATTTTCAAAATATTGAAATTCATTTAACTAGTTTTAAAAGTATTTGGTCATGGAAATAGATACTTGTTTAAACTCAATTATTATGACTGGGTAAATAATGCATGTTTTGAAGTTTAAAAAAGTTTTGAAGTTTAAAAAAGTTGAAGTTGAGTTTAAAAAGTGTGTCGCAGACAATACAATAATTTGTTTAACTCAAAACGTGCGTTATTTAGCCAGTCATAACGTATTTGGTCATATATTACACACAAAAAATGCTGATGCAATTTCGACACTTTTGTCATCTTCAAACGATTTGAAGTTAATAAACATTAAATAATCTGATCTCATTTAGTTTCGTAAAATTGTGTGACAAAATGCAATTGAATTTTGCTGGAAATACATTTAATGTGATACAACAAATAGATATCTTACAGGGTGTCCCAAATCGAGTATTATTCAATGACTCAAGAATTATTCGTGATAGTGATTCGGTTAAATTTACAATGTGGCGTAGTTTTCTTTTTATATGCTGATCGATATTCTGATTAGTCTATCCTGACAATAATAGAGAAAAACAAGGAAATGAGTCTTAAATCTCGAATATTTCCATAATTTTGAATATTCGGATTTTGTTTTTACGAAAAAGTCGTGGTTTATGTAAATCAACGATTGAATGATAGCTACTGCTGATTCTAAAATTAATAAAAGTAATTGTACAATAATAAGGAAATTTAATAGAATAATTGTTAATTAACAAAAATAATAAGGAAAAAACAAAATTTTGAGATATAGAAAACATGTTTCCAAATTTTTAATGGGCGCGAAATTGAATTTTAGCATAAATAAAATTAAAAAACATACGATGAAATTTTTATATAAAGTTTCTAACATTTAATTTTCAGAAATGTCATTCGAATGTGAACTTTTTGTTGCCACCTTGGACTGCATAATAACATCATAAGGGAAACATTTTGGTAATTTTTGAATTGAATTTCAGAATTGAATTTTCAAAAATGTCATGCGAATGTGAACTTTTTGTTGCCACCTTGGACTGCATAATAACATCATAAGGGAAACATTTTGGTAATTTTTGAATTGAATTTCAGAATTGAATTTTCAAAATTGTCATGCGAATGTGAACTTTTTGTTGCCACCTTGGACTGCATGATAACATCATAAGGGAAACATTTTGGTAATTTTTGAATTTAATTTCAGAATTTAATTTTCAAAAATGTCATGCGAATGTGAACTTTTTGTTGCCACCTTGGACTGTATAATAACATCATAAGGGAAACATGTTGGTAACTTTTGAATTAAATTTCAGAATTGAATTTTCAAAAATGTCATGCTAATGTGAACTTTTTGATGCCACCTTGGACTGCATAATAATATCATAAAGGAAACATTTTGGTAATTTTTGAATTGAATTTAATTATTTGTCTACTGAAGAGAGCATATATTATAAATTTTGCAAAATATTGCTTTACACCTTTATAAATCAATACAGTATAAAACTACTATTAGGTTATTTAAACTAAGATTACAGTAAATATACAATTTTTGAAAATGCGTTTCAAGAAATAAATATAAAATAAAATATGTTTAATAATCTCGTTGGGAATCATTAAATAAATCACAAATATTCTAAATATTCTTTGTGGCATAACGAGTAAACGTGTAATACAAATATACCTCTTGCCTGTGCAAACTATTCCACTGATAAGACATTTTTCATAACAATGCAAATTTCAATGCAATCCATAATTAGAAAAAAATGGGCATTTTAGCAAGAGACAGCCAAATAATTCATGAACGAGTTAACATAATTACAATCGAAGACCTGATTTAAAAAGTTTAGACGTTTATCTACAATTAGTAATACTACAATTTATTAGTGATCGCCAAATCGGATTTATGTGTAATAATAATAATAATAATAATAATAATAATAATAATAATAATAATAATCCGTACTACTCCTCCACCTATGGCGTAATTGGTTACTGTCATAATTTTTTAGATTATAGAATTTAGTAGACAAGATTACTCCATTATAACCTGATATATTGTAACAAAAAAAAGAAGGTGGTTCGCAATAACATTAGCTCTAATTACGCCAAGAGAATTTCTATTATATGTGTTAATTAAATAAATATAGAAGAACATTTCACAAATCTGCTAAACATGGCATTATTTTAATCAACATTGTAAATCAGCATTTAATTATTTCTTAAAACTACTTGGAATAATTGTAGATAAATGTCTAAACTTTCTAAATCAGGTCTTCTTCAGGTAATTATGTTAACCCGTTCATGAATTATCTTGGCTGTCGTTTTGTAGCAATTCCCTAGGCGTAAAGAGGCCTCTTAAAAAAGTAATTCTCGTGTCATTATGCATCCGATTAATTAGTTTTATTAATTTTAATTAATCATCTCTTTTATTATTAATGATATAAAATAATTAAATGCATTAGGACAAGCAAATCAATCATTTAGAAAGATTTTGTAAGAAACATTTTTGTAAAATTCAATATATTTTTTGTTTATATCTAAAAACGTATTTTGACAGACTGAAGAGATTATATATTCAGTCTTCAGCCATCTTCATAATCTAAATTATTTTATAGTACATGTAATTATTTTAATAAAAGTTGTTTATTGTATTGTACTTGTTTGTTGTTTATACAAACAGATGTCATTGTATATCCTGAGCACTTCTTTCTGCTTGAATGTCGCGAGGCCAAAAATTCAATACAATATTCTTTTCATTAAAAATCCCGCCATATTTTATGGCGGGATTTTCGTACGAAAGGCAATGCTGTCCACTAGCGTTCTATTAAAAGTCATTTTTGGACTATTTATTTCTGCAATTCCTTAGTGGTTCCAATTTTGCGTCCATTTTGCTATGTTACAGCTTAGTTATCTGTTGGTCTTCCTAGTACATCACCAAGTCAGTTCCACTTCTTCCTTATTCTTCTTGTTACTTAATTTGTTAAGTCATCCTCAGATCAACCTTGTTTGTAAATTCACATCTTTCGGGTCATTATCTTGCTGGATCGGCATTTGTTTTCGCAATATGACGTCAGCGGCATTTTTTAGCTGAAGAGCACTTTAGCACTTTAACTTGGTGAAAAATGTTTCAGACGAAAGTTGTAGGGCTTGAAGAATCTATTTAGTGGTGATATTCTTATCACCTGGAATGACCTTTTGACCGTGTTCGTATAGACGAAATCGCGATTTCAAAATCTTTAAAAAAAATTATTAAAAAAAAAATTATATATTTTTTATTTTATTTTGAACCTCGGTCTTGATATCTACACGAATCCCGTCCAAAACCTAAGGGTTCGCATTTGAAGTGTTAAAGTTGATCTTCATCCAGCAATTTCCAGGTCATTCAAGGTCACGAAAATATCACCACTAAATAGGATTTTTTAGCCCTACAACTTTTGTCTGCAATTTTTTTTTCATGAAAACCTTTTGGATTTCCTGATGTATCCATATTTTTTCAACACCCGGTATATTGATAGTAGATCAAATATTTTGTCTGAATAATTTCAGACATTAATGAAAATTGAGATTATATCAGTATCCGTTTGCTAATTTTAAATATTAGACAAAATAATTTATACAGAGTAGCAGGCTTGGAATAAATTATGATTTTTTTGAATGAATCAATTTTTTTTTTATATTATAAAATTCACGATTTTTTTTATTGTTTCATATTTCTGATCAGTCTTTGCCAGGGTAGATGTTATTTAAATCGATTGATTTACATCATGATTTAAATCATCCCTGAGAGTCTAAACTTTGCAAGGAATAAACTCAATAACAGTCAGCTTATTTGTTTGTTTAAATAATAGGTACAATTATTAAATAATGTTAAAATAAATACAAAGTTGAATTTGTCTTTAAGAGACTTTTAACATGCGGTTAATTCACTAGAAGAACTAAATGTGGGCGGTAGACACTAGTAATCCATGCAATAAATAAGTTATAATCATTTAACGAATTTATATTTGAATTTTAATACACTTATAGCAGTACTATTTCAAGTATTTCAATTGAAATAGTACCCTGTGTTGTTAACCTTGTAACCATATTACTTTCAATATTACAGGGATGTAATAATTTATATAACTATGAAATATTCTAGTAGGCAGTTGTAAATTAATACTTAGCGATTGATTTTTAAGAATAAAATATTGTTATAGTGGAGCCTAGAATATTTTCATATGCCATCACATTAATATTTTATTTGTAGTTCTGAATGTATGTTATGATACTGTATTAAATTTGAAGAATATAATTTCTTATTTGTTTATTTCTTTTTTTACAGAAGAATTGTGGTCCAAGGTGCCAAGTATGGTTGGATACTACAGTGAAGCCACGATTCCAGTTGCTCCAGTACAGACATCCGAAGAAGCTGCTGTAAAGCGTGTGGTCTGCAGTCCAGACCTGCCAATACCCAGTTTCCCAAATAAGCAAAGTCAGGAGAACTTACAGTGCCAGCTGTGCAATAAAATGTTCACCACAAAGACGGCCTTCCAGACGCACCAGCGCACTCACCAGAAAGAGAGCGACGATCCGTACAGATGCAACATTTGCTCCAAGACTTTTGCCGTCCCAGCTCGTCTCACCAGACACTACAGGACACACACAGGAGAAAAGCCTTTCCGCTGCGAGTTCTGCAATAAGTCCTTCAGTGTTAAGGAGAACCTGAGTGTGCATAGGAGGATCCACACCAAGGAGCGCCCCTACAAGTGCGATGTCTGCTCGAGAGCTTTTGAACACTCTGGGAAACTTCACCGTCACATGCGTATACATACTGGTGAACGGCCGCATAAGTGCACAGTATGTTCGAAGACTTTCATACAGTCTGGACAATTGGTCATCCATATGCGCACCCATACCGGTGAGAAACCGTATGTGTGCACAGTGTGCCAAAAAGGATTTACTTGCAGTAAGCAGTTAAAGGTTCACTCCCGGACTCATACTGGCGAAAAGCCATATTCCTGTGAGATATGCGGCAAATCATTTGGTTACAATCATGTATTAAAACTTCACCAAGTTGCTCATTTTGGTGAAAAAGTTTATAAATGCACCATCTGCAATGATACATTTACCTCCAAGAAAAATATGGAAGCGCACATTAAAAGCCATTCAGAGAATGCAGCACCAATCTCCCCGCCCCAGTCCACCACACCAAACAGCGAATCATCATGTTCTTCAATAAGTGATAAGGAAAATAAGGACACCCCAATGAACTTAACACAAATCACTGAACCTACTCCATTAAGTTATGATCAAGATTTCCGTTATTATCTGTATCCTAGAGACCGTCTCTCTCCATCATCATTATCTTACCTACACCACAGTAATCCATCATCAGGTGTGGAATTGCTAGCAGCCGCTGCAACTGCTCAGGAGAGAGTGCAAGACGAACAATCTCGCAGCTCTCCAGATATGGCCGTTCTCAATCTCATTTCAAGGGGATCTCATGAAGTGGTAGCAGCTCTAAGGCAGCATCCGGCATACTTCACTGTGCCAACAATTCACTACAATACACCGTTAAATGCTGGTGATGATATACGTAGGCGTGTGGAGGCTGCTCTAGCTGTGGAAGCAATAACATCAGAGGATGAGCCAATTCTTACTCCACCCAACTCAAACCCTGTCTCACCAGCACCCTCGCCAGATCCAGAGCTAAGTCTGCCTCCCAGAAAGAGGGCAAAAATGATATTGAAGTCGCTCGAAACGGCCGACTTCAGTCCCATTCGATACAACTCTGTCATACATTATGCGCGAGCTTCGTAGTGTACTAATAAGGCATACTAATTCTTGTATGGTTTTATTCTGATTTCGTTGCAATGTTTCTTTACAGACTGTTAATGTTTGTTGGAAATGGACTTAATGTTAAAACACCAAAAATAACAAACTGGACAACTGACTATATTTTTTTTTCTGTGATAGACATGACGTTTTACCTCATTGCAGTGCCTCGGGTATAGATAAATGCCCATGCAATATTTAATAAATTATAACTGCACTGACGACATATGATTACACCTGTTTCGGTGTAATTATTCACCTCATTTAGCTTTAAGTAATCAATATGTATTATATTTTAATGTTTTTTAATCATCAATAAGGTAAGAACCTGTAAAAATAAATAAAAATTAAATAAAGGACAGTATAGATAGATGTGTTTTTTGTATTTTAATTATATTTATAAACATTTTAATTATTTACAATTCAAAATTGTGTAAGTACTGTAATCTAAGTCTGAGCCATCGTAATCATTTTCATGGCATATGTTGTTGTATTCCCTTATAAATGTACTATCAATAAATATTAAGATGAAATATATTATTATTGTTTGGCTACCCAATAATTATACAAAACCATATTTGCCTTAGTCTCAAAATTAATAAATGGAACAAATTATATGTCCTCAAATTTAAATCATTTTGACTCTCTATAAAAGCTAAAAAAATGAATTTTGTTTCTGCAATTCATTTCTTGGCGAACTTGGAGAGAGTATCGAATACGCAGTCGACGTACCTGACTATGATTGGCTGTGACATGACGTTAATCACCAATCTACGCAAATTATTGGTTTGAATACGAATGAGAGTGTAAAAGACTTCAGGACTCAAAAAATGCATATATGAATTTTATATCAATATTTGAAGTTCTGAAGCCGGCTTATAGGTATCCAAATTATGGTGTTCCACATCGGCATAAACGGTAAGAGATAGAGGTTGGTTAAATTATATAAAATAATCTAGAAGTGAAGGCCTACTTAGCTGGGAAAATAAAAGTTTCAAAAATTGAGTGATGGCTGCCAGTGGCAAAATAAAAAAAAATGCATTTTCAATTTAATTCTCTAGTTTGTTTAATCCACTTTATATGAAAATTGCATTTGGGTATTATTAAGCCACTTTTTTGAGTAGAATTTAAATATGTTATTAAAGCTGACGTATCATTCATGGATATTGAGATATTGACACAAACTTTCTAAATTCAAATGAAAGTCATAGTAGGCTATGACATTTTCGGAATGAGCATTTTTTCAGTTTCATTGATGCATAACATGTTTGGTTTATTGTAATTATTGCAAAAGTTATAACTAAGGTCCCGATTTCTAGTAAATTTGCTTTTTACATTCATTAATAGCACACCAATAATATTCTTGTGAGTAACTTACTTGCTGTGCCCTCACAAGAATACTAGTGCAAATAATGAAGAAGGGAGTACTAGAAAAATTAAGGAACAACCAAACAGGATTCAGATCAAGAAACGCATGCATTAACAACATATGCACATTACGAATAATAATAAAACACGCACTAGAATGGCAGAAAACTTAAAATATAAATTTCATTGATTTTGAAAAAGCATTAGATAAAGTAAATAGGAATAAGATGTGGAAGGTACTAGAGGGCAATAGGCTGCCGGAGAAAATCTTCAAAATAATCAAAGCACCATACAGAAAATACTCTGCGAGGTTAGAAGTAAACGGAGAAACCTCCAGGCGAATTAATATACAAAGTGAAGTAACGCAGGGGTGCATACTATCACCAATAGTATTTCTAATAGTTATCAAGTATGTAATGAATGAAGTAGCAGATAATAAAACAGGAATACTGTGGAAATATGGAAGAAACCTCGAAAACATTGAATTTGCAGACGGCGTCTGTTTGTTGAAAGGAAATATAAAAAATCTACAGCACAAAACAACAAAACTGAAGGAACTGACATAGACAGTCGGGTTAAAAATTAACGTAAAACAAAGCAAACTTAAATTGATAAACGAAACACGACATATACAAATAAAGATTGGAAGTGAAGAAATAGAGAAGGTTGAAAAATTCTTTTACCTATCAAGTGAAATAAGTGGAAAATAAGTGGAAAATTGATGATTACATACGCAGAAGAATTAAAAAAGCACAGGGAAGCCAACTACATGCTATGGAAGATCTGGAGATCAAGGGAGATAGGAACGAAAAATATGATCAGAATATTTAGTAGTTACTATTCTACGAAACACTAAAGAAACTAAAACAAAAAAAAGAACACTATATGATGAACATAAAAGATAAAAATGGAACAATTATCACGAATGAAGATAGATGGAAAGATGGAGACCATATTTCAAAGAATTAACCGAACAGGATGAAGAATATAACGTAACACAAGAATAGTGGGAAAAATCTCAAGAAAGGCAAGAGAAAAAAATTGAACAAATGAAAAAAAGTAGAAGAAGCAATAAAAAAACTACAAAACGGGAAAGCACCACGAACAGACGATATAACCCCGGAGATGATGAAACGCATGGAAGAAGAGGGAATAACACAAATAACGAAACTAATAAATGACATAATAAGCAGCGGGGAAACACCAAGAGAATGGAATAAAGGAATAATTCCACCAATACATAGGACAGGGGATAAAAGAATATGCGAAAATTACAGAGATACATCACACTAACAAGTATACCAGTGAGATAAAGACTAGGGTACTAGAAAAAAGGATGCGAGACAAACTAGAAACAACAATAGAGGAAAGCCAGTGCGGATTCAGAAGAGGGAGAATTACGCAAGACCAAATCTTCATACTCAGACAACTAAGCGAGAAACTAATTAAGAAGAACGCATTCACACATGCTTCGTAGATCTCGAAAAGGCATTCGACAGGATAAGGATAGAGGATATATGGAACGAACTAGCAGAAAGAAGAATAGAAGAGGAAATATTAAATGTAATAAAATACATGTATAGAGAAAACAGAAATATTGTGAGAACAAACAATGAGGAATCAAAAGAATTTGAAACGAAGAAAGGAGTAAAACAAGGTGCGTGCTAAGCGCTTTGCTTTTCACAATTGTATTGGATAAGGCGATGAAGAAAGCAAAGCAAAAAATGAAAATGCTAAAAATTGGATACTGAAAAATGGAGATAACAAAAATAGCTGAACTACCATTCGCGGATGACATGGCAATAATTGCAGTAACAGAGGAATAACTGCAATTCAACATGGAAATAATTGAGAAAGAGATTTAAAAAATAAACATGAAAATAAACTATGAAAAGACAAAAACCATGGTAATTGCTAAAGAGAAAAGAAACACGAAATAAAAATACAAGGGAAAAAATCGAACAAGTAGAACAATACAGATATTTAGGAACAAGCATACAGAGCAATGGTAAATTAGATAATGAAATAGAAGATCAAATAGGAAAAACAGCAAAACTATATAAGAAGGAACAAAAAGGAGATATCAAAAGACACAAAAACAGAAATAGTCAGAAAAGTAATTAGACCAACGCTAACTTACTGCAGCGAAACATGGACGATGTCAGGAAAATAAATTTAAAAAATAAATGCCACTGAGATGAGATTCTTAAGAAAAATAGAAAACAAAACAATAAGAGATTGGATAAATAACGAGGCACACAGGAAAAACTTAAAAATAAAACCAATACAGGAAAAAATAACAAAGGCCAAATGAGGTGGTATGGACACATGAGACGAATGAGAGAAGAAAGAAATACTACGAAAATATACGAGACAAGAGCAACAGGAAAACAACGAATAGGAAGCCGAGAAAATAGTGGAATAGCGCAATAAAAGAAGAGGCAACAAGAAAAGGGAAGTGGAGAGAATATTATAAAAATTAATAATGTATGCCTTACAACGAAAGGTAGAAAGGCAAACGAATAAATATACAATAAATAAAATATTTAGTAGTAATGTTAACAGAATACTATTGTACGCATCTGAATGTGGATACCTACAAAAACAACGGAGAAGATACAAACCTTCATAAAGAAGGGAATATGCAGAATATTCAAGATACAATATACCGAAGTAATTTCAAATGTGGAAAAGGCAAATATGGAGCAAGCAAAAATTACAATCTAAAGAAGAAAATGGAACTGGATTCGGCATACACTAAGAACACTTAGAAATCACCAGGGAAGCGCTAAAGGATAAGATAGGAATAGAATAGAAAATTAAAAGAGACGACCAACAAACACATGGCAAAAACAGATTCACAAAGAACATTGTAATAGATGTATGTAATATAGATGTAATGATGTAATGTATGTAATGTATGTGCCTTAGAGGTAAAGAAGGTTGTCTAACCTACCGCAACGACCACGCATAGAAGTTTAATAAAGATAGAATACACATGGCAGTTGTGTTGTTCAGTCGATTCCTAGATCCACTCCTAGATATATAACATGGCGCAGCTTAACGGACATTAAAAGGAGAAATAAAAAGAAGACGTGAAAATGGAAAGCAGAGGAATCCAACCAATTAAATTAAACGGCAATCTCAGTGAGAATTGGAGACAATGGAAGCAGAGGTATGAAATATACTCCGCCGCTGTAGAATTAGACTCAAAACCAGAAAAAACGCAATGTGCACATTTAATGGACGAAGAAGCCATTGCAATCTACAATAGCTTCACATTTAGTGACGATGATAAGGACAAAATTACTGTACTAACGAAGAAATTTAATGACTATTTCATTCCAAAAAAGAACCTAACCTACGAGAGATATAATTTTTTCACGTCCCGCCAAAATGAGGAAAGCACAGAACAATATGTCACGTCATTAAAAAACCAAGCAAAACAGTGCGAATTCCCTGAAAATTTTAAAACGGAATTAATAGAAACGATGCTAATCATTGGGATACAAGATGAGAAGGTTCGAGAGCAACTTCTACAACATCAAGAGTACACCCTGGAAAAAGCAATCGAGACATGTGTGTTAACCGAAACATCCAGACAGCAGCTTCAGGATATGAAACAATCAACGAGTGGAGACAAGTCAAGAAATTACAAAGAAGTGGATGAAGTAAGAAATCAGAAGAAAACCACACAAAAATTCCGAGAAGATTCTTCAAGATCGAACGAAAATAGAAATTACAATCAGGTACAAAGAGAAATTAAAGACTGTTCAAGATGTGGTAAATCACATCCGATAAATAAATGTCCAGCATACGGTAATGTTTAAAATGTAAAAAGGACAATCCCTTTGCAAATAAATGTAGGAATAAATCTGTAAACCAAGTGAATCAATCGGATAATTGTAATGATCACTTGAGTATAGACACAATTAAAAATGGAAACAAAAACCTCAATAATTTTAATCATTGCATTATAGAGTTGGGTATAGGTGAAGATGCAGATGTAAAGGCTAAATTTAAAATAGATACGGGAGCAAGTGTCAATATAATTTCCTACTTTGAATTAAAATCGTGTAAATTTAATTTAAAAAATATTGAGAACATTAAGGAAAACTTTGTCACATTTACTGGAGATAAAATTCCTATATTGGGAAAATGTTATCTAGATTTATACTACAATGGAAATTGTTTCAAGAAAACTGAATTCTTTGCAGACAAAAGTAATAATGGGTCAATCTTAGGTTTAAAAACATGTATTCATTTAGGAATAGTAAACATAAAAAAATGATGAGGATATTAAATTCATTAATACAGTAAATAAAAACCAAATTAAAAATGATGAAGAATTAACCAATAGATATAAAGATGTATTTGAAGGTATAGGTAAAACAAGTAAGCCATATCACATTGAAATACAAAAACATGCAAAACCAGTAGTAAATCCAATAAGAAATGTACCTTTTGCTATACAAGATCAATTTAAAAAATGTTTAGAAACTTTAGAAAAATTAAAAATAATAGAAAATGTTCAAGGCAGCTCAGAATGGATAAATTCATATCTACTAGTTAGAAAAGAAGATGGTTCTCTACGAATCTGCTTAGATCCAAGAGATTTAAATGAAGTTATAATAGATAGAAAATACAAAATACCAAACATGACGAAATATCAAGAAATTTGAATGGTTCCAAAATATTCACAATATTAGATGCAGCTAGTGGATTTTGGAACATTCCATTAGATGAAAAATCTAGTAAGTCATGCACTTTTGCAACCCCTCATGGTAGATACAAATTCAATAGACTACCATTTGGTATTAAAACTGCTAGTGAAGTATTCCAAGAAACTTTTCAAGAAATTTTTCATATAAAAGGTGTAGTAATCTATGTCGATGATATTTTAATTCATGCCGAGACTAAAGAAGAACATGACAAAATATTGGAAGAAGTATTTAAGATAGCTAGAGAAAAAAAAATGTAAAATTTAATAGAAAGAAATGTAAATTTGGTCTAGATGAAGTTAAGTATTTAGGACATAAGTTTTCAAATAAAGGTATATCAATGGATGAAGATAAAATTGAAGCCATCGTAGGAATGCCCAAACCAATTAATAAAAAAGATGTCCAAAGATTCCTAGGTTTCATACTTATGTAGGAAAATTTATTCCAAACTTATCAGAAATTACTCAACCATTAAGGGATTTAATTAAAGATAACAATATATTTTCAAGGGAACACCCTCATGAAAAAGCATTTAACGAATTAAAAAAGATAATTTCACAAGAACCAATTTTAAAGTATTTTAATCCAAGAGAGCAAATAACAATATCAGTTGATGCATCTAGCTCAGGCTTAGGAGCAGCACTTTTGCAAAATGAAAAACCATGTGCATATGCTTCTAGAGCTATGACAGAAACTCAGCAAAGATATGCTCAAATAGAGAAGGAACTATTAGCAATATGTTTTGGCGTACAAAAGTTCTATCAATATGTTTATGGAAGAGAGTTTACAGTTGAAACCGACCACAAACCATTAATTTCCATATTAAAAAAATCATTAAACTCATGCCCAGCTAGATTACAAAGGATGCTTTTGACATTACAAAAATATAAAATAAATTTAGTTTACAAACCAAGCAAATATCTAATAATAGCTGATACATTATCACGAGCAACAGTAAATAAAGTATTCGAAGATCATTTAGAATTAAACGCTCAAGTATGCCTAATCGAAAAAAATTAACAATTAAAGAGGACAGGTTAAAAAAATTGATAAAAGCAACTGAAGATGATGAAGAATTAAAAATGATAAAAACCTTTATTAAGGATGGATGGCCAACGAGCATAAATAAAAAGACAGTAAATTTGAAACCATTTTACAAATTAAAGTCAGAAATAACAATGGGAAGCAATAACTTAATATATATGAATCAAAGAGTCATTATACCAAAATCATGGAGAAACAAAGTCCTTGAAGACATACACACAGGTCATTTAGGTATAAATAAATGCATATCGAAAGCAAAATTTGCAGTATATTGGCCTAATATGATAACACATATAGAAAATTTAATTAATAGATGTTACGTATGTAATAAATATTCAAACTCGAATAGAAGAGAGCCTATGATAAATCATCAAATAATTAAAAAACCGTGGCAAAAAATAGGAATTGACTTATTTGAAATACAAGGTGAAACATTCCTTATTGCAGTGGATTACTACTCAAAATATCCCGAAATCATGACGTTGAACAAAAATCTAACTTCCAAAAATGTAGTCAACAAATTAAAATCCATATTTGCTAGACACGGAATACCCAAAATTGTTGTATCAGATAGTGGAAGACAATTCATCAGTGAAGAATATGAAACATTTTCCAAAGAATGGAATTTTCAAATAACGAAATCATCCCCATATCACCAACAATCCAACGGTTTTGCAGAAAGATCAATTCAAACCATTAAGAAATTAATTAAAAAGACATTAGAAAATAAAGAAGACATATACTTAGCTTTATTAAGTTACCGTAACACCCCTGTCTATGATACCTACACACCATCTCAGATATTAATGTCACGATACTTAAGAAACAACTTACCCATTAATGAAAACAAATTCTCAAATTATAAATAAGACAAAGCTAAAGAACAAAATTGACACAAGACAAATCAAATAAAAAATTTATTATGACAAATCAGGTGTGCGTTCAAACGTTGAACTTAGAAATGGAATGAAAGTTTGGTTCCAAGAAACACTTAAAAGCACTTGGAAACTAGGAAAAATTAAGAATAAAATAAGAGAAAGAACTTACGAAATAGGAAAAGAGGATGGAAGATGTATAATAAGAAATAGTGTTTACATTAAAAACTTCAATGGTTCAAACGAAGTGATACAACGTTCAAATTTTGTATATAATAATAATATTGTAAATGATTACATTGCAGATGATAATATTGTAAATGATAACTTTGTAGATGATAACATTATAAAAAGAGTGAACTGTAAAAGAGTAACCAGAAAACCAAAAAGACTGTATGACTATGTAACGTAATAAGGGAGATGTAATAGATGTATGTAATATAGATGTTGATGTAATGTATGTAATGTATGTGCCTTAGAGGTAAAGAAGGTTGTCTAACCTACCGCAACGACCACGCATAGAAGTTTAATAAAGATAGAATACACATGGCAGTTGTGTGGTTCAGTCGATTCCTAGATCCACTCCTAGATATATAAGAAACATAAATATATTAAACATGCTAAACATAAAACAAGAAGCTAAAGATAAAAAGAAATGGAAAACAATAGTGGAAGACACATGCAAAACTACATTAGGCTGGCAACCTTACTAAACAAATGCCTTGAAACATAGATTAGGTGCCTTAGGCCCTATGTTCCGTGACACCCATATTGTTTTGCTTTTTATGCTTATTTTCGCCCTTTTAAAACATGTTTTTTTTGTGAAATTCAATTCCACATTAGTTATGGTTTCTGATGCAGTCCCGTATATGGTAAAAGGTGGTGAAAATTTAAAAATATTATACATAAATTTAATTTACTCTGCAGTCTGCATGGCTTGCACATGGATTAAATAGAGTAACAGAAAGTTTTAGAGTTTTATTTAAATGAAACTTTATTAAAATTGTACTCGTTTTTACCAAACTTGAAATGAAATTATATTTTCTTTTTAAAACTATTCAACAAATTAATTCAATTTCAACGATATGTTAATTAAAATGAGAGATGCTTTAAAATTATACATTAATTAAAATTGAACATTCATTCACAACACGCGCATTCAAATTTAATATGCATTTAAATGCAACATTAATTGTTTATGCAACACATTAAAATTCGATCTCATTATTTTTGTACAGGAACATAATTTGAATGGGAAGCTTTGGTACACCACATACAGATGGCGCACGAGTCGCCATTCGCAGCTTAGATTTGTTTCATCTTTACACCACAGACCTTCTGCTTCTGTTTAAAAACCCTTATGAGTGTGTATTTGCAAAACACAATAGCAAAATATGCACGAAACGTATACAATATCATTTATGGCACGAATTAACGACGTGTGTGCGCATGGTGGCGCCCTCTGTGCGAGGACCAACGAAGCTTTCTATTACCATTATGTACAAAAAAAATAATTGTATTGAATTTTAATGTATTGCATTTTATTTCTTGTTTGTCTGTTTTTGAAAAGAGTTTTAATTTCAAATTTTGAACTTCTATTCCGTTTAAAGCTCCCGCCAAAATTCGTTCTGTGATTAGCGCCAATGGCGAGAAGGGGCTACAACTTAGTCTGAAATTTTTCGCAATGTGAGTGGCCTATCTATAAAGGGGGCTCAGGCTCATAGCTTATAGCACATACATGGTATTTTGCATAGTATATTCTTTGGCTCATAGTTCAGGTCACAGGTTCAGTCGAAGGTCATTCGCATTCGTTTCCGCAGGTTACAACTTTACGACACTGATGTGATTAAAATTCAGCCTACAAGAAACGGCAAGGAGAGAGAATGAGTACTACTGATTCTAAAGATGAAACGATCAGCTCAGAGACTGAAGGAATAAAGATTAAAATCGAAAACTACACATCCGAGGAGGACAATGAGGATTCACTACATGCATTTGATGAAGCAGCAGCAGCACACGGTATATTATTGAAATGAAATTAAATTGCAATTTAACCGGGCATAATTATGATTGTGGTGTAAGGAGACCGTGGAGTGTTGTCGTGGTTGCACATAAGACCTACCCAATTGCGTTTTATGTGAATATAAATGTTTCGGCATCCCAATCTATAATACTCTACAGGTACTCTTCTGTGCGTCCCAAGATAGAAATCTAAGGTATAAGTTTCATCTACTGTTAAACAGAACAAATAACATACCTTAGAATTTCTATGAATATTCTCACACAACCATAAATAACAAGGGAAAAGTATCATAAAACGGAACACAATATTGAAGATACCAGGCACCTTTGTTTAACATGGGTCCCGATTTGTGTTGTGGGTGTGGTGTTTGTCTTTCAATTCTGAATTCAGTGCCTAAATGTTTTGTTGTTAGAGTGAACTTATTGCTGAGTTCCCAAACTTTGAATTCATGTAACTCACAAATGGAATTTTTAAGGGTAAGCTTGTAGTATAGGTCACTGAGGTTGGTAAGCTCCATGAAAATATCCTTTGTACATTATTAGGTTATATGCGTTGGTTATTAGTACAATGGAATCGTTTATTTCAGAAACCAGTTAAGTGTACTTTTTCAAACTATCGGGAAACAAAGAAAAACACTATATCGTTTCACATTTTATATTTTGTAATTAAATATCCAACAAAAAGGAATGTCTCTAAAAAAGATAATGCTGAAAAATATGCGTTTTGATTACTGATATACTGTACTCCGTCAAACAAGACAAATTCATAGAAATGTCTATTAACAGGTTTCTGAAATAAACGATTCAATTAGTGGTGCTTAAATATGTAACTGTGGGTACTATTTCTTCAATATAAAAAAAACCTTAAAACTAACCCATCTAACCTAACGAACTCATTGACGACAATAATGTACAATAAATATGTCTGAGATAGTAAATCTTTATTTTATTGTAGGAAATGTTAGTATGACAACTGCTTAAACGTTCCCTCTCCATTTAATTGACGCACTTGCACACCTCAGTGACCTATACTATAAGATTACCTTTTTAAGTTTTTGAGAACCTGTGGAGCTTAGTCATAGACTTGGTCTTAGCTTGATAATGACTAGACCTTAGTCGAAGCTACAGTAAATGTTTTTTCTAAAATAAATGTGCAAGTGGAAGTAATGTTGTTTTATTTAATTCATTTAAAATATTCCACAAACTAACAGCTGCATTTATAACACTTTGTACCTATAATTGTATCGATTTTAACGAATACAATTACAGGGCGCTAGTCTATCTGAAATCTGAGATCAACTAACTCTTCTGCAGTCAATTTATTCCTATTTATATGAAAGTCTTCCTCCTGTTTGTTTACGTAATCTCCAACTGGGATTCGCCTGGATACCATTTCCCATGGCCTCAAAGCACGCCTCACCCAAATATCAACATTAATAATCTAAAAATAATAAATTGTTTGCGTTGGGTATATAACTGCTATGATTATTTAACATTCTGGTCGGCCATCCCACATCTGGCATCTGTAATTCTTTATATTGTTGTGTTCCCATAATGTGACTCTTAATTTTCACGCTTGTGTGAAATTGTTTTAGATGAATAGGTAAATGTTTAAAAACTACACCAAAAATCTTAATTAATATCGGTTATTTGTCGTAGCTTTATATTAAATTACTTTATACAAAATATGGATATCCCTAATCCTGAAAATACTAAGAGTCAAAAACAGCACATTTCGCATGAGGCACGTATATTAATATTAACAATTTTAAGCAGCGCATGCCTTAAAATGAAAGAACAGTTGTGAATTAATTTCAAGCCACCAACGCTTTGAACTCACCTTTTAATTGTCTTCCAATGTCTCACCTTAAGGAGTGTGCCTGTATGTACCCAGCTTTATAAGTGTTTCATCATTAATTAGTTAAATCCCATCTAACCACTCACTACATATTAATATATTACAGTTTTATGATCCGATGATACCATAAATTTACTTTTTCAGGTTTAGAACCACAAATAAGTTCTGTGAATTTCATATCTAATTGGAATTCGGGTGAAGACAATGAATCAGAGGTAGGTCAAAGAATAAATGAGAGTTATACAGTTTCTAACACCATGTATTTTTAGAACAATTATTGTGTAGTCAAAACAGAAGAAGAGAGGGTGCAGATCAATGAAGTCATACCATACACATGTGAAATATGTAGTACTATGTATGATGGTCTGGCAAGTTATGAGGTGCACATGAAGGATAAACATGAAATGTAAGAAAAACATTAATCAACCTGTGTATCTCGTCAAATATAACTCAGTTTAATATGTACGTAGATCTGGAGAAAAGACAGTGGATGGAGTCCTAGAAAAGTATTTTATTGAAAATCTTTGTAAGTTTGCCTCCGATGGGATACCGCAAACTTTCTGAACTTCCTCATTTTTTTATTTTTTCACAAAGTCATTCTTAACAAACAGTTCTACATACCTTGGGAGTTAACGGTACTCACACATGGAGATACAATATGCAATACATAAGGCGTTCAAAATATGTGGTCTTAAATAAATATTTTGTTTTAAATTTTCTGTCTGAGATTAGTGTTTAAAACATTGAAATGGTAATAAAAGAAATTCAAATACACTATGAATTACTCTGCAAGAAGGCTTCCTCCTTCAGAAGACACATTTCCCTTTTTGTCTAATTTGTTCACACACAGATGCATTCATATTTTCATTCATTCTGGCAATTAATTCCACTATTTTCTGTTTTAAACGGTCAATGTTGTTATTTAAATTATTGTATTGGATCTTTTGCTTTAACCTGTAGACACGCGTGTAAAATTTACTCATTGTATGAAAAACGGGTCTTAAGAGGAATACGACCGCAGACGCGCTCGTTAAATTTGTCAAAAATTCCCGATCTTCGCGCCCCATCCGTAGATTTTACTTTACACATTGTGTTCTATGAATGTTTACACCGTCTCAAAACTTTATTGTAAGAATGGCGGCATTTATTTGGTTGAGTTTTATTTGCATTTAGAAGGAAAACATAATTACTTTAAGATATTTCATCGTTTTATGAATGAATATATTTCGTATTTTTTACAGGAAAATTATTAATAATATAAAAAATATTGTTCCCCATCTTATAGTTTGTAGAGGTGATAGTTCACTTCCAAATTCTTACAAAATTTGGATCAAAATTATGACTTGCAGACCATCGCCAAGAAACTATGTTTTGGTGAATTCACTCGAAATATCATCTTAGCGATTCATTAGCGCGTTTAAGTTACATTCAACTTCTGTGAGAATTTGGATGTGAAGTATCAAATGTACAAACTATAAGAAGGCTGCTTAATATTTTTTATTTTATCAATAGTTTTCCTGTAAAAACATACGAAATATTCATAGAATGATAAAATATCTTTAAATAATTACGTTTTGTTTTTAAATGTAAATAATAGTTAACAAAACTAATGCCGCCATTCTTTACAATGAACGACACAATGTGTAAAGTAAAAGTTATGGAAGGGCGTGAGTATCGGGAATTTTTCACAAATTTGGCAAGCACATTTGCGGTTGTATTCCTCTTAAATGGAGAGGAAACCAATAAAACAATATACATCGATATAGATTATAAACTATACAATACATAAACTCAAAAAAAAAAACTCAAAATAGTGCAAAGAAACAAGATAACAGAATTGAAAAAAATCAATCATTAACAATAACTTTTGGTGGTTTTGACGACTGTAAATAGTCTGGCATCTCTCGACACTACTTTTACACATCGGCAAAAAAATTTCATCAGAATTATCACTGACGTTGGTAGGTGCGCGGGATAAAAAATACCCAAACGTTTTCAGTTCACTGCAACCTTTCCAATGAAACATTAAGTACCTCTTTTGTCACAAGTTTACTTTGAAGAGTCGACTTTTATAATTCCTAGAGGTTCAAGGTTCCACTGATTGAATTAAAAAAGATATGTTCTGGGTAAAATTTAACCAGACGCATGTGCTGAAGGGATTAATAAACAAAATAAACATTTGCTTTAATAGTGTGCTTTGATGTAAATAAACGAGTTTATAAGGCAAAATTGAATAAAAATAGTGTAAAGGGAGGAAGTGTCAATTGAGCAATTTTAAAGTCCATCCAGCGAAAATACAACAACTGTACATTATTATTTCTACAGGCACAACATCATCCTCAAAGAAGAAAATCCCTACAATAGCGATGAACGCACAACAAGTTTCACAATAAAAGGTAATTTGAACAAGAGGACCCACACAGGGGAGATACCTAACAAATGTGATGAATGCACATTAAGTTTCACCAGACGAAGTCATTTAAAGACACATAAGAGAACCCACACAGGAGAAAAACCTTACAAATGTGATAAATGCACATTAAGTTTCACCAGAGCAAGTCATTTAAAGATACATAACAGAACCCACACAGGAGAAAAACCTTTCAAGTGTGATGAATGCACATCAAGTTTCACTGACATGGAACGTTTGAAAAGGCACAAGAGGTCCCACACGGGAGAAAAACCTTACAAATGTGATGACTGCACATCAAGTTTCATTGAAAGTGGTCATTTGAAAAGGCACAAGAGGTCCCACACAACAGAAAAACCTTACAAATGTGATGAATGCACATCAAGTTTCACAGTAAATTATAGTTTGAAAGTGCACAAGAGGATCCACACAGGAGAAAAACCTTACAAATGTGATGAATGCACAACAAGTTTCACGTCATGCAGTGATTTGAAAAGGCACAAGTGGTCCCACACAGTAGAAAAACCTTACAAATGTGATGAATGCACAACAAGTTTCACGTCATGCAGTGCTTTGAAAAGGCACAAGTGGTCCCACACAGGAGAAAAACCTTACAAATGTGATGAATGCACATCAAGTTTCACAGTAAGTTATAGTTTGAAAGTGCACAAGAGGATCCACACAGGAGAAAAACCTTACAAATGTGATGAATGCACAACAAGTTTCACGTCATGCAGTGCTTTGAATAGGCACAAGAGGATCCACACAGGAGAAAAACTTTACAAATGTGATGAATGCACAACAAGTTTCACATCATGCAGTAATTTGAAAAGGCACAAGAGGACCCATACAGTAGAAAAACCTTAGAAATGTGATGAATGCACATCAATTTTCAAAGCAAGTCTTAGTTTGAAAAGGCACAAGAGGACCCACACAGGAGATAAACCTTACAAATGTGATAAATGCACATGAAGTTTCACAGTAAGTGGTAGTTTGAAAATGCAGAAGATGATTCACACAGGAGAAAAGCCTTACAAATGTGGTGAAGGCACCGTAAGGTTCACTCAAAATGTTTAAAAAAGCACAAGAGGATCCACAAGGCGAAAAACCTTACAAATGTAATGCATGCACATCAAGTTTCACTCAGATAGATAGTTTGAAAAGCACAAGAGGATCCACACATTAGAGAATAAAACTTTATAAATGTGATTAATCTGTTATACAGGGTGATTCATTGGGAAATGCGCATACAGTAATGGTAGATGCGGCACATCGAGATGGTTCTAAATAAACTATATTTTATGGGTCTGTCGTTGTATATAACCAATATACAGGGTTATTCATTAATATTGCCCATTTTTTCAATTAATCATAATTTATGAACCACCCTATAAATTTTTGTAATAACGTATGGTCCTAAAGTTTTTGGAAAAATTTTAAATGCTAATAAATGTTTCCAAACTCATTTAATTTGAAAAACAAATGTTACAACAGTTAACAACACTAATAACAAAAAATAATTACCAATTACATTATGGATAGTGGCCTATTATCCTCAATATGTAGTAATTTTCTTCGGACTTATATATCCTTGTCCCATATTCCTTTGGACAAGTTCAGGTTCTATTTCTCTAATCTTTTGGAAGATGCGACGTTGCAATTGATCTTCATTTATAGCTTCCCATCCGTTATCGTACACTTTCCTCGATAGTATTGACCAGCAGTCTTCTATTGGTTTAACCTGATATACCTTAGGAGGATTATCCAACTTAGGTACAAAGTCTATGTATTTTCATTTAACCACTGTCTGGTAACTCCAGAATAATGGCATTAGGCAAGATGAGGCAAAAACATTATAATATCTTTGGCATGATGTGTATTTAAAAAAATAAGTAATTTAGTGAGACATCTTTGAATATAACGGTCTGCGTTTTTGAGGCTTCTCCAACATACGGCTGTGAGATAAATCCTGTTTCATAAATGGCACACAACACTAAAATTTTATCCTCAAATTTCGATTTACTTTTAAATGTAACATTGTCTGGTGTATTTTCTAAGTTGTCGGTGTAAAACCCATCGTTTCCTTAAATCTCTAAATGGGATAAGGTAAAATATTTTTTATCATCCATTACAATCAATTTATTATCAAAGTGTATGCGCCTTAATGGGCGACAACTACGCGGAATTCTTTCTAGAAATTTCTTTCTTTCTCTGGGCTGTGGTGTATTTTGGTGCTTTTCTTCTGTTGCTAAACACTAAGTTTGTGCGATCAATTGTTCTTAACACAGTAGTCTTCGAAATACCAAATTTCCCGGCTAATTTTCTCTGAGAAACTTCAACTTTGTCTTTCGCTGCTTCCATCAGTCTTCTTCCTCTTATTCCACTGAAAATTCTTAGTCTACCGATTTTGTGTACCATAATGCATGGTATACCCGCTTCACAATTCCTTATTGTTGTAAATGGTTGACTTCCCTCCATTTTGCTCTCGGTAGATTGCAATAATATCACGCTTAGGTATTGGTCCAACTAGATTGTAAATACCTTAACGGATATCTAATTTTTAAAACATTTTGCTACGATCGATTCGCAAAACTAAACTGTCATAATCAAACTTGATTACTTGTAACGTTTTAGTTTCCATGGCAACTTGATTAAATAGTATTGGGTATAAAAACGAAACATTTAACATTTTTCCAAAAACTTTTGGACCATACGTTATTTGGTACGTATGTTCTTTATCCACTATAGCAGTGGCTCTCAACCTTTTTGGGATCACGGAACACTTTTAAGTGGTCTCGATTTTGGCGGAACACCATTATCATAAAATTTGTAAATCTAATGTAAATCACACAAAATAATTGGAAGATTAATATTTAATTGAAATAAGAATATATATTACATGGTAACTTATTTTAATGAGAAATTTGCGCTTGACGACCTTTACAAATTTCCTCAAGGTTGGGTCTTATGTAAGAGAGCGCTACTCTCATTTCTTCTTCTAAATTGGTAAGTCTTTCTCTTTTTTTGCTTTTAATATTTGTTAGAGTTGAAAATCCAAGTTCACACAGATAGGACGTCGAAAAGAGCAACAAGATATTCAACGCTCGTTTTGCAATAAATGGATGTTCATTCTCGATGGAAATCCAAAACCTTTCCACTCCTTCTTCTTTGAATTTTAGTTGTAACGTTCGATCCGTTGATATATTAATAAACTCATCTGCTTCCTGAATAGAAAAATCTTGGTTCATTATATCAAATTCACCAAATGGATTTCGCGCCCAATCAAAGTCTTCAATATTAAGAGATGGAAAGTAATGAGTTATTTTGTCTTGCAATATTGACAAATGCTCTGCCACATTTGAAATCATTTCGTTAATGTTAACAATATTTTCCGTTGCTAATAACGGAAACATATCAAATTTGCGATTTTGAGCAATACGATTTTTCCAAAGCAAAAGCTTTTTCTGGAAAGCTAGCAATTTGTCTGTGGATGTCAGAATATTTTCATTTTTTCCTTGAAGAGATGTATTGACTGAATTTAAGTAGCTGAAGATATCGGCTAAATATGCTAGCTTAGTACACCATGCATCATTTTCCAAATATTTTACGTATACATCATTACCCTCTTGTCTAAAAAAAACTAGCAATTCCTGTTTCAACTCATGAACTCGGGTTAGCACTTTTCCTCTTGAGAGCCACCTCACTTCAGAGTGCAAAAGCAAACATTCATATTTGGATTCCATGGTGTTACAAAGTTGTTTGAACATACGGGTTTTTAATGGTCTCGATTTAATATAATTCACCATATGTACGACTTGTTCCAAAACAGACTTTAAGTTTGCTGGTAGACTCTTCGAAATCAAAGATTCCCTGTGCAGAAAGCAGGAGTGGAGACTATATTTGAATTTATTGCTTTAACTCGACTACAAAATCCCTTAATACTGCCACGCATGGCTGGAGCTCCATCAGTACAGATTCCTGCGCAATTTTCCCAGGATAATTTCCATTCTTCCAAATAAGATGATACTGAATTAAATATGTCTTCTCCAGTTGCGTGACCAATAAGTTCCTTGCAGAATAAAAACTGATTTATTATTTCAGTGTCGTCAACAAAGCGAATAAATCCGATTAATTGGGCTTTGCCACTTATGTCAGTGGATTCGTCAATTTGCAGCGCAAAATTTTTTGTACTTAATTTCGCCGTCACTGCGTTCTCTATAAAACCTGACATATCTATAATTCTTCTTTTTATCGTATCGTCCGAAACGGGAATTTTTAGGACGTCTCGCTGCGCTTCATTGCCAAACATAATCTTAACAATTTCTAAACATGCGGGCAAAATTAGCGATTCTGCGATATCATGTGGCTTTTGCTTCAATGCAATTAGTTCTGCCACTTTATAAGAAGCGATTTGCGCTTTATCCGAAATTGTAACGCTCTTTCGAAAGCATGTTGCTTGCACTTCTTGATTTTTCAGCAATCTTTCGAAATAATCTTTACCTTTCGAAGTTAGACAAGAATGTTTTGTTGAAAGGTGTCGCTGTAACTTAGCTGGGACCATTGCACTGTTAGCCAATTTTTCACCACATACAATACATCTCGGAATAGGAACATCTTGACTACCGCTCCATGTAAAACCAAACTTCAGATATTCTTCCGAATAATGCCGAACTGATTCGGATATCTTTTTACGTTTATTTTCGGCATTTTTGTTGCCTTGCATATCTCCTTCAATTGAAGAAGACCTGCTTGTACTCGCCCCAACATTAACTTCACTTTCAGTCTTTCTTTTCAAAAATTTGTCCATATTTCAGATTTAAAAGTCTTGATTAACTGCTAAAATAAGCAACTAAAAAAGATAAGAATACTGTTAAAACTACACAACTTGCATTTCATCTTACCAATTTCCAACAATATAAAATATATATATATACAATAAAAAACACACTCACGAAAACTAGATATTTATATAAAATTATGGCTGAACCGCAGATCGAAATTGCGCTTTTGTTATTTACGTACGAAGAAAGAGAAACAGCACGAAATCAACACTACGTAGCGCGCCCTGCGTTATCGAGTACACTAGAAATTTAGTGGTATTCCCCGGAGTAACTCCAAACGACGTAACTGCGTCGTTCGATACTTACACTGTTAATATTATTGACTGTTCCGCGAAAATTTAGAATAATATTGCATATTTTTGCTAAATTTCAAATAATTAACAAAACTATGTAGTATTTATTTTATAGTAATAAAAAAATTTACTGTTTCTTATTATATTATATTCAAAATTTTCGCGGAACACCTGGGACAGCTTCGCGGAACACCAGTGTTCCGCGGAACGGCGGTTGAGAACCACTGCACTATAGTGTCGATTAACATAATAAATAAAAATCTTATTCTAGGTCCGGCTTTAAAAATATTAATAAGTAGGTTTCGATTCGAAACAACACCCTGTATATCAATATTTTAAAATTTTATTTGCATATTTGGAAAGAGCAGAAAAAATTAAGGAACACTGAATGTATCTGGTACAAATCTAGATGTTTTGATGATAAGGTGTCACGAAAATTAAAACAAAAAATCCTTTCCTAAATGATTTTTCAGCTTTAATCAATAAAATCATCAACTATTTCATATTCTATTAATTACTGGATCCTAACCTTAATGTAAAACGAGAGGACAGATCCATAGTTGGTGCAAACTATTATTATCAATGACTAACTTTCAAACACCTTGTATGTGTAAAAAAATGATTATAACTTTGTTCATTGCTCTACATTTAAAAAAAAAATGAATATTGCCCATTCCGAGAAAAGTAAAATGGGCAATATCAAATGCGCATTTCCCAATGAATCACCCTGTATATGTCGTCGTAGGAGAGTTTTATTATTAAAAACATACCATTCCATGTTTGTTTATTTTATTTTGTAAAGATAAAGATGATTACAAGTAGTATAGGACTTAAGCGGGAATGGGGCCAGGATATATACAGGGTCGTCAAATAAATAATATATACAGTATGTCCAAAGAAACAATATATAGGGAATAAAAAAAAAATTAAGATGGCACTGCAAAGAAATAGTATACAGGGTGTAAAAAAATTTAATCCAAGATAGCGCCGCATAGAAATGATATATACAGTATGTCCAAAGAAATACAGGACGTAAAAAAATTAAATCCCTGATGGCGCCGCAAAAGAAATAATATATACAGTATGTCCAACGAATCAATATACATTGTGTAAAAAAATTAAATTCATGATGGCGCCATAAATAAATATCATATACAGTATGCCCAAATAAGATATACAGTAGATGACGAATATGAGATAAAAATCGCCACAAATGTAAAACCAATAAAAAAACGCAATACAACTAAGTAGTAAAATAACATTAAATTATAAAAAAAAATTATATAAAATAATAATAAATTTTATAATATATATTTTGAAAAGGGGCAAAGGGGGGAAGGGGGTGACACTTAAAATTTATTTGACATTGTTTTTAAACTTCCCCTCCAAAAGTCAATCGCGTTTTTTTACAGCATACAATAATATTGTACATGCGTGTCGGTGTACCTAGGAAAGTCGAGAGGCTGCCGATGTATTGCAATTTTACTTGTTCTATTAATTGTAGTTCATATTTTACAGTATTTTAACGGAAAAAATATGTTAATATTATTCTTATTATAATTTCCATTAGTAAAATATAAAATATTAAAAACATTTGTAGAAAATATTATTGAAAATTATATTGAAAAGAAATTACTTACTGTAAAATATTGAATACAATTTAGTAGTTTCTATAAAAATTTGTGAGGGTATAATAATTTACAAATACGCAGTTATAAAATATCTTGTATTGTGAGAGTACAATAGTAGTCAGATACATGTTTTATATAAAAATATTTTGATATTGAATATTAAATTAAGAACTTAATTTTATTGTTCTCTATACGTATCGTAATATTAGGTATAAAATAAGAAATAGATATTTTTGTAAGACCTAGAACTATATAAAATAATAACTTTAATTACATATTATATTATCTCCACATATTAATTGTTAAATCAATTTCACCCCTTCAAATTTTAAATTAACGAATTATTGCGAAAACAAAGTATCTCTTACTATCTCGTAACAATTGAAGAATCCGGATTATTTATTGATATAGAATATGAATTTCTGGGTGCTAGTCCCAAAGGTACTAATTGATCATTTTTATTTCAATATATTATTACACCAATATATTTTTTAGGATTAATAAACGAGAGCAATAGCATAGTGGAAATTAAATGTATATACAAATATTCCAAATTGAGCCATAATTCAGCAAGACAAGTCATATTGTCTGGAAATATTTCAAGGAAAGATCAGGCTAAAGAGAAATCATAATTATTACTATCAATTGCCAATCAATATGTATTATATAAATATATATTATTTTTTTTACATTATACAAATTTCAGATACACGGCCAATTGAATCGTTTATTTCAGAAACTGCTCAACAGACATTTTTATGGATTTTTCTATTTTTGCGGAATTAGTATCTCCTATTATCAGGGCATATTTTTCTGCAATATAACTTGAGCTGCCATTCCGTTTTATAAGATATAATTTACAATGAATATCGCGTTTAGTGCAGAAACCTGTCAAGCGCCATTACATAGCGTGTTTCTGCAGTAAAAGTCCTGTGGTATTTTTTATAATACTAATACCATGGTAACAATTATCGTTAGTTTATCATTACTTACCATTGCTGGGTAGTTTAGTATATTTAACAAATCAGAAAATTAGTTTAAAATTTCTTTATTGTATTTTAATGAAAACATGGAATTTTTTGTTTTATTCTTGTTAAAAAAAAAAGTTAAAACAGTGTCTCCTTTGTTAAAATTCATAATACCACAAAAAAAACGAAATTACCATTAAAAGAATATGTTTCTACATTAAAATCGTATTTTATTGCAAAAACGAGTCAACTCCAATATTTTCAATATTTTTTTACAATTAAGGCGGAAATATTATAATTTAATTATAGGCAGCATCAACTTCGGCAAGATGTTAACTAATATGTACTAGAAATTATTTCAGGCGAAAATCTGTTTAAATATCAAGGATATAATGTTTTTCTTTGTTTCCCAACAATTTGAAAAGGTGCACCTGACCAGTTTCTGAAATAAACGATTCAATTGCACATTACACGACGATCCAAATGTTACTTTGTCATATTTGTTAATTCAGATGTGGATTTATTTTACGAAGAAATAAATCGACGATTTTACGAAGATTTTTGGCAATACACTCGAAAGATTAGTTCAGTTTTACAAACAGTGCACCGTACCAGAGATCGTTTTGAGCAGAATTAGTCGGGGACTTAACTGCCGAGATCCACCAAAGAATACTTGCACATCACACAAAATAATACTCCTGATAAATTATTAAATGTTCAGATTACGTTATTTTTATTATCACTACCCGTATTGTCACAATCATCAAAATCCTTTGATCCGGAAAGATAATAAATATACAGTATGTTCTATTAAAAGCGCGCATAACTATAGCGACTTCAATTGTTATATAACTATCAACAAACATATACAGCGTGATGAGAGTAATAGGTAACAACTGGACAACTTTTTTAGTATTCATTTTAGAGGAAAATGTTGTTAAGCAAAAAAAAAGAGTCCTGCATTATCTCAAATTAATAATAGCATTATTTAAATAGGGAAAAAATTAAAAATTAAAAATTGAATAAATTATTTTTTTAAAGAGCTAAAAATTGTTTTTTTTTAAATAAATCTATAATTGACGAGGATTGTTTAAACTTACTTAGTACTTGCGCAATAGTTTACAATACAAGAACAATTACAACCATTTCTGGGTTAGTTAACGGCATTTTACCGGTGCAAATGACACTAGTGACAAACATATTACAAAACGAAAATTTAAACAGGCAAACCAGATAACGTGATTTATAAATTTTATTAGAAGTGTGAAATGCAGATCACACAAGGGACACATAAAACACTGCGAAATTCAAAAATTTAAAATAAATAAAATGCAAAAATACAAAATAAATTAAAAAATAATAAGAAACTGTACATTATACCTTCAATTTTAGCACTTTACATAATTACAACAACATAATTAAGCACTTTAAAAAAAAGTCATTTAATTTTTATTTTTTTCAGTTTTCAAAAAATGTTGTTATTAATTTGAGACAACTTTTCCCTCTAAAATGCATACCAAAAAAGTTGCCCATTTCTTACCCATTATTCTGATCACGCTGTATATTATTAAATGGGATAGTTTTTACTCTAGGTGAACGAAAATTTGATAAATTTAAAAAAAGTATTATGTAAAGGAGACAGATCATTATTAAGATCCATAAAAAGGCTGTATTTTTTTTCATATAAATAGCTTCGAAAAAGTTTAAATTTTTATCTGTACAATGTTTTAATAATATAATATTTTCAAATTTGTAATACTTCGGTTTCCCCAATATTTAATAATTAGGTATATTTTACTTGTAATCATAAATTCTTATAATTTATGAAATTTGGTTTGGCTCGTGATTTATTTATTTTACTTTTATTTTGTGTGATCGTATAATGGCAGTACTTCGTTACTTTATGTTTGATATTAAATCATTATCGAGACAACTCCAACTTCTTTTAGAGGTAATGCGTGTGTTAGTAACAATAATATTAATAAAATAAAAACACATATTTATGGATTAAGTGTAATTTATTCACTTTAAAGGATTTTGCAACAATACTTAAACATCAACTTGAATTTAATGACTTTTTTATTGACCCAAAAAGTGTTAGTTAGTTTTCGATAAAAGATGTACTTAACGTCAATGACTTCACACATTGCTCAATTCTACGTGCCTGCAAAACTGCTCAATGCATGTCACCACTTCATGAATTATGTCACTGTTTGTGCCTTCCAATGTCATATTTCATCTATTACTTCAGGATTCACTAACTAGGTATTGACAAATATTTAGGAGTCCTACCATCCGTAGCAAATATTTTTTTAAATGCACTGCTCAAACTCGATCTGGTGTTGTCCTTTAATGGAGTGGTCCATAGGAACTTTGAAAAGCAATCGATGACAACTAGCATGAATTTTTAACCTTTATTTTCTCGAGAGTATAATTGAAATTCTGCCAAATCTGCTTACCACAAATCGTCTATACCTTTTAAAATTGTACGTCGTCTATTAAAATTTGTACGAACTGGTTTGTGTATTTCGTTTACAACATCATCTTTACTCATTATTGCACGGGGAAACGCTCGAGCAGGCAGCGGGTTTCTAAAGTCATTCCAGGTGAACTCACCCTTTTTATATCTTCACTAAAGCTACAAGATGGGCATTGGCATTGTCATACCATTTGGGGTTCATACCAACTGCTCAAATTCAAGTTATTTTTCTTTAGGCTTTCCATCAATTTTTCACGCCAACTGCCAAAATCGCCGTTATTTTTCTCCAGGGTTTTCACCAATTTTTCGATTCCTTTGAAGTGCACATCAACTGTATTCCTCATTTCCACCATAAATATATCGATTGTCTCCCTCATGTCTGCTATATATCTATCGATATTATCAATTTTCGTGTCCATGTCCTCGGTATATGTTTTCCAGCCTGTAGCCATCTCCTCTGGTCTTACATTTTTAATTTTAACCAGATTTTCCTCCAATTGTCTTTGAAAGTTAAAGGCTTCTAGGTCGAATTCTGTCTTGTTTTCTTTAAGTGATTCTTCTTTTTTCACAATAAGTGCATCTAACTTGCTAATTTTCTTCTTATTTGCCTCCGTCCCACGCTCATGGACCATTAAAAGTTTATGGGGTTCCCGATAAGATAAAAATTTGAAAAAAATCATCCAAACATGGCTCATTCTGTTTTCTTCAGGTGAAATACTTTCAACCTTCTATCACTTCCGGTTCTACCGGAAGTCGCAACCAATTTTTGTTTTTTTGGAAAATGGAACCGCGCGGAAGAAAAATAGATACAGAAGCGGCAAGAAGTTATAGAAGAAGAAAACAACAGATGTACGCGCAGCACACGGATAAGAAAAGAGGAAGAGACGACGAAGAGGATAGAAACAACGAGCAACAAAGCACAGAAAACTGCCCAAATAGTATATTGAACAAAAGCAAGAAAATGTTAAGATCACCGGAGCAAAGAAGAGCACTGGCAGAAAATAAGAAGAAAGGCCCCGACGAAAAATCTAAGAAAAAACAAAAGAAGACGAAGGAGAAATGGAGAAACTAAAGAACGTGTTCGGGAACTTGGAAGAAATGGCAAAGAACACAGAAGAACTCAAAGTGGAGATTAGGGAGCTGAAGAATGAAATGAGAAACAAGGAAGAGAAATGAAAACCAGAAAAACAACAGATGATACGAAAAATAGAAAACCTGGAAGACAGAGTAGAAAAAGAAGAAAGACAAAAAAGAAGAAACAACATTATAATAACAGGCATAACAGTAGAAGCAAATCAAGAGCAAAAAGAAGTAGAGAAATTCCTAGAAGAGAAAGTGAAGATACAAGTCAAGATAGATAAAGCACACATGATTCATAAAGGAAACCAAATAATACGGGTAGAAGCCGGATCGTGGGAAACAAAATAACAAATAATGAAGGCTAAGGGGAACCTGAAAGGCACCAAGATATATATATATATATATATATATATATATATATATATATATATATATATATATATATATATATATAGACAACGACTTAACACAAGAAGAAAGATCTGTGCAAAAAGAAATCAGGGATATAGCATGAGAAGAGAACTCAAAAGGGAACAGAATCAAGATAGGATACCGAAAAATAACAATCAATGGAGATGAGTACAGATGGAATAAAGAAGCAAAGGGAATGGAATCAACGGCGGTCTGAAAAAACTGAAAAAACTAACTAAAGAAAAAGAAAAGGATCACTAAGGAAACGACACGGCGAGGAAACAGACATAGAAAGGAGAAAAACATAATAAAAATAGGAATATGGAATGTAAGAAGTATAAAAGGAAAGGAGGAAGAAGTAATAGAAGAAGAAATGTAAACACAGAAACTAGACTATCTAGAAATAACCGAGACAAAAATGAAAGGAAGGGGAATGAAAGAACTCACAAGACGGATACAGGCTATACTGGGCAGGAGTAGAATATAACAGGAAAGGTGCAGATGGAGTAGGACTAATAGCAAAACCGGATAAAATAAACAATTAGTAAATGAGACATACGGAGACGGAAGAACACCAAGAGTAGCAGTCAAAACAGAACAAAATAATACATGGAACATAATTGTGGTATACGCACCAAATGAATACGACAAAAAGGAAGAAAAAGACCAATTTTATGAGAACCTACAAAAGAAATAGATGACGGCAAAGGGAGTACAATAGTGATGGCTGATATGAAAGGAAGAGTGGGTATAGAAAACAAAGGCAAAGAAAAGTATATGGGAACATATGGAGAGGAGAACAGACACGAAAATGGGAAAAGAAAAATAGAATTATGCATAGCAAATGACTTCATTATAACAAACACAAAATTTTAGCACAAAGGGTTACACAAATTCACATGAGAGGTTAGATCAAGAAAAGAGGAATCAATAATCGACTACTTCCTGGTAAACGCCGAAGAATGGAATAGAGTTAAAGATGTTAAGGTAACAAGACAAGCGGAAATCGGGAGCGACCACTACCTGGTAAAAATGGAAATCAACATAGGAGTAAAGGAGTAAAAGACCCAAAGAGCAAGGGAACAGAGAGGAAGATAACAAAAAAAAATCAACAGCTACAAACTAAAAGAGGAAGAAACAAGAAGCAAATACCAAACAAAGATAGAGAATAGATACAGACAAACAAATAAAGCAGAAGGAGGAGAGAAGAAATGGCAGAAGTTAAGGAAAATCATAAGGCACGCAGGCAAAGAAAGCTGCGGAACAAGAACAATTTCAAATAAACAGACGAAGAAATATAAATGGTGGTCGGAAGAGATAAGACAAACAGTAAAGGCAAACAAAGATAAATGGAAAACTTACATAAGAACAGGAAAAGAGGAAGATTATAGGAGATATAAAACAGCAAGCAAAGAAACGAAACGCAAAATCAAGATAGCAAAGCAACAAACATGGAAAGAGTTCGGAAAGAAAATGAAGCAAACGTTCACAGAAAACCAGAAGATGTTCTACAGCACAATAAAACAAATGAGGAATAAAAAAAACCCGAAACAAATTAACATAAAAGATAAAAATGGAATTACAATAACAGAACAAAAGAAGATTGTGGAAAGGTGGAAAGAATACTTTAGTGAAATGACAGGAACAAAGTACAAAGGGAAAGAAGAAAAACAGACAACAGAACCAATGGGGAAATCAGAAGGATATCAATGGAGGAAATGGAGATAGCAATCAAAAAACAAAACTAGGAAATTCTCCAGGCACAGACGATATCACAGCGGAAATGATGAAATACATGGGAGATAAAGGCAAAGGGGAATTCCTGGATATTCCTAATGAAATAATAAAGGAAAAAATAATACCAGACAAATGGAATAAGGGAATCATACTACCCATCCACAAAAAGGGAGAAACAAAAATATGCGACAAGGACAAGGGATACAAGAGGAATTACACTCACAAACATACCAGGGAAAATATTTACAAGGATATTAGAGACAAAACTGAAAGAAAAACTGGACCCACTTTTGGGAGAAGAACAATACATGTTCAGGAGAAATAGAAGTACACAGGAACTGATACACATAATGAGACAACTAACAGACAAGACGATGAGAAAAGGAAAAGAACTACACATATGCTTCATAGACCTGAAAAAGCATTTGACAGAGTAATAAGAGAGGACATATGGAATATGTTAGAAAAAAGAGAGCTAGTAAGAGACATGATAAACATAATAAAAGAGCTGTACAATAACAACAGAAACAAGGTGAGAATAGGAACAAACGAATCAGAGGAGTTCAAGACCGAAAGTGGACTAAAACATGGTTGCATTTTAAGCCCTTTACTCTTCGCATCATTCATACATGAACCAATAAGGACAAGCAAAGAAAGAGCAGCAAACACGATTATAGGATATAGGAAACTGGAAATGATAAAAATACAAATACTTATGTTCGCAGACGACATGATACTAATAGCAGACTCAGAAGAAAAACTCCAACGTAACCTTAATATATACGAAGAAGAACTGAAAAAGATAAATATGGAAATAAACATCAGCAAAACTAAAACAATGGTAATAGCGTCAAAAGAAAACAAACACAAAATAGAGCTAGAAGGGAAACAACTAGAACAGGTGAATCAATATAACTACCTAGGAACAATAATAGAAGAAAAGGGAAAGGTTGACCAAGAAGTGGAAGAAAGAATAGGAAAAGCAGGAAGGATCTACAACACAATAAAAAAAACACGTTTCTAGATGTAAGACTTCGGTTTTCCCAATATTTAATAATTAGGTATATTTTACTTGTAATCATAAATTCTTATAATTTATGATATTTGTTTTGGCTCGTGATTTATTTATTTTACTTTTATTTTGTGTGATCGTATAATGGCAGTACTTCTTTACGTTGTGTTTGATATTTAATCATTATCGTGACGACTCAAACTTCTTTTAGAGGTAATGCGTGTGTTAGTAACAATAATATTAATAAAATAAAGACAAAGAATTATGGATTAAGTGTAATTTATTCACTTTAAAGGATTTTGCACCAATAATTAAACATCAACTTGAATTTAATGACTTTCTTTATTGACTCAAAAAGTGTTAGTTAGTTTTGGATAAAAGATGTACTTAACGTCAATGACTTTCACACATTGCTCAATTCTACGTGCCCGTAAAACTGCTCAATGCATGTCACCACTTCATGAAATATGTCACTGTTTGTGCCTTCCAATGTCATTTTTCATCTATTACTTCAGGATTCACTAACTAGGTTTTGATAGATACAATTTTGTTAAATACGTCCTGTAAATTGTTCGTATGACTGATATTAATGAATTTGTAATAAGATTAAATAATGTTTTTACTCATTACACAAAACAACCAATAATTTGCCACAGTATTGCCCAGTTATTATGTAAATTATACCTTAATATTTCATAATTATTCCCGGAGAACATTATCGTTTTTAGATTTCATCTTGAAATTTAGAATGAAATTCGTTAAATAAGCAATTCTGATAATTTTATGGATTTCATTTACTTAACCCTTTTTTTGTTAAAATTTTGTAATATTTCCGATTTAAACTAAATCTTAATTTGATTCAAATCCATATGATTAATGATTCATAATTAAATAATGTTTTGCCGCTTTATCGAAGAGATATTATTTAGGTTATATTTTAACAATTTATACTTATCCCCTGAAGAGTATTATCCTTTCTATTCTACATTTTAATTGATATGTTTAGAAGAATTGTTAACTTGTGAGGAGAATTGTTAATCATGTCTACTAAGGTAAACACAATTAGAGATGGTAGCATTCTCCTGTCGGAACGCGAATGACACCGGATATATTATCTCATTAACATCCACGACACCGCTCATAGCGTATGCCAGAAATTAACAAAGCTTTCGAACATCCCACGTATGTGTAACCGGAACGATTTTATATATATTTCACGGGGTCTTCGTTTTTGGTACTTTAGTAGGAATGTAGTGATTATTGCTACTCAATTTCGAAATAATCAATACCATCCTGAACACAGCCACTTTCAAAATAAATCGGATAATACTCTTTGTAATGATATTCGCGTATACTATTAACGAAGATAATAACGGACTGATGCCACGCTAATCTGGAACCAACTAAACTTTTCGTATGCAAAGCGATGCTATTTATATTAAAATTATGCCCACTCAGCGATGTTGTGTGATTCCCCGTAACATTATTTCTAATTTCGGTGATCTCACATGGGCCCTATAGCAAGGTTATTGACCTAAAAATACTAAATTGTTATGATTTGTCATCGGCCGGCTCGGGCGCCTGTGTTTTGTTTATAAAATTGCGTCACCACGCATCGAACGCGTCTTAATAAGTGATTATAAAAGTTCTCGTAATTTCGTTTGCAATCTATTCAAATTGAATTCATATTTAATCAAATTACTTATAAAATCCCCCAAATTCCCTTCCCCTTCCTATTCTAATACAATACTTGGCTTTTACGTGTGTTTTTCAATATTTATACCTGAGTATGAAATTGTTATAATTTTATTTCGAACCGTCTCAATTAATATCAGTCATTCTTCGTAATAATATATATATATATATATATATATATATATATATATATATATATATATATATATATATATATAAATTAATTCATACAAAATATGTGCATTTCGATCCCTTACATAGAGAAAAAAGAAATTACTAAAGAAATAAAAACTGAGGTATACAAAAAAAAAAATAGTAAGGCCCTCTCCAATGTATGGAAGTGAATCGTGGACAATTTCGGAAAGAAACAAAAGCAAGATCAACGCAATGGAAATGAGATTCCTAAGGAAGATAGAGGGAATTACAAAAAAAGATAGTGTGAGGAACACAGAAGTAAGGAAACGGCTCAACATAAAGCCAATAACAACAATAATAGAAGAAAGACAGCTAGGTTGGCTAGGACATATACACAGACTGGAAGAGAATAGAATAACAAAAAGAATAAATGAAGTAAAAATACAAGGCAAAAATAAAGTAGGAAGACCGAGGAAGGGATGGAATGAACAAACGCAACAAGCAGCGGAAAGAAGAGGAAAATAATGGAATGAAATAAGAACATTGGCACAAGACAGGGACCACTGGAAAAGAAGAATGAAGGAATTAATTAGCGAAGACATGTGATTGTAAAATGTATAATAAATGTAATTGAGCAGTCCGACACCGGAAAGGGTAAAAGTACGAAGGATAAATAAAATAAATGGAACACCATGGGGACCTTCTTTAGTAGATGACGAAATGGAATGCCGTTTTCGCGTATTAAACAAACATATTATTTTCTGGACGAAAGGAAACTACGAACCCAATCAAGAGCCGTTCCTCTGATGCCATATTTGTACAATTTATTCAGCAAAATCTGATTTAGTTAAATTATCTCGATTTGTACCAACTGGAGAATTTTAGTAGTATTACACTGACACTTAACAAAATTTATTAACTATTATAACTTTTAAATATACCGCTCACTCTGAAATACCAGACTGTACGCTACTGGAAATAGTTGAGATCACTGACTGTGCTAAGTGGACAACAGCTTAATTTTAAATTTATAGGGGCGGCACTTCAATCAATCTGGATCACTCTGTAGTTTCTGGTAAAACCCCCGACACAGCAGAGGTAAAGCACCTTACAGATTGGTTAAACAACCTCTATAACCTGCACCAAAATGTGGAAATAAAGAGAAAATAAGAAACATTTTGATTCATTTTACAAAGTACGTATGCGTGGATGTCATTGTTAATCGTTATATATGAAAATTTTGACAATTAGTCAAACATGTCATTAATTAAGTGCCCACTGAAATAAAGCACATTTCAATTGTTTTAAATGGATTGACATACTTTTTATCTCATAGAACAATTGGCATGACAATTTACTACAAAAAAGTACTTCACAACCATATTCTTGTTGATGTTTCGATAAGTATATTATATTATTCAGTATGTATGTGACATAAATAATATAAAATCTCAATAATACTGATGCAATTCAAATATTATGTATCTGTATATACGAAGTTGCGTGCAATGTTATGGTATGATTTATCTAATAAATGTACTTAAAATAGACACATACGTACTTATAAAATATTGTAAAATTTAATATGTACTCTAGTTTTATATTAATTTAGAAAATATGGTCTATGACCAGACTCTGTGGGAACCTTGAACTGAGTACCTCTCTACAGCGATGATTGTATTTTTACTTTAAATTATATAAATAACCGGTTTAATAATGATGTGCGTATATGAAGTTCATAAAATTTTAATTGGATTTTATTCATGTTGCTGAATTTTATGTGAGTGGGTACCCGATTCAAATCTTTACATTGCACTCGTCAAATACCATTTCGATCTTTTATCATCTCGAACAGACAAAACATTCAAATCACATCACATAGATACGTAAGTGACACGAATATTAACAGACTTAGTACTGAGCAGACTTTGGGAAAAATGCAGTCGATTTTCACCGTCTTATTAATAATTTTGGGTAAGTACTCATGTATTAATATTTCGCTATATCAATTAAGGTTATATTTTTTTCTTTCTGACGTCATATCCTCTTATAATGAGTTATACCATGAAAAAATAAATGCAATGAACTTGATTGTACCTGAAAGGTACCTCTATGACTGATATATTTTGCAGCTGAAAATTTTGACAATTAGTCATTCCATGTCATTAGTTAAGTGCCCACTCAAATTTAGTGCATTTCAATTGTTTTAAATGGAATGACATACTTTTTATCTCATAGAACAATTGGCAGGTCAATTTACTACAAAAAGTATTTCACAACCATATTCTTGTTGATGTTTCGATGAGTATATTATTCAGTATGTATAATATATTATTCAGTATGTATGTGACAGAAATAATATAAAATCTCAATAATATTGATCCAAGAAATACTAACATTTTGATGTGTTCCTGTATTTTCTTTATCAAATCAATGGATATTTAACATTTTATCGTAATAATGCTCACGATTGGAGCTCTATCAATATACAGTAAGTCCCCAGATTGAGTTTACAAGAGGGATATTTTTTTATTTTTCTTTTATGTAAAAATGTTATAGGAATTATAATTCCTGCTTGGTCTGAAACTACCAGTTCAGTTATTGAAAATTTGATTTATTTATACAGGGTGTTGGCAAAATCAATTTTTTTATATCTTATTTCGACACTTATTTATTTACTATTTGCCAAAGGAATTTAAAATTATATTTAACAGCAATAAAGAAAAATAAAATCATTCGAACAATCCCCAAAATGCAGAAGATGATACTGAAAATTTAAAAAGTTGCCTACGACACGCATTTGCATCCATAACTATTGAAGAAATCTACACTCAGATGCAAAAAAACTGGGTCATTGGGTCGTTGTTTGCAAAAAACCCATTTTTTTAAATTTTGATGTTGGTATAGTCCTTAGAATGAAAGTTTTAGTGTTTTACAATCAAAGAGACCATCAGGATGTAGAAAAAAACAACATATGATACTTATCAGTTTATTTAATAAGCGAAAACAACATTTAAAGCCATGCGTTCTTCACTACCTATTGCTCATTCGGCATTATGCATAGAGGATCAAGGTGGCTACCGGGTTTTGACTTGTTTGTTTTCGATTAACTGTCATTTTCATTATTATTCTCTGTTAAGTTTATTTTGTAGAAATGCATTTTTTTTCGTGTATACGTACATTATCGTTTTCGCTATTAATGTTCATTAAATAAATAATAAGTATCATATGTTGCTTCTTTTTACATCCTGATGGTCTCTTTGATTGTAAAACACTAAAAATTTAATTCTAAGGACTCTACCAACATCAAAATTTAAAAAAAAGATGGTTCTTTTGCAAACAATAACCCAATGACCCGGTTTCTTTGCATCTGAGTGTAAAACAGTCTTCAGGAGTTCCATACCAGGCTTGAACTGTGTGAAGAAAATGGTGGGGGATTGTTTTCCTGATGTTATGTTTCATAATTATTTGACATAAAGTGTCAAAATTAGATTTTTTTTATTATTTAGCCAACACCCTGTATAAATAAATCAATGTTTTAATAACTAAAATGGTTGTTTTAAACCAAGCAGGAATTTTAATTCCTATAACATTTTTACTTAAAACTAACAATTAAAAAAAATCCCTTTTGTAAACTCTAATAACTCTAAACTCTAACTAATATTTTGCTCGTAATTTGCATTTTGTTGTATCTTTTCAGGCTTGCATTTAAGCAAAACCAGCAGAATTAGGAGGCAATGTCCGTAAGTACATTTATTAATCTAATGTAATAATATTTAATACTTAAGTTCTGAATCTAACCAGGGAAAATATTATTCAGCTAATACATTAGCCCAGGGATACTCAAGCTTTTTGGTAGAGGGGTCACAAATTAATTTTGTAAATTTTGGGCGGGCCTAACCAATTTTTACCTTTATCTCATCATGATATTTATATGTTTACACCTAAAAATCTTACAATTCAAACGAATATTAAATTGCAACAAAATTACATTCATTGCGAAAATTGTATTGAAAATATAAAATTTTGCAAGTTAAAAGACTATGAAAGAAGATTGTCTAACATTGTATGATTGGCTGAGCATTTTATTAATTAAATTTTTAATATGTATGTCTAAATCACTTAATAAAAGTGTAAAAAAGAACCAAACAATGTAGAAAATTTTATGAAAATTAGAAAACTTAATGCAATTTTTTTTTCTACAAATCTTATAAATAAATTTTCTAAAACACCTGGTATACATGAAATTGAAAATGTTGCAGACAATCAATGTAAAATGTAGAAAATTTTACATAAACATCAGAATTTCCAACGTAAAACTAACGTAAATTATAATATTAGAAGTTTCAGAAATACTTCAGAAAATTCTGAAAAGTATAATTTGAAAAAGTAAACGAAAGAGAAAGTTGTAGAAACCAGTTACATCAAATTTCACAAATATTACAGAATATTTAAATTTTTACACATAGTTTTAATGAATTTTATAAAATGTACGCAGGGTTGTACAATGTACGTACAATGTTTACAACAAAAGAATTAAAATGTCCAAAATTACAATCAAAATATTAAAGTAATAGGAGATTTAGAAAGTTCCAATGTTGTAGTAAACTTCAAAAACTTAACAAAAGCTCTATGAAACTGATGAAAAACCGGAAAATGTCGTTGAAATTATGGAAAACATAATAAAGCAGTAAAAATATAACCAACATGTATTCAAAATCTCATCACATCTATTTGATCTCTTTCATTACGTGTTTTATTTTTTTATATTTGTTTTAAAAATAATATATAAAAAAAATTAAATGGGATATCCTATAATTTATCCGAGATAATTTCCTATATTTTTTATTTTGACATAGGTTGTTATACATCCTTGAAAAGAGAAAAATCAAGTCGATTTAGACGTAAAAAATCAAATAAAGCGGCCACTTAAACTAAGAAAGTTGCTATCAATATCTCGAAAACCGACAACCGACTTTTGTTATAATTTGTTGTAATAGATGTATGTAATATTGATGTAATGGTGTAATGTATGTAATGTATATGCCTTAGAGGTAAAGAAGGTTGTCTAACCTACCGCAACGACCACGCATAGAAGTTTAATAAAGAGAGAATACACATGGCAGTTGTGTGGTTCAGTCGATTCCTAGATCCACTCCTAGATATATAACAAACATAAATATATTAAACATGCTAAACATAAAACAAGAAGCTAGAGATAAAAAGAAATGGAAAACAATAGTGGAAGACACATGCAAAACTACATAAGGCTGGCAACCTTACTAAACAAATGCCTTGAAACATATATTAGGTGCCTTAGGCCCTATGTTCCGTGACACCCATATTGTTTTGCTTTTTATGCTTATTTTCGCCCTTTTAAAACATGTTTTTTTTGTGAAATTCAATACCACATTACTTATGGTTTCTGATGCAGTCCCGTATATGGTAAAAGGTGGTGAAAATTTAAAAATATTTTACATAAATTTAATTTACTCTGCAGTCTGCATGGCTTGCACATGGATTAAATAGAGTAACAGAAAGTTTTAGAGCCTAATTATCCATAGTTAACGATTTAATTAATAAATGCAAAACAATTTTTCTAAGAATCACTCTATACTCCCATATATGGGATATAGTTTTACCTCCGCAACCAATCGTCACTAGATGAGGTAATTTGCATGTATGCAGCAATGTGGCAACTATGCAAGTAATTTTAGGGAGATAAAGAAATTCGTTTTCGAATTTTCTGAAACGTCTACTGAAGCCATAGATAAATGTCAAATTATATTAAAAAAAAACAAGAGATAGAACATCAAGTCGTATATTTGGTTGCGTATTCTCTATAAACGTGTATGCACAAAACGCAACCAAATATTTTTTAAAATGGTTAAAATGGTTTTTAAAATGGTTCCCTTATTTTAATCTTAATTTAAGAAAAACATAATTTCAGACTGCATATACAGGGTGAGTTTTTTCGGATGTTTAGTATGGGGATCTCGGAAACTAGCGGAGATAGAAGAACGATTAAATGGGGAAAGAATTGCAGTTTTACCAGTTCAATTTCATGAGCTTGTTGTTTTTTCGAAAAATTGCATGGTTAACTAGATATCTGTATAGAAAAAACTATAGAAAAAATATATTTTTTGTTATTTGGTTCGGTGCTTATGGATCTGTTATTATTTAAAATTATACATTAATTAAAATTGAACATTCATTCACAACACGCGCATTCAAATTCAATATGCATTTAAATGAAACATCAATTATTTATGCAACACATTAAAATTCGGTCTCATTATTTTTGTACAGGAACATAATTTCAATGGGAAGCTTTGGTACACCACATACAGATAGCGCACCAGTCGCCATTCGCGGCTTAGATTTGTTTCATATTTGTGCCAAAGACCTTCTGCTTCTATTTAAAATTCCTTATGAGTGTGTATTTGCAAATCACAATAGTAAAATATGCACGAAACGTATGCAAAATCATTTATGGCATGAATAAACGAAGTATGCGCGCATAGTGGCGCCCTCTGCGCGAGGACCAACGAAGCTTTCTATTACCATTATGTACAAAAAAAATAATTGTATTGAATTTTTATGTATTGCATTATATTTCTTGTTTGTCTGTTTTTGAAAAGAGTTTTAATTTCAAATTTTGAAGTTCTATTCCGTTTAAAGCTCCCGCCAAAATTCGTTCTGTGATCAGCGCCAATGGCGAGAAGGGGCTACAACTTAGTCTGAAATTTTTCGCTATGTGAGTGGCCTATCTATAAAGGGGGCTCAGGGTCATAGCTCATAGCACATGGTGGTCTTTGGCTCATAGTTCAGGTCACAGGTTCAGTCGTAGGTCATTCGCATTCGTTTCCGCAGGTGACGACGTTACGACACTGATGTGATTAAAATTCAGCCTACAAGAAACGGCAAGGAGAGAGAATGAGTACTACTGATTCTAAAGATGTAACGATCAGCTCAGAGACTGAAGGAATAAAGATTAAAATCGAAAACTACACATCCGAGGAGGAAAATGAGGATTCACTACATGCATTTGATGAAGCAGCAGCACACGGTATATTATTGAAGTGAAATTAAATTGCAATTTAACTGGGCCTAATTATGATTGTGGTGTAAGGAGACCGTGGAGTGTTGTCGTGGTTGCACATAAGACCTACCCAATTGCGTTTGATGTGAATATAAAAGTTTCGGCATCCCAATCTATAATACTCTACAGGTACTCTGCTATGCGTCCCAAGATAGAAATCTACAGTATAAGTTTCATCTATTGTTGAACACATCAAATAACATACCTTAGAATTTCTATAAATATTCTCACACAACCATAATTAACAAGGGAAAAGTATCATAAAACGGAACACAATATTGAAGATACCAGGCACCTACGTTTAACATGGGTCCCGGTTTGTGTTGTGGGTGTGGTGTTTGTCTTTCAATTCTGAATTCAGTTCCTAAATGTTATGTTGTCAGAAGTGAACTTATTGCTGAGTTCCCAAACTTTGAATTCATGTGACTCACAAATGGAATTTTTAAGGGTAAGCTTATAGTATAGGTCACTGAGGTTGGCAAGCTCCATAAAAATATCCTTTGTACATTATTAGGTTATATGCGTTGGTTATTAGTACAATTGAATCGTTTATTTCAGAAACCAGTTAAGTGTACTTTTACAAACTATCGGGAAACAAAGAAAAACACTATATCGTTTTACATTTTATATTTTGTAATTAAATATCCAACAAAAAGGAATGTCTCTAAAAAAGATAATGCTGAAAAATATGCGTTTTGATTACTGATATACTGTAGTCCGTCAAACAAGACAAATTCATAGAAATGTCTATTAACAGGTTTCTGAAATAAACGATTCAATTAGTGGTGCTTAAATATGTAACTGTGGGTACTATTTCTTCAATATAAAAAAAAACCTTAAAACTAACCCATCTAACCTAACGAACTCATTGACGACAATAATGTACAATAAATATGTCTGAGAGAGTAAATCTTTATTTTATTGTAGGAAATGTTAGTATGACAACTGCTTAAACGTTCCCTCTCCATTTAATTGACGCACTTTTACACCTCAGTGACCTATACTATAAGATTACCTTTTTAAGTTTTTGAGAACCTGTGGAGCTTAGTCATAGACTTGGTCTTAGCTTGATAATGACTAGACCTTAGTCAAAGCTACAGTCAATGTTTTTTCTAAAATAAATGTGCAAGTGGAAGTAATGTTGTTTTATTTAATTCATTTACAATATTCCACAAAGTAACAGCTGAATTTATACCACTTTGTACCTATAATTGTATCGATTCTAACGAATACAATTACAGGGCGCTAGTCTATCTGAAATCTGAGATGAACTAACTCTTCCGCACTCAATTTATTCCTATTTATATGAAAATCTTCCTCCTGTTTGTTTACGTAATCTCCAACTGGGATTCGCCTGGATACCATTTCCCATGGCCTCAAAGCACGCCTCACCCAAATATCAACATTAATAATCTAAAAATAATAAATTGTTTGCGATGGGTATATAACTGCTATGATTATTTAACATTCTGGTCGGCCATCCCACATCTGGCATCTGTAATACTTTATATTGATGTGTTCCCATAATGTCTTTATAATCTTTATTTTCACGCTTGTGTAAAATTGTTTCAGATGAATAGGTAAATGTTTAAAAACTACACCAAAAATCTTAATTAATATCGGTTATTTGTCGTAGCTTTATATTAAATTACTTTATACAAAATATGGATATCCCTAATCCTGAAAATACTAAGAGTCAAAAACAGCACATTTCGCATGAGGCACGTATAAAATTATGTTAACAATTTTAAGCAGCGCATGCCTTAAAATGAAAGAACAGTTGTGAATTAATTTCAAGCCACCAACGCTTTGAACTCACCTTTTAATTGGCTTCCAATGTCTCAGCTTAAGGAGTGTGCCTGTATGTACCCAGCTTTATAAGTGTTTCATCATTAATTAGTTAAATACCAAGTAGCCACATATTAATATATTACAGTTTTATGATCCGATGATACCATAAATTTACCTTTTTCAGGTTTAGAACCACAAGTAAGTTCTGTGAATTTCATATCTAATTGGAATTCGGGTGAAGACAATGAATCAGAGGTAGGTCACAGAATAAATGAGAGTTAAACAGTTTCTAACACCATGTATTTTTAGAACAATTATTGTGTAGTCAAAACAGAAGAAGAGAGGGTGCAGATCAATGAAGTCATACCATACACATGTGAAATATGTAGTACTATGTATGATGGTCTGGCAAGTTATGAGGTGCACATGAAGGATAAACATGAAATGTAAGAAAAACATTAATCAACCTGTGTATCTCGTCAAATATAACTCAATTTAATATGTACGTAGATCTGGAGAAAAGACAGTGGATGGAGTCCTAGAAAAGTATTTTATTGAAAATCTTTGAAAGTTTGCCTCCGATGGGATACCGCAAACTTTCTGAACTTCCTCATTTTTTTATTTTTTCACAAAGTCATTCTTAACAAACAGTTCTGCATACCTTGGGAGTTAACGGTACTCACACATGGAGATACAATATGCAATACATAAGGCGTTCAAAATATGTGGTCTTAAATAAATATTTTGTTTTAAATTTTCTGTCTGAGATTAGTGTTTAAAACATTGAAATGGTAATAAAAGAAATTCAAATACACTATGAATTACTCTGCAAGAAGGCTTCCTCCTTCAGAAGACACATTTCCCTTTTTGTCTAATTTGTTCACACACAGATGCATTCATATTTTCATTCATTGTGGCAATTCCTTCCACTATTTTCTGTTTTAAACGATCAATGTTGTTATTTAAATTATTGTATTGGATCTTTTGCTTTAACCTGTAGAACGCGTGTAAAATTTACTCATTGTATGAAAAACGGGTCTTAAGAGGAATACGACCGCAGATGCGCTCGTTAAATTTGTCAAAAATTTGTCCAATTTTAGGTTTTACTTTACACATTGTGTTCAAAGAATGTTTACACTGTCTCAAAACTTTATTGTAAGAATGGCGGCATTTATTTGGTTGAGTTTTATTTGCATTTAGAAGGAAAACATAATTACTTTAAGATATTTCCTCGTTTTATGAATGAATATATTTCGTATTTTTTACAGGAAAATTATTAATAATATAAAAAATATTGTTCCCCATCTTATAGTTTGTAGAGGTGATAGTTCACTTCCAAATTCTTACAAAATTTGGATCAAAATTATGACTTGCAGACCATCGCCAAGAAACTATGTTTTGGTGAATTCACTCGAAATATCATCTTAGCGATTCATTAGCGCGTTTAAGTTACATTCAACTTCTGTGAGAATTTGGATGTGAAGTATCAAATGTACAAACCATAAGAAGGTAAAAACATACGAAATATTCATAGAATGATAAAATATCTTAAAATAATTACGTTTTCTTTTTAAATGTAAATAATAGTTAACAAAACTAATGCCGCCATTCTTTACAATGAACGACACAATGTGTAAAGTAAAAGTTATGGAAGGGCGTGAGAATCGGGAATTTTTCACAAATTTGGCAAGCACATTTGCGGTCGTATTCCTCTTAAATGGAGAGGAAACCAATAAAACAATATACATCGATATAGATTATAAACTATACAATACATAAACTCAAAAAAAAAAACTCAAAATAGTGCAAAGAAACAAGATAACAGAATTGAAAAAAATCAATCATCACCACTAACTTTTGGTGGTTTTGACTACTGTAAATAGTCTGGCATCTCTCGACACTACTTTTACACATTGGACGTCTGTTTTCGGCAAAAAAAAATTCATCAGAATTTTCACTGACGTTGGTAGGTGCGCGGGATAAAAAATACCCAAACGTTTTCAGTTCACTGCAACCTTTCCAATGAAACATTAAGTACCTCTTTTGTCACAAGTTTACTTTGAAGAGTCGACTTTTATAATTCCTAGAGGTTCAAGGTTCCACTGATTCAATTAAAAAAGATATGTTCTGGGTAAAATTTAACCAGACGCATGTGCTGAAGGGATTAATAAACAAAATAAACATTTGCTTTAATAGTTTGCTTTGATGTAAATAAACGAGTTTATAAGGCAAAATTGAATAAAAATAGTGTAAAGGGAGGAAGTGTCAATTGAGCAATTTTAAAGTCCATCCAGCGAAAATACAACAACTGTACATTATTATTTTACAGGCATAACATCATCCTCAAAGAAGAAAATCCCTACCATAGCGATGAACGCACATCAAGTTTCACAATAAAAGGTAATTTGAACAAGAGGACCCACACAGGGGAGAAACCTTACAAATGTGATGAATGCACATTAAGTTTCACCAGACGAAGTCATTTAAAGACACATAAGAGAACCCACACAGGAGAAAAACCTTACAAATGTGATAAATGCACATTAAGTTTCACCAGAGCAAGTCATTTAAAGATACATAAGAGAACCCACACAGGAGAAAAACCTTACAAGTGTGATGAATGCACATCAAGTTTCATTGAAAGTGGTCATTTGAAAAGGCACAAGAGGTCCCACACGGGAGAAAAACCTTACAAATGTGATGACTGCACATCAAGTTTCATTGAAAGTGGTCATTTGAAAAGGCACAAGAGGTCCCACACAGCAGAAAAACCTTACAAATGTGATGAATGCACATCAAGTTTCACAGTAAGTTATAGTTTGAAAGTGCACAAGAGGATCCACACAGGAGAAAAACCTTACAAATGTGATGAATGCACAACAAGTTTCACATCATGCAGTTCTTTGAATAAGCACAAGAAGACCCATAGAGGAGAAAAACATTACAAATGTGATGAATGCATAACAAGTTTCACATCATGCAGTGCTTTGAAAAGGCACGAGAGGACCCATACAGGAGAAAAACATTACAAATGTGATGAATGCACAATAAGTTTTACCAGACAAAGTAATTTAAAGGCACATAAGAGAACCCACACAGGAGAAAAACCTTACAAATGTGATGAATGCACATCAAGTTTCACAGTAAGTTATAGTTTGAAAGTGCACAAGTGGATCCACACAGGAGAAAAACCTTACAAATGTGATGAATGCACAACAAGTTTCACATCATGCGGTAATTTAAAAAGGCACAAGAGGACCCATACAGTAGAAAAACCGTAGAAATGTGATGAATGCACATCAATTTTCAAAGCAAGTCTTAGTTTGAAAAGGCACAAGAGGACCCACACAGGAGATACACCTTACAAATGTGATAAATGCACATGAAGTTTCACAGTAAGTGGTAGTTTGAAAATGCAGAAGAGGATCCACACAGGAGAAAAGCCTTACAAATGCGGTGAAGGCACCGTAAGGTTCACTCAAAATGATAGTTTAAAAAAGCACAAGAGGATCCACAAGGCGAAAAACCTTACAAATGTAATGCATGCACATCAAGTTTCACTCAGATAGATAGTTTGAAAAGCACAAGAGGATCCACACATTAGAGAATAAAACTTTATAAATGTGATTAATCTGTTATACAGGGTGATTCATTGGGAAATGCGCATACAGTAATGGTAGATGCGGCACATCGAGATGGTTCTAAATAAACTATATTTTATGGGTCTGTCGTTGTATATAACCAATATACAGGGTTATTCATTAATATTGCCCATTTTTTCAATTAATCATAATTTATGAACCACCCTATAAATTTTTGTAATATTTGGTACGTATGTTCTTTATCTACTATAGTGTCGATTAACATAATAAATAAAAATCTTATTCTAGGTCCGGCTTTAAAAATATTAATAAGTAGGTTTCGATTCGAAACAACACCCTGTATATCAATATTTTAAAATTTTGTTTGCATATTTGGAAAGAGCGGAAAAAATTAAGGAACACTGAATGTATCTGGTACTTCCGCATACAACTTTGTAACTTATTTAATTGAGTCAAATCTAGATGTTTTGATGATAAGGTGTCACGAAAATTAAAACAAAAAATCCTTTCCTAAATGATTTTTCAGCTTTAATCAATAAAATCATCAACTATTTCATATTCTATTAATTACTGGATCCTAACCTTAATGTAAAACGAGAGGACAGATCCATAGTTGGTGCAAACTATTATTATCAATGACTAACTTTCAAACACCTTGTATGTGTAAAAAAATGATTATAACTTTGTTCATTGCTCTACATTTAAAAAAAAAAATGAACATTGCCCATTCCGAGAAAAGTAAAATGGGCAATATCAAATGCGCATTTCCCAATGAATCACCCTGTATATGTCGTCGTAGGAGAGTTTTATTATTAAAAACATACCATTCCATGTTTGTTTATTTTATTTTGTAAAGATAAAGATGATTACAAGTAGTATAGGACTTAAGCGGGAATGGGGCCAGGAAATATACAGGGTCGTCAAATAAATAATATATACAGTATGTCCAAAGAAACAATATACAGGGAATAAAAAAAAAATTAAGATGGCACTGCAAAGAAATAGTATACAGGGTGTAAAAAAATTTAATCCAAGATAGCGCCGCATAGAAATGATATATACAGTATGTCCAAAGAAATACAGGGCGTAAAAAAATTAAATCCCTGATGGCGCCGCAAAAGAAATAATATATACAGTATGTCCAAAGAAACAATATACAGGGTGTAAAAAAATTAAATCCATGATGGCGCCATAAATAAATATCATATACAGTATGCCCAAATAAGATATACAGATGACGAATATGAGATAAAAATCGCCACAAATGTAAAACCAATAAAAAAACGCAATACAACTAAGTAGTAAAATAACAATAAATTATAAAAAAAAATTATATAAAATAATAATAAATTTTATAATATATATTTTGAAAAAGGGCAAAGGGGGGAAGGGGGTGACACTTAAAATTTATTTGACATTGTTTTTAAACTTCCCCTCCAAAAGTCAATCGCCTTTTTTTACAGCATACAATAATATTGTACATGCGTGTCGGTGTACCTAGGAAAGTCGAGAGGCTGCCGATGTATTGCAATTTTACTTGTTTTATTAATTGTAGTTCATATTTTACAGTATTTTAACAGAAAAAATATGTCAATATTATTCTTATCTTATTATAATTTCCATTAATAAAATATAAAATATCAAAAACATTTGTAGAAAATATTATTGAAAATTATATTGAAAAGAAATTACTTACTGTAAAATATTGAATAAAAATTAATAGTTTCTATAAAATTTTGTGAGGGTATAATAATTTACAAATACGCAGTTATAAAATATCTTGTATTGTGAGAGTACAATAGTAGTCAGGTACATTTTTTATATAAAAATATTTTGATATTAATTATTAATTTTATCAATTTTTATTGTTCGCTGATATAGGTATCGTAATATTAGGTATAAAAGAAGAAATGGTTATTTTTCTACGACCTAGAACTATATAAAATAATAAATTTATATACATATTTTATTATCTCCACATATTAATTGTTAAATCAATTTCGAAACCATCAAATTTAAAATTAACGAATTGTTGCGAAAACAAAGTATCTCTTACTATCTCTAACAATTGAAGAATCTGGATTATTTATTGATATAGAATATGAATTTCTGGGTGCTAGTCCCAAAGGTACTAATTGATCATTTTTATTTCAATATATTATTACACCAATATATTTTTAGGATTAATAAGCGAGAGCAATAGCCTAGAGGAAATTAAATGTATATACAAATATTCCAAATTAAAGCCATAATTCAGCAAGACAAATCATATTGTCTGGAAATATTTCAAGGAACGGTCAGGCTAAAGAGAAATCATAATTATTTCTATCAATTGCCAATCAATATGTATTATATAAATATATAATATTTTTTTTACATTATACAAATTTCAGATACACGGCCAATTGAATCGTTTATTTCAGAAACTGCTCAACAGACATTTTTATGGATTTTTCTATTTTTGCGGAATTAGTATCTCCTATTATCAGGGCATATTTTTCTGCAATATAACTTGAGCTGCCATTCCGTTTTATAAGATATAATTTACAATGAATATCGCGTTTAGTGCAGAAACCTGTCAAGCGCCATTACATAGCGTGTTTCTGCAGTACATTTAAATTTTTGCAGTAAAAGTCCTGTGGTATTTTTTATAATACTAATACCATGGTAACAATTATCGTTAGTTTATCATTACTTACCATTGCTGGGTAGTTTAGTATATTTAACAAATCAGAAAATTAGTTTAAAATTTCTTTATTGTATTTTAATGAAAACACGGAAAATTTTGTTTTATTCTTGTCAAATTAAAAAAAAATATAGTTTATAATAGTGTCTCCTTTGTTAAAAATCATAATACCACAAAAAAAAATAGGAAATTACCATTAAAAGTATATGTTTCCACATATAAAATCGTATTTTATTGTAAAAACGAGTCAACTCCAATATTTTCAATATTTTTTTACAATTAAGGCGGAAATATTATAATTTAATTATAGGCAGCATCAACTTCGGCAAGATGTTAACTAATACTAGAAATTATTTCAGGCGAAAATCTGTTTAAATATCAAGGATATCATGTTTTTCTTTGTTTCCCAAGAATTTGAAAAGGTGCACCTGACCAGTTTCTGAAATAAACGATTCAATTGCACATTACACGACGATCCAAATGTTACTTTGTCATATTTGTTAATTCAGATGTGGATTTATTTTACGAAGAAATAAATCGAAGATTTTTGGCAATACACTCGAAAGATTAGTTCAGTTTTACAAACAGTGCACCGTACCAGAGATCGTTTTGAGCAGAATTAGTCGGGGACTTAACTGCCGAGATCCACCAAAGAATACTTGCACATCACACAAAATAATACTCCTGATAAATTATTAAATGTTCAGATTACGTTATTTTTATTATCACTCCCCAGATTGTCACAATCATCAAAATCCTTTGATCCGGAAAGATAATAAATATACAGTATGTTCTATTAAAAGCGCGCATAACTATAGCGACTTCAATTGTTATATAACTATCAACAAACATATACAGCGTGATCAGAGTAATATGTAACAACTGGACAACTTTTTTAGTATTCATTTTAGAGGAACATGTTGTGAAGCAAAAAAAAGAGTCCTGCATTATCTCAAATTAATAATAGCATTATTTAAAAAGGGAAAAAATTAAAAATTAAAAATTGAATAAATTTTTTTTAAGAGCTAAAAATTGTTTTTTTTTTAATAAATCTATAATTGACGAGGATTGTTAAAATTACTTAGTACTTGCGCAATAGTTCTGCGACTGATGATTTTGTCAGGATGATTTACATTACATTCATTAGCTGCTTCTCTGCATGTTCTGTAATTATTCTCTGCAATAAGAACAATTACAACCATTTCTGGGTTAGTTAACGGCATTTTACCGGTACAAATGACACTAGTGACAAACATATTACAAAACGAAAATTTAAACAGGCAAACCAGATAACGTGATTTATAAATTTTATTAGAAGTGTGAAATGCAGATCACACAAGGGACAGATAAAACACTGCGAAATTCAAAAATATAAAATAAATAAAATGCAAAAATACAAAATAAATTAAAAAATAATAAGAAACTGTACATTATACCTTCAATTTTAGCACGTTACATAATTAAGCACTTTTTAAAAAAAGTCATTTATTTTTTATTTTTTTCAGTTTTCAAAACATGTTATTAATTTCAGAAAACTTTTCCCTCTAAAATGCATACCAAAAAAGTTGCCCATTTCTTACCCATTATTCTGACCACGCTGTATATTATTAAATGGGATTTTACTCTAGGTGAACGAAAATTTGATAAATTTAAAAAAAGTATTATGTAAAGGAGACAGATCATTATTAAGATCCATAAAAAAGGCTGTATTTTTTTTCATATAAATAGCTTCGAAAAAGTTTAAATTTTTATCTGTACAATGTTTTAATAATATAATATTTTCAAATTTGTAATACTTCGGTTTCCCCAATATTTAATAATTAGGTATATTTTACTTGTAATCATAAATTCTTATAATTTATGAAATTTGGTTTGGCTCGTGATTTATTTATTTTACTTTTATTTTGTGTGATCGTATAATGGCAGTACTTCGTTACTTTATGTTTGATATTAAATCATTATCGAGATAACTCCAACTTCTTTTAGAGGTAATGCGTGTGTTAGTAACAATAATATTAATAAAATAAAAACACATATTTATGCATTAAGTGTAATTTATTCACTTTAAAGGATTTTGCAACAATACTTAAACATCAACTTGAATTTAATGACTTTTTTATTGACCCAAAAAGTGTTAGTTAGTTTTGGATAAAAGATGTACTTAACGTCAATGACTTCACACATTGCTCAATTCTACGTGCCCGCAGAACTGCTCAATGCATGTCACCACTTCATGAATTATGTCACTGTTTGTGCCTTCCAATGTCATATTTCATCTATTACTTCAGGATTCACTAACTAGGTATTGACAAATATTTAGGGGTCCTACCATCCGTAGCAAATATTTTTTTTAATGCACTGCTCAAACTCGATCTGGTGTTGTCCTTTAATGGAGTGGTCCATAGGAACTTTGAAAAGCAATCGATGACAACTAGCATGAATTTTTAACCTTTATTTTCTCGAGAGTATAATTGAAATTCTGCCAAATCTGCTTACCACAAATCGTCTATACCTTTTAAAATTGTACGTCGTCTATTAAAATTTGTACGAACTGGTTTGTGTATTTCGTTTACAACATCATCTTTACTCATTATTGCACGGGGAAACGCTCGAGCAGGCAGCGGGTTTCTAAAGTCATTCCAGGTGAACTCACCCTTTTTATATCTTCACTAAAGCTACAAGATGGGCATTGGCATTGTCATACCATTTGGGGTTCATACCAACTGCTCAAATTCAAGTTATTTTTCTTTAGGCTTTCCATCAATTTTTCAAGCCAACTGCCAAAATCGCCGTTATTTTTCTCCAGGGTTTTCACCAATTTTTCGATTCCTTTGAAGTGCACATCAACTGTATTCCTCATTTCCACCATAAATATATCGATTGTCTCCCTCATGTCTGCTATATATCTATCGATATTATCAATTTTCGTGTCCATGTCCTCGGTATATGTTTTCCAGCCTGTAGCCATCTCCTCTGGTCTTACATTTTTAATTTTAACCAGATTTTCCTCCAATTGTCTTTGAAAGTTAAAGGCTTCTAGGTCGAATTCTGTCTTGTTTTCTTTAAGTGATTCTTCTTTTTTCACAATAAGTGCATCTAACTTGCTAATTTTCTTCTTATTTGCCTCCGTCCCACGCTCATGGACCATTAAAAGTTTATGGGGTTCCCGATAAGATAAAAATTTGAAAAAAATCATCCAAACATGGCTCATTCCGTTTTCTTCAGGTGAAATACTTTCAACCTTCTATCACTTCCGGTTCTACCGGAAGTCGCAACCAATTTTTGTTTTTTTGGAAAATGGAACCGCGCGGAAGAAAAATATATACAGAAGCGGCAAGAAGTTATAGAAGAAGAAAACAACAGATGTACGCGCAGCACACGGATAAGAAAAGAGGAAGAGACGACGAAGAGGATAGAAACAACGAGCAACAAAGCACAGAAAACTGCCCAAATAGTATATTGAACAAAAGCAAGAAAATGTTAAGATCACCGGAGCAAAGAAGAGCACTGGCAGAAAATAAGAAGAAAGGCCCCGACGAAAAATCTAACAAAAAACAAAAGAAGACGTAGGAGAAATGGAAAAACTAAAGAACATGTTCGGGAACTTGGAAGAAATGGCAAAGAACACAGAAGAACTCAAAGTGGAGATTAGGGAGCTGAAGAATGAAATGAGAAACAAGGAAGAGAAATGAAAACCAGAAAAACAACAGATGATACGAAAAATAGAAAACCTGGAAGACAGAGTAGAAAAAGAAGAAAGACAAAAAAGAAGAAACAACATTATAATAACAGGCATAACAGTAGAAGCAAATCAAGAGCAAAAAGAAGTAGAGAAATTCCTAGAAGAGAAACTGAAGATACAAGTAAAGATAGATAAAGCAAACATGATTCATAAAGGAAACCAAATAATACGGGTAGAAGCCGGATCGTGGGAAACAAAACAACAAATAATGATGGCTAAGGGGAACCTGAAAGGCACCAAGATATATATAGACAACGACTTAACACAAGAAGAAAGATCTGTGCAAAAAGAAATCAGGGATATAGCAAGAGAAGAGAAATCGAGAGGGAACAGAATCAAGATAGGATACCGAAAAATAACAATCAACGGAGAGGAGTACAGATAGAATAAAGAAGCAAAGGGAATGGAATCAACGGCGGTCTCAAAAAACTGAAAAAAACCAACTAAAGAAAAAGAAAAGGATCACTAAGGAAACGACACGGCGAGGAAACAGTAATATAAAGGAGAAAAACATAATAAAAATAGGAATATGGAATGTGAGAAGTATAAAAGGAAAGGAGGAAGAAGTAATAGAAGAAGAAATGTAAACACAGAAACTAGACTATCTAGAAATAACCGAGACAAAAATGAAAGGAAGGGGAATGAAAGAACTCAAAGACGGATACAGGCTATACTGGGCAGGAGTAGAATATAACAAGAAAGGTGCAGATGGAGTAGGACTAATAGCAAAACCGGATAAAATAAACAATATAATAAATGAGACATACGGAGACGGAAGAACACCAAGAGTAGCAGTCAAAACAGAACAAAATAATACATGGAACATAATTGTGGTATACGCACCAAATGAATACGACAAAAATTTTATGAGAACCTACAAAAGAAATAGATGACGGCAAAGGGAGCACAATAGTGATGGGGGATATGAATGGAAGAGTGGGAATAGAAAACAAAGACAAAGAAAAGTATATGGGAACATATGGAGAGGAGAACAGAAACGAAAATGGGAAAAGAATAATAGAATTATGCATAGCAAATGACCTCATTGTAACAAACACAAAATTTAAGCACAAAGCATACACAAATTCACAAGAGAGGTTAGATCAAGAAATGAGAAATCAATAATCGACTACTTCCTGGTAATTGCCGAAGAATGGAAAAAAGTTAAAGATGTTAAGGTAACAAGACATGCGGAAATCGGGAGCACCTGGTAAAAATGGAAATCAACATAGGAGGAAAATACCCAAAGAGCAAGGAAACACAGAAGAAGATAACAAAAAAATCAACAGCTACAAACCAAAAATAGCTACAGACAAACAAACAAAGCAGAAGGAGTAGAGAAGAAATGGCAGACGTTCAAGAAAACCATAAGCCACGCAGCCAAAGAAAGCTGCGGAACAAACACAATTTCAAATAAACAGACGAAGAATAATAAATGGTGGTCGGAAGAGATAAAACAAACAGTAAAGGCAAAACAAGATAAATGGAAAACTTACATAAAAACAGGAAAAGAGGAAGATTATAGGAGATATAAAACAGCAAGCAAAGAAACGAAACGCAAAATCATGATAGCAAAGCAACAAACATGGAAAGAGTACGGAAAGAAAATGAAGGAAACGTTCACAGAAAACCAGAAGATGTTCTACAGCACAATAAAACAAATGAGCAACAAAAAAAACCCGAAACAAATTAACATAAAAGATAAAAATGGAATTACAATAACAGAACAAGAGAAGATTGTGGAAAGGTGGAAAGAATACTTTAGTGAAATGACAGGAACAAAGCACAAAGGGAAAGAAGAAAAAACAGACAACAGAACCAATGGGGAAATCAGAAGGATATCAATGGAGGAAATGGAGATAGCAATCAAAAAACAAAACTAGGAAATTCTCCAGGTACAGACGATATCACAGCGGAAATGATGACATACATGGGAGATAAAGGCAAAGGGGAATTCCTGGATATTCCTAATGAAATAATAAAGGAAAAAATAATACCAGACGAATCGAACAAGGGAATCATACTACCCATCCACAAAAGGGAGAAACAAAAATATGCGACAACTACAGAGGAATTACACTCACAAGCATACCAGGGAAAATATTTACAAGGATATTAGAGACAAGACTGAAAGAAAAACTGGACCCACTATTGGGAGAAGAACAACACAGGTTAAGGAGAAATAGAAGTACACAGGACCTGATACACATAATGAGACAACTCACAGATAAGACGATCAGAAAAGGAAAAGAACTACACATATGGTTCATAGACCTGAAAAAAGCATTTGGCAGAGTAATAAGAGAGGACATATGGAATATGTTAGAAAAAAGAGAGCTAGAAAGAGACATGATAAACATAATAAAAGAGCTGTACAATAGCAACAGAAACAAGGTGAGAATAGGAACAAACGAATCAGAGGAGTTCAAGACCGAAATTGAACTAAAACAAGGTTGCATTTTAAGCCCTTTACTCTTCGCATCACTCATACATGAAGCAATAAGGACAAGCAAAGAAAGAACAGCAAACACGATTATAGGATATAGGAAACTGGAAATGATAAAAATATAAATACTTATGTTCGCAGACGACATGATACTAATGGCAAACTCAGAAGACATACTCCAACGTAACCTTAATATATACGAAGAAAAACTGAAAAAGAAAAATCTGGAAATAAACATCAGCAAAACTAAAACAATGGTAATAGCGTCAAAAGAAAACAAACACAAAATAGAGCTAGAAGGGAAACAACTAGAACAGGTGAATCAATACAACTACCTAGGAACAATAATAGAAGAAAAGGGAAAGGTTGACCAAGAAGTGGAAGAAAGAATAGGAAAAGCAGGAAGGATCTACAACACAATAAAAAAACACGTTTCTAGAGAAAAAATAAATTACTAAAGAAATAAAAACTGAGGTATACAAAAAAAAATAGTAAGGCCCTCTCCAATGTATGGAAGTGAATCGTGGACAATTTCGGAAAGAAACAAAAGCAAGATCAACGCAATGGAAATGAGATTCCTAAGGAAGATAGAGGGAATTACAAAAAAAAGATAGAGTAGGGAATACAGAAGTAAGGAAACGGCTCAACATAAAGCCAATAACAACAATAATAGAAGAAAGACAGCTAGGTTGGCTAGGACATATACACAGGCTTGAAGAGAATAGAATAACAAAAATAATACATGAAGTAAAAGTACAAGGTAAAAATAAAGTAGGAAGAACGAGGAAGGGATGGAATGAACAAACGCATCAAGCAGCGGAAAGAAGACGAATAGAATGGAATGAAATAAGAAAATTGGCACAAGACAGGGACTACTGGAAAAGAAGAGTGAAGGAATTAATTAGCGAAAACATGTAAAATGTATTATAAATGTAATTGAGCAGTCCGACACCGGAAAAGGTAAAAGGACGAAGGATAAATAAAATAAATGGAACACCATGGGGACCTTCTTTAGTAGATGACGAAATGGAATGCCGTTTTCGCGTATTAAACAAACATATTGTTTTCTGGACGCAAGGAAACTACGAACCCAATCAAGAGCCGTTCCTCTGATGCCATATTTGTGCAATTTATTCAGCAAAATCTGATTTAGTTAAATTATCTCGATTTGTACCAACTGGACAATTTTAGTAGTATTACACTGACACTTAACAAAATTTATTAACTATTATTACTTTTAAATATACCGCTCACTCTGAAGTGTCATCACTGAGTGTGCTAAGTGGACAACAGCTTAATTTTAAATTTATAGAGTCGGCACTTCAATCAATCTGGATCACTCTGTAGTATCTGGTAAAACCCCCGACACAGCAGAGGTAAAGCACCTTACAGATTGGTTAAACAACCTCTATAACCTGCACCAAAATGTGGAAATAAAGAGAAAATAAGAAACATTTTGATTCATTTTACAAAGTACGTATGCGCGGATGTCATTGTTAATCGTTAACATAAAGGGCTGGCATTCCGAAATGATCGCTTCATTGTATAAAATTCAAAACAAATGTGAAATTAATCTTTCTATTTTTGTATTTGCAATTCCGTAAACGTTATAAAATTTTAATGTTCATCACTTATTCGGATTTTTTTATGAATTGCATTTTGTAAAAAAAAATAGAAACGACGAGAAACATAAATAAGTTTTTTATAAGTTTTAAACAATGATAACTTTTTCACCATTTGTGATATTTTTTTGTTAGTTCAGTAATAACAATTGTCATAAAAGTTTTCTATTTATTTATTTCGATATATATATGTTTTTAATAAACACTACCCAATTTTTGCCATGCGAGAAATTTTGGTCATAAATTGTCGTAACAATGTGAGTTACATAATAATTCATTACCACTCTCAGAGTGGCAATAAACTTCGTTATCAAACGCAAAGACATGCCTTAATATCTGAGCAGTGGTAGGTAAAAGGCATTATTTACTAAAATATTTACCTATGAAATATTTCATTTCAGAAACATACTTGTACAATACAGGGGGTCCCACGCTCATGGACCATTAAAAGTTTATGGCGTTCCCGATAAGATAAAAATTTGACAAAAATCATCCAAACATGGCTCATTCCGTTTTTCTCAGGTGAAATACTTTCAACCTTCTATCACTTCCGGTTCTACTGGAAGTCGCAATCAATTTTTGTTTTTTAAATAGAACACCCTATATATTATTATATTTTTGGCTTCCCCGTTTAAATTGAATAATCTTTTGTAGGGATGTCTGTACACCTATCTATTTACTTTCTGATATAAAAATTTAATTCCAAGATTTTCGCCTCAAAAAGACGTTGAGATAAATGACTTCAATTTCACCCGAAAGGTACCTCTATGACTGATATATTTTGCAGCTGAAAATTTTGACAATTAGTCAAACATGTCATTAGTTAAGTGCCCACTGAAATTACGCACATTTCAATTTTCTTAAATGGATTGACATACTTTTTATCTCATAGAACAATTGGCATGACAATTTACTACAAAAACGTATTTCACAACCATATTCTTGTTGATGTTTCGATAAGTATATTATATTATTCAGTATGTATGTGACATAAATAATATAAAATCTCAATAATACTGATGCAATTCAAATATTATGTATCTGTATAAACGAAGTTGCGTGCAATGTTATGGTATGATTTATCTAATAAATGTACTTAAAATAGACTTATAAAATACTTATACTTAAAGTACTTATAAAGTATAAAGTACTTATAAAATATTGTAAAATTTAATATGTGCTCTAGTTTTATATTAAATTAGAAAATATGGTCTATAACCAGACTCTGTAGGAACCTTGAACTGAGTACCTCTCTACAGCGATGATTGTTTTTTTACTTTAAATTATATAAATAACCGGTTTAATAATGATGTGCGCATATGAAGTTCATAAAATTTTAATTGGATTTTATTCATGTTGCTGAATTTTATGTGAGTGGGTACCCGATTCAAATCTTTACATTGCACTCGTCAAATACAATTTCGATCTTTTATCATCTCGAACAGACAAAACATTCAAATCACATCAAATATAATACGTAAGTGACACGAATATTAACAGACTTAGTATTGAGCAGACTTTGGGAAAAATGCAGTCGATTTTCACCGTCTTATTAATAATTTTGGGTAAGTACTCATGTATTAATATTTCGCTATATCAATTAAGATTGATCGATGCGGCTTTTATTTGTTGAAAATTCATAATTACTAATGTATGAAATAAAGTTACGCACTTTTTTAAATTTTCAAAATTGTTTTTTATTGTTCACAATTGTTTCGCCACACTGTGGCTTCTTCAGGTGAAGAAATGATCATGATCATTTCTATTTTGAAAATGATCATTTCTTCACCTGAAGAAGCCACAGTGTGGTGAAACAATTGTCGTGAACAATAAAAAACAATTTTGAAAATTTAAAAAAGTGCGTAACTTTATTTCATACATTAGTATATCAATTAAGATTATATTTTTTTCTTTCTGACGTCATATCCTCTTATAATGAGTTAAACCATGAAAAAATAAATGCAATGAACTTGATTGTACCTGAAAGGTACCTCTATGACTGATATATTTTGCAGCTGAAAATTATGACAATTTGTCATTCAAACATGTCATTAGTTAAGTGCGCACTTAAATTAAGCGCATTTCAATAATTTTTAAATGGAATGACATACTTTTTATCTCATAGAACAATTGGCATGTCAATTTACTACAAAAAGTAATTCACAACCATATTCTTGTTGATGTTTCGATGAGTATATTATTCAGTATGTATAATATATTATTCAGTATGTATGTGACATAAATAATATAAAATCTCAATAATATTGATCCAAGAAATACTAACATTTTGATGTGTTCCTGTATTTTCTTTATCAAATCAATGGAAATTTAACATTTTATCGTAATAATGCTCACGATTGGAGCTCTATCAATATACAGTATGTCCCCGGCTTGAGTTTACAAGAGGGATATTTTTTTATTTTTCTTTTATGTAAAAATGGTATAGGAATTATAATTCCTGCTTGGTCTGAAACTACCAGTTCAGTTATTGAAAATTTGATTTATTTATACAGGGTGTTGGCAAAATCAATTTTTTTATACTTATTTCGACACTTATTTATTTACTATTTGCCAAAGGAATTTAAAATTATATTTAACAGCAATAAAGAAAAATAAAATCATTCGAACAATCCCCAAAATGCAGAAAATGATACTGAAAATTTAAGAAGTTGCCTACGAGACGCATTTGCATCAATAACTATTGAAGAAATCTAAAACAGTCTTCAGGAGTTCCATACCAGGCTTGAACTGTGTGAAGAAAATGGTGGGGGATTGTTTTCCTGATGTTATGTTTCATAATTATTTGACATAAAGTGTCAAAATTAGATTTTTTTTATTATTTAGCTAACACCCTGTATAAATAAATCAATGTTTTAATAACTAAAATGGTTGTTTCAAACCAAGCAGGAATTTTAATTCCTATAACATTTTTACTTAAAAGTAACAATTAAAAAAAAATCCCTCGTGTAAACTCAATCCGGGGACATACTGTATAATATCAAGTAATATTTTGCTCGTAATTTGCATTTTATTGTATCTTTTCAGGCTTGCATTTAAGCAAAACCAGCAGACTTAGGAGGCAATGTCCGTAAGTAAATTTATTAATCTGACGTAATAATGTTTAATACTAAAGTTCTGAATCTAACCAGGAAAAATATTATTCAGCTAATACATTAGCCCAGGGGTACTCAAGCTTTTTGGTAGAGGTGTCAAAACTAATTTTGTATTTTTTTTGCGGGCCTAACCAATTTTTACCTTTATCTCTACATGATATTTATATGTTTACACCTAGAAATCCTACATTAACAATTAACGAATATTAAATTGCAACAAAATTACATTCATTGCGAAAACTTTTTGAAAATATAAAATTTTGCAAGTTAAAAGACTATGAAAGAAGATTGTCTAACGTTGTATGATTAGCTGAGCATTTTATTAATTAAATTTTTAATATGTATGTCTAAATCACTTAATAAAAGTGTAAAAAAGAACCAAACAATGTAGAAAATTTTATGAAAATTAGAAAACTTAATGCAATTTTTTTTCTACAAATCTTATAAATTCATTTTCTAAAACACCTGGTATACATGAAATTGAAAATGTTGCAGACAGTCAATGTAAAATGTAGAAAAATTTACGTAAACATCAGAATTTCCAACGTAAAACTAACTTAAATTAAAATATTAGAAGTTTCAGAAATACTTCTACTTTTCAGAAAATTCTGAAAAGTTTAACTTGAAAAACTAAACGAAAGAGAAAGTTGTAGAAACCAGTTACATCAAATTTCACAAATATTACAGAATATTTAAATTTTTACACCTAGTTTTAATGAATTTTCTAAAATGTACGCAGGTTTGTATAATGTACGTACAATGTTTACAACAAAAGAATTAAAATGTCCAAAATTACAATCAAAATATTAAAGTAATAGGAGATTTAGAAAGTTCCAATGTTGTAGTAAACTTCAAAAACTTAACAAAAGCTCTATGAAACTGATGAAAAACCGGAAAATGTCGTTGAAATTATGGAAAACATAATAAAGCTGTAAAAATATAACCAACATGTATTCAAAATCTCATCACATCTATTTGATCTCTTTCATTACGTGTTTTATTTTTTTATATTTGTTTTAAAAATAATAGATAAAAAAAATTAAATGGGAAGAAGTAATATTTCCTATATTTTTTTATTTTGACATAGGTTGTTATACATCCTTGAAAAGAGAAAAATCAAGTCGATTTAGACGTAAAAAATCAAATAAAGCGGCCACTTAAACTAAGAAAGTTGCTATCAATATCTCGGAAACCGACAACTGACTTTTGTTATAACTTGTTGTAATAGATGTATGTAATATAGATGTAATGATGTAATGTATGTAATGTATGTGCCTTAGAGGTAAAGAAGGTTGTCTAACCTACCGCAACGACCACGCATAGAAGTTTAATAAAGAGAGAATACACATGGCAGTTGTGTGGTTCAGTCGATTCCTAGATCCACTCCTAGATATATAACACTTGATTTTTAAGTTTGTGCGATCGAACCAAGTAACTTTCAGTTTAATCTTTTTGCCGCATCTTTAATAATTATTGAAATATCGGATTTTTTAGAAAATTTTGATTTTTAGTTTTTTATAATCATTTCTAAACTGCTCGGACTTTTGAATATTTTACAATACAGGGTGTCCTAAATAGAGTGGGATTGCATGGGTATCTTTCTTATTCTTAAAGCTAGAGATATGGTGAATGGGCAATATTGTGCAGTTTTATATGCTGGTTCAGATTATGATGAAAATTTTTGAAAAGTCGGAGCAGTTTAGAAGTTTTTCTTAAAATACTAAAAATTGCAACTTTCTATAAACTCAAATATATTCATAATTATTAAAGATGCGGAAAAAAGTTTCAAATAAAAGTTACTTGGTTAGATCGCACAAACTTGAGAATCAAGTCAAAACAAAAGTCAAGATGGCGGTTTCCGAGATATTAATATCAGCTTTCTTATTTTAAATGGCCGCCATATTTAATATTTACACGCCTAAATGGACGTTTTTTTTCTCTTTTCAACGATATATAACAACTTATGTCAAAATAAAAAATATGGGAAATATTAATTATTCCAATTTTTATTTTTATTTTTTAACTATTTTTAAAACAAATGTAAAAAATTTAATAAAAAAGTAATAGAACTAACTAGTAAATTAACAATAAATTATAAAATAATGCTCAAAATTCTGACAGTTATTGGCAAAAAACAATTGACAACGTTAAATGTTAGCTAATCCGAACCATTCAACTCGGCAAATAGAAAATCAAGTTAACGTATCTGAATCTAGAGGATCAACAATTTTAAAAAAGAACAAGGTTTCCCCTATAAATTGCATATTTCTCATACTTTACAAGCAAATGATAAGATCCGTAGATTAACATTTTGCAGGAGGTTAATCAACAAAATTACGTAAAATGGTGATTTTATAAATACGATTTTATATGGATAGATGCATCCTACTTTTCTAATTGTGGATTATTTAATCATCATAACGAACACTATTGGGCTCAGGACAATCCACACATAGAGATTCCAAGGCAAATGCAAGTGCGGTTCGGCTTAATGTATTTTGTGGCATATTGTGAAATGATTTACATGGTGCTATAATATTTGTAAGTGCACAACGTCATTTGAAAATTCTTCAAACAACCTTATAAGATTTATTGGATGATTTACCTTTGGCACAAACTATTCAAATATAGTACCAGTAAGATGGCGCCCTCCACTCAATGCTAGAGATGTTATTACTTATTTAAATGGCCCTTTTAATAACAACATATTAGCGACTTATACAACTGTTCAGTGGTTAGCTAAATCTGCATACTTGACGCCTCTTGACTTTTATTTTGTAGGGTACTTTAAAAAACAAAATTTATGGAAGTAACTTCAATTATAATAATGTAGATGAACTTCGTGAAGCAATGACAGAGGCAATAAAAGGCGTTATTCGCAACACATTGCGATAAGTAACTGGCAATATTCTAAAACGCTGTCAATTGTGTTTAGCTTATGTTTGGCCATTTAGCCAATAACAGTCAGCATTTTGAGCATTTTTTTATAATTTATTGTAATTTTACGACTTGGTTGTATTACGTTTTTTTTAATTTGTTTTACATTCGTTATAAAAATAATTTATAGAATAAAAATAAAAATGGGAACAATTGATATATCATATATTATTTATTTTTACATAGGTTGCTATACATCGTTGAAAACAGAACAAAAATCGATTTAGGCGTGTAAAAATAAAATATGGCGACCATTTAAAATAAGAAAGTTGCTATTTAAATCTCGCAATCCGCCATCTTGACCTTCGTTCTGACTTGATTCTTAAGTTTGTGCGATCGAACTAAGTAACTTTTATTTTAAACTTATTCCCACATTCTTAATTATTATGCAAATATCGTTGTTTTTAGAAAATCGCAATTTTTAGTTTTTCAGAATAATTTCTAACCTGCTCGGACTTTTGATAATTTTTCAACATAATCTGAACCAGTATACAGGACACGGGCATGGCATTGCCCATTTAACCAGATCTCTAGCTTTCAAAATAACAAAGATACCGATGCAATCCTACTCTATTTAGGACACCCTGTATAATCTGCACAACATTATCTATTTAACCAGATCTCTAGCTTTGAAAATAAGAAAGTTACCCATGGCTACCATACTCGATTTGGGACACCATGTATTTTGTTTTAGTCATGAGAAACTCAAGAAACCATTACGTTTTACAAATTCTATGTATACATCATATGCACATGCAAGTGGTTTTAAAACTAAGACTGCTTGTAATTATGTTTTGTCCAGACATTTTCTAGACAATAAACAATTCGTAGGCCAGTGGAAAACCTTCCAAAGGCCTGATCGGCTTGTGGGCCGTAGTTTGGAGACCCCTGCATTAGTCCCCCTGCAAAGATCTGGTTTCATAATTCCTAAAATTAAAATTTCAGTTATAAGTAGTAATAATAATTTTAAATTATAACAAGTTCAAGATTTTTGCTTCATACAGTTTTAAAAATTTAAATTCCTCCTGGACCCCCATATCACATCATTTCATTAAATTAATTGATAATAATAATAAAATACTTCTGTATTAAAATAATAAATTCCATATTTTATAACTTTTTATTTTGTAGAACTTCATTTGGCTGTCAAACGACCACACAGTTACCATGGATACCAGCAAGGTGAATATTTATAATAAAAAATAATAAGTAGTACAACAATGCATTGGTTTATTTAGAACCAATTGTGTTTTACCGGAATATCCGGATAATGGAAAATGGACCATTTTTGATGGGCCTACAAAATATCCAGGAGAAATAGTGCCGGCTAAAACAATACTGCGGTATCAATGTGATTCGCAGTACAAACTGATGCCTGAATCCGAGTTCTCTATATGCCACACATTTTGGAGCATGACGCCAATTTGCTTGAGTAAGATATTATATAGTTCTAAAAACATTTGCATAGAACCTATAAGGTGGTGCCAAAAAACTTTTTTTTTACAATTCGATATTTCGAAATTCGAATGCGGCACCCATTGGGTTCAAAAAATCCTATTTTTTTGTGCAGAGTTTCTACACCCCATAACATATTTTCCGTACGAGCCGCTTTTGATTTTTACAAATAAGTTTTTTTCGCAACATCCTATACCCAGTATTTCAGAAACGTGCCCGTCTCTTCCAACTACACATACATTACACGTCAGTTGTGAAAATGATAACGTGTCGACTTCTTGCAATAATCCGTATGAAGGTTCAACAGCAAGAGTTGCGTGTATATCATCACTAGAAATTAAATATCTGAAGTGTATTAATGGATCGTGGAATGCATCATTGCCATCCTGCATACCTGGTACGTAACTACTCCTGACAAAATAAAATTTTGTTAATGATTGAAGATTTTGAAAAACTTCTGTCACAAGAAGCTACCGAAACACAAACAGTTAAAAAAATCGTAGTCACAGCGCTAGACTCGGAACAGACTCAGAATAGTCCCATTTTACAATGCATTTCAGAAGCTCCAAGGTAGTCCGTTGGACCGCTTCTTGGAAAGAAATGCTGGTACTTCCAAGTGGTGCCTCAGTTTTAAAATCTCAAAAATAATGTCCTCTGCAGAAAATTGATCATAGATTTTTGTCAGATTTGGAACTATACCACGAAGTACTTCTTCTGTTGACGTAAGCAGAGTTTTAGGCTGCACAACACTTAATGTTATGAGAATGTCATTCATTGCCTTGTAACGATGATCTAGTTCTCCGTAAAATCTATCAAGACATTCTAACATAGCTCTCTGCAGCTTTTCTGGCAATGTTTGTCCAGCGTCTTGGGCCATTTCTCGTGGCATACGTTTTCGGAATCTCCTGTTCTTTCAATCGAATTATCCAAGTCCTCACATTTTTTTGTTGCGTAGAAAATGGCTCTTTCCATTATTTGGATACGTTGGCTTTGAAGAAAAATTTTTAGGGCTTTGATTTTTATGACACATTTTTCCAGCGATAGGCCAAATGTTCTATATACTTTTGTGTATGGTTAACTTCTTCTAGGACTTCACAACAAAATGAAAGGTAGCATAAAAACTTAAGTCACACAAAGATGCGAAGAGTGTGGATCCTGCTTCTCTTGTATCGACGTTTTCTCTGCTGTGATCACACATGTCTTCGAGTGTTAATACAAGTTTCTCAAAATAATTCTTCAGTGGTTTAACAGCGTCGTGATGAGCACTCCATCTTGTCTCTACTGGTCTTTTGACCGATACGCCTACACTTTTCATTAACATTTCCCATCGATGTGTGGATAACGAAAAGAACGTGTAAACTCTTTCCATTGTTCCGAAAAAAGTTACACTTGAAATAACACTCCCGAAAGAGTGCACTCCATATAGATTTAGCGAATGATTAGCACAAGGCATAAACAACGCTTACGGGTTGTGTTCTTTGATATTTGCTTGTACACCACCAAGAACTCCTGTCATGGTTGCAGCGTTATCATATATTTGAGCCCTACACAGATGTATGCCCAAGTTATCACTTTCCAGTTGCGTAAGGATATTTTCAGTAAATTCGACTCGCAGTATTTCCAGCTATAGGGAAGAAACCTAGAAATGATTCCTTCACTTCAACTTGATCGCCTTCAATATGAACATAGCTAATTACATAACTCATCTGATGAATATGTAATATGTCTGGAGTGCTATCGAAAATAATTCCGAAATATTTAGCATTTTTTAGGTCGTCCACAATGTTATTTTTCAGCTCTTTCCCCAAAAGGCTGATGAACTCATTTTGAATATCTTTGGACAAATAAGAATCTACCCGTTTCCGTTTTGTACAGGCAATAGCATGTTGAATTCTTGGGATATGCTCTTTTAGCACTCGGTCATATTTCGACAACAGATTAACAATTCTAAAAAATTCCCCCTATTGTTTGATGAAACCCTCTCTATGCCCCCTAAGAAGAAGATTTTGGCGTGCCAGGAAAAGAATAACATCTAAAAGGAGACTCAAAATGTGACGCCACTTCTTTATTTTTCTTGGTCAAAGACCATTTGATGTTCATGGTCAATGGTTTTTTGCACCCTCAATCCATTTTCCGAGATTTTCCATTTTTCAAAACAGAAGAGATGGTTCTCAGAATTCTCGTGTTCAGACACTTTAGGATTTAGTTTCCACCATCAATTAAATCTGTTGGTAAAACTCTGATGTTTTGTTTCGTGCAGCAAAAACAGTATAAACTGTTTTTTGTTGGAGAGTATACCATCCATTTTCTGAGTACCTTTTCTCCACTTGGTAACGCTTTATAAAACCATTCTGAATTGAAATGTCGGCTCGTTCCTTTTATATTATCTCCAGATCTTTGGACAGTATCTAAAAATGGGCCATCTCTATTTTGATAGGGTTCACTTCTCGTTTTAACAATTTCAACTCTGAAGTCATCAGGCATTGGTGTTGGCCAAGTAGCAACATCGAAACGAGTTAAATAAGATGAATTTATTTGTCATTATCATGTAGCTCTTCTTTATCGTTTTCAATTTGCTCTGATTCTTCTTCATTGTCGCTATTCCGTCCTTTTTCTTGGTCACATCCTTCTTGATGTTCATCTTTTCCACCTTGTCTTTCGTCTTGTATATCAGGCTCTCTTCCCAGCGTCCCTCCATCCAATGCATTTTTGATCTGTCTTTCTACATCATCTGTTTCATCAAGAAGGTCACTTTCAACATTTTGCTGTCTTTTATTTGATACCAATGAAGCCGAAGGTAGTACATACTTAAACATGGATGCTGTTATATATCTAGGAGTGGATCTAGGAATCGACTGAACAACACAAATGCCATGTGTATTCTGTCTTTATTAAACTTCAATGCGTGGTCGTTGCGGTAGGTTAGACAACCTTCTTTACCTCTAAGGCACATACATTACATACATTACATCATTACATATATATTACATACATCTATTACATTTCCCTTATTACGTTACATAGTCATAGAGTCTTTTTGGTTTTCTGGTTACTCTTTTACAGTTCACTCTTTTTACAATGTTATCATCTACAAAGTTATCATTTACAATACAATCATCTGTAATGTTGTCATTTACAATATTATCATCTGTAATGTTGTCATTTACAATATTATCATATGCAATGTTATCATTTACAATATTATTATTATATACAAAATTTGAACGTTGTATCACTTCGTTTGAACCTTTGAAGTTTTTAATGTAAACACTATTTCTTATTATACATCTTCCATCCTCTTTTTCTATTTCGTAAGTTCTTTCTCTTATTTTATTCTTAATTTTTCCTAGTTTCCATGTGCTTTTAGGCTTTTCTTGGAACCAAACTTGCATTCCATTTCTAAGTTCAACGTTTGAACGTACACCTGATTTGTCATAATAAATTTTTGATTTGATTTGTCTTGCGTCAATTTTGTTCTTTAGTTTTGTCTTATTTATAATTTGAGAATTTAGTTTATTTTCATTAATGGGTAAGTTGTCTCTTAAGTATCGTGACATTAATATCTGAGATGGTGTGTAGGTATCATAGAAAGGGGTGTTACGGTAACTTAATAAAGCTAAGTATATGTCTTCTTTATTTTCTAATGTCTTTTTAATTAATTTCTTAATGGTTTGAATTGATCTTTCTGTAAAACCGTTGGATTGTTGGTGATATGGGGATGATTTAGTTATTTGAAAATTCCATTCTTTGGAAAATGTTTCATATTCTTCACTGATGAATTGTCTTCCACTATCTGATACAACAATTTTGGGTATTCCATGTCTAGCAAATATGGATTTTAATTTGTTGATTACATTTTTGGAAGTTAGATTTTTGTTCAACGTCATGATTTCGAGATATTTTGAGTAGTAATCCACTGCAATAAGGAATGTTTCACCTTGTATTTCAAATAAATCAATTCCTATTTTTTGCCATGGTTTTTTAATTATTTGATGATTTATCATAGGCTCTCTTCTATTCGAGTTTGAATATTTATTACATACGTAACATCTATTAATTACATTTTCTATATGTGTTATCATATTAGGCCAATATACTGCAAATTTTGCTCTCGATATGCATTTATTCATACCTAAATGACCTGTGTGTATGTCTTCAAGGACTTTGTTACTCCTTGATTTTGGTATAATGACTCTTTGATTCATATATATTAAGTTATTGCTTCCCATTGTTATTTCTGACTTTAATTTGTAAAATGGTTTCAAATTTACTATCATTTTATTTATGCTCTTTGGCCATCCATCCTTAATAAAGGTTTTTATCATTTTTAATTCTTCATCATCTTCAGTTGCTTTTATCAATTGTTTTAACCTGTCCTTTTTAATTGTTAATTTTTTTTCGATTAGGCATACTTGAGCGTTTAATTCTAAATTATCTTCGAAAACTTTATTTACTGTTGCTCGTGATAATGTATCAGGTATTATTAGGTATTTGCCTGGTTTGTAAACTAAATTTATTTTATATTTTTGTAATGTCAAAAGCATCCTTTGTAATCTAGCTGGGCATGAGTTTAATGATTTTTTGAATATGGAAATTAATGGTTTGTGATCGGTTTCAACTGTAAACTCTCTTCCATAAACATATTGATAGAACTTTTGTACGCCAAAACATATTGCTAATAGTTCCTTCTCTATTTGAGCATATCTTTGCTGAGTTTCTGTCATAGCTCTAGAAGCATATGCACATGGCTTTTCATTTTGCAAAAGTGCTGCTCCTAAGCCTGAGCTAGATGCATCAACTGATATTATTATTTGCTCTCTTGGATTAAAATACTTTAAAATTGGTTCTTGTAAAATTATCTTTTTTAATTCGTTAAATGCTTTTTCTTGAAGGTGTTCCCATGAAAATATATTGTTATCTTTAATTAAATCCCTTAATGGTTGAGTAATTTCTGATAAGTTTGGAATAAATTTTCCTACATAAGTTATGAAACCTAGGAATCATTGGACATCTTTTTTATTAATTGGTTTGGGCATTCCTACGATGGCTTCAATTTTATCTTCATCCATTGATATACCTTTATTTGAAAACTTATGTCCTAAATACTTAACTTCATCTAGACCAAATTTACATATGTTTCTATTAAATTTTACATTTTTTTCTCTAGCTATCTTAAATACTTCTTCCAATATTTTGTCATGTTCTTCTTTTTATTTCTCGTTTTAATGTCCGTTAAGCTGCGCCATGTTATATATCTAGGAGTGGATCTAGGAATCGACTGAACAACACAACTGCCATGTGTATTCTGTCTTTATTAAACTTCTATGCGTGGTCGTTGCAGTAAGTTAGACAAGTTCTTTACCTCTAAGGCACATACATTACATACATTACATCATTACATCTATATTACATACATCTATTACAGATGCAGATAACGATTCGCGCTCAAGTTCTTTTGATTTCTTGATTTTTCTTTGCTGGAGTCCACTAATTCTATTTCGCTTCATATTGATGTTTCATTCTGTAAAGATCATTAAATAAATACTCATTAACTTTGATAGTTCTTTTTCTCGCTCAATTTTGCATTATACAATTTATTATATATACCGGAAGTTAAATTCAGATCGGGCCAAACCGATAATTTAACTTTACTGACTTTTGTGGTAAAATAGATATGTAGTTCATATCAAACTCACCTCTTGGCCTCTAGGCTCTATCTACTATCCGTCTCACTCACTCCTTTATTACATATTGTAACGAACCTGGGCCTGAGCCTTTAAATCTCGGGTTCGTAGATTTAAAGAAACTCGTACTACCACTAATTACTGATTTTTATTAAATATAATGGTCACTACTATTTACACCGCTAATTATTCTCAATAACGTCCGGTTACTCACTATCTGGCATTGCTTTCTTTGTTGATCGACTTCTTGTACCGACTGCCTGGTCACGTCGTTCATTCCTTTTTATATCCCTCCGAAGTGTTTCTAGGCTTTTCTATTTTCAGAAGACAGGGCCTCGATTTTTTCAACTAATCGCGCTAGAAACTTCCGGAGTGATGACTCACCCACAGCGCGAATTTTCGAGCAGGTGATTGACCTTGACCCAATGTGACTTCCGCGGCGACGGTCGTCGCATTATTTAATACCTACTTTCGCCTACCGTGAACTATTCTTCTATTCATTTGACTTTAATTTTCTCGCAACGAAGTTTTGTGTTAAATTGGCATAGATGATCGACTCGACGGTTATAAACAATAACACTGACTGACTGTGATTGTTTGTTTGACATATGCCGCGGCGCGGGTGGAAGGGCTGAAAATACTTTTGCTTTCCGCCCGCGCCGAATAAAATTTTATTAACTGTGTATGTAACTCATGTAACTGCAATACATATTTATACATTTCCATTTATATCATTCTGCTCATTTCAAGTAACCCGTAAACATTTATGTCTGAACAGGTTCAGAGTGCAAATATCCGGATATAAATAATGAAACCTTCAGGCAGATCGTTCCTGGGGAATTTCCTTTCATGGTAGATATAGTTGCATTTTGTGCTTAACAGTGTTTTAACGGTGTATTTTTAGGCTAGTATTACACGGAATGACATTCCCTGTCTAGGTGTTCTGATTAGTATATGCTATGTTATTGTCCCGGCTTATTGCATGTAAGTATTTCAATGCATATAATATTATCACATACAGGTAGTTTATACGATTTATATAAACAGGTACAATTCTTTCAAAATTTTATTTTCAAATATATATGCAGGGTGAGTTTTTTCGGATGTTTAGTATGGGGATCTCTGAAACCAGCGGAGATAGAGGAACGATTAAATGGGGAAAGAATTGCAGTTTTACGAGTTCAATTTCATGAGATTTTTGTTTTTTGGAAACATTGCATGGCTAACTAGATATCTCGAAAAAATATTTTTTGTTATTTGGTTCGGTGCCTATGAATATGTTATTATTGACTTTAGAAAAAATGTGTAAAGGAAAAAGTTGTACGTAATTATGTGCTTAATAATACAATCTAAGCGATTATTTTATTAAAGCTATAATTTTTGAGTTATGAGACAAAGTTGAGTTTTTTCTAATGGAAACCATATTGGCCGTGACTTTATAAAACATGCGCTTTTTCAGCTATTCTAATGATATACCACTTGATATAGTTATTTTTATAAATAATTAAATTATCGTTATTGTTTACTTTTTATTTTCGAACTATTCAAGAAGTAGGCTATGGAAACAATTGATAGATGCGCAACGCGTTAAATAATAAAATTCAAGTTAGTTATTAAAATATTTCTTTTCATTTCGAAATTATAAACATTATTATTTTGGTGTAAAATGTTTATTTCGTTGGAGTTACAATTTTATATAAAAATTATTTCTGATAAAACAAAATTACATAAGTACAAAACTACTAAACAGGGAATGACAGACGATAAATGGAGAAACAATGCAAGCATATTAGAACGTAATTAAAGTAGTACCAAAACAACGTAATAAAAGTTATGAAAGTATTTAAGACTAAATATGTTCAAAAGGTTCACCATTATGATTAATGCACACCTTTTTAACACAGAATTTGTTGCTTTTCTAACGGAACGTCCATCAATATTAGCAAAAACTTGTAACTTGTAAGTACAGCTTCTCTAAGGGTCATCTACTGTGACGTATGATGTTTGATACACTCTATCTTTTACCATTCCCCATAAATAAAAATCTAAAACAGAGAGATCGGGAGATCGGCCACCTCTATAATTGTCGTTTGTATCTATCAATTGTTTCTATAGCGTACTACTTCGAATAGTTCGAAACTGAAAAGAAAAAAATTCCCATAATTTAATTATTTATAAAAATACCTATGTAATATGATATATCATTAGAATCGTTGAAAAAATGCCTTTTTTTATAAAGTCATGGCCGACTATGGTTTCCATTAGAAAAAACACAAGTTTGTGTCATAACTCAAAAATTATAGCTTAAATAAAATAATCGGTTAGACTGTATTATTAAGCACATAATTTCCTTTTTTCTTTACACATTTTTTCTAAAGTCAATAATAACAGAGCAATATGCTCCGAACAAAATAACAAAAAATATATTTTTTCGAGATATCTAGTTAGCCATGCAATTTTTCCAAAACACATAAAGCTCATGAAAATGAACTCGTAAAACTGCAATTCTTTCCCCATTTAATCGTCCCTCTATCTCCGCTAGTTTCCGAGATCACCATATTAAACATCCGAAAAAACTCACCCTGTATATAACGATCTTTATTAAAGCTATCGACCCCAGAAGGGGTCTTTCCGCCCTATTTTCGTATATTTTACCGTATATTTGCATTTTACATTGATGGCATTAAATTTCGAATTTTCTGAATATTCGGTATTTTATTTATAGAATTATAATCAAGCTTAAAAACACCACTTTTTATATATTTTTTAGATGGTAATAATGATAGTACTAATATAGATATTACTCTTAAACTTGTGATGTAAATGCTTATTGTAATTTGTAATGATTGTGATGATGTGATGATTTTTACACAATTATTCAGGTGTCAATACACCTATCATATCATATCAAATCGTTCGCAGTAATGTGTACGTAACTTAATAGCATCACATTCGTATGTCAGATGCATTTATGACATAGATGCATAAGAAATTCGAATGTGACGTTGTGAAGTTACGTACACGTTACTGCTAACACTTTTGATACACCTGATTATTAGTTTATTTAAACTAATGTTATTGATATTAATTTTGTTTTTATTATTATTACATTCACATTTTTTATTTTTAGTTCGAGTGAATTTAATACAGTACAATTGGGTAGTTCGAATCATTATATTAATGAATCTATTACTCAATACGTAAAATTGAAGGAAGTAAAACATTCTCCATTACACAATATAGCATTATTGAAGCTAGAGAAGCCCGTTACTGTGAATACCTACGTACAGCCAATTTCTATAATTGAATCTGACACCATTGATGACCCAGTGTTTTACATAGGCACGCTTAGATATGAACACGTTGACTATTTGAAGAGAACAACTATGGAAAATATAACTCGTGAATGCAAAAAAGTTCCACCACAATATCTTGATAACAAATTCGATGACAAATTATGCCTAACATTGAAGAACCCCACTGTAAGAATTGTATGTACAGGGTGAGTCAATAGCACGGGCAGGCTCGATTACACCTACACTGTTAATGATATCGAAATGAACCAAACGGCACTGCAAACTAGAGGCCAAAGTACAGCTTGTAAAACTATTTTGCCATATACAGGGTGTTCCATTTTTGCAGGGCAGCCTTGGACCTAGTTTTTTTTAATGGCACCCCCTGTATAAATTTACATATTTGAATTTGCCCTCTTTTGGGCTTTATAAATCCGTTTAGTTTTTGGAATACGCTTTAACCGTTCAGAAGTTGTTTATGTTTTTCTAAAATTTAATGCATTTACTTACTTATTTACTTATTTACTTATTAAAAAAATCGCAGAGCGCTTGTTGATATCCGGGTTGGGACTTTGCCAGATTCTAAACATCTGTCTGGGGTATCTTTTGGCGGCAAGATAGTTGATTTGCGTTGTGGCATCAACTTGCTGTGGGACATTAATTTTGGTAAACTTTGAAGGGCCATAACTTGATTTTTTCAAATGGCACACCCTATATTTCATTACTTAGTCGTATAGAGCATCTTATTTTACATCTGTTTTGCCCCTTATATTTTTTCTTAAAAGTTTATAGTTTGGGAAATAATTTGGATTTTATGAAATATGAACCCAGATCTCATCAATATAAACTTAACGTGCATTGATATCAATTGTTTCTGTCATGTCAACGTCAAAGTGTCATTTATTGTACGACACGTTGTAATTTTTGTCGTGAACATGAAATTTTCGCATTATGAAATAGTTAAATTCAAATGTTTTTGCTATTGATTTGTTATGCCTCAATAGAATCTGGTCACCAGCAACGGTTTGCGCTGTCAACGTGTACATAAACCATATCAACTATTTCATTATGAGAAAAATTCATTAAGAAAATGAGCTAAGAAAAATAAAACGTATCGTACAATAAATGTCACTTTGACATTGGCATGACAGAATTAAGTGATTTTCATGGCTCGCTAAGTTTATATCGATGAGATCTGTGTACATTTTTAAGAAAATCAGAATTATCTCTCAACTATCAACTTTTAAGAACAAAATATAAGGGGCAAAAAAGATGTAAACTGTACTGAAGTACTGAAATATAGGGTGTGCCTTTAAAAAACATCAAGTTATGGCACTTCAAAGTTTACCAAAATTAATGTGTCACAGCAAGGTGATGCCACAATGCATTTAGGCGGTCTTGCCGCCAGAAGATACCTCAGTCAGTTGTTTAGGCTCAGGCAAAGTCCCAACTTGATATCCCAGAAACGCATTAATTTTTAGAAAAACGTGAACAACTTCAGAACGGTTAAAGCGAATTGCAAAAACTAAACGGATTTATAAATCCCAAAAAAAGGGCAAATTCAAATATGTAAAATTATACAGGGGATGCCATTTAAAAAAACTAGGTCGAAGGCTGCCCTGCAAAAATGGAACACCCTGATATGACAAAATAATTTTACAAACTGCACTTTGGCATCCCGTTTGCAGTGTATTTTGGTTCATTTCGATATCATTAACGGTGTAGGTGTAATCGAGCCTGCCCGTCCTATTTACTCACCCTGTATAGGTAATGTCGCACACTATAATCGTTTTTCTTTAGATGTTCTACCAAGAAGGTGTGTTTCTAACTGAGAACAAACAAGTACCATGTAAATACAACCTTGTGGGCATGGTTTACCTATATTATAAGAATCAAATTGTAATAGGTAAGAAAGTGTATCCTTATTTAGAATGGATAAAAAATGGTATTAAAGAAACATGTTAATTCATAAGTAAAATATATTATTTTTCACTGAAAATATTGTTTTAATTAATCAATTGCTGCTCACTTATACCGCGCGTTTTTTTTATCTCTGAACATAGGGCTATGTTATAGCGACAGGCTCAACTGCAATGCTAAAATGCAACTGTTATACAACCAAAATTACTAGCGCGTACAAATTGATCATTTCAAATGTCAAAATTGTTAACAGAAAATGTATTCAACGCCAGAAATGATTCAAATATTCAAATTCAAATGGTTTAAAACGACAGGCTCAAGTGCAAGCTAAAATGCAACTGTTATGCAACCAAAATTACTAGCGCATGCAAATTCATCATTTCAAATGTCAAAATTGATGACAGAAAATGTATTCAACGCCAGAAATTATTCAAATATTCAAAATAAAATGGTTTAAAACGACAGGCTCAATTGCAAGCTAAAATGCAACTGTTATGCAACCAAAATTACTAGCGCGTGCAAATTGATCATTTCAAATTCCAAAATTGTTGACATAAAATTTATTCAACGCCAGAAAGTATTCAAATATTCAAATTCAAATGGTACCGAGGTGCATTGTGGGCACTAATTGTGAGAGATTTATTTTCAGTGCATTATACTGACAGACGAATCTCATCAATCGTAACAATTTCTAATAGAATCGCAAAATTTAAAAAATACATGATGCATCGCCATTGGTCATTATAAAATAACTCAGGAGATGCCACATTTTAACTGAAAAAATGAAATTATATGTATTATGTTATGTCGAAGAAGAAACAATATCTTCCATTTCTCAAATGAGTTACTATTTCGGGATTAACGGTTGATTGAACGGGATTGATGGGATTGGTGTCTCAGGATAATGCATTGGAATTAAATCTCGCACAATCCGAATACTTTTGCCTATTTAAACACTTTCTCGTGTTGAATACATTTTCCGTTTTGACATTTGAAATTACCGTGTTTCACACGTTTGTAATTTTGGTTGCATAAGCATTGAATCTTTGCAATGCTATTGATTCTGTCGTTTTAAAACTGAACATAGCCAATGTTCAGAGATATAAATAACGCGTGGTATATACTTATACATGGTGTCTCGGGAGCAAGGAAAATACCCCAAATATCAACAAATATAATATTTATTTTCACGAAATCGCCGAAGTACGTTAATTTTTATATAAATGGGGACAACTTTTAACAAAGCAAATGATAAGTATTTATTCCCTTTGCCGCATGGGTTAAATTCGAGTAGATGTTCAGTTATAACTTATTTGAAAGCTTACTTAATTTGCAATACAACGGTGTATTACTTTTTTAATATCTACCGATTAGTTTATAAGATATCCTGATATCCTGATAGATTGTATTGTTCTACTTGTTCCATTTTTTCCTTGTATTTTTATTTCGTGTTTCTTTTTCTCTTTGGCAATTATCATGGTTTTTGTCTTTTCGTAATTTATTTACATGTTTATTGCCTTAATCTGTTTCTCAATTATTTCCATGTTGTGTTGCAGTTCTTCCTCTGTTCCTGCAATTATTGCCATGTAATCCGCGAAAAGTAGTTCTTCTATTTTTGTTATCTCCATTTTCCAATATACAATTTTTAGCATTTTAATTTTTTGCTTTGTTTTCTTCATCGCCTTATAAAATACAATTGTGAAAAGCAAAGCACTTAGCACGCATCCTTGTTTTACTGTTTTTTTTTCGTTTCTAATTCTTTTGATTCCTCATTGTTTTTCTCGCAATATTTCTGTTTTTTCTGTACATGTATTTTATTACATTTATTATTTCCTCCTCTATTCCTCTTTATGCTAGTTCGTTCCATATGTCCTCTCTCCTTATCCTGTCGAATGCCTTTTCGAGATCTACGAAGCATATGTGCATTTCTCTGTTCTTCTTAATTAGTTTCTTGCTTAGTTGTCTGAGTATGACGACTTGGTCTTGCGTAGTTCTCTCTCTTCTGAATCCGCACTGGCTGTTCTCTATTGTTGATTCTAGTTTGTCTCGCATCCTTTTTTTTTTAGTACCCTGGTCATTATCTTCCTTGGTATGCTTGTTAGAGTGATTCCTCTGTCATTTTCGCATATTCTTTTATCCCATTTCTTATGTATTGGTAGAATTATTCCTTTATTCCGATCACTTTTTGTTTCCCCGATGCTTATTATCTCATTTATTAGTTTCGTTATTCGTGTTATTCCCTCTTCTCCCATGTGTTTCATCATCTCCGGGGTTATATCGTCTGTTTCTGGTGCTTTTCCGTTTTTAGTTTTTTTATTGCTTCTTGTACTTCTTCTGTTTTTATTTGCTCATTTTTTTTCTCTTACCTTTCTTGCGACTTTTCCTTTTCTCTTACCTTTCTTGCGACTTTTCCTCCCATTCTTGTTACGTTATCTTCTTCATCCTGTTCGATTAATTCTTTGAAATATTGTCTCCATCTTTCCATTATCTTCATTCGTGATAATTGTTCCATTTTTATCTTTTATGTTTATCATGTTGCGTTCTTTTTTTGTTTTAGTTGCTTTAGTGTTCAGTATAATAGTTTTTGGTTCTGTCCAAAATTCTCAATCATTCTTTCATCAAATTTCGTCCATGACTTTTGTTTTGCTTCTTTTATTATTGAATTGGTTTTGCTTCTCGTTTCTTTGTATTTTTCATAATCTTCTATTTTTTTTGTTTGTAGGTATCTTTTCCATCCCTTTTTTTGTCTTTTATCTCCTTTTTGACTTCCTCTCTCCACCAGTTTGATTTTTCATTTCCCTGTTTTTAATTATTGTTGTTCCACAGGTCTCATTTGCCGCTTCTAGTATATTTCTTTTGAATGTTTCCCATTTTCCTTCTATGTTTAGCTTCATTTCGCTCTCTCTCTGATTTTATTTTGTGGTATCTCTTTGTATTTCTCTTGTGTCTGTGTTTCTCTTAATCTGTAGGCTTTTATCATTTCTTTAACTTTTAGGAAAGGAAGCATGCATTCATTTCTATGAAAACGACTTCACAAATATTAATTTCACTAATTTGCATTGTGACAGTGACAATTCATTTTGAATTAAATTGAGCTTGTAAGTGTTGGACTTGAAAGTACTCTAATATCTAATATTTTATAAACTGCAATATCGTAGAAAAAATAGCATTTCTTAGTCGAGTAGAAATACGTTTATTTTCGTTCGTGGAATTGGCCCACTCGCCGCTGCTGCAACTTGTAAACAACTATACTATACTATATAACAATTGATACTATTGAACAATTTGGAGAAAGAAATGAGTAGATAAAACAACAAGAGTTCGAACCCACCCCCCGCGAAGATTTCGATTAATTTAATCCGCGGTTTGATTCGCGGATTAATCAATTACCGCGGGCAGTAACAACGAGTTGATTGTGGAATTTGCGGGTAATTACATCATTAAAGTGGCAGAATCGCGTTTTAATGGGATAATCGCCACAATTATCCGCGGTACTTACACCACAATTACTCTAATTACGCCAGCTATTTGCGCGATTATTCCGCAGGTAATTGCGCAGTTAATTACATTATGGTGATTCGGACAAGTGCCGGTCAACACACCACCGGTAATTGATTACTCCGCGAATCAAACCGCGGATTAAATTAATCGAAATCTTCGCGGGGGGTGGGTTGGAACTCTTGTTGTTTTATCTACTGAAATGTCGAGCTATTACTAAACAAACCTTTCAGAAAGCTCGCGAGGTGTTTGAAAGCAGGGTATATTTTTGTTTTGAAAACAATGGAAACCATTTCCAACCTTTACTTTAACATCTAATTTAATAATTATTTACATAGCCATTTATAAAAAGTGCGATGACTCGTGTAATTTGCAAAACTCGTTTCGCTCGTTTTGGCAAATATTACTCCTCAAACAATATCAATTATTCAATCTACTACTTGAATAAGAAAGTTCCTTACTACATCACCGAATCAGATCACCTTATACCTATTGTTTCTACGAGACATGATTGTACTGGCATAAACAAATTTATTTAATTCCGTTTTGAAAAGTCAAATTTTACATCAATTTCTGCCGTTATGAAACGTTAAATTTTTCACAACTGTCACGCACACAGTTATGTAATGTAGTTATGTAAAGACATTACATAACTGCAGTTCCACCAAGATACAAACTTTTTGTAGGTTACAGCGTATCTATTTCTGGATATTTCTGATAGTAAACTACCCATGGCAAAATTAGCAGAGTCTTCAACATCATAAGTTAGTTCTGAATCGCTATTTGAGGACATTTTTTTGAATTATTATTAAATTTGTGAATTATTTTAGTTTCATGATAAATTTGTTTATGTCATCATGTTTCCATAGAAATAATATGTATAAGGTGATTTGATTCTGTGATATAGTAAGGAACGTACTTATTCAAAGAGTAGATTAAATAATTCTGACGGAATTTAATAAAGTTTTGTACGTAAAATGTTATGAAATATGCGATATTGTTTAACTTGTGTAATTTGCAAAACTCGCTTCGCTCGTATTGGCAAATATTACACTCGTCAAACAATATCGCACTTTTCATAACTGGTTACGTAAATAACTATTGTCAAGAAACTAAAATAGCTCACCAATTTAATAATAATGCCCAAAAATGTCCTAAAATAGCGCTTTAGAACTAACTTATGATGTTGAAGACTCTGCTAAAATTTTAGTATTTGTAGTTTACTACCTGAAAAATCGAGAAATAGATATGCTTCAAACTACAAAACGTTTGAAGCTTGGTGGGAACTGCAGTGATGTAATGTCTTTACATAACTTCATTACCTAACTGTGTGCGTGGCAGTTGTGAAAAATTTAACGTTTCATAACGATAGAAATTGATTTAAAATTTGACTTTTCAAAACGGAATTAAAAAAATTTAAGTAATTAAACTCTTTTGCACTTTATTTGCACTTATTTCCAAAACTAGTTCACCAAATCATATTATATTAATAATGACTAGAAACCATTTTTCAATAGCTTTCCAACCATGTATCACAAGTAGGGGGTGCTATTTACATTTTCTAGATGAAGGTGGCTGTGGCTTAAAGGGGGTCGACACTACATACGCCATTTTGGTTCCCCTTCGAACCACCCAAACGGTTTTGAGAAATTTAAAAAATAATCATGTATTCTTTGAAAAAAGAGGATGGCAACTTGTAAGACTTCGGTTTCCCCAATATTTAATAATTAGGTATATTTTACTTGTAATCATAAATTTTTATAATTTATGATATTTGTTTTGGCTCGTAATTTGTCTATTTTACTTTTATTTTGTGTGATCGTATAATGGCAGTACTTCTTTACGTTATGTTTGATATTAAATCATTATCGTGACGACTCAAACTTCTTTTAGAGGTAATGCGTGTGTTAGTAACAATAATATTAATAAAATAAAGACAAAGAATTATAGATTAAGTGTAATTTATTCACTTTAAAGGATTTTGCACCAATAGTTAAACATCATCTTGAATTTAATGACTTTCTTTATTGACTCAAAAAGTGTTAGTTAGTTTTGGATACAAGATGTACTTAACGTCAATGACTTTCACACATTGCTCAATTCTACGTGCCCGCAAAACGGCTCAATGCATGTCATCACTTCATGAAATATGTCACTGTTTGTGCCTTCCAATGTCATTTTTCATTTTATCTGTACATCAGTTGGAAATCTTTAGTAACGTGAATGACTTTCACACATTGCTCAATTCTACGTGCCCGCAAAACGGCTCAATGCATGTCACCACTTCATGAAATATGTCACTGTTTGTGCCTTCCAATGTCATTTTTCATCTATTACTTCAGGATTCACTAACTAGGTTTTGATAGATACAATGTTGTTAAATACGTCCTGTAAATTGTTCGTATGACTGATATTAATGAATTTGCAATAAGATTAAATAATGTTTTTACTCATTACACAAAACAACCAATAATTTGCCACAGTATTGCCCAGTTATGATGTAAATTATACCTTAATATTTCATAATTATTCCCTGGAGAACATTATCGTTTTTAGATTTCATCTTGAAATTTAGAATGAAACTCGTTAAATAAGCAATTCTGATAATTTTATGGATTTCATTTACTTAACCCTTTTTTAGTTAAAATTTTGTAATGTTTCCGATTTAAACTAAATCTTAATTTGATTCAAAATCATATGATTAATGATTCATAATTAAATAATGTTTTGCCGCTTTATCGAAGAGATATTATTTAGGTTATATTTTAACAATTTATACTTATCCCCTGAAGAGTATTATCCTTTCTATTCTACATTTTATTTGATATGTTTCGAAGAATCGTTAACTTGTGAGGAGAATTGTTAATCATGTCTACTAAGGTAAACACAATTAGAGATGGTAGCATTCTCCTGCCGGAACGCGAATGACACCGGAAATATGATCTCATTAACATCCACGACACCGCTCATAGCGTATGCCAGAAATTAACAAAGCTTTCGAACACCCCACGTATATGTAACCGGAACGATTACCTCATTAACATCCACGACACCGCTCATAGCGTATGCCAGAAATTAACAAAGCTTTCGAACATCCCACGTATGTGTAACCGGAACGATCACCTCATTAACATCCACGACACCGCTCATAGCGTATGCCAGAAATTAACAAAGCTTTCGAACACCCCACGTATGTGTAACCGGAACGATTACCTCATTAACATCCACGACACCGCTCATAGCGTATGCCAGAAATTAACAAAGCTTTCGAACACCCCACGTATGTGTAACCGGAACGATTACCTCATTAACATCCACGACACCGCTCATAGCGTATGCCAGAAATTAACAAAGCTTTCGAACATCCCACGTATGTGTAACCGGAACGATTTTATATATATTTCACGAGGTCTTCGTTTTTGGTACTTTAGTAGGAATGTAGTGATTATTGCTACTCAATTTCGAAATAATCAATACCATCCTGAACACAGTCACTTTCAAAATAAATCGGATAATACTCTTTGTAATGATGTTCGCGTATACTATTAACGAAGATAATAACGGACTGACACCACGCTAATCTGGAACCAACTAAACTTTTCGTATGCAATGCGATGCTATTTATATTAAAATTTTGCCCACTCAGGGATGTTGTGTGATTCCCCGTAACATTATTTCTAATTTCGGTGATCTCACATGGGCCCTATAGCAAGGTTATTGACCTAAAAATACTAAATTGTTATGATGTGTCATCGGCCGGCTCGGGCGCCTGTGTTTTGTTTATAAAATTGCGTCACCACGCATCGAACGCGTCTTAATAAGTGATTATAAAAGTTCTCGTAATTTCGTTTGCAATCGATTCAAATTGAATTCATATGTAATCAAATTACTTATAAAATCCCCCAAATGATCGCCCCCTTCCTATTCTAACACAATACTTGGCTTTTACGTGTGTTTTACAATGTTTATACCTGAGTATGAAATTGTTATAATTTTATTTCGAACCGTCTCAATTAATATCAGTCATTTTTCTTAATAATATATATATATATATAAATTAATTCATACAAAATATGTGCATTTCGATCCCTTACAAACTTATCAAATTGACACCCTATTTTTTTATTTACGATTTTATGAACCTGTGAATTATAATATAATAATGATACATTCAAAATATATTACCCACTTAGTTAATTATTTCCTTTCGTCTGATTTATTTACAATATTAAATTAAATAACGTAATTGTAAATGGAGGCAATTAACTGTGTATACAATACAAACCTTAAATATCGGAAATTGAGAAAGAGAAATATAAATTTTTAATCTATTGATTTCATTACAAAAATGTGAAATGTATGTCTACATATTTATGAGAAAAATGTGTGCAGTAATGCTCATATAAATCTAGTACAAACAAATTGACATTGCTATATAAAATTGCTATTGAAATATAATTTCTTATGTGAGCATGACTGTACCTCTATATAAACTAATATGTATACGCATTAGTAGACATTTTACACTCAGAACATTCGTAGAAAATTGCTGTAGTTATTGAAAAAAACGACATTTGAAGGATACCAAACTGTTCGATTGTCTAAGCAATATAGTTTTCAAGAAAATATAGATTTGATTTGGATTGATTGAATTACTTCGATCAAATTTGATAAGATCGAACGGTAAATTTAAACCCCTATAAAATTAAAATTGTACTCCAAATAAAATAAATTATGACTTTTAAAATAGCATTTATCTTCATAATTGTAACAAAAATTATAAAAATTATTATCGCATCGACGATAATAGGGAGTGTAATAGAGAACTTAATGCACGACAAATATTGTGTTTATTATAATGGTGATTTGGCCATATCCTTTAATAACATAAATATGGCAACAGTTATAGTTGATAAAACAATGATGACAAGGCACAATTCCCTTCAATGTAAACCTACTGGATATATTATAGCTTACTACAACGTAAAAGAAGTACGATTACTCTTCAGAGATATCAAGATTTTTGAACCACACAATCGTATATTAATATTTTGCGATGTCAATCAAACTTCATCTATCAAATCTGCTATAGCGACAGGAATATATCACGCTTTGAGCGTGGTCATTGTAGAAATTGAGTTTGTATTTCTTACGAGTAGGAAATGGAATGTATTTAATATATCAGATAACGTAAAGATTATATTAAATGAAAAAATATTATACGATGCTAGAAAAAATTCTACAGTTAATACAGCAGTATTCATAGATCCATCTTGGACACCAATATTTGGAGTTAAATCTATTAAAGTATTGATATTTTACTCGCCACCTTATATATTGATAACCGGAAATGGCACAATTTCTGGAGTTGAGAAAGATCTAATCGACTACTTAACACCAGGTTGGCCTATAGAATATATAATATATCCTAATTTTAGTTGGGAAGCTGTAATGGATGACGTAGAAAATGGTGTTGGACACATAACCGTGGGTGCACATTGGCATGTTGTTACTGAAAGACATAAAGTTGATTCAACCACTCCATATATGCAAACGGATGTTATATTACTTGTACCGAAGCCTATAGTTATGGAAAATATCATGTTCCTTTTTCAAGCACTGAATTTACATGTGTGGTTGTCAATCATTGTATCTGTTGTAACATTAATTTGTTTCTTGGTGCTATATTATATTCAGAACACCAAAGAACAGAGTTTTATTGATAAACTGATATTTACAGTAGTTGCAATATTGGTACTTAATAGTGTAAATTTTAAACCTCAGATCCGTATAATCAAATATGTTCTACTGTTATGGACATTGTCCGCTGTACTGTTGACAACAGCCTATTTGACTGGATTCGCATCGCTTATTGCTGTGCCGAATTTAACTAGGAATATACGCTTTCTGCGAGATATTTTAAATAACAATGTACAATGTTATTGTATTGGTGATTACGTAGCCAATATAATGAAGTCATCAGATAATAAATACATGTCAAATGTAGGTGCAAAAATGATTATTGTCACTGAACCTAGAGCTCCTCAGGATTCCTGCACTATGGCCAGCCTCATGTTCCATAATTACATCTACAATCATTTTGATTTGACGGAATATGACAAGACACATTTAAGAGTGCTAGATGAAGTACTGTACACCAACGCAGTTACAATGGGTCTCAATAAAAACTCTCCATTTAAAAGGATATTTGATAAACAAATTGGAAATTTAGTTGAGGCTGGGTTATTTGAAGCCTGGTCTCGAAAGCATATTTTAGTTAATGATAACCATAAATACATGTCCAATTTCTTTACATCGGAAGTGAACACAAAATACGTTTCATTAAGTTTATACAAAATTCAAGGAGCATTTCATTTACTTTTGATTGGATGTACACTGGCAGCTTTCAGTTTTGGTTTCGAATTGTTGATTAACTTAAAAAAGAGCAAGACTAATACTAATATGTAGAAGATGCACCCAACTATGATTTTTGTAGTTATAAATCATGTCGCAATCTTCACGTAGCTTATAATGTATTTGTGGTTAGTCTAAAAATAAGACAAGATTAAAATTACTATAGTTCATACTATGTCGTGTTAAAAATGTTTAAGGTCGCTATTCGCGACCGGCAAACGGAATATTACATTACTAGTCCGGAAAGTGTTGCTAAGCAACACTGTTGATTTTTGTTACTTTATAATATTTGAAGCAGGAAGTTTGAAAAACGTTAGTTTGACATATATAGTTTTAAAACATAAAATTCCGTTGCTTACATTATAGCCAAATAAAACATGAAGGATAAAATATAACCCATAAATATGATTAGGTATCTATGAAAAACCTAGCTGATTAAAAATTAAGATAAATTCAATAAACATTAATAATATTTCAATCTTTTTTGCCAGTGGAAAATATTCAAAGAGAAAGCGACTATTATATTAGAAAATATTTAATAGTTTAATAATTATTTAATAATTGAGTTAAATAAAACAATTTTACTTTGTTACTTCCACCAACACATTTATTTTACAAAAATAATTTAGTCACTGCAGTGTCGACTACTCTATAGTCATTGTCAAACTAAGTACAAAAATTGAGAATGAAACACAATATATACACTAAATTTCATAACAATTAAAGGGGGGAGAGAATATAAGATGTGTCTGATCATTAAGCAAATGACCGTTCTTTGGAAGTGTGGATTTGTAGATTTCAAACGATTCCAATTAATTCAGTTTAAGCCCATTGTCGGCCAAATGTAGGATCTTGATGGGGTCATTATCTAGTTATGTAACTCGCCCATATGAAGGCTCCAAGATACACCACCGGACACGTCAGCAGTTTGCCTAAGGCAGAGCATGTGGCCTGCTAGCGAATATTCACATCAGCATCAAATATGCTTACATATGTAACTAACAATAGTATAAGTAAAACACATGTCACTAACAAAAACAGTTGTAATTATACTTCGGCCCTTATTTCGATGGAAGTAACGAACTAACAGAAATATTTATCGCACGTTGCGAATCGGTCCTCGCGGAATACAGACCTCTTGCAAATAACCAAATTAATAATTATCTAATAAAAGCCGTTATTGGTAAATTGAAAGACCGTGCACTAATAGCAATCGGCTGTCGCACAGAATTGCGAACGTGGAATGAAATTAAAAATAATATTAGACAGCGATTTGGCGACTTACGCGATTACGATTGCCTAGTGCAGGATCTAATCAATATGAAACCACTCAAAAATGAAAAACCATTGGATTTCGCTGAAAAAATCCAAATTGCGCGTAGCAAATTAGCCTCTAAAATAAACTCATTGCCTGACCTGGAAATGACGCATCAAGCAAAAATTATTCACCTACAACAGTATGATAACACGGCATTAAAAACATTTATACGCGGTCTGAGAGGTAATCTCCAGAGTATTATAAGACTCCGCAATCCAGATTCATTAGAAGCAGCTGTTAATTTTGTTATCGAGGAAGATAATTTTCAATACACCCTCGATAACCCCTACAATTCCAAATATAACAACCACATAAATTCTAATGTAAGACCTAGCTATTCACTACCCCGCGTACAAAACTATCCCATTCGATACAATGCACCTCCGCAATTCAATAATAACATGCGAACGTCGCAACCCAATAACTTTCCATCCCAGCCTGTAAATCTGCAGCAAAGACATGCCCCACAAAAATTCTTTACTAACAGACAAACATTTGGAGCCCCCAAAAATGTCTTTAAACCCCAGAGTAATTACCAACAAAATTATTCTACACCCATGTCAACAAATACGAGAAACACCAATCCCAGATTCAATAATTATCACAACCCCCAGCCAATGTCTGTAAGCACGAGAAATTCGAACAGAAACTTCCCACGTCAACCAGACAGACAATACCCGAATAATTTCGCTAATTCAAGACAACCGAATTTTGTTGCCGAAGAACTCCAATTGACGACGAGGACGAGGATAAGGAAGCCCCTCAAAACTTTGAACCTCAACCGTCAACATCCTCTTGCCTCTATGAAATAGATAACTATTCGCGTGGAAACGATAATGAAAATTTTCACATCCCAAGCCGCGGAACGCGCCCGAAATAGTAGAAATAAATGACCAATTTAGTGCAAATCCCCTAGCCTACATACAGTTACAAAATCCCCCTGCTAAACTACTAATTGACACAGGATGCTTTACCTCCATATTAAAACCATCTATTGCCGAATCTTTTTATCCACAATATATTTATCACCAAAATTCTATCGTCAAAACTTGTGCCTTCCAAGAATTTAAATCCGATAAAAATATTAACGTTCTCCTATATGATTTTTATGAATACTTCGATGGATTAATAGGTCTTAAAGACATAGCTAATTTAAAATTAATAATGGACCCAAATAAACAAATACTCTATAACGACCATGTTGAAATTCCTTATTTCTATAGAAATCCGAATGAAAACGTTACAGATTTTGAAATAAATGCTCATGAAATTTCGGTAGTGAAAATCCCAGTGTCCCAAAAAGAAGGTAACATAATTATTGACGAATTCAAATCAGACGAAATATACATTCCCACTTCGCTGACAACTGCCAAGAACGGTTTCGAAAAATCGAAATCCATAATTACAGTGACAGCAACTCGACAATTTCAGTCAGAAATCCGGTCAAAGTTACTCCTATTTTTCCAGACACCTACGATCTATTACACGCCGAAACAAAATGGCCTGCCTCTCAACTATAACCCGATAATCTCAACCCTATAAAACATTCCATACGGACAGACCACTTAAACAGCGAAGAAAAACAAGCCACTATAAAATTATGCCAACAATTCGAAAGCATCTTTCACGGGAACAATGACAAATTAGGTTTTACAAATGCAGTAAAACACGAAATTAAGATAGACGATTACAGCCCGGTTTACTCTAAATCTTATCGATATCCCTTTGTTCACAAAAATGAAGTTCAGCGATAAATCGAAGAAATGCTAGACAAAGGTATAATAAGACCATCCGCTAGCCCTAGGAGCTCTGCCATATGGATAGTCCCTAAGAAACAAGACGCCTCTGGTTTAAAAAAATGGAGAATCGTTGTCGATTATCGAAAAATTAATGATAAAACAGTCACTGACAGATATCCAATTCCCAATATTAATGACATCCTAGATAAACTCGGCAGATGCCAATATTTCTCTACCCTTGACCTAGCTTCTGGATTCCACCAGATAGAGATGCATCCTGATTCCATTCCAAAAACTGCCTTCAATGTCGAAAATGGACATTATGAATATACCAGAATGCCATTTGGGCTCAAGAACGCCCCCGCAACCTTCCAGCGCGTTATGGATAACATATTAAAAGACCTTCAAAATAAAATCTGCCTCATCTACATGGACGACATAATCATTTTCTCAACGTCGCTTGAGGAACATATCCAAAACCTCAAACAAGTTTTTCAAAAATTAAAGTCACATAACCTAAAAATACAACTCGACAAATGCGAATTTTTAAGCAAAAATGTAGAATTCCTTGGCCATGTAATTACACCCGAAGGTATAAAACCTAACCCAAAAAAGATCGAAGCTATCCAACGATTCCCGATCCCTAAAACTGCAAAAGAAATCAAATCTTTCTTAGGACTGGTGGGCTACTATCGGAAATTTATCCCTAACTTCGCAAATCTTACCAAACCGTTTACCCAGTGTTTGAAAAAGGATGCCAAAATTGTACATAACGAAAACTTCATTAAAACCTTCGAAATCTGCAAAACTATATTAACCAATGACCCGATTCTTCAATTTCCTGACCTTAACAAACCTTTCGTCTTAACAACCGACGAATCAAATGTTGCTATTGGTGCAATACTATCCCAAGGACCTATTGGCAAAGACCTTCCGATTGCATACGCCTCCCACACATTGAACCCTGCGGAATGCAATTACTCTACCACAGAGAAAGAGTTGTTAGCTATCGTTTGGGCTACTAAATATTTCCGCCCGTACCTTTTCGGACACAAATTTACCATTATAACCGACCATAAACCATTAGAATGGCTTGTTTCCTTGAAAGATCCAAATTCCCGCTTAGTAAGATGGAGACTTAAACTCGAGGAATATGATTATGACATAAAGTACAAAAAAAATAAAAAATTAACACTAATGCAGACGCCCTTTCTCGCGTCGAAATTAATGCTGTAGACACAGAATCGCTCATCGCGAACCCGAGCGACTTCGATGTCGAGGACCCGTTTGACTGGTACATAGAAAATCAACCATCAAACACCCCGAGTGACGAAATTGAATGGTATATCCAAAATAAAGCGTCGCAAGTCCCAATAGAGGAACTCGACGAAATTCTCGGAATACAACATTTACCCAAACGTATAAATATATTACAAGCCATAAAAATACGTTCCCCACTCACAAACGAAACAGCTCATACCTCTCGAAAACCCGATAATAGAAATCCCAATTTCAGATACACCCCTTAACACGTTTAGCCATCAGCTAATTATAAAAACTAATGAAATCGAGAAAACATGCATAAAGAGCTTTAAACCCTTTCCAAATAAGGAAAGAACAATTATTTCAATTCCCAAAGACAGATTCGATGACGAACTCGTTCAATATATTAAGACAAAATTGGTACCAAAAACATCATATGCCCTATATTTTGACACAGAAAATCTTATGATAGACGTAGTCCACATCATCCAAAAATATTTTAAACCTAATTCATTAAAACTAACTCACACTACTAGATTCTTGCTAGACGAATTCTGCAAACTTCACAGAATTAACTTGCACTATACCACAGTGAGAAACTCAAACAGCAACTCCCTCGTAGAACGCTTGCACTCCACTATAGCAGATTCTATTAGATGCCTTCTACAACAATTTCCAAATGATCACATAGACACTCTCATGAAACACGCAATTATTGGATATAACAATTCGATCCATAGTTCGATTAAATTCACCCCATTCGAAGTTATATACGGTAACACCGATAAGACACTCGAAACCACAGAACAAAATATTCTAAATGACTATACTGTCAAACACAAAAAAATGCTTCAGATACTCTTCGATAAAATAAAAATAAATAACGAAGAGAAAAAGATCGCCCAAATTTCTAAGTCCAACGAAATTCGCGAAGATCCGAAAGAATACGAAGAAAACGATATTTGATTTATAAAACAACCACCTCGTACCGCAAAGCATAAACCAAAATTCATAAAATCCAAAGTAATTCGTAATAGCCACAAAAAATTAATAACATCTAACGGTACCCTACACAAAAATATAATCAAGAAACCTAGAAAACTTAATAACAAAAACCCATTGCAGAATGAGAATAACTCTCCTGATCCTCACGATCCTTCGAATCTACCCGACACATCTCGAAGAAATTAAAATCACTCCAATCACCGCAGGAATATTACCCTTCAAGCTAGGTAACGCAAAACTCATCCAATCCCACCATACCTTCCTGCACTACATAGAATTAGAACCACTTACCAACCAAACGTTAACACTAAAATCTCAACTCTCAGCAATCGAACACCAACTCGCAAAATATCGAAACTATTCAGACACTTCTCTCGACTTTCTCCCGATAACAGAATTAACAAACCATGCTTCATATATAATTAACGACGTTTCGGAAAAACTAGACAACATAAAACCAATCAATAGAGTAAAAAGAGGACTAATGAATGTAATCGGTAAAGCAAACAAATGGCTGTTCGGCACTCTCGACAGTGAAGACGGCGAATATTACGATCGAAACATTGTAAAACTAGAAACGAATTAAAAAATAATCCAAAATAACGTCTTAATGCAAATGTCATTAAATAAACATGTTATGAAAAAATTCAATAAACTTATCTCTAACCTGGATTCGAACCAGAAAAAAATAGCCGAAAAAATTAACAATTTGGATAAATCAATATCAAAGGTTCTGGGTTCTGTCGAAGACTATTTGCAACTGCAATCAATTATAAGCCAAATAATTTTAAACGGTCAACACATGGTCACGACCTTGGATAATTTAGAAAACGCAATCATGTTCGCTAAATTGAATACCCTACATAGCGTTGTTATCAATCATTCTGATTTAGCCAATATTCTAGAATCATTAAATACATATTACAATTCAAATCAAATAATTAAATTCAAAAATAGTCGTACTTACTACCAATTAACTAGTCTCCAAGTAACATTCCATAATAATAAAATTATATTCGCAATTAACTTCCCAATCATAAAACCTTATACTTACGACCTTTACGAATTATACCCTGTACCCTATCAAAATCTCACGATAATTCCTAACTATCCCTATCTGATACTACACGCAGAAGAAAGCTACTACGAAATAAACGAATGCCCGAAGTTAGAAGACGTATTCGTTTGTAACAACCCAAATGCAGCAAACGAAGAGGACTGCCTCCCGGGATACATCACGAAGACGATCCAAGATAGATGCGTCTTAACTACCACCTACGTGAAGGAGACCATCATAGAACAAATCTCGCCAAATTATGTGATTATAATACCTAAAGAAGAAACCACCGAAACGCTACAAGACTGCTATGAAAAACACTACTCTACGATAACCGGTCCCAGCCTCATCACTATACCCCACAAGTGCAGTATATCAATCGATGACCAGAAAATCTACAATCGAGAAGAAGTTCAATTCAACGAACCATACATACTACCCCAACTCCAGATAGGACGAACCACCATACGAAGAAACAACGTGACTACTCTCCACTTGAAAAAGATCAAGTTAGAAGACATCCACGACCTTAGTAAACAAATCAACAACGTCCAAATTCAACAATTGGAAACTTCAGGAACAAAACGAAACAACATCCTAATTTGGATCATAATAGGACTCCTGGCCTTCTCCCTCGTAATTACAACAGCATACATCGTCCCGAAGAAATACTACGAATGGAAAAGGGTAGCTCATGACGAAGAAGAAGCAACGCGGCTCGAGAAGATTGCGGTACCTCAATCTTCCCTCTTAAGTGGGGAGGAGTTATGTAACTCGCCCATATGAAGGCTCCAAGATACACCACCGGACCACGTCAGCAGTTTACCTAAGGCAGAGCATGTGGCCTGCTAGCGAATATCCACATCAGCATCAAATATGCTTACATATGTAACTAACAATAGTATAAGTAAAACACATGTCACTAACAAAAACAGTTGTAATTATACTTCGGCGCGAGCTGTAACTCTCGCGGTTTAAATAAACGTTTTAAAAAAGTCTTTCTCCCTCGGTTATTTCATCTTTATCTGGCTCGTGTCCCTCATTAAGAAGGTGTTCTGCGAATGTTGAATCTTCTAGTTATATAATTCAATTATATGACGAATAAACGGTCTTAGGAGGAAATAAGTCGGCAGTAGTTATATAATTCAATTATATGACCGGTCTTAGGAGGAAATAACACAGCAGTTTCCGGCTTAGGAACGACCACAGGCCGTTGACACGTCCTGTGTCATCAATAAATTAATGATTACTAGCTATTAATTACCTATAAATACCATACCCAATGAATGTAAAGTTTAGTTATAATTAAATCTTTGTACGTATCGTTTGTATCCCTTTTTAAAAAGTTGTAACGGTTCGACCCCAGGTGTTGTACAAATTCTCATAATTTGTAATATTTATTATTCATTGATTTATTTAACTGCAATTCATCCTTAAATGCAATTGGATGCATTTGATTTCTTTAACTGCATATTACATGAATTCTTATAATTCAAGTAATTGATTTGGCTCGTGATTTACAAATTCTCGTAATTTGTAATATTGATTTGGCTCGTGATTTAGTGGTAGTACTCTACGTTGTGTTTGATTTTTAAATCAAAATCGTGATAACTCAGTTTGGTTCGTTTTATGGGTAATGTGTCTGTAAGTAATTTTTGTTAGCAAGTAAAACACAGATACATGGATTTCATATTATTTATTCATTTTAAAAGGTTATGCAAGCGACAGGTAAATAAAAGACAATTTTGTTACTCTAATCGGACGTTATTTATTTAGTTATATTTATTTAAATTTTGGAATAGATTTGTTTAATAATTATTGAAAATTTATTATATTCTTTGAATTTGAATGATTTATTTTATTTTGAAAACAGAGTAACTTATTAACACTACGGTTGGAATTACAAAGTGTTACTTAGCGACTTCATGCACCACAATCTTCAAATTGTGCCGAGAAGGATATCTGATACATGTCATCACTGCATAGAAATTCATTAGCACGGTGCCTACCAATGTATTTCAACGCCACCTTGTGGATAGGAACGAATCACATAACTTCACATTAAAGTACTTCAAGCGATTCCAGTGCTGCAAGCACCCAATGTGTCCTCATTCGGAGATATTGCTAGTATTCGCGTTTACCAACACTATCAGCCATGTGATCGTAAAAACTTTAATAGGTATTGTTATTCAAAATTGATTATAGATTAGTATGATAAAGCTCTATTCTACTTCTACTTTTCTATCTATTTAAGCACATACAAATATTCGTTTCATTCATTCATAATTCTGAGATTTCGTGAATATCGGAGGGCCGAGCAAGTTTAATTATACGATTTAATTACAAATATCATTGAATTATTTATATCGAAATTATTAAGTTATGTTCCCCTGACGCAACTTTTTATTTAACTACCGATTGATTAATGAGGCCACACTGTTTATCAAATGTTTGCGACGAGAAAAGGAAGGCATTTTACAATATTCTCCTGTCAGTGCGAAAATATTGTCAGGACAAGGTATAAAATGCAGTATGGGTCAACTCCGCAGTGGCGTGAGGCTCCCTACATTTCATACCCTTATTAAACTGCGTTCATTACCAGCGGCAAGGCGCGGTAATATCACTAGATGGGTTACATTATTATGGATAAATTACTTTAGAATTGTTAGTGTGAAAAGATGTTTGATCAAATGTTTTGCGACGGCGGAAAGGAAGGCATGTTACAATATTCTCCTGTCGGTACGAAAATATTGTCAGGACAAGGTATAAAATGCAGTATGGGTCAACTCCGCAGTGGCGTGAGGCTCCCTACATTTCATACCCTTATTAAACTTCGTTCATTACCAGCGGCAAGGCGCGGTAATATCACTAGATAGGTTACATTATTATGGATAAATTACTTTAGAATTGTTAGTGTGAAAAGATGTTTGATCAAATGTTTTGCGACGGCGGAAAGGAAGGCATGTTACAATATTCTCCTGTCAGTACGAAAATATTGTCAGGACAAGGTATAAAATGCAGTATGGGTCAACTCCGCAGTGGCGTGAGGCTCCCTACATTTCATACCCTTATTAAACTTCGTTCATTACCAGCGGCAAGGCGCGGTAATATCACTAGATAGGTTACATTATTATGGATAAATTACTTTAGAAGTGTTAGTGTGAAAAGATGTTTGATCAAATGTTTTGCGACGGCGGAAAGGAAGGCATGTTACAATATTCTCCTGTCAGTACGAAAATATTGTCAGGACAAGGTATAAAATGCAGTATGGGTCAACTCCGCAGTGGCGTGAGGCTCCCTACATTTCATACCCTTATTAAACTTCGTTCATTACCAGCGGCAAGGCGCGGTAATATCACTAGATAGGTTACATTATTATGGAATTGACTTTGGAATGGTTAGTGTGAATTACATTTGATAAACTTGTGTTATATATTCACCTGAGGAATTAATGTTTAAAATATATGAGTCGTCGTCGGACAGCGTGACGTTCTGTCTCGATCGGTACATCTAACTCTCTGTTTGAGTGCCGCACTTCTATTTATACTGGCATACTGGTCCCCCACCTTTTACTCTTCTTCCCCCGTCCTATGATAATTTTGCTTACCGCTGCCAATTGACGCCTTCCCATACGCGTCACCGAATTACGCAATCGCCGTTTCGAGTTCCCGTCGTATTCCCACGACCTATTTCTCTGTGTCATCATTTTGATCGTGTGCTTGTTTACATTTGCCCAAAACCACGAAGTCAGCAAAATGAATGACCTCGCTGGGCCAACGCGTCGTCGGCCGCGGCCTGCTATGATATTTACGCAGTTTTGTTCCGACTCGTAAAATTATGGATTTTAATATTATTAGGTTCTTACAAAGTCCTTCGTGTCGGTGGATATCAAATTTGGCGCAGTCGGTAGGATCGCGTGATTCTTATCAAAAATCAGTTCACGACATCGGGTCGCACTATTTTAGGTTTGAAGCTGACTTTAGTCACTTACGCTTGCAGAATCTACAAGCCATCGACCGAACGACAAAATCGCCGAAGCAGCAGACGCCAGCCGTTGAACCGAGCTACACAGGAATCTTCGAATCAGCAATTCATTCAACAAGGCCGCCAGCTTCGCCGCAAAAGAGGAAACCAAACACCAACGTCAACAATTATCAACTCCGGAAGAATTAGACTGACAAATACAAGGTATAGTGTCCGATTCCTCTGTTCCTAATTCCTTAAGCATAATTAACTAATTCGTAGTACATACCTACATGAACAATCAAATTGAAAATTTAATTGATCAAGTCAACAATTTAAATATTGACTCTAATATGGCTAATAACAGTAACAATATTACCCATTATTAAAATTAAATATCGAAACAATTCCGAAATTCATCGGAGATAATGAATTAACAGAAATTTTAATTTCTCGCTGCGAAGCTGTTTTGAATGAGTATCGAGCATTAAAGAACCAAATTAAAACGAATCTTCAACAACGATTTGGAGATTTACGTAATTATGATTGTTTAGTGCAAGATTTAATTAATACTCGACCGTTCAGAAACGAAAAAACTCTCGATCTCGCTGAGAGAATTCAACTTGCGCGTAGTAAACTCGCATCAAAAATCAACTCGCTATCAATTATCGAGATGCCAGTTGCTGCCAAACTGGTGCATCTCCAACAATATGATAACACCGCGTTGAAAACCTTTGTTCGAGGCCTTAAAGGTCAACTCCAAAGCATTATTCGGCTTAGAAACCCGGTTTCTCTTAAAGACGCCGTTAATTTTGTAATAGAGGAGGAAAACTTACAACATACACTGAAAACCCCTAACCATTTTAATAATTTTGAGTCAAAGCCTAATCCAAGACATAATTTACCATCCCCGAGGCAAAGTACCTCGTACAACAATAACAGTAACCAAAATCGTAATTTCAACAATGCATACGCACACAAAAATAATTACAATTCCCCTAATCAATCCCAAAATAATTACAATTTTCCTAAGCAACCAATAAATTTGCAATTCAGACAAGCTCCTCAGGCAAGATACCCTAGCAACAAATAAGTTGCTAGGGTAGGGTAGCAATAAGTTGCAAATACCGAGAAATGTTTTCAGATCAGAAAACCACAAACAAATTACCAAAATTCTTATCAAAATCCGTCACCCATGTTACTAACACTCGAAACACGGCTCCGAGATTCAATCAATTCCGGAATCCTCAGCCAATGTCAATCAGTACTCGAAATTCGACCAGGAATTTCACAAACAATAATAATACCAGACCCTATCAAAACAATTTCTCGCGTACCTGTCCAAGCAATTTAGTATCCGAAGAATTATTCCAAATTAATCAGTCAGAAGATCAAAAGGAATACGATCAGTACTCCCACGAATTCGAAGAAGAAAACCCATATCAATTACCAAACTCAGACACCGCAAGTCAAAATAAAAAAAAAATCACGGTGCCAGCCGAAGTACACGTCTGAAATAATTGAAATTAATAACGAGCTTACTTCTAATCCCCTAGCCCTAGCATATATAAAAATTCAAAATCCCCCTATAAAACTCTTAATAGACACAGGTTGTTATACTTCTATTATAAAACCATCGATTATAGAGGAATTTTATCCTCAATGCATATACCATCAGAATTCGATTGTGAAAACCTGCAACGGAGAATCTCCCACTCGATTCAAAGCTGAAATCCCTGCATTTGACGAATTAAATTCTAATGAAAATATAAACGTAGTGTTATAGATTTTCACGAATATTTTGACGGACTCTTGGGTCTCCGAGACATTGTAAATTTAAATTTAAAAATTGATTTTGTAAACAAAAAACTCTTTAACGACTTTATATTGAAATCCCCTTGTATTAAAGACAATCAAACGATATAAATAAAGATATCGAAATCAATGCCCACGAAGTTTCTCTTGTCAAAATTCCAACTTCCCAATTTGAAGGTGAAATCATTGTACCCGAAATTAAAACGGATCAGATTTACATTCCGGAATGTCTAACAACTGCCAAAACTGGATATGCAAAAGTTGAAATCCACGCTGCAGAAACTGAATCAGTTATCGTTAACCCAAGCGGTTCCGATGTGGAAGATCCATTTGATTTTTTCATGGAAAATAGACCCTCGAATGACCCTGGGGATGAATTAGAATGGTACATAAAAAATAATGCATCAACCGTCCCAGATAACGAACTCGATGAAATTTTTGGCACCCTCCACATCTAAACAAATAAATATTTTGGAAAATGTAAAATTACGTTGCGTATCATTAATCTTTTTTGTTTCATCATCATTGTCAATATTTACAATCATTGATTCATTGTCATCAAAATATTCGTCTAAAACTTTTAATTCTTCTTCTGTTAAAGCATTCATTTCTGTAGTATTATTTTCATTATATTTGATATAATCTTTATAATTTAAATTGGTAGAATTTAATTTTATTCTACTCAGCAATTTTCAACATCTGCAATTTTATTTTCCTTACCTTTCTTATATTTTATTTCATAATCAAATTCTTCTAATCTTAGTCTTTGTAATAATCGTATGTTTCTATTATCAGTAATAATATAACAAGAGAGTGAGAATAAATTGAAAATAATTTGACAGATTGTCGAAAACTTGTTGCCAGGCAATAGTCACGAGAGCCCGAAGGGCTCGAGTGACTATTGCCAAATGGCAACAAGTTTGAGACATAATCTGTCAAATTATTTTCTAATTTATCGAACTCTCGAGTTATATTTGATTAGATTATTTTTTGACGTGTTTTGCTTTCTAGTATTTCTTTATCAATTTCAGTATGCGAAACGCAGCTAAAGCGACTTTTATTCATTTTGTATGACACTTTAATATGATTGATAAATTAATAATTTGACAAATATTTTGATTGACAAGAGTGAACCTAGCTACCGAGATTATTCCCACTATAATAATCTCTAGAGAATATTCCCAGTATAATAATGACGGGATTGGTCCAGAAGTATCAATATGACAAAAATCGAAATATATCATTGGTTTTGAGAAACGTCAAAAAATAATCAGCATTATTATATTTATTTTTATCCTTTATTTTATTATAATAGGAAGGGTTATTGTGATATTTTTTCTTTTTATTATTTTTTAAATGATAATTTCTTATATGTTTATTGAAATAATAATACCCTGTTAAATAATGGTTACCTTTTACATATTTATTTAAATCATTATGATAGCACTTCTTATTATTAAAACTATAATTTCTATTAGGATTAATACGACGATTATCGTTTGACTTGTTGCGACAATTATACCTTTTTAAACAATCAGTTGTAGATCTCTTACTAGGATAAATATTTTTATTATCATATTTATTATACTTATTATTTGAATGGTTTATTCGATTCATTTTTGAAAAAAATAATTTATGTTTCTGTTTTAATTTATCAGTTCTTTCTTGATTGATTTTATTAGTTTTAGATTTTCGTTTATGATTGGTTTTATAAGTTTCAGTTTGAAATAAGAATGATAAGTTGATAAACTCTTCAGTTTCTTTATTTATTTGTTGAATTTTAAGTTCAATTTCTGCACTTGGCGTAACAAATATAGAATTCATTAAATCAATTTTTGCGTTTAAAATTTTTAAAATATCCATGCCTACTAATCCATCGTAAACATCATTAATTTTGAATAATTTGAATTTAAGATTCACTTTTTTTGATAAATTAAATTCTTTTGGGGCAGGTATTATTACTGCGTTATTATGCTTTGTTGTTCGATGAACCGATTTTACTACGAATGGTTCAAAAAATGTATTATTTTGATAATATTTTTCTGCAACTTCTGGATTTAGAAAAGAATTGGTCGCTGCGCTATCAATTAGGAATTTCAAATATTTTCCATCTTTATTTAATTGAATATAAGGTAAGTTGTTATTTTCATTAATATTATCGTAATTAAAACTTATTAGGTAACTCGTATTTGAGTTACAACAAATACACTCATTATTTTCATTTACATTAACATCATCAACATATTCATCATTATATTCATATTTTTCATTAGTACCATTAATATATTCATTTTCATAATTATTTTCATATTCATTATTATGTTCATTAAAATACTTATTATTATAATGTCTACGATTATTTTCATATTTTACGTTTCGTCGTTGGCAAGAGGCAGTTTGTAAAACTTTTCTTCATTATTATCACCATTGACTCCCAAATGATGTAATTCCTCTGTCGTATAATTTGGCCTTTGATTCTGATTGAATTGGTTAGGATGTTTATACACATTTCTAGTACTAGTGCTCATCGGAGTTTGTTTTGTTTGTGGCAAATTTCGTGGACGCCAAACATTTTGATTGTTATAATTATTATTTCCAAACGTTTGTTTATTCGTTGGGAATTTAGTGTAAGAATTAAAATTTCGTTGTAAATTTATGGGTTGACTTGGGAAATTTGACTGATTTTGAGAATCATCGTATCTTGGATAGAAATTTGGTTTTTGATGATAAAAATTTTGTCTTTGATTTTGATTAAAATTTGGTTTTTGATTAAAATTGGCAAGTTGATTAAAATTTTGTTTTGGATTAAAATTAGATTTCTGGAAGTTTTGATTTTGTAAGTATTTAATATTTTCTTCTTCTTCCACAAACCTAATAGCTTCTGCTAAATTATTTGGACGCATTGTTCTTATTGTTGTGTGTTAGCTGAACTTTTGCCACTTCTGATATTGTTAACCCAATTCAGATATTGTTAGGCCGGCGAATTACCTTTAGCTTAATACTGATTATTTTTAATCCATAAAAACAGTTTCAATACTAATTCTGTTGTATTATTCTTATAATAGGTAATTATTTGTATTGTCAAGATGTCGATTAATAAACAATGGGATCTGCATCAATGAAACTTATTTATTTAATACAAACTAATGATACAAAAATATAAAAGGTTATATAATCGTATAATAAAATATGGCAATCGCTCTCTTCTTTTGCGCCTTCCAACGACCGTCATTCTGTAACAATTAGAAGAGTGATCGTAAGTTTACAACTCAGTGAGACAATTGTATTGGTTGACCCGAGTATTAATTGGTCAACCCGATATCCTTGATTAATTACGGTGAAACAATTATCTTTGGTCAATTGTTTATCGATAGGTCAACCTCAACTCTCCACAACAATACAATGACTCACCATACTTGTTGACCCGAGTTCAACTCTCCACAACTAGACAATGATTCACCATACTTGTTGACCCGAGTCCAACTCTCCACAACCATACAATGGCTCACTATACTTGTTGACCCGAGCTCAACTCTCCACAACTATATAATGATTCACTATACTTGTTGACCCAAGTTCAACTCTACACAACCATACAATGACTCAGCATATTTGTTGACCCGAGTAATAATTGGTCAACCCAACATCCTTGGTATCTTCTGAGACAATGGAACAACGATGGGTCAACCTCAACTCAACTTAACCACACAATCACTCACCTTCAATTTATCCATACGGACACTAAACAATAAAACTTTACTGAAACTATTCTATTAATTCGTCACGGCCAGCTTCGCTAGGTGACACTCACTTAATGCGCTGCAAATGCGTCTGTTCCCTTCAAAAGGGTCCAAGAGAGGCAACTTGGCCTTGAATTTATAAACAAACTGCGTCATCGGCCCGCTCGTATACGCCCGAACCTAAATATTATGATTTACCATTTTAATAAATTGGGTGATATAACATGTGCCTAATGGATATTTCAATCCAACCAAAAACGTTTTAAAGTTAATTCAGTATATAAATTTCTTTTTAGTATGCGATTGTTCGCCAAATCTTCGTGTATATCTATGTAAGAACATATTATGTTTAACAAAGGTAAACATTTATCGTAAAATTCACGCGGTGATTCTGCAGATTTTTGTCTTAAATTAGTCAAATCCCTATTTAAACAGGATTCGTCGCGATGATCGCTGAAGTTCCGAATCAAAACAATGTTTAACTCATTCCAATTGGTAATTTCATGAACATTTGCAATGAGTTTTGCATTTCCCTCTAATTTATTTAATATTGAATTAATTAATTATGTATTACGAAAATTGTTTGGGTTTGCCGCATCATAAAATGTGGTAATTAATTGTTCTGAGACTTTCAAATAACGGTGTAACTCGTTTGAGTCGCCGTTAAAAGTGGGAATACATTTTAAAAATGATGAGTCGAAATTTACGTTGGCCATTTTTACAATAGTTTCGTCTTCTAAATTATTATTAATTATACTGTCTTCAAAATTATTATCACTTATTTCTTCTTCAAATAATGAGATTTGATTCAGTTTATTTATTTATTCGTTAAAGTCTTCTGACATTAAATTTATAGTCGCGATATGTATACTCAACGAAAATGCTTACTCATAATGTTATTGCGAAATTCATTGAGGAATTCCATGACTCTGCTGTTGTGATGTCCTCGGCGGGACGATGAGACGATGCTCTGTTGAGACGATTGTACAGCGATTATGGCTGTCAGCTGGCTGCTTTGACCTGGGTTGACGCCGCTTCTCGATGAAGTGTCGACGTTCTCTAGGTCGTTCTTCGAGAGGAGATTGCTGCAACTTCACGATTGAAGGCTGCTACTTCTCGATAAGGCTCAGCTTTGGACGCCTACTTCGTGTGAGTGAAGACTCGACGTGATTCGATGAAGATACGGATACTCAGATTAATTGTTAATACAAAAGTAATTGAAACAATCAATTGGACAATTACTTCTGAGTTATCCTACCGACTGCGCCTGTTAAATTCTCGATTTAACGATTTAGATTTTAAAAAATAAACTTTATTAAACTTGAAGATACTTAACTTTAACTATTAAGTATTATGTAATAATTATGCGACTTAACGATACAAAAAACAGTACATTGAAATTAACGTGCTGTGCAGAGTCTAAAGTGGAAATTTACGTACTGTGCCGAGTCTAAAGTGGAAATCAAATATTAATATTAAGGTGCTACTATTTATAATAAATTAATGCTAAGTTAACAAAAAGGAAGAATAACAAATTAGTCATTCGTTGTGAAATGTTGTGCAATGTTACTTAATAAAGTCCTTTGTTTACCGGCATATAACTCGTTTCAAACCTTTACAAAATGTGGATAACGCTGACCCTGGCAAAAATCCTCTGGAACCACCAAATGGTCCCAAGAGAAATTAAATTCACTCCCATTACAGCCGGCATATTGCCATTCAAGCTAGGCAATGCCAAATTAATTTCATCCCGTCATACTTATTTACATTACATAGAACTCAAACCACTTTGTAATCATACATAAACTTTAAAATGCAACTGTCACTTATTCAAAAATCATTTCAAAATTCACCATTCAATACAAATAAATCAGTAAATTTTCTCCTTCTGGTAGAATTAATGAACCATGCTACGTACATAATTGACGACGCTTCAGAAAAACTAGAAAACATTAATCCTATTAAACGGTCAAAACGTAGACTTATCAATATTGTTGGCAAACCAAGTAAATGGCTATTCGGTACTTTAGATAGTATTACGAGTATTACGAGAAAAATATTCAAAATTTTCAAACTAATTCATACCGTGAAGAATAAAATTCAGCAGCAAATTACACTAAATAAACAAATTATAAACAATTTCAACAAAAGTATCACAATTATTGACACTAACCAAAAAAGTATTGCACATAGGATTCTAGAATTACAAAAATCTCTAACATCAGCAATAGTCTCCTTCGAAGAATATTTACAAATGCAATCCATAATAAATCAAATAATTTTAAATGGTCAACTATTAATAACAATATTAGATAATATCGAAAACGCAACCATGTTCGGTAAACTCAATTCATTACAGTGTCGTAATTAGCCATACCGAGTTAATAACAATTTTAAAAACTCTTACAAATTACTATAATACAGATTAAATTATAAATCTTAAGGATAGCAGAACGTACTACCAATTAGCTTGTTTGCAAGTAACCTTTTCCAAAAATAAAATATTTTTTGCAATCCACTTTCCCATAGTCAAACCTCATAATTATCATTTATACGAACTATATCCAGTTCCTTGCAATAACCTAACAAGTATCCCAAATTACCCTTTTCTGGCAGTAAACCATGAAGAAAGCTTCTACGAGACGTCGGAATGTCCCAAATTGAAAGACAATTTTATATGTAATAACCCCAGGATCGCCAACCAATAAGATTGCCTCCCAAACTACATTCTAAAGACCATCCAGGACAAATGTATCTTAACCACTCCCTACATCAAAGAAACCATTGTGGAACAACTCTCATCAAACTTTGCTACAGTTATTCCAAAAGCAGAAGGTGTCCAAATTCTTCAGGATTGCAATGAAAAACAATACTCTACCATTCACGAACCAAGCCTTGTAATGATTCCACCATCATGTAGCATTTCTGTAGAGAATCAAAGAGTATTCAACCGAGAAGAACTACAAACAAATGAACCATACATCCTGCCCCCACTTCAACTAGATACAGTGAAATTCTACAAGAACAACTTCAGCAGTCCAACCACCAGAAGACCAGTACCACCCAAAGTCCAGTAGTATACTATGGACAATAGTCGGAGTCGTTGGAACCCTTACAACATTATTGGCCGTTTACGTAGTCTACGAGAAAAGAAAGCCCCAGAGAAGACCCCAGAAGTCATCAGAAGACACCGCCCGTCCAAGATCGAAGACCTCGCCAGCTCCATCTTCTCATCTAAGAAGGGAGGAGTTATATAATTCAATTATATGACGAATAAACGGTCTTAGGAGGAAATAACACAGCAGTTCCCGGCTTAGGAACGACCACAGGCCGTTGACACGTCCTGTGTCATCAACAAATTAATGATTACTAGCTATTAATTACCTATAAATACCATACCCAATGAATGTAAACTTTAGATATAATTAAAATATAATTAAATCTTTGTACGTATCGTCTGTATCCCTTTTTCTTCGGGTCAGTGGATATCATTTTTTTTTCTTTTCTGAGATGAAACGATCGCAAGGGTTCCTTTTACCTGATGTTGAAATTCCGCCCTGACTGACCAATATAATATCCGTCACAGTTTTTACACAATAGTTTATACACACCCGATTTGTTTAAGGGTGTTTAAGGATAAAATAGACCATTTTTTCATAGCGAGTCCATGTCCATGATACTCAAAATCTCAATGTAGGGGAGAGGTGGCATGAAAGGGACACTGTTGTTTTAAAGAGTCTAGTAAATAAATGAGTTAATAATTTGAACAGATACGAATATTATTCAAAACATCAATTTGTTAACTACTGAAGGAAAATATAATAATGACCCTTTTTTTATTCTTAGTTGTATATTATGTCATTAAAAAAAAAGTGTATTTTGTCCCTTTCATCACTAGCTTGTATTGAAAGGGACACAATAATTTATGAAAGGGACAGTGAGTAATAACAAGGAAAATCATCTTTTATCTACAGGTATTTTACATTACACATACTAAATAACTAGTATACGTACACGTTACAGTATAAGTATGTATGTGTACTGTTAAGTATACAGGGTGTCCTAAATACAGTGGTATTGCATGGGTATCTTTCTTATTCTTAAAGCTACAGATCTGGTTAAATGGGCAATATTGTGCAGTTTTATATGCTGGTTTAGATTATGATATTTTTTTTTTAATATGGAGTAGTTTAAAACTTATTCTTAATAAACTAAAAATTGAGATTTTCTAAATACTCCGATATATTCATAATTATTAAAGATGCGGAAAAAGGTATTAAATGAAGGTACTTGGTTCGATCGCACAAACTTGAAAATCAAGTCAAAACAAAACTCAAGATGACGGTTTCCGAGATATTAATACAAACTTTCTTATTTTAAATAGCCGCCATATCTGATTTTTATACGTCTAAATAGACTTTCTTTTCCGGTTTTCAACGATGTATAACAACCTATGTCAAAATGAAAAATATGGGAAATATTAATTATTCCATGTTTTTTTTTTCATTTTTAATTATTTTTAAAATAAATTAAAAAAACGTAATACAACTAAGTAGAAAAATAAGAATAAATTATAAAAAAATGCTCAAAATTCTGACAGTTATTGGTCAAAAACAATTGACAACGTTAAATATTCGCTAATCCGAACATTTCAACTCGGCAAATAGAAAATCAAGTTTCCGTATCTGAATCTAGAGCATCAACAATTTTAAAGAAGCACAAGTTTTACCCTTATAAATTGCATATTTCTCATACTTTACAAGCAAGTGATAACATCCGTAGATTACCATTATATATATATATAATCGAAAACCTATCTACCATAAGGTGTTAGGTGTTTAGGCTACTTCAGCTTAGTTCATGTACGAACTTCGCCCACTCTTTTCGGTTTTTCGCCATTTTCTTCCCCTCATTCCAGGTCAGTCCTCGGTCTTTTAAAATTTCCCTCGCTACATCATCCCACGATTTTTTTGGTCTGCCTCTTTGCCTTTTATGGGGTGTTATTGCCTGCCATACCCTTTTTGTCTGTCTGGTTTCTTCCATCCTTACAATGTGTCCAAACCATTTTAGTTGTTGCCGCTTGATCTTTGTTATTATCGGTTCCACTTCTAATTCCTCTCTTACCACTTCGTTTCTGATTCTGTCTCTTCTTGTGATTCCTTTGACGCTTCTTAGGTACTTCATTTCTACGGCCTGTATTCTGCTTTCTATCCTTTTAGTTATTATCCAGCTTTCACACCCGTACATTAATATTGGTTTGAATACTGTGTTGTACACTGCTAGTTTTGTTTTCTTTGTAACTTTATTGTTTCTTAGGAATGTGTTATTTAGTGCGTAGTGCAGTTTTGTTGCGCTCTCTAATCTGTCATTTATTTCTGCATTGTTTTCTCCATTTTTGTGAATTTTGACTCCTAGGTATTTAAAGGTTTCCACTTGTTCAACATTCCTACCTCTTAGTTTTGCGGGTGCGCTCAGATCCTCTTTCCCTAGTGCCATGATTTTTGTTTTATTTATATTTATTCTTAGATTCCTTTCATGTAAAGCTTTTTCCCATAATTCTAAGTTGAATTGTAGCTCTTGTTTGCTTTTAGCATATATAATTAGGTCATCCGTGAAGGCGCATACTGCTATCTTCACCATTCCCATATTTCTATATCCCACTTTTAGCTTTTTTGTTGTTTCCTTTGTTTCTTTCAGTATATCATTTAGGACGATATTGAAGAGGGTTGGACTTAATACACCTCCTTGTCTCAGACCTTCCATCGTTTCAAATTCCTCTGATTGCATGTTTCCAGTTCTGACTATGTTCCTTGTCGTTTTGTAGATGCTCCTAATGCTTTCTATTAATTTTCTGTTTACTCTTCTTTTTTCAAGACTATTCCAGACTGCATTTCTGGGTATGCTGTCGAATGCTTTTTCGAGGTCTATAAAGGCTACAAATATGTTGTTGTTTTTGCTCTTTTGAATTATTTGTTTCATTGTGAATATGTGGTCTTCTACTCCTCGTCCTTTCCTAAATCCACTTTGGGGGTCTTCTAATTGTTCTTCGATTACCGACTTTAGTCTCTTTTCCAGAATTCTTTCATACACTTTCGCCATTATGCTTAGTAGTGTTATTCCCCTGTAGTTACTGCAATCTCGATTGTTTCCCTTCTTATGTATGGGTAGTATTATACCTAGCTCCCACTCCCTGGGGATCTTCTGTTCTATCCAAGCTTTATTGAATAGGGCTGTTAGCACTACCATACCATTGCTTCCTAGGTTTATGATCATTTCTGCTGTTATTTCATCACAACCTGCTGCTTTCCCTCGTTTTAGCATTTTCACGGCCTCTGCTACTTCTTCTGTTGTTACTTCTTCTTGTTCCCCAAGTTCGCTATTCTCCTCTGTATTATATTCTGTGTGTGCTATTGTCCCATTTATATTATTGCTTTGTTCCGTATTTAGAATCTCCTCGAAATATTCCTTCCAGCGTGCCATGATGTCTTGTTCTTCTCCTAATATTCTTCCATCCTTGCACTTTATGCACCAGTTTTTAATTTGCTTCTCTTTTCTGAGTGTTTTGAGTGCTTTGTAAAATAATTTCTGGTTTCCGTGTCTGTCCTGTTCCATTTTATTTCCAAACTCTTCCCACGATTTTTGTTTTGCTTTTTCCACCATTTCTTTAGTTTTTATTCTTTGTTCTTTATATCTGCTATAATTTTCGTTATTTCTGTTTCCCAAGTACTTTTTCCATTGTAGTTTTTTCAGTTTTATTTCCGCTTTAATTTCTTCGCTCCACCATCTCGTTTGTTTTCTTGTTTTGTTTGTTTTTATGCTTCCGCAAGCTTCTCTTGCCACTTTTATGATCATTTCCTTGGTACTTTTCCACAGGTGTTCTAGGGTCACATTATTTAGCTTTTCTTTGATTTTATTCATTTCCAGCTGTATTCTTTCTTTATATATTTTAGCGGTTTCTTCTTTTCTTAACTTGTACGTTTTAATTTTTTCCTTTGAGTTATTATTTTTCCATGTTCCATTTATTTTGTGGTCCCCTTTTTCTTCTTTTATTCCTATCTTCGACAGCACTAGGTAGTGATCCGAAAAGATTTCTGGTCCTCTTCTCACCCTGGTGTCTTTTACTTCATTTCTGAAGTTTCTGTTTATTATCACATAGTCTTTTATTGACTTTTCTCGTCTGCTTTTGACTTCCCTCGTATACTTATGTATATCTTTGTGTGCATAGAATGTGTTTGTTATCACTAAGTTATTCATAATGCAGAAGTCGATCATTCTTGTTCCATTATTGTTTCTTATATTTTCTCCATGTTCACCAATTGTCTCCCCTGTTTCGCCATCCTTTTTCCCTACTTGTCCATTTAAGTCTCCCAGTATTATCAGTCGGCCTTTGGTTTCTTCTGTTACTTCTGTTAACTTGTCCCAGAAAGCGTCCTTTCCCTTCACTGTATCGTCTTCGTTTGGTCCATATACCACTAGTATTGTTGTTTCTGTCGGCTTATCAATTTCCATCTCTATCTTAAGAATTCTTTCTGTGATGCCTATCCAGTTTCTCACTTGTTTCCTGTATTGCTGTCTTATGATACAGCCTACCCCTTCCTTGGCTCTGTTGTGCTGCTCTACTCCGCTGTATATCAAGACATGCCCTCCGTTTAGTTCGACTTCTCCTTTTCCTTTTTTCTTCGTTTCTGTTATCCCTAGAATGTCTATTCCAGTATTTTCAAATTCGTCCGTGATTTCATTTTCTTTTCCAATTAGACTCCTAATATTCCACGTTCCCATTTTCCAAATTTTTTCCTTTGTTTTTGTTATGTCGTGCACCTTGTGTTGTATGTTATTTTAGATTACCATTTATTTTAGATTACCATTATGCAGAAGGTTAATCAACAAAATTACGGAAAATGGTGATTTAATAAATACAATTTTATGGATAAATGCCTACTTTTCTAATTGTGGATTATTTAATCATCATAACGAACACTATTGGGCTTATTACAATTCACACATGGCAAATCCAAATGCGGTTCGGCTTTAATGTATTTTGTGGCATATTTGGAAATGATTTACATGGTGCTATATTTCTACTTGCACAACGTCATTTGAAAATTCTTCAAAATCCAAAGATTTATTGGATAATTTACCTTTGGCACAAAATATTCAACAATAGTACCAGTAAGATGGCGCCCCTCCACTCAATGCTAGAGATGTTATTACTTATTTAAAAGGCCCTTTTAATAACAAAGTAATAGCGACTAATACAACTGTTCAGTGGTTAGCCAGATCTGTATACTTGACGCCTATTGACTTTTATTTTGTAGGGTACTTTAAAAAAGAAAATTTATGGAAGTAACTTCAATTATAATAATGTAGATGAAGTTCGTGAATCAATGAGAGAGGCAATAAAAGGCGTTATTCGCAACACATTGCGATAATTAACTGGCAATATTCTAAAACGCTGTCAAATGTGTTTAGCTTATTTTTGGCCATTTAGCCAATAACAGTCAGCATTTTGAGCATTTTTTATATTTTTTTGTTATAATACTACTTAGTTGTATTACGATTTTTATTTGTTTTACATTTCTTTTAAAAATTATTTATAGAATAAAAATAAAAATTGGATAATTGATATATCCCTTTTTTTTCAAGCCAAAAATAGTCCCGAAACCATTTATGTACTTTGGAAGCTTCTTTTGTTTTATACATCCTGCTGAATACGGGTAATAATAATAAATGTTTCCCCTGCAAAGTTCCCCCTCCAAAAGTTAATCGACGTGTTTTTTTTTTTAATTTTTATCAAGTTAGCTTGCATTCAAAAGTTATTGAGAGTGGCTAGTTTTGAAATGTACACCTGGTATATACTGAGTATATTCATATTCAAATTCTATTCATTGCGGATTTTTCAATTTATTTCTTGTAAAACTCGCTAAGCCCTGAAATGAAATAACGCCCTCTGTACCTATCGAGCATTCAACAATCAAAAAGGAGTAAAATGTAAAATTATTTGCCGACAGACATCAAAAAAGCACGTGGTAACTGAAACGTCGATAAGCAGTGTAATTATTTCAGCACAGGATAAAAATAAATGAAGAATTGCGTCACGAAGCGCTGTCGCAAATTTGTTTTCCGTACTGAACTGCAGTACGTCGCCGACAGTCATTTGTTCCATTTCCGTACACCGTACCGACACATAACCTCCAAACAGATTCAATCATTTCATCATCCACACGCAGAAAAGTGGAATGGGAGATAGAGATTGGAGACCTTTTGTGTATGGAGGGCTGGCTTCTTGTGTGGCAGAATTTGGTAAACATTTTACTTACCTACCCCATTAAATATAGCCTATATAGTTAATAAATATAGCCTAATATAGTTCATAGCGATAGCAATCAACATCATTGCATTTCAAACTTGGCTTGAGTAATTTACCAATAGAACCGACCCTATATTTATCTAAACACAACACTTAATTCAAATCACATTTTTTATTGTCTGGAAAAGAGTCGAACCTTTTGGGTTTCATTTTTACTAATATTTGATTAGATTATCACAATATACGTTAAAAATTTAGATAGGTTTTGATGAGAAATCTATGATAATTATGATAATATGACTCGTTAATAGTAAGAAAATAATACAATGTGTTATTCTATGTTTTGAATCTGTAGATACCAGTCTGACCCGATCACAGCTTACCACTGTCTTTGGTACTTGCTTTAACTTCTTAATCCTTCACTTTGTCAACCATGAGTGACTGAAAGCTGCAAATAAAATATACAGATTCTAAACTAATGATTTATGAATTACCTTCTTTTGAAATGCGATAGCTAATGCGGAATGAAGCTTCAAGTGATTTCTCGTTATCAGAGAGCAAATATTAACAAAATGCCTTTATTTTGTTCTTCAATTGATCATGTTTACGTTTGAAATATACAACACCTTTGTTGCAAATAATTGGATGGTTCGTTTCAAGGTGACGCTTTAATTTTGCCGGATTCAAACTGCTGTTACATGTTACCTTTCGCACACTACACAAAAACCATTCGGTGCATTTGCATCTCCTACCCAGTTAAATCCAAATTGTAAATCATTTCCATCATATTTTCACGTCTTTATACTCTCAGATATTTTAATTTTCTTTGTAATAGTACTTCGATGGGTACTTCTTGAACTCCATCTGACAGTGTCCCTTGCATTACTTGCAGGTGTTGAAGATCTTGCAGTAATATGTTTTAACGTTCCCGTTTTTAACCAAAAATCCAACTGCAAAGGGATTGCAAGTATTTAAAAATATACCCTTTACAACCAATTAGGAGATAGGAGACGAAGTTTTATACTAAAATGATTTACTATACTTTTATTCAACTATGTAAATTTACATTTACATGGATAGAAGGCAAAACTTATTTTTTGAATTAAAGTTTGTGTGCATCTACTTAATTTGTGAAAACAAAATAAAAACTATATAATAAAATAATAATATTTATAATATATATAGGTAATTATTTATATTATTATATATTGTATGTAATATAATAATATTTTATAATAATAAAATAATAACATAATTCCGAGAACCTAATTTCAACAGTAAGGTAAAATACTGGTACTTGTATTTGTCAATCAGAAAATTTTAAATACAAAACACTTACCTTTGCTTTCGCATTCATTGCAGTTCATATAACGATAACCAAAAAACGTATTCATACACAAAAGACCATGTCAACATAAATGCAAGGGTGCCTATATCGCTTCACACTCACTACTGCTGCTACTGTCGCTGCAATTTGCAAACGTAAGGCACCGATCAGCTGACTCCAGCGATTGCGACGTAACACAACTAATCTACAGCACGAAATTTAAAAATTATAAACACGGTTTTATTTTTAAAACTGTCCCGCTTTATAACATGATTGAATTTTTGAAAATAGTATAGTTATTGATACATAGAGGTTGACTTGATAAAGAAATACTTGGGCATGGCCCGCGGAATCCTTGGGGATGGCCCACGGAACTCAGGGTTCCGCGGAACACAGTTTGAATACCACTGAGCTAGACTATCAACCTCAGTATTTTCTCTATCCAGAAACTCGTTTGCTAAAAAATTTCATGATATAAACAATATCAGCAAATTAAAATTATTCTCTGTAAACACATCCATTCACAAAACTCCTAAATTGTAAAGAAAATTTTTGTTTCATTAAGTATAATTGGCGGTCCGGCGGGAAAAGTGGTGTAAGTCGTTTTTGAAAGTTAAAAGTTATGCAATACATATTAGGCATTTAACTAAAATAAACAGATGTATCATATATTTAAATAATTCAACTCAAAGCTGAGTGTTTCATCTTTCAGTTAAATGATTGTAATATATGATATACGTTCGTTAATGTTACTTAAATGCTTAATATGTATTGCAAAATTTTCAACTTTCAAAAACGACTTATGCCGCTTTTCCCACCGGGCCGCCAATTATTAATGCACTTACAGCCTAAACAACACTTTAAATTACAGTACAGGATATTTTGGAAGCACCTATCTTCATTAGTTTCACTACTGTCAGAGACAGCTGTGATTAGTGAAGCACCTATCTTCATTAGTTTCACTACTGTCAGAGACAGCTGTGATTAGTGATAATAGAATCACGGCTTCGGAAATAAGAACACCATGTAATTAGAAAATTGTTGGCGGGCGTAAGTAGGATGGTGCCAGTTGTAAAGCATACTTACCACGTCGCCTTCCCGTTTCAGGTACGTTCCCCATTGACCTCACCAAAACTCGTCTCCAAGTGCAGGGTCAAAAACTAGACGCTAAGCATGCTCAGCTTAAATACCGTGGCATGATCGACTGCTTTCTACAGGTAGCGAGGCAGGAAGGCATTTCAGCTTTATACAATGGGTATGCTACAAACGACAAGTTCGTCAGTTTCATTGGTTAACTTTTCTGATTTTCTTATAGTATAAGGCCGGCGGTACTCAGGCAGGCTACATACGGAACAATCAAGTTCGGCACCTACTATTCCCTCAAGGAGGTCATAGTGAAGCATTATGGCAAGGAGACTGTGAGTGTTAACGTGTGCTGTGCAGTAATAGCCGGTGCCGTTTCGAGCGCCATCGCAAACCCTACTGATGTGTTGAAAGTGCGGATGCAAATCGGCACCCATTGCAACCCTGGACTCGTTGCTTGTTTTAAGGACGTTTATGTACAGGAAGGAATATCGGGACTCTGGAGGGTAAGTGAATGATTTACCATATGTTCATAAAAAAAAGTCCATCAGGGGTGGCTGTGGAAATTCAAACGAGAAATTCAAACGTATGTCTGTGACTTGTTTCAGATTTTCTGACAAGTGCCAAGTGATAAACTAACCTCTTGTCTAAGTCGCCACAATGATTTTGTTGGTTCGTGTAACAACCGTTCTTGCACATCCACAATGACTTCCTGCGTACGCGCTGTGGGCAGGCAGCTTCCCTTTTTTCGATCTGCGCTGCCAGTTTTGCCGAAAAAGTCGACAGTTTTGTCATATTTTTGACATTGACAGACAGTTCAATGACATTCAATTTGAAATTTATGATTGTGAATCAAGTCACGGACATACGTTTACGTTTCCACAGCCAGCCCTGATGGACTTATTTTATGAACATATGGTACTTTGGTGTACTAGTAATCGAGACCTCTGATTTGGAAGAATAATTCCATATATCTTTGACTTTTCCTATAACTGTATGGGTCTTCAGGAATGAAGTATAAAAAAAAACAAATTAGAAATGTTTACGAAGAATAAATTAGAAGTATAAATAATTAGAATTGTTTACAATGAATAAATTAGAAATCTAAGCGGTAAACCAATCTAAATCCGCATGATAGTTATATTTACTGTATAATATCTAAAATTTCTTGACCATGGTATTTTGTTTCAAATGTACTTTAGATCCCTTCCTTTTCTTCCCTATCCTAGTTTACTATTAATTCATTTAATTTTGCCTTTAAAATTAAAGATTGGTCATATGAATTATAATATTTCTGATATTTTTTTTATTCTGTTTCTTTATAGGGGGTGAGTCCTACAGCACAACGTGCAGCTGTGATTGCAGCCGTGGAATTGCCAGTATACGACTTCTGTAAGAGCTATTTAATGGACTCTTTTGGAGATAAAGTCACCAACCATTTTTTGTAAGTTAACTACAGCTAAGTATTAATATAATATGCTGTGATTTGAAGATACCGCACCCATACTTTATTAATTGTAATTATTAAATTTAGTGCCATATAAGTAATTTAGCTCAGTGTAGCATGCTGCGCTTGCAATTTTTGTAGCTAACTGGATTGTAATATGAATGTAGAAATGCCAGAATGCCAGAATGGCAAAAATTGCTGGAATGTTCATTCAGAGCTAATTCGGTTCCCAGGTATGTCGTAGGTGAAAGAAGATTGAGCACGGCTGATCTAATCAATCTATCTTTGGAATAATTATTCTTTCACTGTGCATCAATTTCTATTTTGATTTTGGAATTAAACAATAAAATTTTGCTCCACAAAATTAGTTATTAAAATTTCATAATAGAAGAAAAAACATTGTTTATTTGTTTGTTAGCTGTTATTGCCAAATACCATTGCCAAGGGACAATTGAACTCAACACAAAAAAAAAAGTGAAAAACATTTTTATTTCCAGAACTTATGTGTTGCATATGTATAATGCAATTTCATTACAGCGTTGCATCATCTTACAATCGTTCTGAAAAATATATTTGTGATGTCAATACACAATATTTCTTAAAACTGTTATTCTGATTGTGGAAAAAAACAAAGATGATGTAATGGGAACAGAAAAGTGAGAAGTGCCTGTTTTGTTCATTAACGCAACTTTATTGATACATTGCATCATTAATGATGGAAGCAATATGGTGATGTAAAAGTTTCTATTTATTTATTGAATTGATTCCAAAACATTACTTTTTACTATGAAATTTCACTGAAACATTATTATAAACAATCTGAATTAGACTATGAACTTGAGATCTTACCTCCGCTTGTATAAATTTTTATTTCCAAGGATTTCTAGTTTGTGCATGGTAATGTAAACAAATTTATCTTCTGTTTGCCTGGCTTTGGTTTGTAATTCCTGGGAATCAAAAATTATCACCTAAAGAGATAATATGATAATGAAAGAAAACCTTTGGAGACGATCTTATGTAATTATCAATATTACTATAAAAATGTATAGGTAACTGCATTTATTGGTAAAATATAAAATTAGAATATTTTGCATGATGCATCCTTAAAATCGGGTTCAATTTTTTATGGTTTGGAGATAATAAAGTTATATAACTCTGTCTTATTTTGTTCCAGATCAAGTTTGATAGCTAGTTTAGGAAGTGCAATAGCCTCAACGCCAATTGACGTCGTTAGAGTAAGTTACTTAAATTTAATAATACCTTTAAATTCAATTTTGCTCAATTGTAATAATTGTTTTAAACTTATTTATTAACTTCTAAGAACATACCAAATAGATAAAACTGACACACTAATGCATGCAAACAATACAAGGACACCAATAAACTCTAATCTGAGTTTGTTTTATCTGTATGAGCAATAGAGAATATTATTTATTGTAATATATTTATAAAATACTGAGGTGACCTTAACGGCTCGGAGGTAAAGTGTACACTTTATGGACCCATAATCAATTCTATTTCTAGTATAGTCTTATAGTCTATATAGTTCTTATAGTCTTTCAGTCAAATACATCCGTTGCCCATAAATACTATTCACAATCTATTGTCAGCAAAGTTGACCGTATCAGGGTGATACCAAGTGATCATTAAAATTTCAGCTCTAGTTATCCATGGAAATGTTTGCAGCCAATAAGAAATGCGAGATCACCAATCTTGCGGTTATTTTTGGTTTGTAGTTATAGTTATTGACAGAGTGATCGCGATATCTCATGGACCTCGGTGTAGAAATTTCGGCGCTAGTTATCCAGGGAAATGTTTGCAACTAATAAGAAATGCGAGATCACCAATATTGCGGTTATTTTGGTTTGTGGTTATAATTATTGACAGAGTGATCGCGATATCTCATGGACCTCGGTGTAGAAATTTCGGCGCTAGTTATCCAGGGAAATGTTTGCATCCAATAAGAAATGCGAGATCACCAATCTTGCGGTTATTTTGGTTTGTGGTTATAATTATTGACAGAGTGATCGCGATATCTCATGGACCTCTGCGTAGAAAGAGAAAACGCGTTTACTATTCACAACGTAAAAATATTCACATTAATCCATGAATGCATTGGAAAAATATTCACAGCCAACTTGTGGAGAATATATAAAAATTGGTCTTATAAAAAAGGCAAACTCAAGATGATAGATCTTATATGCAATACATTTGTATATTGTCGCTTAATTAATGCATTACACCACAGGTGGAGGAGCAGTAGGATAATATCCGTGGTAACGTGATGGGCCCCAATCAAAGATTGCTAAGAAAGGAAACACTGCGTTTTTATTATCAATATGCATTGCAACTAACATAATTGCATTCATAAAATTGCATAAATAAAACAACCATTAAAACAAATATGTTTTTCAAGTGACATTTTTTCATTGCTTTGCATACAAAATGATAAACATATCAATACGATAAGTGTTCAATTTCTGTTGGCACTCGTTATACATAATTATTTTACTGATGACGGCAGTAAGTAGGGTTCACTATCAATTCTGCGTTAAAACTCATTAAGCTGGAAATACTAATTATTTTTATCATAGCTCTGTAGTTCATACAACAAATGATGCTTGCATAATGATAACTTCATTTAGTCGATAGTCAGGAGTTTTTGATTAGCAACAAAAAGTACATTCATACGTCATTAAGATTAAATTATGGGTCATGTTTTGCAAATTTTAAAACAAACAAACATTTTAAAACAAACAATGATTACACAGTGGAATTATTTTCATTCTTTATAAATTGTTATGCTCCCAGAGAAAAGAGTGATTTCATTTTTGGATCATGTTAATTCAAATTATATTGAGCATAATAGCTTCTAATAAAAGAATGGCTATTTATGCAATTAGTTGGTAATTGAGAGTTAATTTTGCACTAAACATGAAAATTCCAACGCAATATGTGCAAATATTTAGTCATTTTGTAACGTATGGCATACAATATTTTTTCCATTTTAGTTGTGAAAAGAGGATATATAATGTGAATTAATTTTGGGTAATTTTCTATAAATGATTATTTAGTCTAGGCATTGCTATGCCAAGATGTGTTGCTGTTTTATAAATGAATTATTCAATGAATGAATAATTCTGTCAAATTATTTTACTGTTGTCAATTTTGTACGTGTTTGTGCTCTTCTCGTTAAAATGATGAGTGCATCAGAAGATTCTATACCTTGCGATGTCGAGGCTGCAAAAACGTTATTTGTAATCTATTGAGTATATTAAGTTTATTAATTTAGAACTTACATTTATTAATACATAATCACTAGTAAAAGAACTGCATTTTGCAATTAAACGATCCGTAATAAAAATGGAAACAGTTTTAAAAACTCTAATGAAACATGAAAATTTGAACACAATATGTGCAAATATTAAGTCATTTTGTAACGTATAGCATACAATATGTTTTACATATTAGTTGTGAAATCAGCAGATATATTATGAATTAATTTTGGGCAATTTTCTATAAATAATTATTTAGTCTGGGCGTTGCTATACCAAGATGTGTTGCTGTTTTATAAATGAATTCAATAAATGAATAACTTTATCAAATTATTTTACTGTTGTCAATTTTGTACGTGTTTGTGCTCTTCTTGTTAAAACAATCAGAAGATTCTATACCTTCTGATGTCGAAGCTGCAAAAACGTAATTTGAAATCTGTTGAGTATATTAAGTTTATTAAGTTACAAGTTACATTTATTAATACATTACATTTTATCACTAGTAAAAGAACTGCATTTTGCAATTACACAACCCGCCATAAAAATGGAAGCGGTTTTAAAAACTCTAATAACTCAAACGTTTATTAACACAAAACCAAACAAATTAGCTTAAAATAATGAACAATATATGCAATTTCATCTACTAATTTAGTGTAGTGGAGATAATAGTCTAGTGAGGATAAGTCGGTGAGATGAGGCGAATAAGGAGCAACTCCTGTTTATTGGACATTTTAATATGCTGTGGTAGTAAAATGTGAGCAATACATATACTAACATTTCTAACTATTCTAGATACAGAGCTAATGCTGACATTTTTCTGGTCACCAAGCTTAAAGAAGCTCCCTGTAGCATAAAACTTAATGCAATTGCTAATTGCATATTTGTATTTATAGAATAATTGCGAAGAGTCTGCGGTATTAAATGTTGATCTAAATAATGTACCAGAAATGTAAAATTTTCTTTCGAAAATCTGTAACGCAATTTAAATTCTTTTTCATTAAATTGTACAATGGGGTTGTTGCGGTCTTTGAAGACTCGACGTCTGGGCAAAACAATTAAAGATATCTTCATCTGATGAAGTTCAAGATGCTGAGTCACTCTAGTCCTGTGTGAAAAATGAAGATTGTTTTTATAACATATCAAATGAAAACATGATGTTTTGGTTAGGTTAGGTTAGGTTTGGTCCTAACAAAAATATGATTTTTGGTTAGGACTATGAACTATGAACTGACAAAACGCAGAAAATACTTACCATTCTGTGATTACTTTTTATTAAAATAATAATAAAAGTTATTAAGATTTTTCTTCAATTCAACACTAAAATGTATAGTTTTTTACAATTAGTATTTATGACATTGAAGAGAGAGGACAGTATGGTATTTCATCGATGTCGGAAATGTTTACACATAAATATTTACAATTTCAATCTACAGGTCCTTGAACAGGGGATTGTATTTTATAATGCCTAGCATTAGTTCTTCTGTCACTAACGTACCAACGATGGGTGGGACACCGGAATACTTATGCAAAGAATATTGTTTACATAATCGTTCATGTGTTCATTAAAACACGTCATACTTTTTATTATTTCTTAACCTAGTTATAATTAATTATTTCAGTAGGTACACAAGTACGCACACTTCACACGCACGCGCGTCATGTCAGTTAAATATTTATCAGCCGTAGTTATCTCTAACTGGAGATTTCACGACAGTTAAAATTTAACAGAAAGTTAGTGCATAACTGACTTTTATGAAACATAAATGTATGTTTAACCCTTTGGGTTAAAACGTTTTACTAAAGCAAACTTAAAAAATCTAAGAAAAATCAATGTACAATAGGACAATTATTATGATCATAATTATGTAAAGTTGTGAATCTTTTTATTTTTCAGACGAGACTTATGAACCAAAGAAAGATTAAGACCATCGAATCTGTGAAATTCCATATTTACAAAGGGACAGCGGACTGCTTTATCCAAACCTTCAGGAACGAGGGGTTTTGGGCATTCTACAAGGGCTTCATACCGACATGGTTCCGGATGGGCCCGTGGAACGTGATCTTCTTCATAACCTATGAGCAGCTGAAGAGTATCTACTGAATTCTCAGAGCACAAGATCTTAATAGTAATTGCACCATTCGCATATGTATTGCACTTGTTGTTTCTATATGATGTTGCGTCCTTAAAAATTGCATTAACAACAAGTTCCTGCCTTTTTAGACGACTTACTTGATACAGGTATTACTCAATTCTGAGTTTAATTAGTATTCGGACACGAATTTGTACTGAGAGTGCATTTTTACTTAGTTTTTATGGGCATTTAAGAGAGGCTAGCAAATACTCTAGGCACTAGGAGTGTAGAAGTATTAAATAGTGGATATTTGTTGTTATTTTATTAATATTTTATAACTGTTTTTCGAAGAGTGAATCTTAGTGGAAGTACAATTAATACCGTGAATTAAGCATTCGTAATATTTATTTATGACTAGTAAATATTTGTACATAAGAAATTGAATAAAATATTTATTCTTTATGAAAATGTACTGCCTGTTTATTTATAAACAATTCTACAATTATATTATATAAAATCAATGTGACTATTCCATTTCATCTAGCATGTTTTTCGACTGTGAAGGTGGAACGTAATATGGGGAAAATGTTTTCCCACGGTGATTAAACATGTAGAATGAAGGTATGTTCCTGTAGGTGTCCCAAGTCTTATTTTCTAAATCCGCTGACGCTTTAATCTCTTTGAAATCGCCAGCTATATGTAGCACTCCATACATGATCACAAATAAACTTGTAATTGCTTGAATAATGATCTGAAAAGGAAATGTTTGCAGCAATTTTTAAATATTTAAATAAGCGATTTACACTATCGTGGCACCGCCATGTGTGGCACCGCCATGTGTGGCATATTTACCTACTCGAGCAACAGTACCAAATCAGCTGTTTGGTGTACGATTCGTGTAAACTTTTTCTATAGCTATTATTTATTGTACATTTATCAATCATGTGGTTATCGTTTTACAAGTAAAATGGTAAAATCTAAAACGGTTTACACAGTTTTTGAGTAAAATATGTCACCATGGTGCCGTCGCATTAGTGTAAATCGTCTATTGTTTGTATACATATATATGATTACACAGGAACTGCTTTATCTAATTCTTGAAGAACAAGGGGGTTCTGGGAATTTTACAGGATATGTACAGCACGAATATTTTAACCTGGTAGGTACTGTGACGGGCACACTGGTGGCGGAAATGGTCGTAGGCGCCCGTAAAATTATTATAATTTTCAAAACTGATAATTTATTATAATATACAGGGTGATTCAGGAGGAAATGGAAATATTTTAAAAACGTGTCCAGGAGGCAAAAAAAAGCAAAATAAGCTCATATTATCAAGTCCGATTTTCATTTGTTTTAGAGATATTTTGAACAATTTATGAAATTAAAGGAAAATGTTTTACTGAACTTACAAACAAAACAAAAAAAACAAGTAGCATTAATTTACGTTAAATTTTCGAAAACTCTACCACCAACTTCGATACACTTATTTGCACGTTTATAAATGGATCTGGTAGCCAGTTTCAGTGAACGATGATTTGCTCTAATGAACGTCGCAGTATTAAGAATGTGATCTAGTAGCGCATCCCTTGTGTCCACTTTCGTAGTGTAAACTAACGACTTCATCCATCCCAAAAGACAAAAATCTAGGGGAGTGAGATCCGGTGATCTCGGTGGCCAAGGGTGCAGGCCTCTGCCAATCCAGCGATCGCCAAATTGGTTATTTACAAAATTGCTCACAATATTTGCACAATGAGGAGGTGCTCCAACATGTTGGAAGATAATACATCGTCGAATATTCAAAGGTACTTCGTCCAATATTTCATCTAAATGATCTTCAAAAAAATGTAAATAACCTTCCCCAGTAAGACGGCCATCCATACAAAAGGACCAAACAATTGATCATTTAGAATGCTGCACCATACATAAAAAATAAACCGATGTTAGAAATTGTGTTCTTGCATGGGGGTTTTCGTCTGACCATCGATGATTATTATGGCAATTGTTAATTCCATCTCAAGTAAATTGAGCTTCATCAGTAAATAAAATGCATTTGAGTAATCTTCTATTTTCACGAATCCATTGACAAAATTGTAGTCGTAATGGATAATCGCCTTCTTGGAGATTTTGTACTTTCTGCAGATGAAAAGCGTTTAAACCTTGCCGTTTTAATGTTTTCCAAACCATTGTTTGTGGAATTTCAAATTGGATTGCAATGCGCCTTGTACTTATGCCTGGATTATTTTTTACAACATCCAGAATATCTTCTTCAAGTTCCATACCGAGCCCTTGCTTTTTTCAGAAACAATATGTGCACTTGGGAATATTCCAGTTTCACTAGCACGTGTAAAAACAGTTTGAAACACTTGCCTATTAGGAATTCTTCGATTCGGAAAAACGACGTCGATACTCTTCTACTAAACGAACAGAATTACCATTACAAAATCCATAAACAAACACCATATCTGCATATTCTCAATGAAAATATGAGGCATTTTTATAATCTCGTAAAACAACTACAACTGTGACTGACAACATGGTGAAATTTAATGTAATTAATGCTACTTGTTTTTTTTTTTTTGTTTGCAAGTTCAGTAATATATTTTCCTCTAATTTTATAAATTGTTCAAAATATCTCTGAAATAAATGAAAATCGGACTTGATAATATGAGCTTATTTTGCTTTTTTTTGCTTCCTGGACATGTTTTTTAAATATTTCCATTTCCTCCCGAATCACAATGTAGTTGATTGGTACCTACACCTACACCCTACAGGGTAGAAAGTGTGTTTGATTATATGTTATATATGATATTTTTGAAGTTCTTACATATTGCGTCCTATGTGTGAATATTGTATCCTAATCACCAATCACTTTGAAACCCGTCTAAAGCTCTATTTAAATTAATAATTAAATCTTCCCAGTGTGTATGCGCCACTGGTACTTTCTTTCAAGCAATAAATCACACGACACCTACACAATTTGCTCAGCAGTGCATCGCCACTCCACGCCAGGTTATAATATTGGTGCTGTAGAAGTATTCTTCAGTACCTAAGTATTTTCTAGAAATTTTGGTTGCATAGAATATTTAGGAAGTTGCAAATATATTGATTAAATGAATTTTCCTAGAACTGTCCAAAAATCTATCTTTAATTATGGTTCAGTTTCTGTTAATACCATTGTGTTGACAAAAGTACCCTTGATACTACGATTAAAGATAATCTGAGACATTTGGGCCTAAGCTTGACACTGAAACAACAGGGTTATATGAACACCACTAGGCAAATTTTAGCACAATTTTAGGAGTTACAGTTAACTAGTCATGACTCCCAATAACTTTGAATATTAAGGTAAATGCTAGGCATGTACCGCCACTGTATTGGAATAACCATAAATAACGTAACTCCCCATATTATGGGATTGCTAATAATTTTGTCTTAGAATGGGGACCTGAATAAAAAAAAGTTTAAGAACATTGGCCCTGGCATGAAAAGCAAACTAAGTAATGTTTTGTTTTAGAAAACCAATTGAGGCGTTTATTTTAAAAAGTGTACATGTCCAAAAATCAGTTTTGTGGAAAATTTAAACAAGTTACAGTGGAAGTTACTCTCAAAGTACTGGGAAAATAAATCGGGCTATTCTGTTGTATTTATTTCAACTTATTTAAAAATAATAGTGATTTTAAATAAGAACTGTGAAACAAGAGAAAAACGGGGGAAAAGTTGGGATATAACGCGTGTAACAGGCAAATGGAAAAAAATTAATTTGCTGTTACACGCGACTTGTATTTTTTTTCTCAAGAAAACGGGTTTGTTAGTGCATAGAAATTGGTTTTGAGAGCCGTTTATTGTTAATAACTCGATTTGTGCATTTTTGGACTTGTGTTGTTTTTAAAATAAACGCCTCAATTGTAAAGTTCCTCAGCGCAAAATCATTCCACAACTGAGATCGGAGTTTATTATAATATACCTATGCGTACTTACATCAAATGGAAGATGTGTGAATTTCTGCTCATTTATCCTCAAGTAAGAGCGATCTGTAATAAAAAGTATGTATGTATACAGGATGTACAAGATATTATTATATTTATTATTAAGCCATAAATACATAAGAAAGGAGATGCCAAAAAATGTCAGAACTATAGAGGAATCTCCATGCTGTGCGTCGCTAGTAAAGTATAACTAATGATGGAAAATAAGCTAAGGCGAGTAATCGAAAGAACAATAGATGACAATCAATACGGTTTCAGGCCTGAACGAGGAACGACAGAACGACAGAACCTGGTATTTAGCTTAAGACAACTAAGAGAAAAAATAAAAGCACATAACGAAACGATATATCTGGGGTTCATCGATTTAAACAAGGCATTTGATAGTGCACCAAGTAATAAGATTTGGCAAATATTAGTAGATAGAGGAACAGATAAAGTATTGAAGAGAGCAATTCTAAGCGTATATGAGACCAGCAGGAACATGGTAAGAAGAATTCCACTCCAAGGAATTCATCACAACAAACAGTGTTAGGCAGGGAGGAGTACTAAGCCCATTGCTGTTTATTTCGCTGCTAGATATCTAAATCTACAACTCCTGCAAAGACATATTGAAAAGGACAAGAATAGGCACTTACAAAATACAACAAATATAAGTAACCGAAATGATATACGCAGACGACTTAGTAGTAATAGCAAATTCCGAGAAGGACCTTAATATCAACTTAGGAATATCGAATGCAGAATTTATAAAGCACAAAATGAGTATAAACTATGGGAAAACGGAAGTCATGGTGATGGGAGGAAATGAACAAACAAATATAAACATCAACGGAAATAAATTAACAAAGTTAGAGAACTTTAAGTATCTGGGCTCTGTAATAAACATGAATGGGAAGTTAGAAAACGAAATAGATAACAGAATAGCAATCGCAAACAGACTGTACTATGCATTAAACAAGAAGTTCTTCATAAGGAAGAAAGAAATCACGTATAAGACCAAGGCAAAAATATTCCAAACAGTGTACAGTCATTGTTACGTAATCGAAGGACCAGGCGAGTTGTATCGCCAATGTAAATGAAAAGGTAATTAAAATTCGTAGGTTTGGAAATAACGTGGACTATAATTAATATGTAACAATAATAAATACACAACGATGTATACCGTATACCGGTGAACGTAACGAATTGAAGTGTCGTCTACTCTGCCCGCTTACAACTAATTTTTGAGTTACTGGGGTGGGGCGCAATTTGAATTATGCACCGCGAGGGGTGGCTTGAAGATGGTCCCTGATTGGTGTGGCATTTCGTTTTGGTAAACCATGTTGCCACACTTGGTTCTTACAATCCTTGGGTAATTCCTCTATCTGGCATTTCTGAGGATTTCTAATGCGGTGCAATAAATTTGTTTTGGATTTCCCGGTCGCTAATTATATTTGCCGAAGTGGCAATCCTTGCTCAATAAACAGCTTAAGGTGCCAATTGATCTTTATGCGCACCCTAATTTACTCAAGCACTTCTCGGTGAATATAATGTTCAGCTAATAGCCACTCCAATAACTCGTCTTTTCAATCTGAATACAAATGTGTCTGCTGCAATAAAAGCCAAATACCGAGAATACACTTTAAAACAGATTTGGGGTTCGACGCTGTGGAATAGCGCCGAAACAGTCATGCTCACATAAATCTAGTGCAAAAAATTTGACATTTCTATATAAAATTGCTATTGTAACCTAATTTCTTGTACTAGATTTATGTGAGCATGACTGTACATACCAGCGCTTACATATGGATGCGAAACGTGGGCATGACAAGGACAAATCCAGGCTACAAGCCAGTGAAATGCGCTATATAAGAGCTGCGCTTGGTGTAACCAGGAAAGACCAAATAAGAAATGAAGTGCTACGTGAACGACTGAACACCAAGCCACTACTAGAAACAATTGAAAAACGGCAACTAATCTAATGCAACTAATGGTTCGGACATATGGTTAGAATGAAGGATTAGAGTAAAGTGAACACTATCTGGAACGCAGGGGTAGACACAAAAAGGAAAAGAGCAAGACCAAACAGGAACTGGAATGGAGAAATAGCCAAGGCGCTAGAACGCAAAGAGACCAACTAGAAGCAACCAGAAATGCTTGCAAAGAACCGTCAAGGATGGAGAAACCTATGCCTTGACTCCTCGACACCGTAATGTACAAGAGGATGTCCTTATGCATGCTTGTATAAAAATAAATAAAAGGCACTTTCTCATTGGTTCTTTTTTAGCTCTACAGGACAGGGTTTACAAATTTTCAGTACAACGTTCCGTTATATCATAATATAAATCCTTGAATTCGTAATAGGAAATGCTATATAATACAGGTTGTACATTTTTAACGGGCCATGTAAATAAATAAAGTTGATGGTGGTTTCTTCGAAACTGAACGGTTTACTGAAAATTTATAAACGCTGTCTTGCAGTGCTACAAAGGGGCAATGAGAAAGTGCCTTTTGTATTATATACCTTTTCAAATAACTTCAGAAAAAATAAAAACTGAATCGCAAAATTTCTGACTTTGTCGAATATCTCCAGAAGTAAGCCGAATTTTCTGGTTTTCTCAACAGATTATTACTGACCACTAAATTGTGCTTGTAATGTACAAGTCTTGCAACTTTTACGGTTTCTGAGATCCCCATGCTGTTCATTCTTAATCCTTAACCACCGACACCACATATTTGTCGCACTGTCACCGACGTGCGGTCACAGTGACCCCTGCCCTTTTTTGACCCAATTTTTATTTTTTTACATTTTTTATGCGATATATCACTGACATGATTTGTAATGCAGTTAGAAAAAAAAAAACTTTTCAAAAAACATTTGTTTATTAAAAAAAATATGTTAACACATTTGTGACACAAAACGGAAGGATTTTTCTAATTTTGATGTAATGGAAATATTAACAAGTTCTAATTTTAATAATATAATGTTTATTATTGCAAGAATACAAAAAAAAATAAAAATTCTCAAAAAATTAAATAAATTCACAAAAACCACAACCCCTAAAGTTTGTACATTTTGCTAGCAGTTTGGGACTTTTGTCCAAACATATTTTATTATTTTGTAACTTTTCTAGAATAATAACTATGTAATAATAACAAAAAAATAATTTAAAAAAAAGAAAACAACTTTAACATAACAAAAAAAAATCTAAAATAATAGAAAATATCAAAAATGTAAATTCTAAAAAAAAATGTATTGAAAACAACAAATACATAAATTCCAAAAAAGGACATGAAGAAAATAACAAAAAAAAGCTAAAAAACTTGAAAATAACGAAAAAAAATCTAAAAAAGTAAAATTTTCAAAAACCCTTCTAATTCTTACAAAAACTGGTCACTGAAATCATTTGCCAACTCAGCGCACCACTGTTGACACGTTTCCTCAAATTTTGGGTGCAATATATTTATGGATCAGGCAGAGGTTGATCAGCCATTGCCGTAATTTACAGTTGTAAAAATTACACTGTTACAGGCGTGCGGTCATGGTGACCACCCGCTGATTTAATTGCGTATCCCCAAGACACAAAGTAACGCACAACCACCCGCTTGCAACAGCATACTGCTGGTGGTGTAGCTTGAAGGTACTGAAACCGTCAATGCATTATCTATCAGTGGGGAAAAGTAAACACAAATCAAAATTTGACTGCGGTCATGGTGACCGCACGCCGGTGGTTAAGGGTTAAGAATACTGCATCGAACAAGACCTAATAACAGCTAACACATTTTACAAGCATAAAGATATACCCAAAATCACGAGACAACAGCCAAGTAAGGGGGAGAAGTCAATAATCGATTACATCGTAATAGAACGAACAAATACGAATAAAATAAAAGACAAGAGTGAGGAGTGGCGAGGTAGGGATTGACCACTTCCTCCTGACTGCAGACATATATCATGGGGAAGCAAACAATGGAGAGGGCAACAGAGAGAGGAAAAACTACAATGAAGTAATACGTGCACACAAATTAAGAGAGGAAGAAATTGCAAAAAAGTACGAACATGAAATAAGCGAGGCAATTAGAAGGACAGCCGATATGGAAGCACAAACCATAAATGAAGAGTGGGAAGGACTCAAAGATATAATAATAGGTGCAGCAGAAGGAATATGCGGAACAAACAAACAAAACAAGTACAAAAAGCAAACTTCATGGTGGACAAAGGGAATAAAAGACCAAGTCAAGATAAAGAAGGTTAGGTGGTGACAATACTTTAGGACGAGAACATTAACTAGCTACAAAGAATACAAAAAAGAAAGGGAGAAAGCAAAGAAGATGATACTGATGGAGAAACAGAAGACATGGGAAGAATTCGGAAATAAGATGGAGGAAAATGTCAAAACCAACCAGAAGATATTCTACCGAACACTAAATTGTGTGTAAATGTGTAATGTACAAGAATAAAAGACGAAACAGGGAAGTTAGTAACAACGGGGGAAGAAACTATGGAACGATGGAAAACATACTTCCAAGCACTATTTAACGAAGGATGCGAACAAACACAAGGAGATAAGCAAGACACAAAGGACACAAGTACAGAAGAAACTGAAGCATCACAAGACATCACAGAAGAAAAAGTTAAAGAAGCAATCATGAGCCTCAAAAATTGAAAAGCACCAGGAGAAGATAGAATAACGGCAGAAATGATAAAACATATGGGCAGGGAAGGGAAAGCTAAGTACACGGTGACACTTATGTCGACACTGAGTGTCTAGGGCGTCCACACGAGACGCAATTTCTAGTGTCTAGACCAGTGTCCTGATGCGGTGTCACGATACGAGTGTCTGTTGTGTCCACACTGCATATTGTAGTGTCGTCTTCATATTAATAGTCTTGAATTGAACGTGTGGTGTGGTTCACACTACTATATTGAATATGGACAAACGTCGAGCAGCAATTATATATTGTTGCATCATGCATAATAATTAAAAAATTCAGAAGGAAAAACAGATCCATAACGAAGATCCATAAATCTACAAAAATTGTATTCGTATGAAACATGAAGGGTTCGAATTTATTTTGCACAAAGTTTCTCCAATAATTACAATTGCAATTCCTCTAGATACCTAAGTAATGATTTTATCTCGTCTCTTGTCCAAACACGGCTGTAGTTTTTGACATTTTAATTTCAATAATATCTGAACAACTGGTCTGCTCTAGCTAAAAGTGTCGCGACTGCGAGACACTCAATTCACCCGTCGGGCCACAAGACACAACCCATACACACGGGGTACACTGCGACACTTACACTAGTGTATCAACCTAATTTAGCAACCAGATACACTGCCGTATACACGAGGACACTCAGTGTATATACTCGGTGTCGACACTAGAGTGTCACCGTGTGTACTTAGCATAATAAACAGGATATGGGAAGAGGATACCTAAGAAATGGGGGATAGGATTGATAGTCCCAATATTTAAGGGAGGAAGCAAGACTGAATGCAACAACTACCGAGGTATCACACTCATTGGGACAGCAACAAAAATCTATGAGAAAATCATAGAAAAGAGAATGCGGCGAATAGTAGAAAAGAGACTAACTGAAGCACAGAGCGGTTTCAGACCAAGGAAAAGCATACATGACCATATATTTACACTCAAAATGTTCATTAATAGAACGATAGAGAAACATAAATCCCTGTACATTGCAAATCTAGACATGAAAAAAGCTTTTGATGAAGTGCCTAGGAGGAAAATATGGAAAAGCTTGAAAAATATAGATATTGACAACAAACTAATTAGAGTGTGTAAAAGCATCTACAAAGAGACGGGGAATGTAGTGATTGCCAGGAACTTAAAATCCAGTGAATTCACAACCAAACAGGGAATAAGGCAGGGAGGAAGTCTCAGCCCTCTACTGTTTATCATCTATATGGACCGAATCATGGGGGAGATAAATATGGAAACAAGGCCAATAAGCGCTGGATACAGGAACATGAAGATGATCAACTAGGTTGAGAGGCGAGAACCACATGCTGTCACGATTTTATAATAAAATTTGATAACTTTGAGTATGACAAGGTATGGCAAATATATTAGTGTTATGCGGCAACTATATACATTTTTGAAAATTTAACATCTTAAATCATAAGTGAAAATAAATAGAGATTTAGTGCCAGCCCTTTAAATTGTTTTGAGGTTAGGATACTTACGTTGAGCTGCAGAATACGCAGCATGGAATAACGAAAGAAATCCTAGGGCTAAAACAAATCTGTGAAACATTGTAGGTGGCATTTTGTGTATAATTATTGCTGTACTCTATTAATTAAGCACACAGCATTAAAACTGACAATCACCCCCTTTATAAATATGTCAGTTGCGTTCTATAACCAATCGCTTGACACAAATGTTCACATAAATATATTAGTTTATAGAAAATCGTGCGTTAATCATGCCATTAGAAATAATTAGTATTTTGGCAATAGATTCGCTTGTTATTGGTTAATTATGTACATGTGGATGAAATAAATAAAATGTACATTTATAGAATTCTGTTAATCAAACAATGAGTCGTCTAGCTGGGAATTTTATTGACATTTTCATTTCCTGACGTCTGTCATAGCTATCGGTATTTTCTATGCAAATTTCCCTTGTGCTCAGTCTCTTAACAAATATTTAAGCAGTAAAATACTTTATAATCGCAAATAAACTCCAATAAGTGAACAATGGGTGCAGTGCTAGGCCTGTGCACCGCCGCTCAGGTGAGCTCCAAATTTCTCAACAACAATAATGCGCACTTGAGCACCAACAAATATTCGTGTTTTTGTAGTTGGCTTGTTGCTGCGGGAGTACTGCCTGCTCCCTCTGCTGCTCAGCATGCCCCTCCTGCAGGAACTCCACATCCACCCGTGTGATGTACGCCCTCATGTTGCTTGTGGGAACAATCGCGGCCTGCATTACTCTCTCTCCGGGGCTGCAAGACGTACTTCGGAAGGTAATTGCAACGCGCTGCCTTCACATGGTTGCGGTTTGACGCTTTTACTTTCAAGGTTCCGTTTTGCAACAATGGTACGAAGTATCTGCCCGATTCTGTCGTCTTCAACTGCAGCGAGGCCGTTGGTTACCTAGCCGTCTATCGAATATGCTTCATTTTGACCTGCTTCTTTATCCTTATGGCCACCATTATGATAGGTGTCAAGCATTCCAAGGATCCAAGAGGTGGAATACAAAATGGGTAAGATCTTCCAATCAAATAAACTCCATTCATTTTGATGACGAGTCGTGTGTGGCTGTGTATATAAGTATTCCTCTTATGGCCGATTGCACCGTTTGTAGTTTTAAGGACCCTTAGTTAAGTAAGTTTAAATTTTAAGGATCCTTAAAATTAACTTTGTGTTGCACCGTACAAGACATCAGATTCCCTAGTAAAGGGACATTCAGCATTCTAGGGAATTTTAATAACTGCTATATTCACTCGGATAAAATTTAACACAAAACAGTTGTCAACGGTGTTTTACCTCGATTCCTCTCTGTCTATAAAAACTTAGGTCGTCCAAACTGTTAAATTAATCTGTTCTCAAATAAACTAAACAAGGAAATCCGATGAATTTGGATTCCAGAATGTCACTATTATCTTGATTTTAAATGTTATTCAATTTTAACAAAATTAATTTTATGTCATAATTGTAGAGGAAATGCAGATGTATCAAGCACCAATGCCGAATAATATACGAATGTAGAAGTAATTTATTTATATTAAAGTTTCAATTGAATTCAATCGAATCACACAATTTGTTGTATTGCGTATCAAAAAACTTGAGCAGTAACGTGTACGTTACTTGACAGTATCACATTCGAATATCAAATGCATTTATGACATAACTCTATCTGACTTTCGAATGTGATGCTCTCAAGTAACGTACACGTTACTGCTAACGTTTTTTGATACGCAATACACCCGATTATCCTGTATCAAAATTCAACACAAACTAACCTACAAACACAAAATTGTTCACAATATTGCTTTAACAACAATTGCAATCATAGTCAAGGTATTCAACACTCGAATTGTAATTATAAGTTCGTTAGTTATCTTAAAATCAGTATAAAGGCTAATGTAGTTAAAAATAAGTAATATTTTATACACATCCACTGCTCATAATACTTTAAACTGACAGTTTGTAACCCTTAAATAAGTTATTCCGCCGGAATCGGGAGCTTAAAATTTAAGGGTCCTTACGGTGTTTAATGGCCGATTGCACCGTTTGTAGTTTTAAGGACCCTTAGTTAAGTAAGTTTAAATTTTAAGGATCCTTAAAATTAACTTTGTGTTGCACCGTACAAGACATCAGATTCCTTAGTAAAGGGACCTTAGCGTTCAGCATTCTAGGGAATTTTAATAACTGCTATATTCACTCGGATAAAATTTAACACAAAACAGTTGTCAACGGTATGTTTTACCTCGATTCCTCTCTGTCTATAAAAACTTAGGTCGTCCAAATTGTTAAATTAATCCGTTCTCAAATAAACTAAACAAGGAAATCCGATGAATTTGGATTCCAGAATGTCACTATTATCTTGATTTTAAATGTTATTCAATTTTAACAAAATTAATTTTATGTCATAATTGTAGAGGAAATGCAGATGTATCAAGCACCAATGCCGAATAATATACGAATGTAGAAGTAATTTATTTATATTAAAGTTTCAATTGAATTCAATCGAATCACACAATTTGTTGTATTGCTTATCAAATAACTTGAGCAGTAACGTGTACGTTACTTGACAGTATCACATTCGAATATCAAATGCATTTATGACATAACTCTATCTGACTTTCGAATGTGATGCTCTCAAGTAACGTACACATTACTGCTAACGTTTTTTGATACGCAATACACCCGATTATCCTGTATCAAAATTCAACACAAACTAACCTACAAACACCAAATTGTTCACAATATTGCTTTAACAACAATTGCAATCATAGTCAAGGTATTCAACACTCGAATTGTAATTATAAGTTCGTTAGTTATCTTAAAATCAGTATAAAGGCTAATGTAATTAAAAATAAGTAATATTTTATACACATCCACTGCTCATAATACGTTAAACTGACAGTTTGTAACCCTTAAATAAGTTATTCCGCCGGAGTCGGGAGCTTAAAATTTAAGGGTCCTTACGGTGTTTAAGTGACCTTAAGATGGCGGTGCAATGGTTTTTCGTCCATTAAGGAACCTTAAAATTTTAAGTATCCTTAACGCATACGGTGCAATCGGGCATAAGTGACCTTAAGATGGCGGTGCAATGGTTTTTCGTCCGTTAAGGAACCTTAAAATTTTAAGTATCCTTAACGCATACGGTGCAATCGGGCATTAATAGCATTGGTATACCTGACTTAATATGTTGACAAATGCGCTGTAAAACGTCAAACATACTAATAGGTTAGTATAAAATGAATTGATTCAATATTTACAATTTTTGTTCTTGTTCGTTGACGTCCATTATTCTTTATGCTTTATCTTTGTGCTTCAACACACTTCAAAGTCGATTGTTTCGTTTCGAATTTCAATATTTTTCTTGCCAATTTTTATTTCAAATTTGTGTATTTTTTTTACAACACATTCATGTCAGCCCGACATGGGCTGTTAGTAGCAGCTCGCCTTCGTACCAACTTACTTTTTTAGTGCTCCTTAAACAATTCTGGAATTCAACTTGACAGCTGTAAATTTCTCGTAGATTACACGAAAACATTCTACAAAAATTACATTCTTCAAAGTGAATAGCATATTAGCATATACAGCGTGTCCAAGATAAGGATGAACAGCATAGCGATCTCTGAAAGCATAAAAATTACAAAGGCGGTGAAATTACTAAAAAAATACACAATTTGGTGTCATTAATATTCTTCTTTCTGTTCAGAAAACCAGAAAATCTACCTTACTTCCAGAGATATTCTAAATATCCAAAATTTGCGATTTGTTTTTAAGAAAGTTTTGTTTCTGAAGTTATTTGAGAAGGTATAAAAAAACAAAAGCCACTTTCTTATTGCCACTCTTTTAGCTTTACAAGATAGCATTTACAAATTTTCAGTACAGGTGTTTCTTGACTTACAACCGAGATAGGTTCGTAGACATCGTCATAAGTCGAGTTTCATTGAAAATAAATAAAGAACAGCAATAAGATCAAATGCTGTTTCATAGATTTCTTACGGCTGTTAGAGTTTTATTTTAATTAAACTGTTTTTTTTTAAATTTAAAATTTTGGTTGATTAATACATGAAAATATGAATTTTACACATCAAGATTCAAATAAAGACTGACAAGGTTTTACAAGAACAATGATTATACAGGGTGTATCAGCCAAATGGAATAAATTCAATAATAAATAAATGAGGGCGTGTTCGAAAAAACGCTCGGACACGTCGATTGTTATTTTTAGTTGCGCATTTTTTTCAATAAAAACTTTTTATACAGGGTGTGTCATGTGACCGTGGCCAATACCAACTTTCTTATTTTAAATGCATCACCTGGTATATTATTCAATTTTTGGATTCTTCAGAAAATTCTAGACATATTTCATGTACAATGTCCTATACCTATTTTCAACTGTTTCGGAAATATTAAGTGTTTTCAGATTTATTGCAAAAATTAACATTAAAAAAAGAAAATTATTTGATTACAGAAATTCGCTGCAACACATTCAATAATTATTTCCCATTTAGGTCTTGATAATGAGAAAGTAAGCAAAAACCATTTCAGCGTCCCTTTTTACCTTTTTACGGATATGAAATAAACAAAAGCTATAAATACTTTTGTTTACTTTTGTTTAAAACGCCTGGCCTTAGGAAATTGTTGTCTGCCTGCATGACAGTTTAGTTGTCAGTGTTATAGTCGTTTGAATTTCATTAACTGCATATCAGAAAAATGGTTAATTTAACAGAAATGCACAAAATTACAATTCTACAGATGATTCGTTATGGAGATAACACACGGACACAAATGGAAGTTGCTCGCTTATTTCATGAAAAATTTCCAAATTTGCCGCCTATATCCCAAGGGACAATTAGTAAAATAGAAAAGCAGTTTCGTGAGCTTGGACATGTAAGGCAGATAAAAAAAGCAGCTGCCAATGCAATAAGTGATGATACCAAATTGGATATTATGCTTGAGTTTGTGGAAAACCCACATACTTCTAGTCGACAAGCAGCCACAATGTTCAATGTTAGCCATTCATCGATTTTTCGAACATTAAAAGAAACTAAAATGCATCCCTATAAAATGATACCAACTCAGGAGCTCATGGAAGACGATTTTGATAGGAGAACGTATTTTTGTGAACAAATGATGGCAATGTTAGATAACAATGTGATCCAATTAGAACATGTTTTGTTTTCTGATGAGTGCACCTTTACACTTCACGGACATGCTAATCGTCAAAATTGCCGCTATTGGTTGACGGAAAATCCTCACTGGATGAGAGAAGAACATACGCAATTCCCTGTAAAGGTTAATGTTTGGGCAGGAATTGTTGGAGAACATATCATAGGTCCCTTTTTCATTGATGGCAATTTAAATGGTGATAATTTTTTAGCACTACTCCAAAATAATGTTGTGCCAACTTTGACAAACTTATATCCTGATCCAGCAAACCCACAAGTTCCAGCGAATATGATATGGTTTCAGCAAGATGGAGCACCGCCCCATTACCAAATCAATGTCGGGAACTACCTCAACCGAATATTTCCAAATCGGTGGATAGGGAGGCGAGGATCGATGGAATGGCCAGCACGATCCCCTGATCTGAAGTCATTAGACTTCTTCTTATGGGGATATGTCAAAAGTATTGTATACAAAACTAAACCCCTCGACTTAGCTGACTTAAGAAGACGAATAATGCTTGCGATTAGATCGGTCACGCCTGAGATGTTGTGTAACGTTAGAAGAAATTTCTATTTAAGATTAGGATGTTGCCAAGACGTTCACGGCGAGCATTTTGAACATCTCCTCCGTCGAAATTTATTGTTTTTTTTTGTTTTTTTACATTATCAAGAAATAAACAGTATTACTTATTAGTTTTTGAGTGTGTTGTAACGAATTTCTGTAATCAAATAATTTTCTTTTTTTAATTTTTGCAATAAATCTGAAAACACTTAATATTTCCGAAACAGTTGAAGATAGGTATAGGACATTGTACATGAAATATGTCAAGAATTTTCTGAAGAATCAAAAAATTGAATAATATACCAGGTGTTGCATTTAAAATAAGAAAGTTGGTATTGGCCACGGTCACATGACACACCCTGTATAAAAAGTTTTTGTGGAAAAAAATGCTCAACTAAAAATAACAATCGACGTGTCCGAGCGTTTTTTCGAACACGCCCCCATTTATTTATTATCGAATTTATTCCATTTGGCTGATACACAGTGTATAATATTATAATATAATAGACAATAACAGATATCATAATAATAGACAGTGGAGTATGATTCATATCCCTCCGTTCTACGGCGCACTTCACTGTATACATACAAAAACAAAGATCGTCTCTGTGGCATGTTGCTTGGTTGATACGTTGTAGACGACAGGTAACTTATATTTGGTTATACAATATATTTCGAGCGCTACCCGTTCATCATCAGTAGCAGTTCAGTTGATATTTAATATGACAATTAATTTATTTATATTACTTCAAACTTTGAAAGATTAATTTTGAAAGCATTTTGATACTTTGATAAATTTTAAAAAAGGCTTATTTAAAGGAGACAAATCATTATTAAGTAACCAAGGCTGGATATTTTTCATATAAATTGCTTCGAAAATGTTTAAATTTTTATCTGTACAATCTTTTAATAATTTAACATCTCCAGAATTAAAAATGTCTCCTGTTTCAAATGGTGTGCCGCAACTGCAGATTTGTCCGTACTATGAAATTTTGTGTGTTGGAAATGACTTAACTAAAAATGCGCCGAGACGGCTGATGGGGCTCTAGAGAATGCGCTGTTAGGAGTGTTTTTTATAATTGTACGAAAGTTAGATTAGGTGTGTGAATGCAGGAATAAAGTATGTTGAAGGTAGTTAAATTTAATTTGCCGTAACTTTATAGAATATAAATATTTTTACAAATTCCGGGAACTTTGTGACTCTATTATTGAGTATGACCACGTCATACTCATTTTTCTCATTTCTCTTCACTTTGTGACTCATTTACTCGTATTTTTATTTCTTATGATTAGTCATCCTTTGAGGGAAAGGCGCCATGGGAACACCTTAGTTAAAAATGGGCGCCGCGAGTCAACAATGTTTGGGAACCACTGTACACTGTACTATTAGTAAACTGTTTGACATTTTACAGCGCATTGGATAACATAATAAACCGGGTTTAGCACCAATTTAAGAGGAAAGTTTGCTACACAAGAACTAGAAGTGAGCGACCACTCGTCATCAAAATGAATGAATGAAGTTTAGTTGCATCTATTTTGAAACTTCAACCTAAGGTTGAATGCACTCGGAATTTATTAAAAAGAAAGCATAAAATATTTTTTTATTTAGATTCTGGGGTTTAAAGTACTTGTTGGTTATCGGAGGCATCATTGGAGCCTTCTTCATACCTGAGGGAAACTTTGGGACCACATGGATGTATTTTGGAATGATTGGAGGCTTTCTCTTTATATTGATCCAGTTAATCCTTATAATTGACTTTGCGCACTCCTGGGCAGAGTCGTGGGTCTTGGAGGAGGGTGAATCCCGAGGAAGGTTTGCCCTCTTATTGGCCGTCACCTTCATCAATTATGCTGTAACAATCACCGGAGTGACTTTGTTGTTCATATTTTTTACAAAGGTAAGTGATAAAGAAAATAATGAGCTTCAAATGAGTTTGAAAAAAGTCAAATTCTGTCTGTGGTTTTTCATAACTCAAAAATTTGGAATGTTGGAAGCTTGAAATATCGAGATAATTAATACTGAAATTTTATGAAAATGTCAAAACAGAAATCAAACGAATAGGAATGGTACAGCACTTTTTGTAACACCCCAATATTTAGAATCGATTTTCCCAAATTTATGAAATATGCACATATAACCTTGTAACACCAAGCCGACGATATTACACTGAAAATAGTATAAAAAGTAAACATACAAAGATCTAGTGCAACAAATTTTTAGAGAACGCTAATGTCATATCATCTTGTCATTAATGCCAAGACGTCTTCAATTGTGTACATTTAGGTTATGTAAAAAAAACGGGTTGCACTGTAGCACTTGAAAATCAACGCAATCGGCTGATGTATATACTACTGTCACATGTCTCAGCTTTAAAAAATGAAACTAAATGATTATTTTAGTAATTCATTACGATCGTAGATAAAATGTTAAAAAGTCTGTTCATTCAACTCGTAGCTATTAAAGCACTCGCTCGTACCTCGCTCGTCTGTACTAGCCACCCATTAATAAACAGACTTTTTATACTTGTATTCTTATATTACTACTATTGCGACACATAAATGACCCATCTGTCATTAAATCGAAGCTACTTATTAGCAAAATCAACGTAACTGATTTGTACATGTAATATTACAATTTTTTATTTTAGTCAGATGATTGCAGTTTGAATAAGTTCTTCATCTCAATTAACTTCATACTCTGCTTCCTTGTAAGCATTGTTTCCGTATTGCCCGCTGTGCAAGAGAAACTGCCGAAATCTGGATTGCTGCAGTCGTCCATTGTGTCTCTATACGTCACCTACTTGACCTGGTCCACGGTCTCAAACTCGCCAGGTATGATACGACACATAAATTTTACAACTAAAGACTACTTAAGTGTCATTTTCTATGCATGTTATCTCAGAACTTCGTTCATCAGGAGTTGTAACCATTTTTAATAATTGAAATATGTATAATTTTTTTATGAGATTTTTTATTCAGAATACTCGGAAATGTTTAAAATACAATGGAATTTTAAGTAACAATTTGAAAATATGTTGTCAATTTTATTTGTCTTAACATGTTTCATCCTAATTTACCGTTAGTCTTTATTGCCTCAACTCTACTTTAATTTTACATTCTACATGATCCTAAAAGTCGCCCAACTTTATTTTGTTTGTGTAGCAGTTGGCATAGTTAGTGGTAACAATGAGAACTGCCAACCTTGCGTTATGCAATTTGCAATGAACAATCTAATTTAAATGTTCATCATGGCAAAGCTATTTTAGCAGCAACTGTTGCACATAGAAATCAAAGCTGCACGATTTTTATGAACCATTCCATTTGTAGAAATTATTCTGATTATATTTATTATTTATCTATTATTTGGTGGCAAATAAAATGGAATACATAACATTATCATGGGTTAATAAAATAACATTTTATTATAAAGAATTTATTCATTAGCAGATAACTACAATATCTTCATTGAAACTATCCCTCAAAATGAGGGATAGTTTTTAAGGTTGTATTTATGCATTTCTCAATTTTTTCTTATGTTGTAGACTCTGACTGCAATCCAGGATTACTCGGAATCGTTGGCGCTGGTAACACTGCGGCTAGTACTCAGATGGGCTTCGACAAAGAGAGTATCATAGGTCTCATCATTTGGATGTGTTGTGTACTGTACTCATCTTTAAGATCCGCCAGTAATTCATCAAAGATCACTATGAGTGAGCATGTTTTGGTCAAGGATAATGGAGCAGGTTAGTATTGATTTAAGAGTCTTAAATTTTTTTCTCTGATTCTTCCCACATCGTCATTCATCCATTCAATTAAATCATATGAGACACGCTCATGTTGAGGGTGCTCCTATAACGAAACAAAACACGAATGATATTAGGAGTAAAACTTAAATGGCATGAGTTATGCCTGACATATAATTTATAAGTGATTCCCACTTTGCGCCACTTTTTCCTATTTGCTCGAAGCAATTTATTCGATCACAGTGCTCTGGCCGAGTTGAACTTTTTCATTGTTTATCTAAAAAACGAAACTTATAATAATTTATAAACGAAACAAAATTTATACCGACCCTCCATTATAGATATGAATTGTCAAATTCATGGTCGGCCAAATGTCACATTGTATAATAATTTTGATAGTGTACTTGTAAAAAACTAGTAACAAATATGTCATTGATGTCAACATGTGTTTTGAGGTTATGAGACCTATTAGTTTTTAATAACTTGAGTTGGTTTAATAACAAGTAGGTACCGTTACAATTTTTAGTTAATAAATTGTGAAAAAGAGAAAGAAACAAAAACGTTTTAAATTCATTCAAAATTGGACAATTGGACTTGTCCAAATTTGAAATAATCATTTTAATATTGCCGCCAAAATTAAATAGTTAAAATACCCATTGGCGTCCCTAGTAACTTTATCAATAATGCCAACCCAGTGGCACTTTGACAATTCATATCTGTAATGGATTTAGTTTAGAATTTGATAATATTTAGAAAAAAAATATTTGCGAGACTGATATTACAATATCCCAATAATACTCGTCTTAAATGTATTCTTAAAAGCCTGTCGCCAGGTTGAACTACTCTTCATTTTTCTTTGGAAATGTTATTTAATAGCATATTAAGAGGATTAAGCAAAAATCAAGCGAAAATTAAGCACAACCCAACAATCGCCTGGCACTCCAGATATATCCTTTAGAGATATTGAGCTGGCCAATTTACGGGTTTTGGATAATTTTCTGATTGTTCTATCCCTACCACAACTACAGACTAGCTGGTAGCCTGCAGTTGCAGTAGCATTTATAGGGGAATTCGCCACAGTCCACCAATAAAGTTAGCGCTGCGCCGACTCGAATAAATGTATTCGCTCAACTCGAGTTGTCCATGTATTCGAATAACTCGAGTTATTAATAGAGGTAACTCGATTTGGACTCGCGTTCATCTTCATCGCATGCGAGGTGGCGATTCGATGAACTAAGCCTCATAACCTTTTTTATCTGTGGTTTTTTCTAAAAGAAGGCATAATTTATTATTATTATAGTTTAGCACGGCGAGCCTAGCTGGCCCATGGCTTGTTTGGTTATTTCCTTCCATATCCTCTTATTCAGTGCTTTCTGTTCCCATCCTATGATGTTTAGTTTCTTCAAATCCTTCGACACGTCCTCCTTCCATCTGGTTCTTGGTCTTCCCTTCCCCCGCTGTCCTCCTATTGTGCTGTTCAATACCATCCTGGGAATTCTCATTTCCTCCATTCTATGCATGTGACCCAACCACCGTAACCTTTGGACTTGGATTACCCCAATTATATTTGTTTCGTTAAACAGTTCCCTCGCTTCACTATTAGTTCTCCTTAGCCACATATCTCCTACTTTTTTCCCTCCAAAAATCTTTCTCAGTACCTTTCTTTCCCATATTTCCAACCTTGTGTGATCCCTCTTATTTAGGATCCATGTTTCGCAGGAATACGTTACAGTAGGTCTTATTACCGTTTTGTATAGCTTCACTTTCGCGTTCCTGGAGATGTTCTTATTTCTCATCAGTCTGTTCAGCCCCCCCAAACACCTGTTCCCTGACATTATCCTTGCATCGATCTCCTTATCGATGCTAGGCTCTCTTGTAAATAGTGTGCCTAGATATATGTATCTGTCCACTTCTTCAAATTTTAGTTCTTCGTTATTTGGTTTTATTGTTACATAGTTTCCTTTTTTGAATTCCTTACTAGTCCACTCCATATACTTTGATTTGTCCTGATTCATTATTAATCCCATTTTTCTTGCCGTTTCTTCCAGCCTACTAGTTGTATTCATTACTTCTTCCTTGCTTCTCGCTAGTATCACCACATCGTCCGCAAATGCTATAAGTTGGTGTCTTTTTCGATATACCAGACCACTTCTGTTGACGTTGGCCTCCCTCATTGCTTTTTCTAGTACAACACTAAACAGAATGGACGATAACGGATCTCCTTGTCTTAGTCCTTGTTTGATTATGAACTTTTCCGTTGTATTATTATTTATTTTTACCATACTTTCCGTTTCTTGTAGTGTCATTTCTACCATACTTATTAACTTACTGCTGGCTCCAATCTCTTGCAGAGCTGTGTAAATCGCTACCCGTTTTACTCTGTCATATGCTTGCTTAAAATCTATGAACATCATCATTGTTGATTTTTTAAACTCGAAACTTTCAGCTTGGATTTCTCTCATTGTAAATATTGCATCAGTAGTACTCCTTCCCCGTCTAAAGCCACATTGATATTCTCCTATTTTATCCTCTATTTCTTCCACCAGCTTATTCTTTATGTGTGTTGCCATTACTTTGTATCCTATATTTAGTTCTGACAGTCACTTTTGTTCCCCTTCTTGTGCACTGGACATATTATAGCTTCCTTCCACTTCCTCGGTATCGATTCTCTTTTCCACATTTCCTCTAGTAGCCTGTGCATATGCTCAACCACACTTGATCCTCCATATTTCAATAATTCTGTTGTTACTCCATCACTGCCTGGGCTCTTATTATTTTTCATTTTCAATATTATTTCCTCGATCTCCTCCTTACTTGGTGCCCTCTCTATATTCTGCTGTTTATTACCTACCCTCTTGTGTTGTCTCTCTCTCTCAAATTCTTCGCTTTCTCCGTTCAAAAACTCATCAAAATATTCCCTCCATCTGTTTAATTGTTCCTCTTCTCCCGCAATCATTTCACCACTCTTCCCCACATAAAATACTGGCATAATTTAGTGGAATTAAATTAAAATAAGTCATTTGTTAATTTGAAACATAATTTACTAGTATTCATAACATATTTTAAAATGAACAAATATTAGAGAGCGTTTAAAGCAGTCTCGTAGTTATATAAAAAATATGTAACAGGAATATAATAACTCCGATTGATCCTGAGTATTCTTGAATAACATGAACGAGGCTCGACTCGGAAATCAACTAAACAAATACTGCTGACACCTGTGGCGGGAGACAAACTGTGGTCATCGCTGTTCGTTTCTCACCTCTTGCCCGACTCGAGTTGCCCAACTCGAATAATCATTCAAGTTGGAATATTTACGAGTTACAAGTTCTCGAATCACAGGATTACTCGAGTCGGCACAACGCTAAATAAACTCTTGCGGGAGAACTTCCCCCTGATTTTGTGCGGTAGGAATTGGCTTAAGCGAAAACAAGTTTCTTAATTAACGTCTTAATATGTTCTTAATAACAGAAATTGGTGTGAAATTAGTTTATATTTCATTTTGGATTAATCAGCAATAAATACATACTTCCTCAAACTATGTCGAATGTTTTCATATTCTTTAAACATAAAAACACTTTATTTTTTGCTAATACTTTATTTATTTTTCTAGAATTTTAATTTTAAATATTTATATACTCATTGTATTATATTATTATTCTTTGTCGATTTTTAGAATCATTTTTCATAATCTTATATTGTTTGTACTCAGAAGATGTTGTCTATCTGTTCGCAAATACCTGATATTCTTTTCCATTTATTAAGCATAATTGTACATAATTTGAATTTAAGTACAGCATGCATTTGTACAATGTATATCATAATCTTTGTCCATTTTAACAGTGAGAGGCACCGCCGATGACAGTCTTGTAGACAACGAAGGTATGAGGATACATTTAGATTTGGGAGAAAATCAGATTCAATCTTAGTTATCTGTTTTTAGTGTCGTAATGATATTTATATGAAGTACAACTAACCAGCGGCGCGTTATGGCTGCATGGGGTCCTGGGCAAGTTTTAATTTGGGGCCTCCCATGTGCAGTGTTAATTTTTTTTATTGCATTGAATTAATAAACAATATACGAAAAAAAATATTTAGGGACTCTCCGGGATCCCCCTGACGTTGGGGGCCTTGTGCAAATGCCCAATTTGCCCATAGGATAACGCGCCACTGCAACTAACTAAAGTTTCTGCAATCCATGTGCTAGAATCATGTTATAATTAACTAATCTTATTTAGGTAAAAAACACACATAGGTTACTTTGTTAATATCACTTAGGTTTATTTATAGTGACTATAGTTTCTACACCTTAACTGCTTATTATCAAATTTACAATGCTCAATGCTACAAACTTCTATAAATGAACCTAAGTGATACTAACACAGTAACCTGTGTGTGTTTTTTACCTATTTCACAATGTATCACAAAGTAGATCTGTCAAGCGTTACTCATCTAATCTTAATTACTTTACACTAATGACGAATGAATAACATGAGATAAGACATTTGAGACCCATATTCACAAACTACTCTTTCAACACGACTACATGTACAAATCTTTAGACTAATATTATACTAATATTTAGACTACTTCTAACCACAAAAGTTAAAAAACCTGTACATCATTTAATAAGAAGTCTGCATCTATCCCAGATGTTATTTTATAATCATTATAATTCAGCAACTAATATTTACAAATGAAAGCAGTAGATCCCAATGTACAGGGACATCCAGTTATCGTTCTCAACGGGGATGTTGTGAATGGTAAGGGATAGAGAATTGGTAAAATTAGACAAAATAATCTCGAACTAAAATTATTTGAGCCGTTTATTTTGAAAATGGCTTAAGTCCATTTTCATCTTTTATCAAGTTGGCACTTGTGACATTTATAATTTATGCTGAACTGTCAAAAAAATAAATCGGTATTGAAATATACTTAGTACATTTGAAAATTTTATATCACGTACATTTTCAAAATAATATAAATACTGAAAATCCTAATTTTTAAAGTGACCTAAGTCCACTTTTTATTGACGATGTCAAAAAGTGCGGTCCAAAATGTTGAAAGCAGTGATGAAAGTAATTTAAATTACGTTTTGATATTAAATTGAAATTAAAAAAATAATATTTAATTTAAAGAAATTATTAAACCCATGGGAAAGGATAAAATAACAAGATTTCTTGATTCTGAAAGTGAAGAGGAATTAAACTCATACAACAGATTTAAAAAAAGAAGGAGAATTTTAGAAGTTCATTCTTCAACAGAGGAAGAGGAAGTAATTGAGAATGAGAATTTACAAAACAGCACCTTCAAAGAAGGATTCAGAGAACACAGAAGTGGTACTTTTATTCAGAAAATTCGTAAAATTAAACGGAATTCAGGGAAAAGATACGATACACAATCGGGAAAAATTATTCCTGCCAAAGTTTTTCAAAATGAAAATTTCCAACGCCGAAAAGACTGCTTGAAAAATTTAAATGAAACAGAAAGAAAACATATTTATTTTTTAGAAACATGATATTATTTATTTTCGTCATGGATACAATCTATGAAAAGCAACTCATATCTCCCTAGGGAGATGTCAATTTTTTTCACCCTCAATCACATTTTTTTCTCCTTCAACCTTATGACCACTTGACAAATAGATCGTACAATTGACAAATTTTCCATTCAAGACGGTACTTGAAGATGAGCAATTTTGCGTCTGCTCATGGCCTCCACTGCCACTAGCAGATACCGACGATCTTACTTTTTTAGTCTCTTCCAGTCCAGCAATCACGCGTGAAAGTTTATTCTTGGATGCCATGCTGTCTGCCAAGTAGCCTTCCGCTACTGTAGAGCTTTTCCATCCACCCAGACGCTTCAGATTGGTCATACTTACTCCTCCATCAGCTGCCAAAGTTGCAGATGTTCGTCTTAAACAGTGACCTGTGAAAGATTTCGGATTCGGCAAACACAAGTAGACAGCAATTTTTGACGGAATGCTGCCAAATGTGTTTTTCCCAACAGGTTGCACTGTACATTTTCTGTTTCTGTACGATAAAAAAAACCTTGAGACTCCTGCAGGACGCAAGCACACGTATTCTCTGATAAGCGACAACGCATTCAGTCTCTCCTCTTCAACTATAGTGAAGGATCTCTTTGCCAATGTTTTAGTGTCCGGAATCTGCACCACAATTACTGAACCCCTGTCACATTTTTATTATGACTTTTATATACTGTCAAACAACTCATAGCAACCTCGGAAATAAACATTGTGGATCGATACAATACCTAAAATTTTTACCAATATGTTTCTAAAAAATAAAATATTGTATGCGATCTATTTCGAAATGTTTTGGAACTTAGGAGACTTTAATAAGACCGGTCGCAGTGTTCTAAAAAGAAGACGTCAGAGAAACGGAAAAGGTTCATGTAGAAATGAGAGTTTTACGTATTGGTTAAATTCTAAAACAGGCAAAGTTGCTGTTTGTAAAAAAATCTTTTTAGATACTTTTCAAATAAGCGAAGGACGATTGAAACGTGTATTAAAATCTAAAAACGTTGGCAACGATTTACGTGGGCGTTTGCCTGGATCGTCGAGAAAAATATGTGATGAAGCAAATATGATTGTTCAAAACCATATTAACAGTTTCCCGAAATTTGAATCGCATTATACTAGGGACCATAATCCCGACAGAAAATATCTTCATCCTGAACTGACTATAAAAAAATGTTTAATTTTTATGAGCTTCACTGTGAAGAAAATAATTTAAAAGCAGTTAATGAATGGACTTATAGAAAAATATTTAAAAAGGATTTTAATCTACATTTCCACCAACCACGCAAAGACACATGTCAAAGATGTGATCTATTAAACATTAAAGTCAAAGCATCAGAAAACCATGAACAACAGAAAAAAACTTATGGAAGAACATGATATTCATTTGAAGCTAGCAGAATCGGCTAGAAATGCGTTAAAACAAGATCAAGAGCGAGTATCAAGTAATCCATCTCATTATTTTGGCTTTTCATTCGATTTGCAGAAAGCGTTACCATTCCCAAAGTTAACTACTTCAGTAGCTTATTATAAATGTAACATGTATATTTTAAATTTAGGCATACACAATTTCCAAAACAATTTCCGAAACAAAAGCTTCTAGAGGTTCCCAAGAAGTGGCTTCATGCCTCTTGAGACACCTAAAAACCCTGAAAGGTGAAAAACACATCATTGCATATAGTGACATGTGTGGAGGACAAAACAGAAACATCAAAATATCTTTAATGTGGTTAAAAATTCTATCGATGGGAAATGATGTGGAAATCATAGACCACAAATTTTTAATATCAGGGCATTCATTTTTACCTAATGACAGAGATTTTGGCGTTATAGAAGTGTCGTTAAAAAGAAATCAGTTATTGTATGTGCCACAAGATTATTATAATATAATTAAAAAATGTAGAAAAGGTAATACTTTCATACTAAATGAAATGAAACAATAGGATTTTATATCAACAAGACTCTTGGAAGAAGCAGTTTACAAAAGATCCAAAAATACCAACGGAGAAAAAATAAACTGGCTTCAAATATGCTGGATGCGATTTTTAAGAAATGAACCATATAAAATTTTATACAAAACAACCATGGATGAGAACGCAGAATTTAAAATTCTTGATTTATTGCCACGACGGGGTAGACCTAAAAAATTTGGGAATATTGTATTGCCATCGTTATATAAAAGTATAAGGAGCATCACATCACTAAAATACCGACACATGATGGACTTATTGCGGTATATACCTCCGGAACACCATAACTACTTCAAATCACTCCCGCATACTGAGAATGTTAACGAATAACTTGTTACTAAATTTATTTCTATTATCTAAAAATATAATTTAAATGTTTTTTTTTTCTATTTTTTAAGCTATATGTAACGGACTTAAGCTTCACTTTTTGTAACAAAACAAATTTTTATTTTGAAAGTGACCTAAGTCCTTTTAAGGTAAGCAAGGTCATATTATACACTTAATAATAGCCACTTTTTAATAGGATGTATAAAATTAAATCCCTTAAATGCGATTTAACATTGCAAGTCAACCATATATCTTACGTATATTTTTAATTTTGTAAAAACGCAAAACCTTAAGTATTTCAAATTAAAGATAAATGGACTTAAGTCACTTTCAAAATGAACGGCTCATTTATATCAAGCAGCAAAAAAAATTCAATTGAATGCCCGCACTGGCAAAACCCAAAAAAAAATGCATTTTTCATTTTACTCTCAACATTTTACTCCACATATTTACTTTGACTAATGCCAATTTAGAATGTCATAGAAATCCGCTTAAAACTAAAAATGCCTATTTTGAACTTGTATTTTATGAAACTGGAGATCGAAAGTCGTATTTTATGAAACTGGAGATCGAAAGTCTTATCTCGTAACTGTTATTCCTATGGGTAAAATAATTTCTTGTACACAGTGCCTTTTGAATACAGTTTCAGCAGTCTGGTAATATTGGTACCCTTTAGTTAATAACAGAGAATTTTTCTTTCATCATGTGGGGGCCACATGAGATAGAAGCCGGCTAAAACATTGGTGGTATTACCTGCTGATTTCTATTTATCAAGTTACATAACTGCTAAACTCATAAGCAGAGCCTGTACTTACTTCAACTAATTTTTGCATTCCATATGTCCAAGATAATTCTTCACCCAGCAACTTTTTGAGCAACCGGTATATTATATATAAAAAATTTGAAGCATATTACAATGTTTATTGAATGATGATGATTGCTGTATTATTTTAATTGGGATAATATATTGAAGTATTGAAGACCTAAAAACAGATAATTAATTTCTTGAACTAGAGTAGATGCATTGCAAAATATTTGATAAATTTATCATAACATTAAATACACAAATTTTGTGTCCATATAAATGAAACTGCTTTACCACAAAATAAGATCCGTCTTATAGCATGACAAAAAATTCTGAAGCATTTGGAAATATTCCTTATTCATATTTAAATAGGTTTCTGACATTAGATCAAGTATATTTAATATGTATTAAACTAAAATGGTTATTAACAAACCAAATGGGGGAACACAATTTTCCCGCATGAACCCAATTTGTAGCATGAGCGACCGAAGGGAGCTAATGTTGTCAATTGCTTGAATGTGGTGACATGATTCCCGCAAGAGGTTTGTATAATAATTTTTAAACAAACGGAACGATTACCATAAACTCAAATAATTTAATTCCGCTTCAAAATTTATTGCAAAATATGAAATAAAGCAAGGCTATGACAGTCTAGCATAACAATAATTGGTGGTCTGGTGGTAAAAGGGGTATAGGTGCGTTTTGAAATTTGAAAGTTTTACAATACATATTAGGCATGTAAGTAACATAAACGGACGTATGTCATATATTACAATCATTTAACTGAAAGTTGAAACACTCAGCTTTGAGTTAAATTATTGAAATACGAGCCCAGGCTCATTTCCCAATACCCAATATTAAATATCGGCCGAACTATTATGAGCTGTCCGTTCACTAAAGTTTTTGTTATATTAATTTTGTTCATTATGTTATTCGGTTAAAATATTCAGCATTTGTAAGGTTAAAGTATATATTTTAATAAGGTCAAAATTTTGACAATTTTGTCGAAATGTCTCATCATTTGTGTAAGTTTTAAGATTTGTTTAGGCTTCTGCTTGAAAATGTAAACTGGCCTATTATGAGCCTGGGCTCGTATATGATATACGTCCATTTATGTTACTTAACCCTTTCGCTGCGCGTAGCATTTTAAAGATTGGATTGTCTATGCGCGCAAAATCACCGCTCGTGAGAATACTTGCTTGGAGCAGTTTTGTGTTTACGAATATATTCGCTTAGAGCAGCATACCATAACTTTATATTTTTCTATGTGATGAAAGCCATTATATTCGGAAAGATTTATTCGGAAGATTCGGAAAGATGAAAGCCATTATATTCGGAAAGCAGCTAACAAATAAACGAAACATGCTCGCTTTGAGCAGCGCACCGCTATGCGAGTTTATTCGTCTAGAGCAGCGAAAGGGTTAAATACCTAATATGTATTGCAAAACTTTCAACTTGCAAAATGCACTTATACCCCTTTTCCCCCCCGGGCTGCCAATTATTACTTTGATAGTTTATTTTTTCTCAAATCTACAGTTAGAGACTTTTGAAACATAAATAAATGCAAAAATTCTTTGCAATTTTGTGGTTATTAATCACTCTAAAACTAATTCCAGAACCATTTAAATAAAAAGGATTCCCATATTGTGCAGACGTTTTGGATGTGCAGGCATGAAAATATTTAACATTCACTTTGTTTAATAATTATTTATTGGTGCTCACACATTGCAAATATATAGTGATAAATTTATGCAAATATTTGTTAAGGAACCTAGCATGTTGTGGTACTGTGTCCTTTATGCGAATTACATGTGTGTACAAAATTGTTTGTTACTTTGTAGGCTCACAAGTTTACCAATAATGCTATGGGTATTTTATTTAAAATTAAAATATGGGTATCATGGCATCTGTAATACAAACTGTGTTTCTATAATTTTAAATATTTATTGCTTGTATAACTTTTCGGTGTGTCCTCACATATACGGAGACGTTCCTTATTGTACATTTAATATCAACGTCATCTATACCTGTGGACACACCTCTTGCATAGAGCGGCCATTCAACGGCCTCATTAATACTTGCTTCAGTGTGTTTGCTTCTTTATATTTATTTGTTGATGCTTTTTTTATTTCTTTTACGGTTCGATTTGGTGACAGTAGAAGGTATTAAGAATGGTTATGTTCCGATCTCAGGTGGTGAAAGCCGTGACGGTGGAGAAAGTGGCAAGAAGGTTTGGGACAATGAGGAGGATACCATTGCATACAATTGGAGCTTCTTCCACATAGTTTTTGCCTTGGCCACTTTGTATATTATGATGACGCTCACAAATTGGTACAAGTAAGTATAAAAATGTATCATTTATTAATTTTCACTCCCACAAGCAATTAAAAGTTACAAATTTATTTCTAAAATCCGCCAATTCATTATTATTGGAAGATGAAGGTCTATTGAGTTCCACCAACGTTTCCGGACATTTATCCACTTTATTTTTTCTTTGGGGACCATTGAAAAGCGTTATTTTTTAAACCAAACCTAACAATATTGAAGACCTGAAAGATATAATTCCAATAGCAATTGATAGAATTTTGCCTGAAAGCATAAACAAAGCTTAACAAGAGTTAACTTCCTGCTTGGGATTGTATCCTCAAAGAGGATTCTAGTTTGAACATTTGTTACAACTATTTCTGTGATTTTTCGAAATATATCCACAAAAACATTTAAAAAAACAATGAAATATTAGGGTTGCTATTTAAAAACAAATTTGATGACGCCTTAACTCAAAAACAAAAGATCACAATATTTTTAGATTGGCCAAACCTAACAATATTGAAGACCTGAAAGATATAATTCCAATAGAAATTGATAGAATTTTTCCTGAAAGCATAAACAAAGTTTAACAAGAGTTAACTTCCTGCTTTGGATTGTATCCTCAAAGAGGATTCTAGTTTGAACATTTGTTACAACTATTTCTGTGATTTTTCGAAATATATCCACAAAAAAAATTTAAAAAGACAATGAAATATTAGGGTTGCTATTTAAAAACAAATTCGATGACGCCATAACTCAAAAACAAAAGATTACAAAATTCTTAGATTTATAACACAATGTGTTTGAAAACTATAATTTCTAAAATATGTACAATTTTTAAAATTATGAATGTTTTCACATCATGTATATACATACTTATTATTGTTATAGGATAAAATGTGTTTGTGCCCTTCTAGTGAAACTGGATTAAATTATTATTTGCCCAACTTCATTTACACTAAATCACATTAATGAAGAAGCAATTATGGTTATATTATGGCTATTTAAATCCATTGCAACGCTGGATTTTTTGTCTCCTACAGCTTCTCAAGAAATGAGTGCGCTTCGAAACTACCTGTTTCGCTAGTACTTATTTCTGCCGCTGCTGAACACAAATGCAAATGTGGTGCAGTTGTCGCACAATCTTAGCTGCGTTATACTTGATTCGCTAGTTCTATTTCTGGCACTAGACGTCGTATCAGAATCGTGTTGAGCCCTATATTATGCTTTTTTTTCCTAAACCTCAAAAACGTCAAATTAGAAAAAAATGGCCTGATACGTGTGGTCTGAGACACCCTGTACACTCTAAAATTTTCTGCATGGGGTAGCCCCATGCCTACTGATTCTCTGAACTGAGTGCGTTGTAATTTTAGAGATTTATCCCTGCAAAATGATTATTCATTCTCATAATTCAAGTGGTCTTGTAGAATAAATAGAATCGTGAGTTTAAAAGTATTATTATTTACATAACTGACTTTACATAAGTCAGGAGTAGTGTTAAATTATGTGTTGGTATAAAAATCACAGGTTCATCAGTGGTTATTAATAAAATATATGGGGGGCAACATTCTGGGATGGGATGGGCCCATGGTGATGTTACTAACCAAAGAAACAACCTGTAAACCCGAAATTCAAATTCCTGGTTCGAAAACGACAGGTCAAGTTAATTCAGTTTAACAGTATTTATTCTACATTATGAAAATATACCATAATAATAAGATTGTTCTTATGCCTGTTTTACACGGTCAAAGAGATTGATGAATTTTGTAACCTTGAAGTTATTGTTGCGTGTAATACACAAAATTGTCGTAAATAAATTGACGAAAATAAATTCATGAATTAATTGTCACAATAGAATTGTGAATTCTTCTTACATTTCGGTTTTTAAATCAATACCAACCTACTGGAAAGTGACATGTGCACATGGTGTATCTAACATGGTGTAATCATGGTGTAATACATATGCAGCTACTGCTAACGCATACAAGGCAGCACAATGTTTTTTTGTTACTTTTCCTACTTTCATTTTTAACACACAAATAGAGACAAGATGGGAAGAAAGTATCACTGAAAGTTGGCAACACATTGACAGTGCTGAAGTTCCGAGTTTACAGTTGGCCAAAATTTGACTGTGTAATACGCCTTCACATTTTCAATTTATTCACGAATTTATCCATGAATAAATTCACGAATTTCTTCATCAATTTCTTTGAACGTGTAAAACCGTTATTAGACAGGGTTAATTAAATCATATGATTTAAGGTTATGTTGAGATTTTCGACTTAACATTTTGACATAACGATGTACTCTGTCGATAAGCTGAAAAACTCCCCTTGTAACTAGGTTTTATGTACACCTTGTAGTAGGTTTTAAAATCATAACCTTTCTTTTCCGTTTTCAAATTGCTAACTTTTTATTAGTATTAAAATTCTATAGGCAGTGATGTGGCATATCTAAAATAAAACAAGCAGTTTCAAGCGGAATAATTTGCATCACAACAAAACAAACAAACACAAACAAATCAATGTACATTTATTAACATAATAATATATAAATAAATATAAAATATGTTCAATTAATTTTTATATATTTTATACAGGGTGAGTCGGGAGGAATGGACCAAACTCCATGAGTGGATTGTACACATGAAAATAATTTTAAAAAATCAAACTTGTTATCAGTATTTCATTTGTTTTCGAGTTAAAGTTTCAAATCTTGAATATGCAAATATGGTGTTTGTCTATGGTTTTTGTAATGGAAGTGCTACAGCTGCTGTTGAAAGATATCGCCAACGTTTTCCACATCAGAAAACTCCGGATAAAAACGTATTTATCTGACTTTTTAGCAAACTGTTCAAAACTATAACTTGAAAACAAATGAAAATCAGATAACAACATTTCAGTTATTTAAATTTATTTTCACGTGTACAATACACTCCTGGAGTTTGGTACGTTCCTCCCGACTCACCCTGTATATGTAGCAAAGATGAAAATATGTAATCAATAATTTTCTAAATTAATTAGCCTACTTACCTTATAAAGTACAAATAATGTACGCTTAGGTAATAGAATTATTATAAGTAGATATAAGATTAAGAATATTGTTACTTTTGGTTTATTTCGTAGTTGTTTAAAAATTCTTTGCTTTTGCGTTTCTCAATATTAATTCCATTTTCTACTTCAGTTTACTAATTTTTGTTTCAACTGTTTTCTACTTTACTTATTCGTTTTATAGGCCGAATTCTACACTGAAGACTCTGAATGCCAATGCAGCGTCTATGTGGGTGAAGGCGATTTCAAGCTGGCTGTGTGTTGCATTATATGGTTGGACCCTGATTGCCCCTGCAGTCTTACAGGACCGTGACTTCAATTAAGTAAAAAATTACAATACAGTTACCAACTTGGTCTTGAAATTTTATACCATGTTAAATGCTGATTCACATACCCAGTGTTAGCACTCTATAATGAAGTTAGTTATAACCTACATGTGATCACTTTGTTAGTTTTATTTTGTTTTAATCTATTGATGTTAATGTATATGTTTTGATATCTGTAGATTCCTTTGCTTGTTGAAATATTCCAGACGATTAGATCTTTTTCAATTATCAAAGAGTGATAACATTTTCTGCTTTAGGAACGTACATATACTTCACGAGTTGACTATAATGAACAATAAATATACTATAATTAATCGATTTTAATACTATTCTATATATACATATATATTACATACACTTTGTAAGTAGTGATAGTTCTAATTGTATTTTAATTATTTATATGAATATATGGAATTAGAATGTTTATTGGTAAAGTGATATCCTACATCTTTGCAAAGGAAATTGGCGTTAACGGGAGGTTACCCCCTCAAATTTTTAAGAATTTCTGCGCAGAAGGTGCAATATGCTACATTAAAATGTTCCAAAGAGGTGTCCCCACTATACAATAAATTGTACTTGTAGGTAGACCAAAATAGTATTATTACACAAAAGAATAGAAAACTGGAAAACCTGGTCCAAATGAAGATGATACAAAAAACAACAAAGAAAGATTTTGGGAAGAACTAACACAAGCAAGGGAAATGCAAAAAGGAGCAATCTATATAGTGGCAGACTACAACGGCAGAGTGGGACAAAGAGATAAAGTATATAATAGAGTAATAGGTAGTCAAGAAGAGGTAAAAAGAAACGGCAATGGAGAAATGCTTATCGATTTTTGTATAAAACAAAATATGATTATAACGAACACCTTCTTCAAACATAAGGAGATACATAAATACACAAAGGAGGTAAAGAGCAGAAATGAAAGTTCAATCATTGATTACATATTATTCGAAGAACAAAATAGAAAACCCATAACAGATACCATAGTACGAACAGGCTCAGAAATTGGGAGTGACCACTAACTGGACATAGCAATAATAAAGCATGCAGAAGATGAAGAAAAAGTAACTAAAACAAACCCAGAAGGCAACATACAGTATGAACAGATAAAAGCATATAAACTAAGAAACGAAGGAATAAGCAAGGAATACGAAGAAATGATCAAGGAACAAATAGAACAAAAACTCCAAAACAGCTGCACGGAAGAAATGTGGGACATACTTACACATATCCTACTACGAACAACAAGAGCAATATGTGGCGTGACCAAAATGAGGAATATGGAAAAGAAACAAACAGCATGGTGGATGAGAGATATCGGTGACGCAACAAAAATGAAGAAAAAAGCCTGGGAACAATACCTAACGCAAAAAATAGAAAACAAATACAAAATTTACAAAGAAAATAGGAAGCGAGAAAAAACTAGTAATAGAAGCAAAACGAAAGGCATGAACCGAATTTGGAGAAAAAATGGAGACTGACAGTAAAGAAAACCAAAAACTCTCAAAGCTCAAACCAGATAAAAAACAAAAAAGGAGAACAGTTAACAGTTGGAAGAAAAATTATAGAGAAATGTAGGGAATATTTTGAAGAGCTCTTGGAAAGAACATAAATTACGACAGAAATCACACAAAAAAACCCAACAAGACAGGGGAAACAGAAGAACAAATGATGATAGAAGAACTAGCTGAAGTACTAAGAAACGAAAAAAAAACGCAAAGCCCAGGGCCGGACAAAATCACCGCAGAAATGATGAGGGAAGATGGGAACAAAGGGAACAGAACTACTGCTAGAAATATACAACAAAGCATGAAGTGACGAAACAATTCCAAAAGAATGGCAAGAAGCACTCGTAGTATCTATTTACAAAAAGGGAGACAGAAAGGAATGCATGCAACTATCGAGGGATATCGCTAATGAACACGGTGATGAAAATATTTGAGTGCATTATAGACAAAAAAAAAACAGGAAAATCGTAGAACCAAGACTAGAGGAATCGCAAAGCGGGTTCAGAAAAGGACGAAGCATACAAGACCATATCTTCTCAATACAACAGATAATAGAGAAAACCAGAGTACAGAAAAAAAGGTATGTTTGGGATTCTTCAATTTAGAGAAAGCTTTCGACAGTGTTAAAAGGGAAACATTATAGGAAATTCTAGGGGACAAAGGAGTAAACGACAAGACAATAAAAGTAATAAAGCAAATATATGAGACAAATACAAACACGGTGCTATACCGGAACCAGACAGCCATTCAAAACGTATGGAGGACTAAGACAGGTAGGAGGCCTGAGTCCATTACTGTTTATAATCTATATGGACGAAATAATAAAAGAGGTCACCAAAAAGACTTATAAACTAGTAGTCGGACAATGAAACATGAACAAAGTTTCCATAACAGAAGGAGCTTTCGCAGACGATGTGGAATTAATAACAGAAAGAGAGGTAGACCTACAGGAAAGCCTATGCATATGGAGCGAAACTCTAAAGGACTATGGAATGAGGATAAACTAAGACAAAACAAAAGTACTAATGATAGAGGAACAAAAAACGATGGATATAACGATCGATGACATACAAATAGAACAAATAGAAGCTTAAAGATATCCGGGAGTAGAAATTGAAAGGAAAGGTAAACAGGAAAATGAAATATACAGTAGAATCGAGAAAACACAAAGTATATCATGCAATGAACAAAATACTAATAAGTAAGAAGGAAGTGCCGAGAAAAACAAAAATTGACATATTTAAAGCTACATACAGAGCTATCCTAACGTTCGGTTGTGAAACCTGGGTCCTATAAGAAATGGGAAAAGCAAACTACAAGCAATGGAAATTAAGTACTAATGTATGAAATAAAGTTACGCTCTTTAAAAAAAAAAATCAAAATTGTTTTTTATTGTTCACGACAATTGTTTCGCCCCACTGTGGCTTCTTCAGGTGAAGAAATGAGAAAGGAATGTTAACTCTTACTTTTGTTTTCTTTATTTTCTTTATTTAATACACATTACACGTTACACCGGGTTCTAAACTATTTCACCGCCGTTTTTCCGTCTCCTCTCCTCGTGGGCTTGCGTGAGACGCCGTCATGCACTCCTAGTCCTACTCATGCACACACTCATCCGCACAGCTAGTCCTACCACTTCGTTATACTCTCGTTCACCTATACATTCGTTCAATCATTCACATACTTATCATTCGACCATCCTGATATCAGTTTGTCCTCAAACTGCATTCACTACCATGCTACTCTACTATCTTCTCGCATATATAATCTTTCATCCACGTTGGCGGCTTGGTTAGCCGTCGGCTGCCTTCCCCTCGTTCGAAGTTGATTGGTTGGTCTTTGTCGTTTCCTTGGGGTTCCCATTCCTCCGTTTCAATTCCTGGTTCCTCCTCATCGTGGTCCTCTTCTGGTTCTGTGTCTTCTGTTCCTTCTACTTCGTATTCTTCTTCTTCATCTACATCTTCCTCCTCTGAGTATGGGTCATCTTCTTGGTTCTTATATATTTTCAATTGGGACACATGGGCTATCGTTGAAAATCCTCTTTCTCCGTCACTCTTGTTTAATTTTTCCACTTGATAGGTGTTACTTCCCAGCACCTTTATTATCACCAGGGGCCCTCGGTATTTAGGTTGTAATTTTGTTGAATAACCGGTTTGTTTGGGGAGTCTTTTCATGGCTACAATTTCTCCAACGTTGTAGACTACCCCCTTGTATCGCTTTTTGTCATATCGAATCTTATATTTCTTTCCCTCGCTGGTGGCTCGTGTCTTCACTTCCTCCTGGATGTCTTCTCGTGGTTTTAGCTCCTCTGTGTTGGCTATCCTCGCCAGGTATGAGTCCTCAAAAGTGGGTTGATACCCAAGCACTATTTCGAACGGACTTTTATTTGTGGTTTTGTTTACAGCTGCATTTAAGTCTCTTTGTAATTTCTTTAACTCTTGATCCCATTTTTCCTCTTCTATTAGGTTGGTGACTAGGGACGTAATGATTGCATGGTTTTGCTTCTCCACCATTCCATTCGCTTGGGGGTGTTGAGAGGCAATCAGTTTTAACGTAATATTGTACGTCTCGCAAAAATCCGTGAACTCCTGGGCAGTAAAGCTTGTCCCACGATCACAGACTATCTCGTTTGGTGCTCCGAACTGCAGTATAAAGTCTATCAGCGCCTTTACTGTCTCCTTCGACGTGGTGGTGGCAACTGGGTACAGTTGTACATAGCGACTCAGTGCATCGACAACTACTAATAGGTGCACATTCCCTCTTCGACTTCGCGGTAAAGGTCCAACATGGTCCACATGAATCCGCTGGAAGGGTCTATCCGGTACCTTTGGTAAGTGTAGGAACGCTGCTTGCTTCCCTCCCGGTTTCTTTGATAGGAAACACTCCATGCAGGCTGAGATATGCCTCCGGACGTAGCGTCGCATACTTCTAAACCAGTAGTAGCGTAACATATGAGCTACTGTTCGTTCTACCGACCAATGTCCTCGTAGATCATGGTACTGTACTACACATGCTTTTCTCATTGAATCTGGTAAAACATAGCGTTGTTGTTCTTCACCGTTTATCTTTATCTTCCGCATCAGCCTCCCGTCCTTGATCAGGTATCCTGCAACTCTATTTTCTTCTTCTCTGGTACAGCTATCTGGGGACTCCATCCTCAGTAAAATTGATATTATTTCCTTCAGGCGTGTGTCGCTCCGCTGGGTCATCAGTATTCGATCCTCTAAGCTCATGGTCACGAATACTCCCAATCTTTTCTCCAAAATTTCTTCCTCTATGCCACCCGGACTCGCCTCTTCCGTGGCTGCACGACTTAAACTGTCTACATGGGCCATCTTTGCTCCGGGTCGATATCTAATCTCGAAATCATATTCTGCCAGGGTGTTATACCATCTAGCGATTTGAGGTTGCACTGTCTTCTTTGCATTCAGATAAACTAGGGCTTGGTAGTCGCTTATAATGGTAAACTTAATTCCTAGTAGCAGGTGCCTCAGCCGTTCCACTGCCCACACTATGGCCAGCAATTCCAGTTTGGATGAATGGTATAAACTCTCTGCATCACTGGTCCTCTTCGAGATGCAGTAGACTAGGTGGAATTTTCTGTGTTCTCCCTCTTGTAGTAGCATCCCGCCCAATCCTCGGCTGGAAGCATCACAGTGGAGTTCAGTTTGGGCTATCGGATCAAACATCTGTAACACAGGGGCGGTTTGTAATTGAAGTTTTAGTTCTCTAAACGCTGCTTCTTCTGCAGTGCCCCACTCGAATTTCGCGGAAGCCCGCGTTAAATTGGTCAGGGGTCTCGCGTATTCTGAATACCCTCTCACAAATCGTCTAAAATACCCCGATAGTCCCAAGAACCGTCTCACTTCGCGGACGTTCTCCGGTCTGGGAAACTCCTCTATCGCCTCTAATTTTCTCTCCCCAGGTTGCAACCCTTTTGTGGTCAACCGATACCCCAAAAAGTTTATTTTGGTGCGCCCGAACTCGCATTTCTTTAAATTTAGTGTCAGCTTTGCCCCGCCCAACGCGTCAAATACTTGTTTCAGTCTTTGCAGCATATCGCCCCAATCCTTCGCTGGCACGAGAATGTCATCTAGATAAGATACGACGACACTGTTGTGTAGCGGTCCTAACGCCCTCGACATTAATTTGCAGAACTCCGCCGGCGCATTGACTAATCCGAAACACAAACGTTCAAACTCCGCTGTTTCATCTGGTGTTATGAAAGCTGTTTTGGCTTTCGCGTCCTCCGCAAGGGGTACCTGCAAATATCCCGATAACAAGTCCAGTCCACAAAACAACACACTTCCTGCTAGGATCTCAAAACAGTCATCTATGCGGGGAATTGGGTGATTCGTTCTCTTGGTTTGTGCGTTCAATCGCCTAAAGTCAATCACCAACCGTTTTTCCCCCGAACCCTTGGGCACTAAGATTACTGGTGAAGCGTAGGCCGACTTGGTGTCACGGACAATCCCACACTCCCTCCATTCACGCACTATGTTCTTGATGGTTTCTCTGTCAGATCTGGATGCACGGTAGGGCTTCATGGTGACTGGTATACCGTTATCCTCTAGCTGTACTTCCATCAGATCCGTACATCCTATTTCTCGAATGCTCTTGCCAAACACATGTCGATATTCGTTTACTAATTCCAGCAACTCTTTTCGCTCTTCTATACTTCCACTCTCTACTGTCAACTCTTCTTCTGTGATCATTTCTCGCACTGGCTCCGTCTTGTGCTTCGTTAGGCTTCCTCTAAGTTCTCCCACCGTCTGGCCAACATCTATCTCCACGTTGCTTGCTAAATTGGCTATGGATACAACCTGGTTTTCACCACCGGCAGCTACTTGTAGAAAGTTGATTTTCCCTTCCCATAATACCTTCCTTTCACAGGATGTCACCTGTACCTTCCTCGCTGGCACCTCCCATTTTAAGTTCCGAAACGGGTCTTCGTTGGAGTAACCAAAATGTAGTACGTCCCCCACTCGCACAAATGCCACATTTGGTTTCTCGATGAGCGTTCTGCCAATCAACAAGTCTAATGGATGGGAGTTTTCCGGTACTACCAACACTTCCACCTCCTCTCTTATGTTATCCACTTCTATAACCACTGTGGACTTCCACATACTAATTAGTGGCTCATTATTTCCAAAACCATACAAACTCTTCTTACTAGGAACACAAGCTAGTTCATGTTTTCTGACTAATGCTTCGGAAATTGTACAAACAGCACTTCCGGTATCGATGAACGCATCTACCTCTAGCCTGTCGTTCAAACGAACCTTCCGGCAATATTTCTCCACCGAATTCTGCTTCGTAGAGATTGTCAATTGTCTCTCGGTGTTCCCCTTTGGTGTCATTCTTTCCTTTTTTATTTCCTTACAGTTTCTGCTAATATGTCCCTCTCTGTTGCAATTAAAACATCTCACCACTTGCTTTTCCGGGCAATCCCGGATGACGTGTCCTTCCTTCTTACAATAAAAACATCTGGACTCGCTCTGTTGACAGTTTATGGCGATGTGCCCTTCACTACCGCACTTAAAACATTTCTGTCCTGTTGTCGGGGTCCTTGTCATTGTATTTTTCGTGGGAACATCCTCCTTTTTCCTTGCTCTCTCCATTCGTGCTGCTTCGATTCTTTCATAATCGTTTAAATCATGGAACAAATCGTCCGGCGTATGGTGCATGCGTGACATCACTGTGTTACACAGGTCTTTGGACCCTAATCCAATCAATACTTGTTCCCGAACTTCTTGGAATGGCATTCGGAGGTTTCCACATAATTGTATCTTTTCGTGAAAATATGCATTCACCGTTTCCCCCTTTCTCTGTACTCTATTCACCATCTTCTGCCATCTTACCGTTGAACTTTCCGATCGGACAAATGTGTGTTCAAACGCTGCCACAAAGGTCTGCCAGGTATACAACTCTTCTCTCTTGTTTTGATACCAGCAACTTGCACCACCGGTTAAATGACCTCGCGCTGTTTCTAACATATATGTATCTGGCACTTGATGCAGTAACTGAATACTCTTAAGGTTTTCAATCCACGTTCTGCCGCCGTCTTCTCCATTAAATTCCCCGATTTTCCTCAATAATTCCGGCATCACCGCTAAATGTGCTGTAGGCACTACGGCTGCTTGACTCATATTTGATGTTGTCATTCTGTCGACCAGTCTCGCCAGGAAGTCGTCTCTCCGCCGATTTTCTATCCGCATTTCCTCTATCACTCTCTCTAGAGAATTGCTACTTGCAACCCCTTCTCTGTTATATGTATCGTTGAGGAATCTCTCTTCTAACAAACTATTGTTCTCCTCGACAATATGGCGATCCTCGCCTTCATCATGTTCGCTCTGACCGTCGCACATGGTGACTCTTTTCCACTCTCCGCCTCAGGTTATTTTTCTCTCTTCTCGCACTCGAATCGCACTTCTGATGTTAACTCTTACTTTTGTTTTCTTTATTTTCTTTATTTAATACACATTACACGTTACACCGGGTTCTAAACTATTTCACCGCCGTTTTTCCGTCTCCTCTCCTCGTGGGCTTGCGTGAGACGCCGTCATGCACTCCTAGTCCTACTCATGCACACACTCATCCGCACAGCTAGTCCTACCACTTCGTTATACTCTCGTTCACCTATACATTCGCTCAATCATTCACATACTTATCAGGAAATTAAGTTTTCGAGAAGAGTAAGAGGAGTAACAAAGATGGACAAGATAAGAAATACTGACATTGGGGAAGAACTACAAATACAAGACAAATGAGCTGGTGGGTCATCTACAAAGGTTAGAAAAAGAAAGACCAGTCAAGAAAGTATGGGAAGCAAGAGGCGAAAGACAAAAAGGTAGAGGGAGACCGAGGAAAACATTTGACCAAACCATGATCGACATACTGAAGAGAAAAGGAAAAACCTGAACGGAAGCACGATTAATAGCAAAAAACAAAAAAGAATGGACTAAATTTGTATCTGAGATAGTTTAAACTAAACAAAAAATGTAACAAAATGCAAAAGGTCCCTACACCGTTCTGTGGTAAAAGGGAAAATGATTATATAACTACTAATACATAACGAAAATTCACTTTGACATGTTACATTTACAATTAAAATGACCCGAAAATTAATTAGATAAGAAAACTGGAAGGACATAAAACTTTGAAGGCCATTATGAGTTAAGCATCCTTGGTCGATGTGTGAACATCCCTTGAGCCAACTGCTCAAGGCCTTGTGCACATATTTGACTCGTTATACCCCTGTTACCTTAATAACTATAATAACAATAACAACCTTCAAACAATCATAAAATAGCTATTTATAGTCGGTGAACTCTATAGTACGTATGGTCTGACCGTTAGATCTTTGGGCTGACGTCAATGCCAAACTATCAGGATTAGTGATGGGCTAATTCGAATTATAATATTCAAAAAATTCGAGCAATGGTATCCTTCGTATTATCATTCGGTAAAATCATTACGATTATCATTCGTGAAAATTATTCGGATTATCATTCGGTCTAAAATCATTCGAATTATAATTCGGTAAAATCATTCAGTAAAATTATTCCGATTATCATTTGTAAAAATCATTAGGTAAACTCATTTGGATTATCATTCGTGAAAATCGAATTATGAATGATTCATAATTCAAATTATAATTCGATTATTGCAATAATTCGTATTGGCATATTTTGATTATTAAAATCATTCGGTTATTCCCATCACTAGTTAAAACCGTAGTGCTCCACTAGCCGCTTAAATTCCCTACTATGGAATTGCACACCATTATCGCAGATAAAGGTCTCAGGCGTTCCAAACAATAAAATTACATTTTCCTCAATATTCTTTACCAACAAAACTACGGAAGCGGTCCGCAGGGGAATCGTGAAATAAAACATACTGCCGCCACTTTCCACCACCACCAAAACGTACGCGAATCTGCTCTTCGAACGAGATAATGGGCCTACTAGGTTTGTCGAAATCCATACGCGGAATAGTAATGGAATACTATTCCGGAATAGTAACTTTTCGCTAAACCAGAATACCGGTGGGCTTTTTGCCATTGTTGATGTTTAACCATAACCACTTGTGATTGATAACTGTAGAATAACAGCAGAAAACGACGAATTTGATACGAATTGCACATTGTCGCACAACACTTGTCCGAAGAAACATAAGCGAAACTTAGCGAAGACAGCTATGTAGACAGCAGTAACAAACATAGCGAAGAACAGCTGACTGCACTGGCTAGTTCTATATAGTATGTACTTACGTCACCGTGGCACTGCCATCTTGGTGTAAATCGCCATTATCAAATCGCTACCATAATGGCAGGTCTGATCTGAATTTTGAATTGAATTTTGCACCTTCAAATCGCTACCATAATGGCAGAAGGTCTGGATCTGAATTTTGCATTGAATTTTGCACCTTAAAAGTGTTACATTTATTCACGTACTACTTATTAAAATATTGGAACACACTCCTTTAAGTTTCAAATAACACATACAAAGTTCTGTCATATTATAAAGTGAACTTACAAGAATATTCCTATGCAAAAAGTATAAAATGCTAAAAATGTTACATACGACCTTCTGCCATTATGTTAGCGAAATATTCACACACTGTGACTTGTGTGTAATATAGCAACAGTATTACATTTCAGGCTTATTTGAAAAACAAAGCAAGATCGTATACAATTATTGGGTTTAATAATAAAAAAAACATGTTACAAACTACCTATAATTTATTTTATCGATACAGATATATTTAAATCATCTAGCTCCCTGAGTAATCTGTTGGTATACAACTTAGGTGTCAATAAATTATTCTAATTAATCCGTACATTGGTCGGTGCTTATAAACAATTAATGGAAAGACGTTATGACCCACTTTTATCTAAAAACTATACAATTCTAATGTTGACACTAAATTGTTACCAAGGCGTGTATGCAAATGGCAAAATCAGTCTCTGAAAGTAAATACTGTAACAGCTAACATACAGTATACAGGTACGAAAACAACGATATATATTATCGATATAAACTCCGTAAATACATAATCTAAAATCTAAGTACATAAGTAAGTTATGTGGCACATCTGCGTAGGAACCAATTTGCCTTACGAAATTATTAACTGTGCAAGTGTAAAAATGAGGTAGACACATTGTGTATAGTCGAAAATAACTAAAGAAAAGAACACTTAAATAAGAGGATTAAAAGCTAGACAAACAAAAAATATAGTTAGATGCATTTCTTATTATTCGTAGATGCCGCCCTTGATGTAGCTCGACTCCACGTTGTGACCAGTGAACTCGATACTATATAACTGGAAAAGCCTCTCACTGATAATCACTGAAGCAAAAATAAAAAGTAGGCAACTCTCCGATAAGTATTTGTGTCTCTCTCTGTCACACGTATTATGCTTAATTAACAGTACTTTTGATATTTATTACTTACTGATATTGTACAATATCAATGCCCAATTTACAATTTTATTGTTGCAAAATAAATTGAGTAATTAATATATGTAGATAAAATGCAACCTGTTAATGTATTTCATTGATCCACTATTTATAAAATCTTTTTAAAAAAGATCTAAAAAGATTTAAAAAAATCTTGATTTTATACTTATGATATCATATTAAACACGAAAGTTAAACAGATATGCAAATACTACACATTGCTCCATTGCAGTTGGCTGTGCGCCTGACACACTAAATTGTATTGGCGGAATTGTAATGAGGCTTTTCTAGTTACATTGTATATAGTTCACTGGTTGTGACTCAATAATCTGTAGCTCTACGAAAAATATCTCCATTGAATAAAAAGCGCCCAAGAAAAATCAATGTTGTCATAAATTTACATATAAAATTAAAATAATCATAGACCAAACATAATATAAATAAATTAAGGAAATAAAACTATGCAAATTTTGAATTTGCCTGTGCAAAAGAAAACGATAATAATGGTGTTGTATTACTACATAGTTCTGTCGGCACATTTGACCTAGGAGGGTCATCCTTAAGATTAAATAAATATCAAAAACTAATTCCTCTCTCCCTAAAGACTAATTTCCACTCGTTTGTTTATGCCCCCATTATTAAAGATCCAGTGGAATTGAGTCCCATCTGAAGGTAATCATGATTACTAGTCATCATATTCATGGTGTCTTCGTATGGAACTCTAGATCCTTCTCACAGCACGATATGTAAATTCGATTGATTTTGATGTAATCGGCGACCAACTGTCAGAAAAATTATTGCATTGCACCGTTGATAGTTTGCAAGTTACACTGAAGTAATCGCTATTGTGCTATCCAGAGTGACTTACAAACGAACGTCCTTTCTGGTTAATCTACATGCTAATTTGTACTAGAGCACCCTGTGCACCAAAAAGTAGTAATTGAGATTAAGCGGCCTGAATGTCAGTAATTTTTATTTAATGGTGGAGTGCTTACACCCTGAATCTATCTTGTTTGCGATTTGATTTTTTTGAGGTTGTAGTCCTATATCGCCTTGTTTTTGAATTTTTAATATCGCCTACTGGGGTGTTGCGGTCCATGCAAGTTTTCTATTGAGGAAAAGTTGCATGGAACGCATTATGCATTTCGTGCTTTAAAACCGTTCAAATCTTAAAACCCGAAAATAATTGTGCACACAGTGCAACTACACAGTTTACTAGTTTAAAATCCATAAGTTTTGGTGTCGTTTAAGATATGCCATTTGGTTATTTTATTTTTAAATTGGCGGTTCAATGCAGTTTTAGGAGTTAATCCAGCTCTAGTTTTGCTATAGCCTCAGAGATTACTCCAGTTGGCTCCGGTGTCACGGCACTTCCGTTTCCGTTGTGCTCGGCGCCTGGACTTCGCGGTGCCTTCAGTTGCTCCGGCCTGTTGGGACAGTCTGCGATCAAATGGTCCTCGCTCTTGCAGTTGTGACACCTCTTCGGCTGGGGTCCTAGAGTACACTTGGCCGCAATGTGATTCGCAAATTCACCACAATTGTAGCACCTGAAATAATAAAAATAGCAATAAGTCATTAAATATTTAAAATCCAACAGATCTAAAAATATTCATAGTTATGACTATTCATAACTATGCATTTCAATTCATAAGTATACTATTATATTTATAGTTTATGCAAGGTAGAAATACCCTATGTTCATAAAAAAGGTGCGGCTTTCAGGCTTTGAGCGGCTTGTACTCAATATAGCGAGTCCCGAGTCCAGCCTCGGGTTGCACTCTTCATGCCCCAACCTGTTAGGAAACCTAATCTAACCAAACCAAACCAACCCCAACCTAACCAAACCCAACCTAACCAAACCCAACCTAACCAAACCAAACCAAACCAAACCCAAACCAACCTAGCACAACATAAATGACAACATAACTAGTAATCAAAGAAAAACCACTTTCTTCACGTTGTTGTTGGGCTATGTTAAGATAGATTGAGTTGGGTTAGGCTAGGTTAGATTGGGATTAGGTTGGGTTAGGTCAGGTTGGGTTGCCCAAAAGGCTTAAACACCTTGTACATAGCATCATATTCTGAGTGCTCATCTAATGAGCTATTCAATGGTAGCATATGGACTGTAATCTAATAATATTTTTTAATAGGTAAATAACGATCAAATCTCAATAAGTTTTGGCCATTTGAAAATAGCGAAATTCGATCGTTATTTCAGAATACCCTGTCTATTCCACGTGACTCCAAATATTGTGTATATTTTGGCACATTGCGTGGGTACTTGCATATCCAGATTCTTTCATTGATATCCTATAATAAGGTTTTGTTGTAATTTTTTTGATGTCCATGATTTTTCGTTAAATTTGATTAAAATGTGAATAACTGGCAACGTTGCATCTGATCCCTTAAAATAGAAATTATTTGTGAAGCCCATATAAAGCAGATTCCAAAAATGAAATAATATCCATTTAAAAGTTAAACCAAATATTGTGTCCCGGATTTATGGTACCTCTGTACACTCGAAAATAATTTCAAAAAGTAGCACATCATGTGTCCAATGACTTCGAATCAAATTTTTTTCTCAATTTTCATTAGTCTAGTAGCAATGGTTCGAGCGAGGATAGGTGGGCCACCCTGTATATTTTACAACCTAATAGTATAAATAAAGCAATGCGCTGTCATGCCCTACAATGATATGACTGCGGGATATGGTGGAATATATAACTTTTCACTAAGTTGAAAATAAAGTATTTCTCACAATATGAGCTCCCAATGGCAGTAAGTAATTATTGTTTTTTATAACTATACGAAAGCTAACAATTCGAATATTTGAGGCACTTTGTAAAGAAATGGATTCCAGTGTACTCACGCTTAGGTGAGATGGCTGTTGAGGGGCAAAGTAGGAACCCGGCACTTTGCAGGCATGACCTTGCAAAGACATGTTCAGTTCATTTATCAGCGAAAATATATCTGTCAGGTTGGGTACCTCCGCATTGTTGAACAAGAGTTCTTAAAATTTCGGATTATTATGCTGTTGAAAAATAATTTCGCATCTATATGTTGTTGTCACGAACATTTGGGCGTTGCTAAATCTCCATCAGTAAATTATCTGCACTAAAGATTTAGCAAAGTCCAAATGTTCTTGAGAACAACGGATATGCGTTTGGATGCAGTTAGAAGTAGGCCAAACTTATTTCTTCCATTTCCTCATTATCTTTGACTGACTTTCGTACATTTCTTCTTCCATGTAATTGTCTAATATGAATATATCGCCGCAGGTGCTCTTTCTCTTCATTTCTCATTATTCTCAAGAAATGAGAATTCATGTTCAAGAAAATATCTATATATATAATTTTTGCGCATGGCGATTTCAAACTCCGCCGCGTCAAGTTGCCTACAAGAATATGCGTAATAAAATTTACAACGCGTCTGGTGCATCTAGTTCCGTTTTGTACAACACAGTTGGCAACGAAGCTATACAAATGAGCATCAACTGTCTAATCTTATAAAAATTGGCTTGTTTGAAACATAAATTGGTAAATTTACATTAATTTGATACACTTTTTGTACAGATAAATTCATAGTGATAAGGACAGTATTCGAGGTAAATGGAATTATTACAGGTTATAGATTCGTAAAAATGAACTTCGTTCATAAAAAAATCATCGCGGTAAGTACTATAGGCGATTTACATCAAGGCGGCAGCGCCACGGTGGCGCATTTACGTACTAGCCATGGGTATTTGACGCTTCTAGTCAAATGTGTTCCTATGTGTTTATTGTGCTAAAGTGTGCGATTCGATCAAATTCGTCGACTTCTGCCGTTTATCGTACAGTTATCAATCTTGTGGTTATGGTTTAACATCAACAATGGCAAAATATAAAAGGGCCAACAAAATGCCAGGGATGCACTGCAGTATGTAATTAATATTGGTACACAAATTTGACAATTTGGTGATTCATTTGACCATTGGCGTTCTGAACAACTTTGTGCATTTACTAATAATACTATAAATAATATTAATTGAGTGGTAGTAAATGTATTATGGCATAAATATTTTAATAAATAACTTGCGATCTAAAATGTTTCTGTTTTTCAGATGAATTCGCAATTCCCAATTAACAAAAAATGTGCGATTCTTGGTTGTAGACGAAACATTTCTGACCCAAACATACGTTTGCATTCCTTCCCGAGTTATCTTCAATTAATGTGGAAATGGGTCGAAATAGCCTAAAATCCACATTTAATTGGAAAAGGTCATACTACTCTCATACATTATCGTGTTTGCGATGCTCACTTTGAGACCTATCAATACTCAACGCCTGAGAGGAAATCTCTGAATTGAAATATGGTTCCTAAAATCAATCTCCACTGCACAATGTCCATATGCAAGCGGAAAATTCTTCTAGCATAGCTCCACAGCCTGATTCACTACTGCGCGATACAACACCACCACTTGCAATTGTCTCACCTGAGCCTCATCGTCGAACACCAGGTATTGAATTCAGAAAAATTAAATTTTAATAGTAACAATGTTATCAATCCCAATTTCCTCTTCCAGGAAAGAAAAATGTCTTATTTAACATATGTAGTTATTTTGTAGAATAATGTATTTGAGTGTGTATATACTTTTATTGTTTCATCTTTTGCAGATATTCCCACAGTTAAAATAAGACGTGAAACGAATTGGTGTGAATCGACAAATTCTATTAGGCCCACGGAAAAAAATATGTATGTAGAGTCTGTTAAAAAATTAACTAACCTATTGTGAGGTGACACATGTATTGAAATTGCAATTAGTTAGTCTGATTTGTACAATTGTGTTTTGATATTATATAGGGATGGTAAAAGTAATTTATCTTATAATTAAATGTTCTCCCTATTTGTTTATTGTTTAGGATGAACGATAATTGTCATTTTCAAAACATGTGTCTACGGATGACGGTTGCATTATTAAATGCATTTCTAATTTCTTTAGTAACAATAAGTTGTGCAGCAATAGATAAAGTTCTTCCATTTCCATTATAATATTGTTATTAAATTAGTCATATTCAATGTCCAGTGTGTTGGTTTACATTTGATTATATATTTTTTTAATTTATTGTGTCAACTTAGATTTATATTAAGGTAAAGCCGTACTGATGAGATATAAGTATCGAAACATGTGTTACTTTAACAGATTGTTGGTATTTGTTTATTCATATTGTAGTTAAGTATTGTTTATGATTTGTAATTAGATGTAATTTGTATTATTATTGTATTGTGTATTGTGTACAATTGTGTATACACTTGCACTCTTTCTATCTTCCCCAAACAAAAAAAAAGTGGTTTACGAAATTAGTAAATTGTTTAAAAAATTAGTCTTTTATTTTTTTAAATAAATTACTAATTTGATAATGAATATTAATTTCAACAAAATTCAGAACTGTAGTACAGATATTTACCTCTATTCAAGTTCCGAACCCAATTAGTTGACGGTCATCACTGTAGTGGGCGCAGCTGAGACGGTTCATCCGATAAACATACTCATGCCCTTTCTTTCTTTAAAATATTCTTTGATTGAAGAGTTTGACATTTTTAAATAATCAAAAGTCAATTAAAATTTTGCTTTGATCAGTTTTCAATCATCAGTTTGCTATCCTAGGAAACATACTATGTATATTATGTGTTAAAAGGACTTTGTAACACTTGAGTGATTGGGGCATTCGCCTTCGCCTCATGCCGCAACTTTCACTTCACATGTTACAAAGTTACCCTTTTAACACTTAATATACAATATACTATCATAGGTAAGGGCTTTTTTGCACGAACACGAAAGTGACGGGTATAAACCCTACACGTACAAAGCTACACGTATATCATCAGCTGCGTTCAATTGATTGCAGGAGTTTTAATTACAAGCTAGAATAAAAATCCTTGTTCATTTAAATAAGTCATGGAGAAGAGCATGAGATATAGCAGGGCGATTCCGCGAGATAATGAATTAAAAATTTTATTAAGAAATAATATAAAAGGAAGAACTTTAATTTTTGTTTCCTTATTTTCATTTATTTTATTTAACAATTTTCTAGGGCTATTTCCAGTTTTAATATATGAAATTAGAAAAAAATTAGACACCAAAACTCCTCAAGGAAAACAGCATCAAGCGAGTCCTTGCAATGTCTATCATTTTGCAAAGCAAAGAGCTCTTCTTGGACTTCATCAGCAATCTTTTCTATACTAATAACACAATGCTTTTGGATACCTTTCAATTCGGTTTGGATATATTCCGGGAAGTAACGATTGAATTCACGCCCAGCATTTTCAAATGACTTCTAATGTTCTCTTTATGTTCGCATTGATTGTTGATCATATTATATTTTTCGTCATCGACGAGCGCAGTGGTAAGTAAACGCATAATAAATATTTTCGCTAACTTTTCTGACATATAATTAAGTGTGCAAATAAAGGCGCGAAGTTTACCGCGTGTACATTTTAAAACTAGCCAGTCTTGAATGCGAATTTAATTGATTAAAAAAACACGTCGATTAATTTTTGGAGGTGGAAGTTTAAAAAAAAGTCAAATAAATTTTAAGTGTTACCCCCTCCTCCTTAGCCTTCCGCGAGCGATACCTCATTTTGCGAAACCTCATTTAAAAATTGCGATACCTCATTTTAAAGCTAAAAAAACCTAATCTAGTGGCGCAATAAAAAATTATATTTGTCGATTTGTTTTGGGGAAAAAAAAATAAATATGAAAAATTCCAAAACAATTTATATTGAACAAATCTAAGTTCCTTTCAATGAAACAAAAAACAAGTCGAACCAGTTTTCCAGGCAGATGTTAAAAAGTATGTTAATTGGATATAAAATATTACCCCCTCCCCCTAACGACTCTTACTTTTATTACAAATTTTAAATTACACCCCTACGTTGTGATACCTTGTTTTAAAGCTTAAAACAAATACAATTTACAGGTGTAACATACACATATTTACGTAAAGAAGGCGGAAAGGAATTATCTTAGAGCAAATGGGTATTACCAAATAGCAGTGTTGTATCAGATACATTTTTTTGGTATCTAGATACCAGACACAGATACTTTAGAAAAAGTGTATCTAGATACATATCTAGATAGAAAAAAATAAAAGGTATCTAGCTACAGATACAGATACATTTGAAAAGTATCTAGATACTTCTAGATACATTTCAGATACATGGAAAACTGAACCAAAAAGTTCTTTTTATATACGCATTTTACATGCAAAAGAAAATGCTCATAAATATTTAATAAAATGTGCAAAACTAAATTTATTTTTTATCGTCTGCTTACAGTTATTAGTATACTCGTCCCGTCGTGATAATGACTCATCAATCCATATTGCATGAATTCGACATACGTGTCTAATTTTATTTAATTCTATTACATTTAGCTTAAGCACACGAACCAGCATTATAAACGCGATTGTTTATTCGAAAAAGCATGCGTCATTGTCAGCTTTCGACGGGATACTATACGTAATAGATACAAGAATAATACACAATGAAATAGCAAATTACTGACTCAAACTTAAATGAAATACGAGAAAATTAACCGAAGCCCCCAGGTAATAATAATATACATAAAAATAATAATAATGCTGTCAATAATGAATCAATAGCTAATTGTATCTAATTTATGTGAAATGCAGTGTTATATGAAATGCAATATACAGTATGTCCCCGGATTGAGTTTACAAGAGGAAAAACTTTTTTTTCTTTTATTTTACGCCAAAACTTCAAAGGAATAAGATTTTTTGCTTGTCCTGAAACCAGCAAATCTCTAATTAAAACTTAATTATTGTGACTCGGTGTTCATTGTTCTTGTTAAAAATGACTTTTTTTTATCTTAAAGCTGTTTCTTTGAGTTGCTGTTTATTAAAATTATGTTTTTCACAAACATTTTTGTTATTTAACTTGCGTAAACTCATTTGTCAAAGTGACAACGTCAAAAAAATAAAACGGCCAATGTGATGGGATTTAAAAAGCATAGAAAGTCCGAAATCAAAAGAAAAATGAACCTTTCTTTGCACTGAGTCAGAATAATTAAGTTTTATTTAGAGATTTGCTGGTTTCAGAACAAACAAAAAATCTTATTCCTTTGAAGTTTTGGCGTAAAATAAAAGACAAAAAAGTTTTTCCTCTTATAAACTCAATCCGGGGACATACTGTATATATATATATATATATATATATATATATATATATATATATATATATATACAGGGTGTATCAGCCAAATGGAATAAATTCAATAATAAATAAATGGGGGCGTGTTCGAAAAAACGCTCGGACACGTCGATTGTTATTTTTAGTTGCGCATTTTTTTTCAACAAAAACTTTTTATACAGGGTGTGTCATGTGACCGTGGCCAATACCAACTTTCTTATTTTAAATACAACACCTGGTATATTATTCAATTTTTGGATTCTTCCGAAAATTCTAGACATATTTCAGGTACAATGTCCTATACCTATCTTCAACTGCCAAATAGAACTGATCCAGATATCTGCATTGTGAGGTTGGTAACAAGCATTATTTTTATTTTTTTTATTGTTATCTTCCTTCTTTATTGGAGTACTTACTGGTAGTTAAAAAAACTACCAGTAAATACTCAATAAAGAAGGAAGAAAACAATAAAAAATATAATAATAACTGGTATCCAAAATGGATGAAACAATAAATAGAATGATTTTTATAATAATGTAAAATGTGTTAATTTCCTTTTTTTAGGTTACTAAAGAAATTATTAGAAAAACGTACGAACTTTATTAGTACTGATCGGTTAATTTTAACTAGCAATCTATTTTGGCAAAAAGATCAGTCTAAAGGATGCTACAAAAATGTTCTTATAAGACGTAATGAACTTTCGAAATGGATGGCTGAATCAGCCCAACAAATTTCCATTGATACGAAATTGAATAAAGTGACAAATCATTCAAATAGGGCAACTACAATTTCTCATTTGGCTAAATCAGGCGTAGGAGAAGAACAGCTTATTAAAATTAGTAGACACAGCAGTACTAATTGAATTCGTCCATATTTAAAAATATACAGAGAGCGCATAAAGTATTAAGACCTGAATGAAATAAAACAATTTTACTTTGTTGCTTCCACTAACACATTTATTTTACAAAAAATAATTTAGTGACTGCAGTTTCGACTACTTTATAGTCATTGTCAAACTAAGTACAAAAATTGAGAATGAAACACAATATATACCCTAAATTTTATAACAATTGAAGAGGGGAGAGAATATCAGATCTGTCTGATCATTAAGTAAATGACCGTCCTTTGAAAGTGTGGATTTGAAGATTTCCAACGATTCCAGTAAATTCAGTTTAAGCCATTTGTCGGCAAAATGTAGGATCTTGATGGGGTCATCAGCTGGCTCGTGGCCCTCATTAAGAAGGTGTTCTGCGAATGTCGAATCTTCTTTTCTGAGATGAAACGATCTCAAATGTTCCTTGTACCGGATGTTAAAATTCCGCCCTGACTGACCAATATAATAACCGTCACAGTTTTCACACAAAAGTTTATACACACCCGATTTGTTTAAGGGTTCTATTTTATCCTTGGCGTTAAACATAATTGAGGATAATTTAGTGTCTGTTTTAAATGCAATTTTCACTTTGTTTTTAAGAGTTTGTGCAATTTTGTCACTAACGTTGCCAAAATAGGTTACGCAAACGAAGGGTTTGTTATCAGTTTTCGGCGGTATTGGGTAGATTTCTTTTATTAAAAGGCGATATCGCTTTTTACGCGAAAACCGACTTTCACAGACACTACAATCCATAATTCGTCCAGACATCCATTTCAACAAAAACTTGCCGCTTTTAACTCTATGGTGCATAGAGCCCTAAGTATCCCACTCACTAAAAGAGCACAAAAAGCCTGTTTTCCTAATTTTGTTTTAACTGATGCTGTTTTGAATGGTAACTAGATGCATTCTGCACATTGAAATAATAAAATAACAGTTTTACTTTAACACACTTTTTCTCAATTTTTTTCAAATGTTACATATTGAAAATGTCATGTTGTTAAAAACATAATAATAAGTACTATAAAAATCAATAATAAAAAATATAGGTTCTCGCGTCTCCGACGCCATAACTTCAAAACGGAGAGAGATGGAAAAATAAAAATGGACTCATAATATTTGTTTGAAAAAGAATCATTTTGACCTGTTGAAGCATTTTTCAAAAATTTATACAGGGGAAAAAATAAAGCCAGGTCTTAATACTGTATGCGCTCTCTGTATATTGAGCATCATGAATAAATGGTTGTAGCTATGAGAAATAATACAAGTGCTGCTAATTCAAACATTGCTCTGCCAAACATCTTCAACCTCTAATTATAATTATTCATCTTTACCTCAGAAGCGACACATTATCAACGATAATAGTTGCACAATCAATAATGATTATAATTGTGAACATTGAATTTTGGTAAATAAATAACCACTGTGATGAAGCCACTGTGTGACAAAACAATTGTCGTAGTACAAAATTAAATAATTTGTGAAACTCACATCAATTGTGTTATATTTATATATTATGGAGTATACATGGACTTTCATCATGTATCAGCCTCATCAATCCGATATTGAATTTTGGTTTATATAAATATATATTAGGTATAATGTATGTGTGTAGAATTACTCAACATTTTACTTTCTTATTAAACAAAATTCTAATTGTGTTAATTAATTATCTTGTTTTGACGTTGACAGAGTGAACACTAAATAGAAGCTAATTAGATCAAACTTTAGAATTTTCACAACCTTATTGGCTTATAAATGTCACGTGGTGTAAGAGGGCGATATTTAAAAAAATATATATGTTTGCCACGCCTTTTAAATTTTGCATTCCGAAACCTTTCAGCTGAAAATTAAGCTTATTTAAATGAGTGAAAATATCGATAACTTAAGCCAACTTCTTAAATACTTTTTCTAGTAAATCTTTTTTTAATAATAGTTTATTTTAAATTTATACCAGTACAATAAATAGCTCATATAAATAACATTCTATATAATATCATTAATAATACTGTTAAAAATATTGCATGTTTTCTTCCTTCTGTCTTCACCTCGGGAGTTGTGGGATTTCTCTCCCCTCCTGGGTTAATGGTATTGAAGGATGTTGTCGGTCTTCGTCATTCCTCTTGTTTAGATCTTGTTATTTAAAATTGGGTTTTTATTTTTAGTTTAAAAGGTATGTATTTTAGTTTTCTTATGTGTTCGTTCAGGTTGTTATATTTATTTATTGTTTTCGTTGTTAAGTTTTGTGTATGTTTTGTTGTTGTAAATTACTCTGTTCTCAGATCTGACTTTCTTCTTGTATTGTGTTGATGGTTTTTTTAATTATTTGTTAGTGTCATGTTCGTTTTTGTTAGGTTGTTTTTAATTTTATATATTAATAGTAGATTACTGAGTTCTATCATGTTTCTTACATGTGTTTTTCGGTCCAGTTTGTAGAGTATTTTTAATATTTTGTTTTTTTGTCTCTGTAGCTTATTCTGGTTTTTTCAGTTGTGTTTCCCCATATGTTGCAGAGATAGTTGATTTTTGATGTAAACAGTGCATGATATATTTGTTTCTTTTTCTCTTCCGGTACGTAGTTTCTGATTTTCAGTATGGCGGCGATAGTTTTAGAGTTCCCTTTTTTAAGCATTTCTATGTGTTGATCCCATTTCAGGTTGCTTTGTATTTTAAGTCTTAGATAATTGACTTCTTTTATTTGTTTTATTTTTGTATTATTGATCGTGATGTTTATGTCTTTTGTTGTTTTATCGTTTGAGAATATTATATATTCTGTTTTTGCTTCGTTAGCAAATGATTGAAAAAACAGTTTTCCAGCAGTTTTATATCTTCGTTCATATTGTCTTCTATTTCTCTACAGTTTTTTCCCGTGTAAACTATACAGGTGTAATCTGCATAGATATGTGGTTTTCCTTTCAAGTTCAATTCCAGCAGATCGTTTGTGTATATAATATATAAGATTGGTGGTAGGTTTCCTCCTTGTGGTATTCCATATTCAGCTAAAGTGGTTGGCTTTCTGCATTATTTAGTTTGGTTTTTTCTGTTCTGTTTGATAAATATGTTTTCAATATGTTTAGCTCCTTTCCCATTATTCCTATTGTTTAAAGTTTTTCGATTAATTTTGGATTTGATATAGTGTCGAAGGCTTTTTTCATGTCAATGTATATAGCTAATACTAGTTGTTTCTTGTCCATCTTTGATGATATGTGGTGTATGAGATCTTGTGTGGCGGATGTCGTTCCTGAATGTTGTTGGTAGGCATATTGTTCTTGGTTGATAATTTTGTTTTTAAGGAAGTGATTGGTGATTTGAATTTGGATGGTTTTCTTAGATGGTTTATTTAGTGTTGATAATAATGAAATAGGTCTGTCATTTTCCGGGTTGGTTTTGTCTTCTTTTTAGTAAATTGGTATAATTGTGCTAGTCTTCATATATTCAGGATATATTCCTTCTTCGAGTACTGTATTTATGATTTTTACAAGAATAGGTGTTAGTATTGTCCTGTTTCGTATTAAGATTTCGTTTGTTATCTTATCAAAGCCCGGTGTTTTATGGTTCTGTAAATTTCTTATTATGTAGTTAATTTCTTCTTGTGTTGTTTTGCGGAAGATAAGCGTTTCGATTTGCCTCTTTGTTTTTGTTGTTACGTATGTTGTTTGACTGCTTCTTATTTGTTTTTCTGCAAGTTCTTTGCCTATATTTGCGAAATATGCGATTATTTCATCAGCGATTTCTTCCGATTTATTTGTGGTGCCTGCGTTTATTTTCTTATTTCTTCTATGTAGTTTTTGTTTGATTATTTTTTTGTTTAATTGGTCATTTATTATTTTTCACAATTCGTTTGGATTGTCTTTATTTATTTGAAATTTGTTTTTGTAGTATTGCGTTTTCTGTTCTTTTATTTGTGCTGTTGTAAATTTATTTTGCTTGTTGTATTCTTGTATGATTAATTCATTGCTTGGATATTTGAAAAAAAAAATCAAGTTTGTTTCTTTGTTTTATTTGTTTTATTTATTATAAAGGTATTTGTCCAGGGGGTTTTTATTCTTCTTTTGATATTATTTGTTTGTTGGTTTTTTTCTATTATTCTTTGCAACGTTTTTGATAGCTTCTCGAAGCTGTTTATAGAGTGTGTGTTCATCGATGTTATTTCTTCTGTTATTTTTGGTTGGTTTGTTATTGTAGTTTTGAGGTATTGATATTTTAGTTTTATTTTCCGTGTTTCTTTTATTTTTGTATTGATTGCAAAGTGGTCGGATATATTTGAAAACTCTATTTTGATGTCGTCTATAAGTTGTGCATTCGTGATGACGTGTCGAGTATTGAATTATTTCCATTGTTATTTTGCCTTGTGAAGAATTTATTTGATATTTGGTTTTCCACTTTGTATCCGTTTTCCTTCAATATGTTTTTGTGTTCATTTGTTGTTTTGTTTTTTTCTAATAAGTTGATGTTTATATCTCCTAGAATAATATGCGGTGTTCTTCTATTTATGATATTTCAGTATGTTAAATGTAATTGAGGAGGTTTGTATATTAGTGTTATTGTGATGTTTTCCTTGTTCAGTAATATTTGAATTTCATTTATTGTTGTATTTGTTTTTATTTCGAATTATGTGTCCTTTCGGATGTATATTGCGACGCCTCCTCCTCTTGTGTTTCTCGAGTTGAATTCTGCGTTATATTTGTCTAGTTTGTACAGGTGTTCATTGTTTGGTGTTAACCATGTTTCGGTTATTGCTATAATTATTGGGTCTTTGTGTGTTTTTGAAAGTAGTTCGATTTCGTGAAAATATTTTATTTTCTTCTCAGCCACTAACAGCTCAACTTCCTCACTTTCAATCTTGTATAATCTTCCCAGCATGTTACCTTTCGTTAGCCAACGAACTTCGGGTGAAAAGGAAGCGTCTCATGATGGGAGTTCATTTCAGAGCATAGAAAGGCTGGTATTTACTTCAGCATTATTTCGTGATAACATTAACCACTTTTATAGCCAATTGCATTGCATAACAGAATTAGCAAGGCATTCTGGAAGGGTTCTGGAAGCTAACGTCTGGCGAAGTATGATAAAATGCGTTGAAAATGTAGATGGGTTCATCTGTCTTATTAACGTTTCAAGACCGCAGCGTGATCCTAACATAGCTGGAGTTCCAACCGTATAGAAACCGGCGAGTTTTTCCCACATAATATTATGTTTCTCAAAATATTCCAAAAATATCGCAATATGACGGCGACATCTCTTAACGTCACACTGCAAAGCAAATTAAGGCACTTTTTATATTTGAAATTGGCTGCTCCTCGATGTCGTTTGACATTGTTTCATGCCGAGATTTGACTGTATTGTGTGATAAAGTTGTTTCTTGCATTTTTTTTCTCTCAACCCTAAAACTGTTAGGACAGCGTTGATCAAACATTATTGATATTGATATTCAGATTATTTTTTATGCTAGAGTTTTATTCAGAGGACTATATACCGAATAATAAATGTAAATGCAAGACATATTTTGTCAATTTGACTTTCGTGTATCGATATTATGATTCACGGCAACTTGATTTGTATTAACACCTAAATTAAATTAAATTCATAATTATAACATGATTTATTTAGGGTATGTAAAAATAAGAGTATAATTATTATAAATCACTGAGCCACTGGAATTATTATTATTATTATTATTAGATGAATCAAGAGAAACTGACGAAGAATTATTGATAGAAGAATTTGCAATTTCCGATTCCATTGATTCACTTCTTCAATTTGAAATGAGATTTTTATGATGATTTTCACTTAGATTCAAATAAGGTTGAATTGAAGCAGTATTGTTGTGTCCAGTTATTTTTATAATTTCTTCAGCGTTAATACCCGTACTTGATAATTGACTAACTGTAGACGATCTGTTAGAATGATTTGTTATTTTTACAAGTTTGGTATTTATTCCGATGCTTTCAGCAGCACTTTTTGTCCATTTACTAATCTGATTGTATCCTAAGGGCATGTTTTTATACCAATAGCTATTTTCATGTTTTTCTTTATTTACTGTAAGAAATAGGCGATTAGTTTTAATGTTAGGTGTCCGTTTAGAAAACATTTTCTTTAGAAGTCGAACGTGGCACATGTCTATATTGTTTGAATTTGGGGTAATCCATTTACTATCTGCAATTTTCTTATCATCTCCTTGTACTGTTTTGGAGAAAATTGCGTTGTATTCCGACCTGTTGGCACACCGTAATTGTTTATTTCTTCTTTGAAATATTCTGTCAAGCAAGCACTTGCTTCTCCTCCTCTTCACGCAAGTTTAACAGACGCAATATGGTAAAATTTTCGCTGTAGACCATCGGGTGTATTTCCATTAAAGGTATTTATAATTCTTATTTATTCTTCATGGGTTAAAGTCAACGAACTGCGTTTTCTTTTTTCCAAATTGCGTTGCAAAATTTTCCTCTTTGAATTGCGAGCATATCTTGCTTTTTGAAATATAACGCTTTTAAAAGGATCTATAACTCTTTTGAATTTATTATAATAAGTAAGTTGAATATGCTTAGCTGTGAGATTCCAGAGTGTTCTCAATACTTCTTCTTTATAATCTTCACAATTAACTTTTCGCATGTTGTAAGCCCAGTCTGCCAAAATTTTACATAATTCTTCATCCGACTTTTCTTCTTTTATATCATTTTTTTTTCTGAACAGAAGTGATCAAATTGTCTCATAACATAACATTCTGTTCGCACTGTATTAATGGGTTTTGTGGATGTGACGGATTCTTCCATTTTATGAATCTCATCAGATCCAAATCGATTCATATTGACCGCTAATTATATACGGAATGCAAGAAATATTATGTCATTTTGATTTTTGTGTAAAAATATTATGATTCACGGCAACTTGATTTTTATTAACACCTCAGCGAAATACGCGACTAACGAAACATGCCCCATGACAACCAGGTAATTAGTAATAAGCGCTGTAATAAGAAGTAACTAAGGAAAATTCAATATTGTGATTGGTCCATTTAACTATGAGGTATATAGTCGAAGTAATATTTACGACTAAATACTAGATAAAATGTTCATAGAATTTAAAGTGTAGTTTTCCGAAAAAGTAAAATATTGTAAGGGTACCTACTTTGCACACAATGTTAAAGTGTTCCTTGGACGTTGACCTTTTAAAGAATTTTAGTACTTTTGATTGATTCTGAAATTTTCTCTACCAATCTATTCTACATCTCCTGCTCTGGTTTCATCTGACTGGGTTTTTTGATTTTGTTTCTGTTCGTTTCATCTTCATACGAAATTACTTTCGCTTTTATTAGTGCTCAATTTTCATAAATGTAAAATTTTGTTCTTAAACATTACATACTGATATGTTTGATAGGTCGATCTCAGACTATTGTAGCTTATTACTTTATACGTTAAATCGACATAACATATCTCAGCATAAAATTGACAAAAAAGTCGTTTCTAATCTTTGAAGTTGAAGGAGGTAGTTAGATGCTTCACTTCTTGTATTTGCCTTTTTTTGTTCGTCATTTATTTATTTATTTGTATATTTAGTTTATAATGTTAGTTGTGCCTTTGGTATTTTTCCAAAAATTTGCCTCCCCTGGATTTTTCCACCCAGGGCTATAGCCTTCATAGAAATTGCTTCCTTACGAAGCGAAAATTATCACTTCTCGGACTTATTTCTAAAAACAAGCACTTATAAATATTTGCGCTAACCTGATTTTTCGAAACCTCTTCTTCGATGTCGGTCGCCTGTGGGATCCTCTGCAGTCTGTGCTCTGGGGTCCAGATACCCTAGTGGCCTCCAAGCCCTTATCAGATACTTGGCACTCGAACTCCACCTCTTCCTCGTCTCCCAGTGATCGGAATCCAGTCATTTGAATGACGCTCTGTGGGACAAGTGAAACAAATTAGTGGGGTCCAATTCGATTATTGGCAACAAGAGGGTACGTCCTCCCCCAGTAAAAGGTGCACCCAGTTGGGGTTGAGTCAGAACAAGTTCAACAAGGCATGAATGAGTATGTGCTTTTTTCGTTAAAAAAGCGAGGTAATGGGCATAATGGGCAGGTACTTATCGATGGCGCGCATTGTTACCCTCTACCCTCCGTGTCAATTATTCCATGCTTTATTTATTTATTGTTATTAGCTTTTTTCGGTGGGCAGCTATGACAGGTAACAAACCGGTGTGAACGGCAGTGATTGCGCCCATTGTGATACTTGTTGCTCCTATTGTGATGATAAAAAAGTACGGCACGCGAAGAATTCTACCATTTCGCATTGTCGGAAAGCAGAAAACAAAAAAGGTGAAATTCGAGTCCGAGCATTCAATACAGGAAAATGGGGGAAACAATTGATACACTGAATAGAATTACTTCCTACTTCTAACGTGCTTATTAAGTTGATTGTTATTTTAACTTGTTGATGAATAATTTCACGGAGTTCTCCTCACGTGCCTAAGCGGTTAAAGCCCCCTAATGTATACATTATATGAAAAATATATGGCGTTTCAGTTTTTTAAGTTCATGGCGCCCCATACATACCTACAAGGTGCACCTAAATGATTGTTGTTACGTAATCACTTCAATTCAATTGTGCGGCCTTTTAAATTTGTATACCGTACTATTTGTATACCTGTCAACTGTCAAACAACATAATAACACAGTAGTTAGTTAAAATGTACACTGATCAGAAGACACTTTTATTGTTGAGGCTTACTTTCGTAATAGACGATTTGAAAATTGAAAATGGATTTATTCAATTCAGGAGTGCGTTCGAGAGTTTCAACAAAAGTTCCCTGACCACCAATTTGAATACTGGGTTTTGTCAGTACACAGTTCACGAATAGTGCACCGTTTTAGGGAAACTGGTAGTGTTCAGAAAGGAAAATCCTCAGGCAGACCTTCAGTATCAGGAAAAGTTATTTCAGATGTTCGTGAACGACTTGAAGTAATCCCTCAAAAATCAATTCGTAAATAGCGTATGCAAGCTGGAACTCGCTCAAGCACCTGCCATAGAATTGTGAGGAAGAGATTGAATTTATACCCTTATAGGGTCTCAGTGGTGTAAGAATTGTTGCCAGTGGATCCTCAACGCCGATTGAGTTATTGCCGATGGTTTATGGACAATTTAAATGACGATCGAATGCTCGATTTAACATTTTTCAGTGATGAGGCTTGGTTCCAGATATCAGGATATGTTAATTCGCAAAACTGTAGGTGCTGGCATGCTGAAAACTCTCATATTTTTGTGCAAGCACCACTACATTGTGAAAAGGTTGGAATTTGGCTGTGTCTCGGCGTTGAATAATTGGGCCTATATTCTTTCATGACACAATCACCGGTGAGAGATATCGGCAATAAATTATCCAGCCTTTCATAGACCAATTAGATGATGGAGAATTACAGAACGGATATTTCCAACAAGATGGTGCAACAGCTCATACAGCCATAGCAAAGTTATCTGAAAGATAATTTTGATAATAGACTAATTAGTCAGGGAGCTACGCTCTTTAGATCTAACAACACTGGACTATTCAATTTTTTGATATTTAAAAGATAAAGTTTTCCAATGAAGACTGCATACATTGGAAGAGTTAATGGCATAAATCGAACCATAACTCCTCAAATGCTAATCAACATTTTCAACAATAAAAGAAGATGGGTGCAAATGTATTTACAAGCAAATGGTATACATTTTCAACACCTGCTTTGATTATATATTTAATTTGTTAATTATGTTTTCTAAATCTTTACTTCTTTTTATGTTTTTGTTTATTAAATAATTTACTTTGATCACTTTAATAACTTTATGTGATTTTTTATTGTCTACTAGTCCTCAACATGCAATAGTAAAACATTTTGTAACATTGTCAGATTTAAAGCGGAGCAATTATTAGATATATCGCTGTTTGTTTATTACATTTATTTCTGCATGATTTTCAGTTTACAGCTTGTTTGTGCCATAGAGTAATCTGCCCCACTTGGGCATGTTGCCTGTGAGGACTTCATTTCATGCATATCAGGTTATTTTAAGTACACACAATTTAAGAATGCCCTCGATTTTAAAAGTAAGGTTATGTAAATAATGTGCATTTAAACTCGTGGGCCCTTAAGTATTTCTTCATTGTAGTCTTTTCATGTGCTTGGAAGCCACAAATATTGCTGAAACTAATAATAATTTAGCATTTGAGTGGTCATATATCAAATACCACAACAGAAATTTGAATTGCATGAAGATAGCTTCTATTGCGACTAATGACTGAAATGTCTCGTGCGTCTTTAAATAATTCTTCATTGTTCTCATTTCATATGTCTGGAAGCCACACATATTGCTGAAACTAATAATAATTTCGTATTTGAGTAGTCAAATATCAAACGCCACAATATAAATCTGAATTGCACGAAGATTACTTGTATTGCCATATTCATGAGTGTAAATGAAGTTGCCTATGTGAAAAATAGAACTATTTTTACTGGAGCGCAACAAAAATAGTTTACATGGTGATGTAATTACAAGCATTTAGATGCACCTTGTAGTTTGTCCAAATTGTATGTAGTTCGACGCGACTTTTTTTACGCCGGGGGTTCTTCTCACTCGTGCACTAGTGGGTGCTTGCTTGATTCACTAAACTTACGAGTAAGTAAATACGTAATTGACACGTATTCTTACAAAATTTGCAGAGAAGTGTTCGATTTCGAGCTTTATTCATTTATGTACATGAAACTATATTTGAAAGAAACTTTAATCACCCCGTGGGATCTAATTGGCGGTCCGGCGTTGAAAAGGGTATAAGTGCAGTATTTAGAGCTTTGCAATAGTCGGTAAACTTTTAAGTTTAAATATTATGCATTTTAAGATTAATCATTAATACAAAATTAAATGCATCCTACTAGGATTTTTAAGATTTGCTATTTTTTAAGCAGTAGGTTAACTAAATACCAAAATGAATATACAGTATGTCCCCGGATTGAGTTTACAAGAGGAACAACTTTTTTTTCTTTTATTTTACGCCAAACCTGCAAAGGAATAAGATTTTTTGCTTGTCCTGAAACTAGCAAATCTCTAATTAAAACTCAATTATTCTGACTCAGCGAAAAGAAAAGTTAACTTTTCTTTTGATTTCAGACTCTCTCTGCTTTTTAAATCCCATCACATTGGCCGTTTTATTTTTTTGACGATATCACTTTGACAAATGAGTTTACGCAAGTTAAATAACAAAAATTTTTGTGAAAAACATAATTTTAATAAACAGCAACATTGTCCATCGAAGAAACTCAAAGAAGTTTCAAGGAGCTTCGTTTTAGAGTAGAATTGTGCGCAGAATTCGGTGGGGGGTTAATTGAATAATGATTGTTCTTGTTCAAAATGACTTTTCTTATCTTAAAGCTGTTTCTTTGAGTTGCTGTTTATTAAAATTATGTTTTTCACAACAGTCTTGTTATTTAACTTGCGTAAACTCATTGGTCAAAGTGACATCGTAAATAAAGTAATGGCCAATGTGATGGGATATAAAAAGCAGAGAAAGTCCGAAATCAAAAGAAAAATGAACTTGTATTTCCTCTGAGTTACAATAATTAAGTTTTAATTAGAGATTTGCTGGTTTCAGGACAAGCAAAAAATCTTATTCCTTTGCAGTTTTGGCGTAAAATAAAAGAAAAAAAAAGTATTCCCACTTGTAAACTCAATCCGGGGACAAAAATAAGACGACATATCATTTTACACGTTTTTATCAGAAAAAAACCGCAAATATATCGTTTTTCACTGAAGTAGATAGATAGATAGATAGATAGATAGATAGATAGATAGATAGATAGATAGATAGATAGATAGATAGATATTGTTTATTTAAATGTACCGGTACATATGGATCACAGTACTCAACGATATAAATAAGCATATAGTCATTAAATAAATGAATCCAGTATCTGGTTTAGATTTAACTATTTAATAATTCATTTAAAAATAATTCAAATATTCCGTTTAGGTAACCTTTTCTGTAATGAAAGATGATCACACAACTACAAAGAAAATGTCATTAGTGCTTAGTTTTCTTGTACGGTGTGGTTAAATTTTTTATTCTCAACCACAAATTATAAGGAATTATAAAGAAAACGTAAATAAAACGCAAATTTTATTAATAGAAAATATATTTAAACCGAAAAGTATTGACAATATATATTTTTTTCAATTCCTATTAATAAAATGTTCATTTTATACAGGGTGGCCCACCTATTCTCGCTCAGACCATTGCTGTAGACTAATGAAAATTGAGGAAAACATCTGATTAGAAGTTATTGGACATTTAATGTGCTACTTTTTAAAATTATTTTCGAGTGTACAGAGTGTAAAATAAATCCAGCACACAATATTTAGCATCATTTTTAAATGATACTGGATTTATTGGATTGAATACGTTTATTAAACCGGGTGCGTGGTTCGTAGGAGCTTATGTTGAACGTTTTGAGCTGTTTAAAATAAATGTGAATACATGCATTGCAACGAGGTATGTAGCTGGTTAAGTGTTCCTCCTTTAGGGAATCTTTTTGTAGTTCTCGCGTGCTAAGTAAATGTACCATAATAAGCCGGCCTCAGCTGGCCGCATTTTCACTGTATTCGTTGACAACGTCAATGTCAAATTTTGATTGATTTGATGACAGATGTTTGCTGTAATTTAACATTTAATTTTAATAATTTTAATTGTTCTAGTAGTGAAAAAAATAGTACTCACTAGTTGTGAATACTATTATAGCCTCGGGTCATGTAACCCTCGACGCTATCAATAAAAGAAAACCGTACCATATTATCGTAGCTATGTAAGGTTTCTATTCTAAGTATTATTCTAGGGAGGCAAATTGTTGTTAAGGGAGTAGAAAATATAGTATAAATATGACAGAGGCGAGTGTAAATTTGACGCGGGACTAAATAAATTTGAGATATTTTTAAAAATATTTTAAAATAGTAAATATTTTTCACTGGTCCTTGTCACTTTTACAAGATTTGGTGCTTGTATACGTCATCATTACCAGGTTAGTGTACAGGGTGGTTAGAGTGATATTTACGCGTGTGTAACAGATAAACGTATTTAAATTCTATCGTCTGAGATGTTTTCAGATGTTTCAAATTTCAGTTGTAATTTGTTTTGGATATTCAAGGATGTAAGGTGTTGACTACATCCTGGCCACGGCACTAATGAAATGTTTCATTATCACTAATTATTTGATTAATTAGATATATTTTGTAACAAGTCAGTGTGTCATTGTGCCAAGTGAGAAAGAGCACCTGGAATCTAGAGTGGTTGTTGTCGGTGGAACTAGTGAGGTAATGCCTTAAATGAGATTATGTGATTGCGAAAGCTTGTGAGTGAAATGAAAAAATGCAGTGCGGATCCGGTTGAAAGGTTTTGAAAAACACTTGTTACATAAGTTTTGGTTTTTTTTTTAATGCTTTACGTGACATAGGAAAACTAGTACATCTGGTCAACTATGGAGAAACATGTTGCTAGGAATCTTGTCGATTTGTTTGACATATCACATTTTCGTCTGATCTTTGCAAAGTGGCGTTTTAAGTAGATATTCGAAAGTCCATCTACAACTTGGTTGGACAGCTGTCGAAACGACATATAGTGAACATATTTTGTGGGCACAATATTTAAAAAAACTCTGTATATCCTACAATTCGGGAATGTGAAGAGGGAATTTTATGTATAAACCTACCAAAAACAGGCCGTCTACGGAAGTTAACAGAACTTCCGGTCAATAACGGGGTCAAGTCCTTAAAAAAATACAAAAAAATTATATTTTTAATATATTTTTTATTTTGACGGTTTCAACTTTGTCTACACGAATTGGGTCAAAAACCTAAGGGTTGCCATTTGAAATTTTAAAGTTGAATTTCACCTCTCAATTTTACTGTCTTTGGTCACGAAAATATCAGTACTAAATAGAAATTTTCAAGCCCTCTAACTTTTGTCTGAAACATTTTCCACGAAACCGTCTTTCTTCCGAGATTTCCTGGTGTATCCATCTTTTTCCAACACCCAGAATATTAATGCTAGATTATAATGCTAGACAGTAATCTAGACTAGGGAAAACATGCATTATGCATATTTGCATATGCATTTGCATATATTGCCCATTTTTATGGATTGTGCATATAATTGGCAATTTACGTTTATTGTGCATATTTTCCCATATTTTCTGACACCTAACTTCATTAGTACTTGTACAGTATTTGTTGATTGTAAATGTTATTGTTGCTTATTACCGTATAACCAAATTCTACGAATATTACCGAATATTACGTGGAATTTTACCTAAATCGAGGGTTTATTACGGTCTATTTATGTATTTAAAGAGGAGGGTTCATTACATTATATTGTGTATTGAAAGTTTTATGATGGCTGCGCATAATGACCTTCTTAATCAAATATCAAATATTAAAAAAGGATTTATTAAAGCACCTTCTAGAGTTAGCTTATATAAAAGACTGTGCCCGAATTTGGAGTTACCACCACAGCCCATAATACCCATAATACCCATAATAATAACTTAGATCAATGCAGCTGTTTTTTATGCTAATAATTTTGAATCAATTGCGAGTGTGGTGCTAAGTTTAGAGGATCATTATGCTGCAATTTTAAACGCCAAAGAACTTTGTCATTTGAGTTTTTTTCGAAAAGAATTGGCGTTAATTAATACCCACTTCTCACTTTTGCCTGATGCTGTGAAATATTTTGAAACACGCGGCTTGTCACTATACGATAGTATTAGAGAAAAATTTCTGAAATACGAAATAAATTTGCTCATATTCAAAAAAGCATTTGTATGAACATAAGTGAAAAATTTGAAATAGTACTCAAAAAGAACCCAGATTTCGATACATTATGTAAAATTAACAATAACATCAATGGAACCACTGTCGAAAATGTGGACATCCCCTTACATATTTTATCAATATATGAATATTGTCCTGTGACATCTGTTGATATTGAACGCACATTTTCAGCATATATATATTAATCTTGTCTGTTAAGCGTCATAGATTCACTCCAGAGAATTTAGAAAAATATATAATAGCTTATTGCTACAAAAATCATTCATGTTTATAGTTGAATCTGATTCTATGTTTGTTTCTACGTATATTTTGTATATTATAAATAAATCTTAAAAAAATGACTATCGATCGTGCATATTTTTAGTTTATAGAGCATATTTTTACTGTTTACAGTGCATATGATAATGCATATTTTTTGCATTTTATAGTGTATATTTTCCGTAGTCTAGTAATAAACAAAGAAACATTTTGGAAAGACTTAACACTCACCATTGAAAAGCAAAAGGAAAATTTTACGTACCCACTAAAAATTTTCAACGGGACGGTGGAAATGAGAGACAACAAATACAAATCGGTAATAAGTAAACAAGGAGATGCAAGAAGAAAAAGGAATGAAGAAAAAATATTAGAATTCTGTACCGAACACAATATGATAGTTGCAAACACCTTCTATAAACACAAAAATATACACAAATGTACAAGAGAAGAACCAAGCAGGAAGAGAAAATCTACAACAGACTTTGTATTAGTAGAAAAAGGAAATAGGCAATCGGTAGTAGATGTAAAGGTGAAAAGAGGAAACCAAATAGGCAGCGATCATTACATAGTAGTGGCTAAATTAAGAAATACATTGGAAGAAACTATAAAAAAGACAAGTATAGGAGAACAAAAATTTGAAGCCATTACAGCATACTAGCTAAAATAGCTAGTATAACTAAAATAGCTGAATAGCTAAAATAGCTTGTAAAGCTGGAAAAGGATAGCAAAAGTAATCAAAAATGGTTTTACAGAGTGCGCAAAAGCCTAAAAATCAAAAAGAAAGAGAACACGACAAAAATAAATCAGGCGGAGATATCTTAAAAGAAGAAAGACGAACAATAGAGAAATGGGGAGAATACTTCGAAGAACTACTGGAAGCATAAATTATAGTAAATAATAAAGTAATGAAAGAAGAACAAACAACTGGGGAAGTGGAGAAAGAGGAAGAAGAAACCAACAAGGATATAAACATAAAATAATTGAAAGAGGCAATAAAAACACTAAATAATGGGAAATCACCAGAAGAAGTCAGAATAACTACACAAATTATGAAGAATATAGACGAAAAGTAATCAAAAACTGTTATACAGAGTGCGTAAAAGCCTTAAAAACAAAAAGAAAGAAAACACGACAAAAATAAATCAAGAAAACGGAGCTATCTTAAAAGAAGAAAAACGAATAATAGAGAAATGGGGAGAATACTTCGAAAAACTAGTGGAAGCATAAATTACATTAAATAATAAAATAATGAAAGAACAAACACCTGGGGAAGTGGAGGAAGAGGAAGAAGAAACCAAAACATAAACATAAAAGAATTGAAAGGGGTAATAAAAACACTAAATAATGGGAAATCACCAGAAGAAGTCAGAATATCTACAGAAATTATGAAGAATATAGATGAAAAGGGTCTATAATTTTTACTAGAAATCATGAACAAAATGTTGACAGAAGAAAAGGTACCGGTAGCTCTGAAAATAGGGCTTATTGTACCAATCCACAAGAAATGGGACAAAAGGAATAATTACAAGAGCATAACCCTTCAAAGAACAGTAACAAAAATATTCGAAGAAATTCTAGAAAGAAGGCTAAGAAAGACAATAGAAACGGAGCTAAAAGAATCTCACAGTGGCTACAGAAAGGGGGGAAGTACACAAGATCATATATTCACAATAAAAATAAATTACGAGTAACATACTGAAAATAGGGGGAAGAAAGGTGTACTGCACGTTCATGGATACGGAAAGACATGCGACTGAGTACCAATGGAAGCGGTATGGAAGTCACCAGAAATAAGAAAAATAAATAATATAATTTTTTTGAAATTGTATTCCTTCAATTTTTTTGAGGTTATGTAAAAAATAAAATATGCATATGTTACATCACAGAATTTAGAAAAAAAAAAAACTATTTTTAAACATATAAAATTAGACCCCTCGTGCTATTTAAAAACAAAAAAGTTGGGATGCCATCAGTAATTTGAAACATATCTCGGATATGTCGGACGATAGAAATCAAATATTTTTAGGCCTGTACCAAATTTCAAAAATGGTTGATAACCCGTTTTCGAAATATTAATAAAGTTAAGTTAGATCGAGGATCTGTCACAACGTGCGACGGAATTTTTATACCACGTGGTTCCCGAGGAAATCGACGGATTTTAGAATAAAAGAACGCATCCCAGCTGTCAGAGCATTCGGTGAACTACATAACCTATAATTATGTATAATTAATACTATATAATTCAAATATTTATTTATTTATCCTTTGCAATAGAAATTATTCATTTACAAAAATGAAGAAAATATTTTGCAGTCATGATCTCTCATTGAACATCAAGATGAGACATATTAGATGCTATATTTTCTCAGTACTCTTGTATGGTGTGGAGGCGTGGACCTTAACTGAAGCACCCAGCAAAAAATTAGAAGCATTTGAAATATGAATCTATAGACGTATGCTAAATATTGCTTGGACAGATAAAGTTACGAACATCGAGGTACTAAGAAGAACGAAGAAGGAACCAGAGTTACTGTTTACCATAAAAAAACGTAAGCTGGAATACTTCGGGCATATAATGAGAAACGGAGAACGATATCGAATGCTGCAGCTCATACTGCAGGGCAAAGTAATGGGGCGCAGAGGACCAGGCAGAAGGAGGATATCTTGGCTGAAGAACCTGAGGCAATGGTTCAATTCAACAACAACGGAGTTATTTAGAACAGCCGCAAATAAAATCAAGATCGCAATGATGATCGCCAATATCCGAACCGGATAGGCACCCGCAGAAGAAGAATGGAAATTAACGTAGCTACAATTTCGTGCATATTTATCAGTTTTCGTTGAAGAAAACTAACCAACTATTATGCTACTACTAATAAAGTTTAAATAGACAATTCGCATGGAGGGAATCCAATGCGCAAACACGACATAGATCTCGTTCCAGAAAATCGGAGGAGATCGAGCACGCTCCATGAGCTCGATCTCTCCATGAGAATAAAAAAACGCGAGCAGAGGTACATCTGTTTGCTCGATTTAGAACAAAAGAACGCAGAAGAGGCCTCCGATATATGTCATGTAAAATAAGAATGGAGCACAAATATGTCTTTATTTTATGAAACCGATGAAATCTTTAACATACCTCGGATGCAATGAATGGTATAACAGCCTTAGATGTCTTAAAACTGACATCTGCGGCTGTTATGACATTTATAACATTTGTACGTGGGTTAATAGGTATATTTTAACAGTTTACAAATATTTAACACATAAAATATTGTACTTTATATGCCGGGTAGCGTTTTTGACTAGCTCTACAAGGTTACAGACTGGTCTGGGGCTCGTCAGTCATTCTCTTTGTTACGGGGCTAGCTTGGGCACAAATGCAAAGAAAATGTTACGAAATAGAAAACAAGTTTATTAGCTAATGGTCCACAGAAAATGCCAGTATCCGTGGGGGCGTCCGGAGTTGATGTCGGGGGCCGGGGCGAACGAGACCAACTCCGTGGAGGGCGGCGGCGTCTTGGGGCGGAAAGAGATGTCATGTGGATCATTATTGTAGTCCGAGGACGACTGGTGATGTCCAGGAATGGTGGTTGATGATGGAGGATAACCTGGGGCCGCAGTCGAAGTAGAGGATGGCGGTCAAATTTGCCGGTGGCGGCGGGTCGATCTTCCAAGTTCGAGCAGAGTTCTTCAGAGTTCTACGAGGGCTTGAATGTCCGCATCTGCTTGCTGTGCTTCCATTACTGCATCGGCCAGGGCGACCACGGCGACCTTCATCAGAGTTGGCATCACTGCTGGTGCCTTATCGGATGGTAATTCTGGTAGACGGCGATCGCAAGACATGTCTTCAGTTTGGAATTAATCCGGCAATGTTCGACATCGAAATTGAACTCCTGGAGGAGGATGGCCCATCAAGCTAACTTGGGGCGGGATTCCCTTAAAGAGTGAAGCAAGGTAAGAGCTAGATAATCAGTACGTAGCAAGAATCGTCGATCTTCGAGATACGGGCGAAATCTCTTGACACCAAATATCACTGCTAGGCATTCCAGTTCATTGGAATGATATCTTCGCTCGGCGTTGCGAAGTCTGGCACTAGTTTAGGAAATGATATCGCGAACCTCGGCACGTTCTTGATACAGGACTGCCCCAAGTCCTATATTTGCTGGCGTCTATTTTTTTTATTTCCCACATAATTTGCAATCTATCTATTATAAGATATTAAGCTAATGTTGTGATGGAGCGCTAATGACATGTAGAAACGATCGTACACTAGCGATGCTTCTCTTTGATTATTTGAATCTGCGTGGAGATTAACCGGATCATGTCTCTTGAGCCTTTTTAGTGTGGTCTTGTTTAGTAATTGCACTGCTAGGTCATTGGGATGTGCCTTCACGCGGTCACTGTAGTTGGCTCTGCACTTCATGATTTCTTCTGTTATTGTAGGGATTTGAAAATCTTGTAGGATTACCCAGTTGGGTACATATCTGGGGGCGTTGACGATTGCTCTCATTACCTTGTATTGGAATCTCAATGTTTGTGTCGCTGGCTGAACCCCACAGCTGGATAACATATGTCCATATGGGCTTGATTTTCGCTTTGTATACTAGGATTTTGTTGTATAGATTTAGTTAGGATTTTCTTCCTAGCATCCAGTACATTTGTCTAAACTTGTGTCCTGGCTGTAATCTTTTGGCCCATATATGCTTACTCCAGGTTAGCCTGCGGTCGAGGTGGATGCCAAGATATTTTTTTGTCTCTGCGTAGGAATTATTGTGTCATTCAGTTTTACTAGTGGACAGTTTCCCTTTCTTAGTGTGAAGGTCACATGTGAAGACTTTGTTCCGTTAGCTTTTATTCTCCATTTTCTTAACCAGTCTTCTACATTAGTTAGGCATTCTTGTAGGTGGTGTGATGCAACACTTGGGTCGGAATGGGACGAGAGAATTGCCGTGTCGTCAGCAAAGGTTGCCTCGATTGTTTTACTGCTTTTTGGGAAGTATACAGTGTAGAGCAGATATAAGACTGGGCCGAGCACACCGCCTTCCGGCACCCCTGACTTGATTTGGTAGAGTTTGGTTTGTTCATCTTCTAACTTTACTTGGAAAAGCTAGTCTGTAAGGTACGATTGTAGTACTTGGAAGAAGCTGTGTGGTAGGTTTTTCTTGAGTTTGTAGAGTACCCCTGGGTGCCAGACCTTATCGAAAGCCTGGCTGACACCTAGAAATGCGGCTGAGCAATATTTTTTTGTTTCGAGGTTTTTTAATTATTTTTGCAATTCTGTGCACTTGTTCGATGGTGGAGTGATTCTGTCAGAAACCGAACCAGTGGTCAGGGATAAGTTTGTTTTCTACTATTATCGGTAGCATACAGTTTAGAACCGATAGGTAATAGATTCATTGGTCTATAGGAGCTTGTTTGTAAGGGATGTTTTCCAGGTTTAGGTATGAGTTTTATCTGGGCCACTTTCCATTGGGCTGGGAAATGGCCTAGCCTGTTACTCGCGTTAAAAATCATAGTTATTACTCTAATTCCTTTGCCTGGTGGTTCTTTCAAGATTTTTCCTGTGATTAGGTCGTAGCCAGGGCTTTTTTTGATCAGCCGTAATTGATGTTTTATTTCTTTGGTTTTGATTTATTTGATTGGTAGGCTCATTTGGTTAGGTGTTTCTAGGAATTCCTCAACTTCTTTCTCTTCCTGATTAGTACCTCCTTCGAAGGGTTCAAATACCGTAGCGAGGTATTCAACAAATGTTGTAGCCTTGTCTTTGTCGTCTCTTGCCCAGCTGCCGTCTTTTTTCCTTAAGGGTGGAATATGCTGTTGTGTCTTGTTGATATGTTTTGTAGCTTTCTATAGTGAGTAATTAGAGTTTGTGGTAGGCGATAGGTTTTGGAGGTGGTGCTGTATTGCGTCATTTTTCAGGACGCTTAATGCCTGCTTTATGTCTTTGGCTGCTTTGTTGAGCTTGACTTTGTCGTTGGGATGCCTTGTGGTTTGCCATTGTCGGCGAAGTTTCTTTTTTCGGTTATTTTGTTTCTTATATTTACTGGTGCTAGTGTACGCTGTAATTTGTATATTTTTTTCAATTGGTGAAGATTCCCATGCTGCTAATTGGACCACTTGGTTGAAGTGTTCTATGGCTTCTTCCAAATCGTCCTCTGTTTTCAGGCGGATTTTGGTGTTTAGGTTTTCGTCCACAAGTATTCTGAATTTCTCCCAGTTTGTTTTTTGTTGTGGAGTGTTAATGGTCTCTGTTTCAGCTTGACTTGTGTGCTTAGTGTAATTATGGAGGGTGAGAAGTGGTCAGAAGTAAGGTCTAGGCTGGATTCTATTTGTAGGTAGTTTTGGATAATGTTTTTGGTGACACAGAAGTCAATGAGGTCTGGAGTTTTGTTTTCCTATCTGTAGGCCAGTAGGTTGGTTGACCTGTTGATAAGTGGTGTAGTTGTAGGGCTGTCATAGCTTTCTGTAGTACTCTGCCTCTGGTTAGAGTCTTACTGGAGCCCCATACGACGTTTTTAGCATTGTAGTCTCGTGCTGCCATGAATGTATTTCCAAGTGTGTTAAAGTATTCTTCAAATTGGGTTTGTTTGATTTTATGTTTAGGTGGGCAGTATAGGGCTGATATGGTATTTGGACTCTTTGATGAGTTTTTATGATATTGCTGTAAGTGTCGGCCTGTTGCAGTTGTATTTTTACCTGAGTGCTGCTTATTAGTTTCGTAGTGTATTCGTGTTTTGCGTGTAGTTTAAGCATTTCTGTCAGTGGTTGCATGCTTTCTACACCATAAATAAATATTGGGGGTGGTTTTATCTCTGTCTCATTTGTGTGTTCTTCTTTGTTCTCTGTTCGAGTGTTGGATAGGCTTTCAAATCTGTTACTTGTGGTTATTGGGGCGCTTAGCCTGTAGCCACTTAGTATTTTTTGTCTTATGTTTCTCTGTTGCTGTTCCGGGCTTAATCGTTTTGTTTTCCTAGAATTTGCAACTTCCCATTTTTCATTGCTGTTAGGCGCCTGGCTCTTCTCTGTTGTTTTGTGGAGCCTGAGGGCTGTGATAGTACTATGGGGGGCTAATTATGAGTACGTGTATTTGTATTTGGTTCGCTTACTGACTTAGACCTGGGCCTGTCTAGGAACATACTTTTATGGAATATTTGTTGTTTGTGTGGTGTCCGAGGGGTTTCATGATCTTTTTCTATGCTGGGTGTATTGTTTTGTGTGCCTATTCCTGTGGACATTGAAGCGATGGCTTGATTTAGTTCGCTGGAATTTGAGGTTATGACGCTGTGGATCGTGCATTCTATGCAGCCCCAGGAGTCAATTTTTCCGTTTCTGATCATGTCGTGGAGTACTTCTAAGGTTATTCCTGCGCAACCGATGTGGAAGGTGGAATTACACTTCATTTTACACTGGATAATATCCACGTAACGCGTAAGTGGTTTCGAACACTTTGCGCATGACGCCATTTTCCGAAGTGACTACTATTTAGCGTCTATTTGGAGAACGAAAGGTCTGCTGGCATCTGGTCTGCACAATTCGAGAGGTTTACTCAACTCCTCCTTGATCCGTCGAATTGAATCCTGGCACGACTGGGTCCACCGCCATCGTTGCTTCGGGCTTAGTAGATCTGTAAGAGGTGAAGCCTGTATTGAAAAATTAGGGATATAGTCTCTCAGCCAACTGTAAAGTCCTTGGAAGCTGCGAAGTCTCTTCCGATTGGTTGGAGCAGTAGTGTCTTGAAGCTGGTGTAAATGATGGGGCTGTAGTTGGGTACCGGTTGGAGTAAAGCTATGGGACAGGTAGTCTAGCTGCTGTTAGTTGAAGTGACACTTCTCCAGCGAACAACGCAGATCTTGCTCATGCAAACGCTCAAACACCAGAGCGAGATGTCGGAGATGATCGTCCCGGTTGTCTGAATATATAATGAGATCGACCAGGTAAGCAAGGACGAACTGTCGGAGGTGACCTGGTAATAGGTGGCCCTCCAGGGCCCTCCTGGGCCATCATCCGCTAAAAAGTATCGGGCGCGTTTTTCAGCCCGAAAGGCATCACGCGGAACTGATACGTAGCTGTATCCGGGGTGGCGAAAACTGTATACTTCTTGCATTCTGTCTTCATGGGGATTTGCCAGTACCCGTTCTTTAGGTCGAGGGGGGAAAGTACCTGGGTTTGGCCCAGATCTTTCAAGGTCTCATGGATGAGAGGTATAGACGATGCTTCATCCTTGGTTGCAGCGTTCATCCGTCTGTAGTTGACGCAGACTCGGTAAGTCATTCTTCTTCGGGACGACTACTACTGGAGAGGAACAGTTTGATGTTGGAGCTTCAATCACACTTTCCGCGAGCATCGTCTCCAGCTGTTCGGAGATAATTTTCGTTTTCTCGTTCGAGCATCTATAGGGTCGAATTCGGAATGGTTCATCTCACATCAATTGTATATTGTGACAGGTGCCACCGGCGGAAACTGTTACAGGGCTACTTGAAAATGAACTAGCATTCCGATTAATTAATTCTTTGACGTTATTTACGTTATTATAACATTATTGTAACATTCCACATGATTCTAATGTGGGTGGGCACTGATGATGGAGCTTTATCACTAGCAGCGGTTCCTCAGGGTGTTGAAGCAGGGCTTCCCGACGGCAGTAAATAGTGTGTTGGCTAGTGATTCCGAAATGCAGACCCGTTTGACCCGTAGTCCTTAGATGGCCTTCAGCGGATGCTAGATGGACGTCTTCTGCTATGGCTTGGGACGCAGTGATCCATGTCCCGTGAGAAAAATTGCGAAGTGCAGCGGTGTCGATCAATGCGTGTATCGTGTGCCCATCGAGTGTGACTGCCACACGTGCTAAATTTTGAGGGTGTCCTACTGCTGAGATGGTTGGTGGGGTCCCCTCGGCCCTTCTCCAGTTTCCCGAAGCTTGAGTTCTCTGGTGGTCGTTCAGCACTGGACACTCATGGTGATAATAATGCCCCGGACAGTGGTAACATTTGGGAGCAGAATCTGGTCTCACTGGCTTTAGGGCGGGCAGCTTCGGAATTTCCAGCAGATCCGCTTGGATTCTATTAGCCCAGTCAGCCAACTCCAGGCCGTGGTTGACGAAAATCTTAGATACGGCTTTAAGCTTGGATCCAACTGCTCCAATATAATGGCGACCTTGGCACTAGTCGACACGTCTGATTTAAGGCGTTGAAATAGAGGGTCTTTGCGAAGGATGAAAACGCCGCGCCGGCGGGATCTCGAGCACTATGCTGCTGACCATGGAGTTGAGCAAGTAGAGCGGTCGATATATCCTCGCCCGCTTAATGGTTCAGGAAATGTGTCCTAAACTCTTCCCATGAGAGTTTTAAATTGGCATATAGCTTCCACCATTTATGACTATTATAATGAAACGATTTTTCATAATGCAACGAGTTGTTTGACCATACGACGGTCAATATCAAATATTTTGACAGTTCATAGTTATTGTTAACCAAGTTTGTACGTACAATTCTAAATTGCTTTCTATGAGCGGTTTGAGAATAAAGTGCTTATTTTTCATTATTATGACTGGTCGTAGATTAAATAGCGTATACAACTCACATTTAATGACTACTAAGACACTACTCGTGTCAATCATTAGCCGACCGTGTCGAGCATAATTTTATATGCTCGTTGCATAATAACTCCTGTTACATAAGTTTTGGGATTTTTTTAATGCTTTACGTGACATGGTTAAACCATTTTATGAAGTCAACTATGGAGAAATATGTTACTAGGGGTTTTGTCAATTTGAATAACATTTCACATTTTCGTCTGACCTTTGCGAAATGGCGTATGAAGTAGATATTCGAAAGTCCATCTTAAATTGGACAGCTGCCGAAACAAGATAATACAAGTGAACATCTTTTGTAGGCAAAATATTTCAAAAAAACACTGTATATCGGATAATTCGGAAATGTGAAGAGGGAATTCTATGTGTAAACCTACCAAAAACGGGCAGTCCACAGAAGTTAACAGAACTTCGGGTCAATTGGCTAGCAGTGCAATCCAAAAACACCATAAGTGTGTCCACGCGTAAACTTGTCATGTTTCGATTGGTAGAATTTGTCGATATTAGCAAGAAAAGACCTAAAATATAGAAAACACAAGAAATGTCCCATATATACAACCGCACAATTGGCCAGAATTTCAGGTTGTTGCCGGCCTTTAACACGTCGACAGATGGTGTTTTTGGATTGCACGGTTAGTCTATTGACCTGAAGTTCTGTTAACTTCCGAGGATGGCCTTTTTTGGTAGTTTTACACATGGAAATCTCTCTTCAAATTCCCGAATTGTCCGATATACAGTGCGTTTCGAAATATTTTGCTCACGAAAAATGTCACTATATTTTGTTTCGGTAGCTGTCGACTTTATACGCCATTTAGCAAAGGTTAGTCGAAAATGTGAAATGTTAAAAAAATTGACATGACCCCGACCAACATATTTCTTCATAGTTGACAGGATGTAATAGTTTTACTATGTCACGTAAAGTATTAAAAAAAATCCCAAAACTTATGTAACAAGTTATTTTAGTCATAAGGAACTTAAGGACACTATAACTTTACTTTTTTAACTTTAAGGCGTTTTTCTTTAAATTTGTTCTTATGTAACATACTCAAAATATTGTATGGTTGAAGAAAACAGATTAAAAAACTCCGAAATAAAAAAATTAAAAAAAACATTAATGACGTCAAAACTTTTAAATTTTTTTTACATCTAAAAAAATATCGTATGCGCAGTAATTTCTATCGCTATCCCCCTTTTAGATATTTCTTTCTCATACATATTAACGGAGTTACCGAATTTGTCCGCTACTTAATTTCCACATTGTATATAAAAGCAAATAAAAACAATGATTTTTGATCATTTATTTTTCATCTTTATTATGTTCCTAGGAATATAAAGAACGAAGTTTCGTCATCAAGGATTATGACACAAAGTACAAGAGACTATAAGAAATATAAAAATAAATATATAATTTATAAAACTTAATTTCCATTTTAGAATAGCAAAGTTTTTTTTTTTTTTTTTCAAAACGATGATAGGACTTCAAATTTAACTTCAGAAATATCAGAATTTCGTCTCTTGAATATAAGATATGAATATTGGATACTTACCCATCTGTGGCACTACTGTACAGCCATGAATAATTTTAAAATCACAAAGTTTTATTCCCATTTTTAAAAAATAGTACATATTATATGGATACTATATGTATCAATCGATTATTGTAGGAAGGTAAAATACATAATTGTTTTTTTTTTAATGTAGGTCCTAAACTTCATAAATATGAACTCAATACTCTAATGCTAAACTAAATAGCCATCTATGCATAATTAGGTTTATAAAACCAGACATTTTAAAAATCTATGGCAAAATTAAAAATTCGAAAATGTTGTGATGTTAACCATTCTACAATTTTCTCATTCCGTGAGAGTTCACAACAAGTGCTGTTACAACAGGGGAGATAGAAATTTTTGAAAAAGAATATTTTCTTGTATGAATTTTATACCTGATGAACAAACACGTCTTGGCCTCCATCTTCCGGAGTGATGAAGCCCCAACCTTTGGCCACGTTGAACCACTTGCATTTCCCTCGTCTGAGCCCGAAACTAGCCTCGGAGCCTCCCTGACTGGCGCTTCCACCTTCGGAACCTGCAATAAATGTTAAAATTCAAGCTACTGATTATAAAATAGGTACATAGTCGAGATAGGGGTCGATAGTCAAATAAAGATTGTTTATATACAGGGTGGCCGACCTATCCTCGCTCGGACCATTGCTGCTAGACTAATGGAAATTGAGGAAAACATCTGATTGGAAGTTATTAGACACTTAAGCCCGTATCTATAGTCCGTACTTGAGCATGAGTACGACTCAAGTCGTATATTTGTGTATATTTGGTTGCATAAACGTTTATAGAATATACGCAACCATATATACGATTTGAGTCGAACTCAGGCTCAAGTACGGACTATAGATATGGGCCTTAATGTGCTACTTTTTAAAATTATTTTCAAGTGTACCATAAATCCGGGACATAAAATTTGGTCTCATTTTTAAATAGAACACCGTTTATATTCTTTAATTTTTTGAATCTGCTTTAGGTGGGTTTAACAAATCATTTCTATATTTTGGGATCGGATGCAACGTTGCCAAGTTATTTACATTTTAATCAAATTAAATGAAAAATCGTGGACGTGGAAAAAAAAACAAAACCTTATTATAAGAGCTCAATGTGCCAAAACACAAACAATATTTTCAATCACGTAGAATACATAGGGAAATCGATTATTTCGTATAAAAATTGCCAACATTTTTTCCAATTTCACTGTTGCATACTTGGCCAAATAAATGTTTCAAGATATTGAAACAAATAAGAAATTAAATTAAATGTATTTGAGGTTACCACTTGGTGAAACATGTTAATTAAAAGGTAAATAAAACACTTGGTTTAAAGTTTAAAGATCTATAAATTTATATAAAATAAGAAATTAAATTAAATGTATTTGTGGTTACCACTTGGTGAAACATGTTAATTAAATGGTAAATAAAACACTTGGTTTAAAGTTTAAAGATCTATAAATTTATATAAAATAAGAAATTAAATTAAATGTATTTGTGATTACCACTTGGTGAAACATGTTAATTAAAATGTAAATAAAACACTTGGTTAAAGTTTAAAGATCTATAAATTTCGTGAAACTTTAAACTAAGTGTTTTATTTACCTTTTAAATAACAAATTATTTTCTTTTATGGGGCACCACGTTTTATTAACTATTCTCTATACATATATACAGGGTGAGTTTTTTTTCATTTTAAGCATTAGGATCTTCGAAACCATAAAACAGAGATATTCGGTTAAATGAGGAAAGAACAAACCATGTATCGCTATAAAGAGAAAAATATGTCCCTTTTAAAAATGTCCAAGCCTACTATGACTGCCATTTTAAAAAAAAACTTCTACTCTTTTCGTCATCAAAGAAAATCGTATGGTCGAAACTGATGGTTTCCAAATAACCAATAATAAGGAGTTTGAAGTTTGTGGTTTTCGGATTTCTAAGACCATAGTTCATACATTAAATATTCATTTTCATAAAGTAGTACTATCTGTTTATTATTTGTCATTCAATGGTGATTAATAGATTTATGTAATATAAAAGTCAACTTTTAAAGACGCATTTTCAACGATATGTTTAATTTATAATCAAAATTTTACACTTTACAATGTTTATTGCTAATTTTCGATTACAATTTCTTAATTATCGATGAATATTTGATAACTTTTATTAAAAATTTCATCAATAAAATTTTAGTAAAATTTTAGATTTTTGCTGAAGATTTTATAATTTTCACTGCAAAGTTTAATTTTCAATCAAAATTTTACACTTTACAATAAATATTGTTAATATTCAAATACAGTTTCTTAATTTTGGATGAATTTTTGATAACTTGTATTAATATTTTCATGAATTGCGGTAAAATATTTTGAATTGTCAGCTAAATTGTAAATACTTGCCGAGAATTTTATAATGTTTACTGCTATGTTCAATTTTTAATCACAATTTTGCTGTTTCCAATGAATATGGCTAATTTTCGATAATTTCATTGAAAATTTCTTCAATTCCAATAAAAAAAATTCAATTGCCAGCAAAATTTTAACATCCTGCTGAGAATTTTATCATTTTCAACCCTATGTTTAATTTATATTTACTTTAAAATGTTTATTGCTAATTTTCGATTACAGTTTCTTAATTATCGATGAATATTTGATAACCTTTATCGAAAATTTCATCAATTCCTGTAAAAAATTTGCGATTGCCAGTAAAAGTTTAGATTCTTGCTGAAGATTTTATAATTTTCACTGCAGTGCTTAATTTTCAATCAAAATTTTGCACTTTCCAATAACTATTGTTAATTTTTAACTGCAGTTTCTTAACTTTAGATGAATTCTTGATAACATTTATTAAATTTTTTATCAATTCCGGTAAAATATTTGCAATTGCCAACAATTTTTTTTTGTACTTGCTGAGAGTTTTATAATTTTTTGTGCTATGTTTAATTTGCAGTCAAAAATTTACACTTTCCGATGAATATCGCTAATTTGTGATAATGTTCATCGAAAATGTCATCAATTCCAATAAAAAAAAATAGCAATTGCCAGCAAAATTTTAACATCTTGCTGATAATTTTATCATTATCAACGCTATGTTTAATTTATATTTACTTTACAATGTTTATTGCTAATTTTCGATTACAGTTTCTTAATTATCGATGAATATTTGATAACCTTTATCGAAAATTTCATCAATTCTGGTAAAAAAATTGCGATTGCCAGTAAAAGTTTAGATTCTTGCTGAAGATTTTATAATTTTCACTGCAGTGCTTAATTTTCAATCAAAATTTTGCACTTTCCAATAACTATTGTTAATTTTTAACTGCAGTTTCTTAACTTTAGATGAATTCTTGATAACTTTTATTAAATTTTTTATCAGTTCCGGTAAAATATTTGCAATTGCCAACAAAGCTTTTTAGTACTTGCTGAGAGTTTTATAATTGTTTGTGCTATGTTTAATTTCCAGTAAAAATTTTACATTTTCCAATGAATATTGCTTATTTGATAACGTTCATCGAAAATGTCATCAATTCCAATAAAACCAATTGCAATTGCCAGTCAAATTTTAATTTCTTGCTGAGAATTTTATCATTTTCAGAGCTATGTTTAATTTTTGATCAAAATTTTACATTTTACAATGTTTATTGCTCGATTGCAGTTTCTTAATTATCGATGAATATTTGATAATTTTTATCGAAAATTTCATCAATTCCAATATAAAAAATTGCATTTGCCAGCAAAGTTTTAATTTTTTGCTGAGAGTTTTATCATTTTCAACGCTGTGTTTAATTTATAATCAAAATATTACACTTTACAATGTGTATTGCTAATTTTCGATTACGTTGCTACAGTTTCTCGATTATCGATGAATATTTGAGAACTTTTATTGAAAATTTCAACAATTCCGGTAAAATATTTGCAAAATTTTAATATTTACTGAGAATTTTATAATTTTTAGTACTATGTTTAATTTCCAATCAAAATTTAGCACTTTTCAATGGATATTGCTAATTTTCAATAACTTTCATTGAAAATTTCATAAATACCAATAAAAAAATTGAAATTGCAAGCAAAATTTTCATTTCTGGCTAAGAATTTTATTATTTTCAACGCTATGTTAAATTTATTGCCAAAATTATATACTTTACAATGTTTATTGATAATTTTCGATTACAGTTTCTTAATTATCGATTAATGTTTGATAACTTTTTGAAAATTTTAACAATTCCAATTACAATTGCCTGTAAAATTTTAATTTATTGGTGATTATTTTTTGACGTTTCTCAAAACCAATGATATATTTCGATTTTTGTCATATTGATACTTCTGGACCAATCCCGTCATTATTATACTGGGAATATTCTCTAGAGATTATTATAGTGGGAATAATCTCGGTAGCTAGGTTCACTCTTGTCAATCAAAATATTTGTCAAATTATTAATTTATCAATCATATTAAAGTGTCATACAAAATGAATAAAAGTCGCTTTAGCTGCGTTTCGCATACTGAAATACTAGAAAGCAAAAAACGTCAAAAAATAATCTAATCAAATATAACTCGAGAGTTCGATAAATTAGAAAATAATTTGACAGATTATGTCTCAAACTTGTTGCCATTTGGCAATAGTCACTCGAGCCCTTCGGGCTCTCGTGACTATTGCCTGGCAACAAGTTTTCGACAATCTGTCAAATTATTTTCAATTTATTCTCACTCTCTTGTTATATTATTACTGAGAATTTTATCATTTTCAACGCTGTTTAATTTATATTCGAAATTTTACACTTTAAAATGTTTATTGCTAATTTTCGATTACAGTTTCTTTTTATCGATGAATATTTAATAACTTTTACTGAAAACTTCATCAATTTCAGTAAAAATTTTGCAATTGCAGTAAAATTTTAGATTTTTGCTGAACATTTTATAATTTGTAGTGCTATGTTTAATTTCCTATAAAAAATTTGCTTTTTCCAATGACTATTGCTAATTTTCGATAACTTTGCTTAAAAATTTCATCAATTCCAATAAAAAAATTGCAATTGCTAGCAAAATTTTAATTTCTTTGCTGATAATTTTATCATTTTCTACGCTATGTTTAATTTATAATCAAAATTTTACACTTTACAATGTTTATTGCTGATTTTCGATTACTGTTTCTTATTTATCGATGAATATTTGATAACTTTTATTGAAAATTTCATGAACTCCGGTCAAATATTTGCAAAATTTGAAATATTTGCTGAGAATTTTATAATTTTTAGTGCTATGTTTAATTTCCAATCAAAGAAATGTTTTCAGTTTTGGCGTACCACCCAAGGTTTGTAAGTAATAGATACGCAATGTTTCCGAAAAAATCGTATATTTGACATTAAAATTACTATAAATTTGTTTTTATTTTTTTTGATGGATTTGACCTGTGTAACATCTATCCTCCGTGTTTAGTATGAATGGACCACCATATGCCAACTCCTCTTGTCCTGGTAGCGTACATCCCCATTTTGCTGAATAATGAGGATGGGATTTTAGAGAATTTCAGTCACTGATATACTAAATTTTAAAAAATGTCAAAAAAGGTTTAATCTCTAGGACTCTATTAGGCATGCAGAATTCAAAATTTTTATTCGTTTTGCTGAATCATGAGGATGGAATTATAAACAGATATGGGGCCTAACTACACCTCGCCCGAGTAAAGAGCTTTATTTTTACCCTGATACTTCCGCAATAACTATAAATTCTGTAATAGAAAAATATAGTTCTAGAAAAAGTGTGGGTAATAGACAATTTCCGGTTGCAGATTTGAATTCAGCGTGAAACAATATATTAAACTCAATAACAAAGATCCGTGTTACACAAATCGTCTTGACCAGTGTTATTGATGAAATACTTATCTAGTTAAGACTTTAGACAAATGCAATTAATATTAATACAAAATTAAAGTTGTCACAATCTTGCGATTGCGTGCAAAAAATATTTTACGGGGAATTCGATTTTTTATATCACAAAATAGTGCTGATATTAGCGCATGACCTTAATAAATTATAACCTCAAAACAAAATGATTTGGTGCTTAACTAAATACTAAATAATTTACTAAAACTTAAACATGAATGGATATTAAATGTTTTATCTATTTTTCACTAGTTTCCGTATTATACAGGGTAAGCAAATTTCGATGTTTTAATCGATTTTTAGGGAATGTCGACAACTATAACAGGTATGATAAAGTGTCCCCCCCATTCTCTTTTTTCGAGAAAAGCGTAATCGCAAAAACGAAAATTGGCTATTGTCTTTTGATTTCGAGTTATTCACAAAAAATCGATTTTTCGACTTATCGTTTTATGGCTGTATGGCACTTTTTATGAGAATAGAAAAATATAATAACTACGTTCTTCAGGCACTTTTTTGATAAGAATGCAGCGGCGTAGTAAATTTTTCAAGAAATAACTTGAATACAAAAGACAATAGCCAATTTTGGTTTTCACCATTAATGTTTTCTGGAAAATAGAGATCGGGGGGGGGGGTCATTTTATCATACCTGTTATAGTTATCGAGATTTCCTATTAAAACATCGAAATTTGCCCACCCTGTACAGATATAATAAAAACCAATGTATAATACACGTTTATAAGGGTCTTTAAAGTACTGGCGTCCTTAAAAACACGCCGCTTTGTGGTGTGCTCTTAACCCCGTCACGCGTGGTTATTTTATACACCAGTATTATATTACAATATACTAATTAGATACACATAAAACGCTACAAGTATGTTTTACTAATAAAATTGAGAATTGAAGCAAACGGCATATACAGGGTATATGCCAAGATAAGGATCAGCTGCATGGGAAACTAGAAAACCGTAAAAGTTACAAAGGCGATTAAATTACAAAAAAAGTTGCGCAATTTGGTGGTCAGTAATATTCTGTTGAGAAAACCAGAAATTTCCGCTTACTTACGGAGATATTAGACAAAATGCGATTTCGTTTTTATTTATTTCTAAAGTTATTTGAAAAGGTATAAGAAAACCAAAGGTACTTTCTCATTGCCACATTTTTCAACAAGAAATCTACAAGCTTTACGAGACAGCGTTTACAAATTTTCAGTACAATGTTTCGTTTCGAAGAAACCATCATCATCCCGTAACAAATGTACACTCTGTGATAGATAGCATTTCCTATTACGAATTTAACTATTTATATCACAGTATGATTTTTTATGTTTTTATTCAGAAAAATGCTTGTTAATACATTTCGAACATTTTCTTGTACTAGGCATTGAAATAATGACGAAGAAGGAAAACATTATCTAATTTTAACCCAGAATAGGTACCAAAATAGTAACTAAACATAATTTAGTAAGAATAGTTGTTAAACATTGAAACGTTATAGCTATTTAGAACCACACTTATTACTTTTTTTACTGAATATGCGATATGGGAATTGTTCTGTTCATTTAATGGCGATGAAGACAAAATTTATTACATAACTTTAACCTAGAATATGTACCTCAATAGTAACAAAACATAATTTAGCAAGACGAGTTGTTAAACATTGAAACTTTATAGTCATTTAAAACCACCCTTATTATTTTTTTACTGTGGTATGAGAAATGTTCTGTTCATTTAATTATCGCAACATTTTAAAATTAGGTGATAAATTTTCAAAAACATGAGAAACCATGATGTGATATAAACCGTTGAATTCGTAATAGGAATTGCTATTTAATACAGAGTGAACTTTATTTACGGGTCATATAAAAATATAAAGTTGATGATAGTTTCTTCGAAACGAAACATTCAACTGAAAATTTATAAGTGCTGTCTTGTAGAGCTAAAACAGTGGCAATGAGAAAGTGCTTTTGTTTTTTTACACCTTTCAAATAGCTTCAGATAAAGAAAAAAAACAATATCGCAAAATTTCGGATTTTGTCGGATATCTCCTAAAGTAAGCGTAATTTTCTGCTTTTCTCAACAGAATATTACTGAGCACTAAATTACGCAACTTTGTTTGTAATTTAACCACCAAATTTTGAATTTCCCATAATACGTAATTTTGTAAACTAAAAATATTCTCCGTACGCCACTGTGGTTCTAGGTAGTTTGCTGTCGATTTTCTGAGGATCAGGTATCGCACACCCCGTCAGACAAGCAACCCTTAACCGAATCCCTGAACGGGCCGTTGCTCGCAGTTGTTAATAGTACAGCACTGCAATTGCACTCTGGTTAAAATGCAGGCCCCAGAACGAACAATGGGCCTCGCCTTTCTTAGCGGCTTTGTCGGGCCCTGGGTCTTATCTTCGCAACGGATTCTATTATTAAGCACGATCAGGTCGGAAAACTACACCCTTTTTCTATCCGATGTCGTAGTGGTCGTTCCGAAACGGGACGCCGCATTTAAAGTGCACTCGAATATCGGTTGCTTTGTTATAATGCGTTGTCTAGGATGGTATTTTTATGAGCCCATTTTTCGCGTTTAATGTTAAACGAGGTTATCTAGATGGCAGTTAAAAGAATCAATTAATTATATATATTTTAGTATCAGTTATCATTTTCAATTATCATATACAGGGTGAGTTTTTTCGGATGTTTAGCATGGGGATCTCGGAAACTAGCGGAGATAGAGAAACGATTAAATGGGGAAAGAACTGCAGTTTTAGGTGTTCAATTTCATGAGCTTCTTGTTTTTTGAAAAAATTGCATGGCTAACTAGATATCTCGAAAAAATATATTTTTTGTTATTTCGTTCGGAGCATATTGCTCTGTTATTATTGACTTTAGAAAAAATGTGTAAAGGAAAAAGTTATAGGAAATTATATGCTTAATCATACAGTCTAACCGATTATTTTATTTAAGCTATAATTTTTGAGTTATGACACAAACTTGTGTTTTTTCTAATGGAAACAATAGTCTGCCATGACTTTATAAAAAAGGCCTCTTTTCAACGATTCTAATGATATATCATATTTCATAGGTATTTTTACAAATAATTAAATTATGGGAATTTTTTTCTTTTCAGTTTCGAACTATTCGAAGTAATACGCTTTAGAAACAATTGATAAATACAAACGACAATTATAGAGGTGGCCGATCTCCCGATCTCTCTGTTTTAGATTTGTATTTATGGGGAATGGTAAAATATAGAGTGTATCAAACATCGTACGTCATAGTAGATTAACTTAGAGAAGCTGTACTTACAAGTTACAAGTTTTTGCTAATATTGATTCACGCTCCGTTACAAAAGCAACAAATTCTGTTTTAAAAAGGTGTGGATTATTCATAATGGTGAACCTTTTGAACATATTTAGTCTTAAATACTTTCCTAACTTTAATTACGTTGTTTTGGTACTACTTTAGTTACGTTCTAATATGCTTATATTGTTTCTCAATTTATTGTCTGTCATTCCCTGTTTAGTAGTTTTCTACTTATGTAATTTTGTTTTATCAGAAATAATTTTTATATAAAATTGTAACTCCAACGAAATAAACATTTTACACCAAAATAATAATGTTTATAATTTCGAAATGAAAAGACAAATTTTAATAACCAACTTGAATTTTATTATTTAACGCGTTGCGCATCTATCAATTGTTTCCATAGCCTACTTCTTGAATAGTTCGAATATGAAAAGTAAAAAATAACGATAATTTAATTATTCATAAAAATAACTATATCAAGTGGTATATCATTAGAATAGTTGAAAAAGCGCTGTTTTATAAAGTAATGGCCAAGTATGGTTTCCATTAGAAAAAACTCAACTTTGTCTCATAACTAAAAAATTATAGCTTTAATAAAATAATCGATTAGATTGTGTTATTAAGCACATAATTACGTACAACTTTTTCCTTTACACATTTTTTCTAAAGTCAATAATAACAGATCCATAGGCACCGAACCAAATAACAAAAAATATATATATATTCGAGATATCTAGTTAGCCATGCATTTTTTTCAAAAAACAAAAAGCTCATGACCATACTAAACATCCGAAAAAAGTCACCCTGTATATGTGAGCAATTCCATTACTTTTCGGCAACGTTTTTTGGGTAAAAAAATTCCCAAGCATGAAAATTTAAGCTCTTTAGAGCGAGTTAAATGTGGACATTTCCCGCAAAACTTTTTTTTTGTTTACCTAGACAGAAAAAAACAAAAGATTTTTTAAAGATTTGCAATTCAGGTGATTTTTCTTCAAAGTAGACCATTTAAAAAAAATTATTACGCATGGTGGTTCGACTTCGTCTTTTAATTTTTTTTAAAATACATACATATAAGCATTAACAAATTTTTAGGAAAATAAAAATGTTGTTGCGAAACTTCATTTTGCAAAATTTCTAATTTGTTGGGTGAATAAAACTTAATATGCTTTCAATTATTTAAAAATATTTGAAAGATAATTTTGTTCCCAAGATAAAAAAATTAACTCCAAAAAATTATCAAATACCAATTTGACGATTTACGCTAATTTGCGTTAACAGTTCAGTGGGAATGTACTTTTCCGCACGATTTTATTACATGAGAAAAGTTATTTATTGATAAATACGCACGATCCATTGTTAACTCGTGCGTACCGTGATAATACCGTGCGTAATTACAATTATTTTTAAAATGCTCTATTTTTAAGAAAAATCACCTAAATTTAAAATCTTAAAAAATTCATAACTTTTTTGTAGGTAAACGAAAAAAAGTTTTTGCGCAAAAATGTTGTTAAATGTAACAACACGCAGGCTTTTACTGATCTATTGCAGAATCACATATTTTCAAAATGTCAAAATTAATTTTGAATCATTTTGCGAAAAACTACCCCTGCCTGTCCTCAGTTAATCTTCACTAATACTCAGAAAATAATATTTTTCTACGAAAGTGTTGAAAGACACGTTTTCTGTCATAAAATTTAACCTTGAAAGTTGGTATTTGTTACAAGGAGTGCAGACAGTACTTTCCGCACTTATATGAGTGCGGAAAGTACTTTCTGCACTCACTTTCCGCACTCCAATACCTCTCTTTTGATTTTTGAGGCAATAAATCGGACGAAACTGTGGATGCAATGGCCGCAAGTTCCGGCGGAGTGTTTATTATATCGTCACTATCGGAATCCATTATTGATATTCTTCTACTTCCAGTATTAATGTATAAATTTCGAGTCTCGATTTGGTGACAAGCGATTTATAAATTTTCTGACGTTTAAATTAATGACAATGACCTTTATTTTAAATTAATGATTAAATTTACATTAATCTTTAGTTTTCTACACTTTCGTAGAAAAAATAGTATGTAACACTCGTGCGGAAATGGCCTTTGCAAAACTCGTATGAATGGAGCACTCGCTGGCGCTCGTGCTCCAACTTTCATACTCGTTTTGCAATGAAGCCCTTTCCGCACTCTTATTACAATATACTATTTCGGTTTACTGCTTGTTCCTTTCTTACTTCAAATTTCTTAGCTAAAATCTTATCTATTAATACCTATTAACTAACCTGTCAATCTTATATGTAAATTGCGCCCAATGGTCTTTTAAATTTAAAAATATATATACATATATATATATATATATATATATATATATATATATATATATACAGGGTGTAACAGAAATACGTGTGTTAATTTTAAATATTGGTAGAACTCTTTAAATAAAACATTTTTTCTATATGTTTTTTTTTCAAAAACCAACCTTAAACTGATTTAAAATATGTTCTAGTTTATCTACTAAAACGCATACCCGCCTATGGTTAAAGGTGTGCAGCGATAAAATCGTTTGTTGTGATGGCAACGGTGTCATAAAGGTGCATCATTGCCTCTTAGGCAAAACACGTTTAGGATATTGTGCACTGTACAATCTACGGGCTTCTTCGGCATTTCCAAAAGCTCGGCCATATACCAACACAATATCTGTTAATTCTTGATTAGAAAAATTTGGCATTTTGCAATAAACTTCACTTGACAATTATAGTGACAGTACCTGAGAACGGTTCGTTCGGTCAAAATTAGGGGGCAAAAAAATATTAAAAAAACCTACAAATTTGGAAAAAAAACTTATAGAAAAAATGTTTTATATAACGAGTTCTACCAATGTTTAAAATTAACACACGTATTTCTGTTACACCCTGTATATATATATATATATATATATATATATATATATATATATATATATATGAAAATGTAGACGTTACGTTTGTACTCGTATATATGATATTAAAATAGTTTATTTATAAGAATTTTGACTATTAATTATTTGTCAAATTTTGAAGTGTACGTTATTACTTGATGTTTATATTTATATTCTGTAAGGATTACTTAGTACACTTCGGACAAAATTAAGGGACCACTAGTAAAATTCAAAATAAATTTAAAACCAGATAACAAAGTTTGATGAAACGAATAAATATATAAATCCAAGGGTTTCCTTACAGTTTAGTTGACTTAAGAGCTATTAAAATTAACAAACTTAACTTTAATGGACTTGAATAAATAAAGTTAAAAATTAGACAAAAATACCAATGGTCTTTTTATGAACTGAAATTATAATTTGTAATAATGAGTAACATTATTAATAGTATGTATGCCCCCCGTCTTGCAGCACTACAAGCTTCTTATCTTCTGGGCATGCTTGAGATTAAGGTTCGTATTCTTTCTTGGGTATCTGTTCCCATTCTTGAACAAGCATGTTAGAGAGCTCATCAATAGTTACAGGCGGTCTCGGTGCGTTTTTTTTTCCATTTTGCATTTTTTTGCCCATCTGATCCCAGAGACGTTCAATTGAATTAAGTCAGGGCTTTTGGAAGGCCACTCCAAACATTAGATATTTGCATCTTTCAACTTTGTTCAACATTCATTGTTAGCTGTATGAAGTTTGCTATTGTCTTGCATAAAAAAGAATCCATTGCCGAAATTTTCGGCAAATTGTTAAACATGGGGTATAATAATCTCGTCTCTATATCTTCTTGCTGTTAGCAACCCACTTCGTATCAAAACCATTTCTGTACGACCATTAAATTGTATCCCACCCCAAACCATTACAGACCCCACCATATTTGTCAAATTCTCGAATTGTACATAGTGCAAATCGCTCAGGTGGTCTTCGTAAGACAAGAACACTGCGATCATTCATGTTTTGGAGGCATATGGACTCATCGGAAAACAAAACGGAGTTCCACTGCCCCTCGTCCCAACCTTGATGATTTTGACAAAAGGTTAAGCGATTTATTTTGTGCGTAGCTGTGAGATTAGACCGGTTGCTGGTTTTCTAGCAGACAAATTGACTTCTTTCAGTCTTCTTCTCACTATTTTAGTTTAAATTTCTGTTCCAGTGGCTAACCGAAGATAATTTTTTTAATTCACGAGATGCTAGATGTTACAAACCGCTATCTGAAACCCTGAAGTTCGATAAAACTATATCCTCTGCGTGTTGTTTTTTTCTTTCAGCACCTTGTCCGTATCTTCTTTTGAAACTTCCAGTCTCTCTGAACCGTGCTGCGGCCATCTGTATCACAGATTTCTTGGTATTTATAATTCCAACAACTTCACTTCGTGAATATCCTTCACGAAGAAGAATAATCATTTGGGATACTTCTTTTGGTCTGCAATGGCGTCTATGGATATTTAATTAACTGAATTCAAACAAATTCACTAATTTTTGAAACACAAACCACGCTTTGTTAATTAAATGAGTAAAAAAGGTGAGTTAACAATTACAGCTTTTCGTTAACTTTTCGTTTCCTAGCAGATAATGTCGTGATATTGTTAATCGTTTCATGGCAAACTATTTGAATAGTGCTTAATAAACGTCGATTTATGACATGTAAAAGTCTATTCAACAACATACAACTTGTAAATTGGAAAAGTTATTTCAAGTTTATTTGGTGGTCCCTTAATTTTGTCCGGAAGTGCATTTAAATTATATAGTGGTTTAAAATTTTGTTTTGTTTTGCTATTTAAGCATATTGTATGAGGTTCTGTATTTACTAATTTATCGATTTCATCTGCCTCTAATAAAATTTGTGCTGTGTTGTGTAAAAATTTTGTGTTGGTATTTATGTCGAAGGTGTGGTTGTGGAAATGTAAATGTCATTCAAAATTTGATATACTTTTGTCTTGTAATATATTCTTTAATTCTTGTTTTTGAAATGTTTGCATGTTGGTGTTTTAATTATTTTGTTTATTATTATTTTGTTTTTGAAAACTTTTCATTCGTGTTTTCTCAGAAAATGTTATCCTCCATGTTATTTGTTTTATAATTTTATAAAATTTTCGGAGAAATCACGAATAATGAAATATGAAGAATACAATACATTAGGGTAAATATAAAATTAGAGTTAAGTTTGTTACATAAATGTTTAAATATAAATTATAATAGTATTTGCGTTGTGTTTCATGTTACAGCAAGAAGATATAGAGACGAGATTATTTGCGTTGTGCAATTATATTTGCGGCTAATCGAACTGCCAGGGTGTATAAATGATTTAGTGTTTATGTAATATGTTAGTGTGGGGAAGAATTAAAATGTTAAATAAATGTTTAATTAAATGTTTAATGAATCATTAATAGCACAATGGAATAGCCAAGCAGAAACGAATTATCGGTAATAGACTACCACCTAATTAATAGAAACAGCTGGGACAAAATAATGAATGTAAGAGTTAAAAGGCAAGCTGAAATAGGAAGTGACCACCACCTACTAAAAATGGACACGAGTTGGAAGAAAATACAAAAAAACAGACAAGAGGAGGATAAAAGTTAAAGAAAAGATAAAAGCCTACAGATTAAGAGAAACACAAACACAAGAGAAATACAAAGAGATACTACAAAATAAATTCAAAAAGAGCGAAATAAAGCTAAACATAGAAGGAAAATGGAAAACATTCAAAAGAAATACACTAGAAGCGGCAAGGGAGACCTGCGGAACAACAAAAATTGGAAACAGGGAAATGAAAACGACAAACTGCTCGACAGAGGAAGTCCAAAAGGAGATAAAAGACAAAAAAGAGAAATGGAAAAGATACATACAAAGAAAAAAATAGAATATGAAAAATACAAAGAAAAGAGAAACAAAAGGAATTCAATTATAAAAGAAGCAAAACAAAAGTCGTGGATGAAATTTGGTGAAAGAATGAATGAGAATTTTGGGCTGAACCAAAAACTATTCTACGGAACACTAAAGCTACTAAAATTTAAAAAAAACTCAACATGGTGAACATAAAAGACAAAAATGGAACAATTATCATGAATGAAGACAAGATAATGGAAAGATGGAGACAATGTTTCAAAGAATTAACCGAACAGGATGACGAAGATAACGTATCATAATAATTGGGGGGGAAAGTCGCAAGAAAGGCAAGAGAAAAATATTGAACAAATTAAAAAAGAAGATGTACAAGAAGCTATAAAAACACTAAAAAACGGGGGAAAACAAGAACAGACGATATAATCCCGGAGATGATGAAACACATGGGAGAAGAGGGAATAACACAAATAACGAAACTATTAAATGACATAATAACCAGCGGGGAAACACCAAGAGAATGGAATAGAGGAATAATTCTACCGATACATAAGGAAGGGGATAAAAGAATATGCGAAAATTACAGAGGAATTACAGGAACAAGTATACCAAGTCAGATAATGACCAGGGTAATAGAAAAAAGGATGCGACACAAACTAGAAACAACAATAAAGGACACCAGTGCAGAATCAGAAATCTTCATACTCGGACAACTAAGCGAGAAACTAATTCAGAAGAACAGAGAAATTCACATATGCTTCGTAGATCTCGAAAAGGCATTCGACAGGACAAGGAGAGAGGATATATGGAACGAACTAGTAGAAACAGGAATGGAGTAGGAAATAATAAATGTAATAAAATACATGTACAGAGAAAACAGAAATATTGTGAGAACAAACAGTGAGGAATCAAAAGAATTCGAAACGAAGAAAGGTATAAAACAATGTTGCGTGCTAAGCGCTTTGCTTTTCACAATAGTATTGACTAAGGTAAGGCGATGAAGAAAGCAAAGCAAAAAATGAAAATGTTAAAAATTGGATACTGGAAAATGGAGATAACAAAAATAGGAGAACTACTATTCGCGGATGACATGGCAATCATTGCAGAAACAGGGGAAGAACTGCAATACAACATGGATATAATTGAGAAAGAGATTAAGAAAATAAACATAAAAATAAACTACGAAAAGACTAAAACCATGATAATTGCCAAAGAGAAAAAGAAACACGATATAAAGATACAAGGAAAAATATCGAACAAGTAGAACAATACTGATATTTAGGAACAATCATACAGAGCAATGGTAAATTAGATAATGAAATAGAAGATAAAATAGGAAAAACAGCAAACCTATATAACATGTTAAATAACACCTTTTTAGCAAGAAGGACACAAAAACAGAAATATTCAAAAAAGTAATTAGTCCAACGCTAACTCACAGCAACGAAACATGGACGATGACGTGAAAACAAATTAAAAGAATAGATGCCATGGAGATGAGATTCCTAAGAAAAATAGAAACAAAACATGAAGAGACAGGATAAGAAACGAGACGCACAGGAAAAACTTAAAAATAAAACCTATACAGAAAAAAATAACAGAAGGCCAAATGAGGTGGTGTGGATACATGAGACGAACGAGAAAAGAAAGAAACACTAAGAAAATATACGAGACAAGAGCAACAGGAAAACAACTAGGAGGAAGTACGAGAAAAGAGTGGAACAGCGCAATAAAAGAAGAGGTCTATTTTCTAAGTCGTAAAATTTCTAGGTAGCCGCTTGAGCTGCGAAGTGACTATTCTGTTGAAGATCAGTCTGCTGAAATATGCACTTTCGTGTAATGAACTCAATAGTACTTTTGTAGTACTTTTTTTTATAAACAATATTTTTTTTCCATTATTTTTTTGTTGTTTCTTAATTTCATAACTTTTCCAATTTCATTCCTAAACCCGATATATAAAGTTGGATTTCCCTAAATCCCGTTTATAAATTATTGGCAAAACCTGCCATGTGGCTTTTCCTTGACTTTACCTCTACTCTCCCTTTTCTATTTGATTAGCAACGACCTCAAGAGTTCCCTACTAAAAATACAAAACATATCTTTCTTTATATGATTTAATATGTCAATTGCGATAATAATTCACCGTTATATGTGGCGTTCATTGTAATAGTGGCGTTAGTCATTTTTTTTCAAATATGTTTAGCGCAAATGGATCGGATTTTTTTATATCTTCCCATATAAAAGTGAATCAATTCCCAGTTGCACTATAATTTCGTTAGATGGTGTTAATTGTACATAAAGTGAACTTAAATGTCAAAATAATTCATTATAATAGTGAAGTAAGTCACAACTCAGCATAATAGTCAAGTAGGTCCGGAGATGATTCACTTGTAATGTGACAAATGTTTGACATGCGATTGACATTGCTATATAAAATTGCTATTCTAACCTAATTTCTTGTACTAGATTTATGTGAGCATGGCTGTACGTATATGATGTAGTTGTATGTTTTCAATCACATATTGATATTGTTTACTATGAATACAGAAAAGGTTAGTGATTCTGGATCTGAATATCAGCCTACACCTGAAGAAATCTACAATTCTACAGAATCTGGTAAGTTCATAAAAATAATTTATTCTGACCATAAACTCAAAATGTAATTTATTTTAAAATTATTTCATTGCATATTTTGATTCATATTTTATGGCGGCATTAAACATTAGGTAGATACTAGTTTTAACGTTCTGCTCTGAATTTTCAGATACAAGTAACATTGAAAACAGTACCCAACCAAACCCTCAACCTGGGCCATCAAGAAAAGAGTCAATTCATGAAGAATATTGGGCAGTTAATAAATTAAAGGAAGTTATTACATAATAGTGGCAAATAATAATTTACTGCAAAAGAAGTTAAAGTGCGCGGGAAATTTTTCGAAAATTTTGATTCTGGGTGTCTGAAAAAAATATGTTATTTACAGGCATTGAAAGAAAAGTCGTATTTCAATCATTCTCGAATTTAAAAGATTTCATTTTGCAAAATTCATATCTATATGCATGAGTACAAAAAACAACAGTAAACACAAAACACACAAAAGATCGTTCTCCTGCCGGAAAAAAAAATGGATTAAGTATTTTATAAAGTCCAGTAAGAAGACACAATCTGTGTGTAAGAAATATTTTCTCAAGACGTTTCAAATAAATGATAGAAGATTATATCGAATACTTTCTAAAAATGATGTCTCGCAAGATAAAGATAAACGTGGTACAACTAGTTCGCAAATATTTGATGATTCCGATGTCATTGAACATTCAAAGTTTTACAGCCTATCAATGGCTTTGTAATACACGAAAAATTAATCCTAATAGAAAGTATTATTGAATCCTGGTTTGACTATACCGGGTAATTCAAATTTTATTACCATGGTTTTTTAGGCATTTGGAGTTGCCCAAAAAATATGAAAATTTGGATTTATATAGGTCTGATACTAATCTACGGAAAGGTAGTTTGAGTTTTTCGATATAATTATATAGACGGTTATAAAATTAAAAAACTCTTTTCGGGCAAAATTCTCTATCGTTATTTTTGCCCTAAACTGTTTTATTTTATTCATAGAACCGATTTATGAAATCAAAAATTAACGAAAATGATTAGATTTCAAATTAAAGCATTTTTTACATTACTGGCCAACTTTCCTCGGTATGATTTATGATTTTGTAAGTCAAGAGCCCTACAAAGCATTGACCGCGCCGGTGCGGTTGGAACGTTTTATGACTTTTTATGATTCCGCCAGTCGCCCGTGGGTTGAACGGGAATTGCAGGACGGATTGAGTACGGCCCTATCATAAAACCCATAACATCCATTATAGGGACTATTACTGGTAGCACCCGTCATATTTTACTATTTAGTAATAAATCTTACTGTTGCAATATCAAAATTCATTTAATGCAATAATTGGTGCAATTTTTTTGACTTGGATTACACTGGAATGTTTGGAATAGCATTAAAGTATGTTCTGACAAAAACTATATAAATAAAATTACGAATTCTTTGTGAAATAACGTATAAACTAAAGGATGGTTAAAATTAATTTTTTTATCGTCAGATTGGGCTTCACCAATATCTAAACATGTGTACTTATTTTGGATTTTTTATTTCAATTAGAAGTCGCCATTTTTTGCCTGGTAATAAAACTTGAATCACCCGGTATGTAAAATGTATGGTCTGTATAAAGAAAAATGCTAAACTGAAATGACTGAACCCAAGAAACTAAATTTCTTATAAACCAAATAAACCCCTGTTCGTTGGTTTTTAATGGTTCAAATTAATTTTTATCAATATCGATGTTTGTGGTTTCCTAATATATCATTTTTAAAGTTTCACTTGATTTATAAAAAAATGGCGGGGTTTGGCGGGATTTATTTTTGCATACACGTTTTAAGCCTTATTTTAAGAAGTTAAAAATATTAAACTTACGTTGCTATTTTCTGCTATAAGCATGACAAATTGTTGTTTTTTCCAGCAATGCATGTGTTCAAAAATATATACCTATTCGAAATTCGGCCGAAAGGCACTAATAAAGAGGAGAAGTTCCGAAAAATTGTAAATTATATTAAAACACTTATTGGAGAACCCTTGATTGAACCCTTGACTCAAATGATGAAGGAGAACTTTTTGTAAAAATTCGCCGTTTGTCCCGAAATTTTGAAGAAAGGTACAATCGAGCCTGTCGACGAGTAGAATATTTTAAGAGGACAAATTTTGCTTGGCTGGATGAAAACTTTATTGTTGAAGTAGACAAACCCACGCTTTCGACATCTTTTGGTCAACCCACTCTTCCATTTTCTATAAAAACAAGCCGAACACAAAGGAGAAAAGCTTCACAATTATCCAAGTAAAAAAATCATGAATGCGCTTTATTGGTACAAGTGCATCATCGGCAGCACGACATCAAGGCAAAGATGATTTAGCGGCCGTTTTGAAGGAAGTAAACACAAGTCCATCTCGACCATCCAAAATTCGGAAAATTATTTCTACTACCAAAAAAGAGATGTAAAAATATACCGCCGAAGAAGCCTTGGAGCTTCTTATAAATAGTAATTTAAGCATCAGGCGGGATGCTCTATCAAAGCGATGCGACATTTATCTTGATTACAAACAAGTGTGGCTTTGTTAATCAAAATGTAGACCATCTGGCATGAATGTTATCGATATTAAGGCAGAAGTTCCACTTTATTCTGTTTTGGAGCAGACAAGTAGACGTATAGTAGAATTGCAAAGGGAGGTTATTTTGAGTCATATGGAAATGCTTAAGGTTACAGAAATAGACGCAGAAATCATTTTCAGTTATGGCTTCGATGGAAGTAGTGGTCAATCAAATTATAAACAAAAATTTGAAAGTCATGGTACTCATTCTGACAACTCTTTGTTTGCAACAACATGTATTGATTGCTCTTCGCTTGCAAAGCTTGAATGAAACAATTTTATGGAACAATCGTACTCCACGATCGGTACGTTTTTGTAGACCAATAAACTAGAGTACGTAAAAGAGACATTGGAGCACATTTTAAAGGAGAAGCAAAATATTGATAACGAAATTGAGACGCTTGAAGTATTAACAATATGTTTGATAGAAGACAAAGTCATAAAAATAAAATATAAATTATATATGATTTTTATTTAAGGTAAAATATTAAATACATTAACCGGAACAAAGTCAAGTCGAGCTTATCCCAATGTGGTGCTACTCCAAGACTGATGCTGGAAATAGAACATTTTGAAACGACAAACATATTTGAGCCAAAAGCAAATACTTTGCAGTTTAGAGCAAGTCCTTTACATGCATGAATTAGATTCTTTGAGTGCATAGTTCATATATCGTATAGATATGATTTGTGTGTGTGAGAAGTTCGAGGGGATCAAAATAAGGAAATTTTAAAGGAGAGAAATAAACTTGTTCAACAACGATTTTTGGAAAAGCTGCATTTAGTTGTCGATAAACCCAAATCCAACGGGTTTGGCAATACCAACGACGGAAATGCCAGCCGTCGAGGGTTTAGCAACTCAAAATTGTTTTCCGAAATTACAGATGTCAGTGACGAATTAATTCAACGGTTTAAAATAATTTTAATTTGTTTATCATGTAGTTTACAAATTGACCCTATAAAAGTTGAGACATATTGCCACGAAACGGCAAGATTATTTATGTACAAATATTCTTGGTACGCCATGCCACCAACTGTCCACAAAATTTTAATTCATGGCAGACAAATGATTGAAAATACCGTATTGCCGGTGGGTTACTTTGGAGAGGAAGGGTCGGAAGGAAGAAACAAAATTTATAAATCTGATAGGCAATTCCATGCCAGAAAAACAAGTAGAAAAAACAATTTGCAAGACATTTTTTGCCGAGCAATGGACACATCAGATCCTTTGATATCTTCCATACACGTAGAAGATCGTGTACGTCGTCAAAAGAAATTGCCCCTTCCTTCTGAAGTTATCAGATTACTCCTAGAACCGAATCCAAACCAAGCCGAATTTAAACAAACAGATGAAGATGAAGAACGTGTCAAAAAAATTGATTTGGAGACTATACTTTTAGAAGAAATCATGCCTACTGCTGAATTAGACATCTTTGAATTACAATTAGATAGTTAAATATAACATTTCTTGTGCAGAAAATTATTTATTATATGTTACTGCATACAGTGTGAAGCGGGTAGACTTTCAGTAGAGATTAAAAAAATATGTACTAAAAAATCAGTTAATTATATCTATCGTGAAGTCAATTCTGGGGTACACTGTATGTTATACTAATACAAAATTGTTTAATTTTCTTATTTATTACCATAGAACCAGTTAAGACCATTAGTTTCTAATAAAACACATTATATTACTTTTGGCCATGTAATTCGGTTCCAGAAACCATAGTGCAATGGAGTAATATAATAAGGCCAAATGAAAGGAACATAATTTTATTGTTTCCCAAATGAATCAATATATATATTGATGATTATATATATATAATCGATCTTTATTGGGCTATCGACCCCATGATCAAACTCTATTTTTACGTATTGCTAATTTATAAAAATTCATTACAAACAGAAAAAATACTATTTGTGGTTATAAGTTTAATTGGCTAAACATTAGATGGCTGAAGGATCATCATTTACAATTTAAATTTATAGAAATTATATAAATATAAAATATAAATAGAAATTTACTTAGGTCTACTTCGTAATACAGTATATTTGAGTTTAATGTCTCTTTAAATTTAAATTGTAAATGATGGTCGCAACGGCGACCAATAAACAATTTAAACCACATTCTGCAGGGTACACTTTATCCATCAAGAAGACCTATGACTATTGCAAAGCAGAAAGATATGCTTGATCTTCTAGCGTACATTCCATCAATGTATCACGGGTACTATAAAAACCTTCCAGTTGATGTACCAACCCGTTCAAGCACATCTAAAGCGTACTTCCGATGATAAAATCACTTATGATTAAAGAGCAAGAGTCATTATAATAGTGAAGTAACTCCATAAAAAAAAGTTGAATTCGTTATTTATTACAAATATTAATCTTAATTACTCATTTGCAATGTTTTTGTAATCTTGAATCTTTCATAAATAATAAAAGTTAGTCAATGAATAAAAAATAGTTTCATTATTTTTTTCTATAGATGATTTTGCAAAACGCTCAATATTCCAACATGCAATAAGATGGAGATAAGTCACTTTAACAATGAACGACACGATGACGAATTTCTAATAATATGCTATAAATGGCTCATCTGAGGAGATTGAATAAATTTAATATTGTCGTGAACGAGAATAGAACGAACGGTGGTAAATTAAAAGGAGGAATCTAATCTCACTACGTCGCTTGAAAATATCATTTTCACATTGAAAATAACAGGATGCCAACCAACAGTAGGTACGTGTTCCCCGCGCTTAATTGAATGAAACATGTGTCGTTATGTAGTTTAAGGGCGATAGTCTACGAAGGCCATAAATTGTAACCCAAACTACCCCTGGCAACGAAGCGGCCAGAAACACAGCACGTGGAAGGGTAAATTGTTTCTTCCGACTTTCTATAACTGAGATGATACTTAAGAAAATTACACCTTCTGAGGTAATAATAGATAATTACGATATTAGCATCGTAACGTATGATATTACGATACACGAATGGCAAAATTATCAATCGAGGCCCTAAGTTGAGTTGGATAAGCCATTGAGTATCGTAATATGGTGTTACGATACGAATATCGCACAATGTTTTATCTACTACCAATAATAAGCTATTTGTAATGTAAATATTTATTTTCCTAAACCAAATTAGAAGGTTTTGAAAATTGCCAGGCTGCAGATTCTTTCTCTGATAAACATTGTGAGAAATAATCATTATTCAATAACTTCCTGATCTGAGGGCCAACAAATATGCCTGCTTTAATTTTAGCATATGAAATTGTAGTAAAAACTGCTCACAAATATTAGAAAGCAGCACCATCTTCATTCACAGCCTTGACTAAGTTTTTGAAAAGACCTAGTTTTATATGCAGTGGTGGAAGTAGAACGTCATTTGGATCAATTAATAGATTATTTGAAATGTTTTGTTTTCCAGGAGAATACTCTGCTTTTTGTGGCCAATCTTTTCTGGTGTAATGATGACTTGTAGCTCGACTATCCCATAAACAAAGGAAACAACTAAATTTTGTGAAACCTCCTTGCATGCCAGTTAACAAACCAATGACTTAAATAAATTTTATTTAATTAAAAGTTGGAATTTACGATATACATAGAACATTCAATCACATACCTTTAAATCACCACATATCTTCCATTTACGGTCTTCGTATTTGAGTAAAGTTAAAATTTGAGTCATTGATTCGAAATTTTCATTGGTATTACCAGCATGACCAATTGGTATGGATGGTTTTTTATTAACATTGTGTAAAAGAAGAGCCTTTAAACTGTACTTAGAGCCATCAATGAATAATCTCCATTCATTTTTTTCATATGGTTGGTTAATTTTTTGAAATAAACCTTGAATGTCGTTACAGCAGAGAATAGTGTTTTTCTTCTACATTAATGCAGCCAATTCATCGCTTCTTTCTCTATAAACTGTTACTTTTGTCCCAACTGCAAGATGTTTTCATTGTTGCATACGCGAATCTAATAATTCTGCGTCTTGCTTTGATAAATGTAAATCACGAACTAGATCATTAAGTTCAGCTTGAGTCACTAAATGGCATGCATTAGACTCATACAATCTACCACTGCTGGGAACAATGTCATTGAAAGATGATTCCGAATCACTGCTTGTAGTACCAGGAACAACTGGCAATGGATCATTTGGTAAACGTTGAACTGGTTTTGAAACTGATGGAACATTTGCGTATTGCACACTTGTTCGATTTTTCATATTGATCCCAACAACTTTTGATAAACAAAAATAACAATCGGTTTGGTGATTACTTTGCTCTCTCCATATTACTGACACTGAAAAGTTGAAATATTTCCTCTCGCCATTCGACCACTTGTATAAAATAGCTCTGCAACTATTGCAAAACAATGTCGGTGTCCACGTTTTGTCTAAATTTCTGACAGCAAAACCAAAGTAATGTAAATATGCATATTTGAACGGTTCTGTTATTGCATATCCTTTTTTTCCAGCCATATATTTATCACAAACACAGCAGAAACAGCTTAAATTAGTAATACACGATCTACGTGACATATTTAAGCACTATTATTATGAAGATAGAGAATAAATGTGGGTATCCGTCAAATTACTTTACAGTAGCGCCATCCATGTGACATAAAAATAACTAGATCTGATAGCGCAATTCTGGTGGTAAATTTAGATTCTACGCACCCAAATTACTTGGAAAACTTCCTCCTCTTTTCCAGTCATTTTTAATTTTTTTTATTTGTAGACCAGTGTTATAGCTATTAACATACCTAGGATGTTATGACATCCATAGTATCCGAGATATGTTTACAGTATATAACGGTATTAGGCCGATATGGGTTATATAACTAATCACATATTTCAAATATGTTGCGATGGTTGTATAGTAACGCTTGTGAACGCCAAAATAAATAACAGTCCATGGCTGTTAAATTTTAACGGCCGTGGCTGATATCAGTTAAATAACAATCATGGAAACAGTACCGATAGTAACAATTACAATCATGTATCACGAACAGATTTTATCGGTTTCAAAAAATAAAGACATTTCCTGGCAAATTCAAATTAGAACCTGCTGGAAAATCCATGTGAGAAGAAATGTATTTTGTTGCACAACTTCTATTGTATGTTCATTGTAATTATTTTCAGCTGAAAATTTGTTTTCAATTTCTTGACAATTGGCATATCGGTAAAGTAATATATTATCTTATCGATTTTACCTACAGGATACAGTCATGGCTTAACTACCAGCCAACTTTTATTAATGTAAACAGATGTTTAATAGACTGAAACCGGTAAATGGTTTAAATGAATTTTGAATTTAAACAAATATTTTCATTTACTAGTTAAAGAAGGGGTCCCCAAACTATGGCCACGAATAATGTATTCGTCAACTACATATTTCATAGCATTGCATTCTGGTTTCTTCGCTGATTAATTAATGACTGAATTAGTGATTATGTTATTATTAAGTGATTAATTCATCACTTTCTAATTAGTGATGTCACATAATTTAATAGTACCGTGCAATCAACAATGATTTAGATCAGGGGTCTCCAAACTACGGCCCGAGGGCCACATCCGGCCCGCGTACAGATTTTGTCCGGCTCGCGGAGACCTAGCATACTTGAAAACTCCTTTTAGAGAACATATTTTTTATAGCTAATTAAATTTAGTTTACTGAAGTATTCTAATTTTATGTTGAATAATTATTAATATGACATCTACATTGATATGGTTATGGACTAACTACTCATAACATTGTTGTAGGCTTATTGTTATTGTTTTTGTGATAAGTTGGATAAAGAAACACATAATTGTAATGAGTAAAGACATGAATAATATGCAGAAAATTTAACTTCAGTATATAATAACTAACAAATTATGTAAATGAATCCAACTAACATGTTATACATTTTAAATAAAAACATAACTTATAACAAGCATAATGACATATGAAATACTAATGAGATTTATGTAACTGAGATTTTCCACTGACAATAGTTTGTAGTTGTGGACTAATTTTACTTGTACCAATTATTAAAAGAGATTTAAGATGCTCATCAGTTAATTTAGATCTGTAAACATTTTTTTGTGTACTTCATTTTGGAGAAGGTCTTCTCACACAAATAAGTAGTACCAAAAACAGAAAACAGCCCACGAGCAAATTTATGCAAATTATCAAATTGTGTCAGTGGAAGACTCTTATAAAATTCCAACAAAGATGAGTTTTGATATTTGTTCTTAATTATATCACTGCATCGTAAATCAATCATTTCCATTTGAAGTTCCGGGGCTAGGGTTTCAATGTCAGTATCAAAAGGATTCTGAAAAATCTTAATTTGATTCGCAATGGCATAAAAGTCCGAGAAACGAGTATCAAAATTTATTTTCAAAGCACTCAAAGTTTCGATTGCAAAATCGATAGGAAACTCAGTCTCAGTGGTGTGGCTGAATATTTCACATGTTTTAAAATGTGAAAATCATTTACTTCGTAGTTGTGATTGAAACAGTATCAATTTCTTCCGGAATGATTTGATATTAGTGTATAAATCAGGAAGATGCTGGTTTCTCCTTGCAATCTCAAATTCAGTTCATTCATATGTTTTGTCAAATCAACATAAAATGCTAACTTCCACAGCCATGCGTTGTTTTGTAATTCAGTAAGAGGGCGATGCTTTTCATTCAAAAAAATTTCGATCACTGCTCGAAGTTCAAAAACGCGCTGAAGGACTTTCCCACAACTAAGCCAACGTACGGCAGTATGATAAGGTAAGTCATTTTCTCAAATCTCTTCAATAAATTGTGGGAATTGTCGGTGATTCAGCCCATAAGATCTGATAAAATTAACAGTTGACATGACTGGTTTCAGAACTTCAGACATATCCAAACATTTTCCGCACAAAGACTGTTGATGACTGATACAATGTAAGACTAATGGTTTTGAACCACCGTCATTTTCTACAGCCTTTGACACAAGAGCGACCACTCCTTTATCTTTCCCACTCATGTTTTTGCCTCCAACAGTTGTAATACATTTCAAGTTTTTCCATCGAAGGTTCTTTTGATTAATGGCAATTTCAACTCCTTTAAAAATATCTGTACCAGTAGTTGTGCCATGAATACTATACATATCAAGAAGTTCTTCATGCACTTCATAGCTTTTATCTACTCCTCGAATATAAATCAACACCTGAGCAGTATCTGACACATCCGTTGACTCATCCAAGGCCAAAGAAAACCACTCAACATGTCCATTTTTGTCGAACAGTTGAGAGGATATATTTTCAGCGATGTTTTCTACCATTCGAGCCACAGTGTTTGCTGACATACTGACAGTTTTTAATAAATTTACCTTTTCAGGGCACATTTCTTCGACTGCTGCAATTATGCATTCTTTGATCATTTCTCCATCGGTGAATGGTTTTCCACGTTTTGCAATTTCAAGAGCCACACGAAAGCTAACCGTAGGCTTCCTGAACGAAAATTTGCTGGTAATTGAAAACTACAGTACGTTGATATGATGAGCTACCTAAGGCTTGGCCCTTGGGACTTAGTGGAGGAGTCAGTGTGGCCCTCGGGCTAAAAAGTTTGGAGACCCCTGATTTAGATAAAAGAAGCCCTTGAGATGTTGCAAAATGTCTGCTTGGGTAGAAGACCCAAGGTTATGAAATATTTTACGATTTACAAAACCGGGAAAACACCAAAAACAAAACGGTAATAAATAAATCAATATCTATTTTGAACCCACTGCCTCGAAACTGAAAGTAGCGGCGCCTCGGATTTCAGGTGGTAAACAATCTATTTCCAAACCAGAATACATTATTATTACTTTCTTACTGCAAACTTTAGAAAAAAACAACATCAAATTAACAATTATTGTTATGCTATACAGTCATGGCTTGCAGTGTTGTAATATATCTAGATACACGTATCTAGATACATGTACCTAGATACAGTATCTAGATACATTTCAAGTATCTAGATACAGTATCTAGATACATTTTATGTATCTAGATATGTATCTAGATCACTAGATCAGGGTTTCCCAAACTGTGGGTCGCGACCCACTGGTAGGTCGCGAGTCGAATTTTGGTGGATCGCGACAAGATCTTGAAAGCATATATGTATATGATTTATCGTATTTTCATATTTTTAAGATTCAAAAATTAAAATTCATTAGATAGGGCGAAAGTAAAAAAAAACAATGCGCCGGGGAAGAAGTGGGTCGCTTAGATTGGATTTCTAAAAAGTGGGTCGCAATGTTTAAAAGTTTGGGAACCCCTGATCTAGATACATTTCAAGAATCTAGATACGTATCTAGATACATTCTTGCTTGAGTACCTAAAGTTGCACCTAGATACATTTTTTCTGAAGTATCTGTATTTGTATCTAGATACAAAAAATGTATCTGTTACAACACTGCATTTCACGTTAATTACATACAATTGGCTATTGATTCATTATTGAGAGCATTATTTTTTTTAAATTTTTATCTTGGGGCTTCGATTATTTTCTCGTATTTAATTTAACTTTAAGTCAGTAATTTGCTATTTCATTGTGTATTATTCTTGTATCTATTACGTATAGTAGCCTGTCGAAAGCTGACAATGACGCATGCTTTTTCGAATAAACAATCGCGTTTTTAATGCTGGTTCGTGTACTTAAGCTAAATGTAATAGAATGAAATGAAATTAGAAATGTATGTCGAATTTATGCAATATGAATCGATGAGTCATTGTCAGGACGGGACGAGTATACCAATAACTATAAGCAGACGATAAAACATAAATTTAGTTTTGCACATTTTATGAAATATTTAAGAACATTTTCTTTTGCATGTAAAATGCGTATGTAAAAAGAAAACAATTTTTGGTTTGGTTTTTCATGTATCTGAAATGTCTCGGAAATCTAGATACTTTTCAAATGTATCTGTATCTGTAGCTTGATACATTTTGAAATTTGTATCTAGATATGTATCACATATCACAGATACAAATGTATGAGATATCATCAAACATGTACATATGTACATGTTTTCTAATGTATCTGTATCTAGATACAAAAAAAAATGTATCTGTTACAACAATGATAGCTTGCTTTATTTCATGTTGAAATACATGTTGAATGAATACATGTTTTAAAATAAGTAAATTGAGTTTATGTTAATCGTTCTCTTTGTTTCCAAAAATATTGTACAAACCTCTTGCGGGAATCACATTCGCGCACTCACACATATGATGACATTCGCTCCATTCGGTCACTCACTTAAAAATGCCGTTCATGCAAAAAAATATGTTCCCGCATTTGGTTCGTAAATAGCTATTTTAGCAGTGCAATTCTAACTCATTTATAATTTGATACATTATTCCTATAGAAAACTCTAATGCTGTACATGTTTTTTTTTCAATTCAGGAATTTTTTATCAAATGAACAACTGGTTTGATTTTCACGGCTTTTGGTGATCGGATGTTCAAATTTGATATTTGGACCGAATTTTACATATCACACGCATTTTTAAACTAATAGTTTTGTTGCCAAATGAAGGTATTTTTGAAATCGCAACTTTTGAAAATTTACATTTTTTTTTACATCGAAGCCAGGTTTAGCGAAAATTATACTTTTTTGTACCGTTTCGATACAGTTCTTATAATAGTTATTTGTCGCCAACCGTCAATAAAGCCATACATTACCATAGCGATTTTCAGAAGTAAACAAACACTTTATGTTACTATAAAAATCAAACATTTTACCTGCCGATAATATTAATTGACATAACCATGACTGTACGACATTATTCATAAATCGTTTGTCACTGTCACCGATAAAACAGTTAAGGTATCGTCGCGAACTATTTAGTGAAAATAATGGAAGAAGAAATTCACTGCACACCTCCAGAAATTCAGCAGTAGTCTCTAGAGACGTCTTTCGAAATTCTACCACAAAAATCGGTAGAAAAATATAATCGCCAGTATGACATATTCATCGAGTGGTGCAAAAAACACGGAATTAAAAAATACAGTGAAAACCTTTTACTCGCGTATTTTTCCGATTTATCGAAAGAGTATTCTCCTTCTTCGATGTGGTCATACTATTCCACGGTGAAAGCAACCCTTTCAGTAAAAAATGATGTTGATATTAGTAAGTATAAAAAACTTACGGCTTTTTTAAAACAAAAAGGAAGAAATCTACTTGATGATGAAGGTAATATATGCAACATTTTCAAAACCATTTTGATGTGAATTATTTTAGATATGCGTTTTGTTTGGAATTGCTGGGGCTTTACGTAATGAAGAACTTTTGAATTTAAAAATAAATGACATAGAGCACAAAGAAACTATTCTGGTTGTTCATATACCTAAAACAAAGACCAACAGGCCTCGATTATTTGTGATCACTTCAGAGTCTGAAGGAAAAGTATAATCCATAGAATTATTTAACAAACATTTAGCTATGCGTCCTAAGCATACGCCCCACGACAGATTATTTCTAACTTATAGAAATGGCAAATGCACAGTCCAGCCAGTTGGAATACATACTTTTGGAAGTATACCAAGCAAAATTGCCAACTATCTGCATTTGCCAGAACCGTCACTTTATACGGGACATTGCTTTCGCAGAACATCCGCCACTCTCTTTGCCAACGCAGGCGGCAGTGAGGAAAATTTAAAACGCCACGGAGGGTGGAAAAGCGATACAATTGCAGAGGCTTATGTTGAAGAATCTGTGCTCAATAAAACGAAAATTGCAAAGACTATTTTAGGTGAAGATCAAACTGAAAACATAGTTGTTACCAATGATAATTCTGCTGACGATTTACACATTCTTAACATAGATAATAATCCTCAAACATTTTCAGTTCAAACTCCTTCGACTTCAGGAATTAATTTTTATAATGCGTCAGGGTGTACTTTCACGATTAATATAACTAATAATAAGTAGACTCATTTTGTATTCGCTGTAATTTTTTATTTGTTTACTTAGTTACAATAAAATGTGATAAGTTAAAATATATTTTTTTTATTTAGCATTTTTACGGTTGGCGATAAAAGTTTGTATGCACCACGTCAGTAAAGTATCTTTATCGAACTCGCCTGTTACTCGCCTCGCTCGCTTCGCTCGCTCGGCTCATAATCTCAGACTCGTTCGATAAAGAATCACTTTACTGACTTGTTACATAAAAATAATTTTGGTCCTATTGAAACATATTTTGTTTTGATGTAGTAAAGAATGTGTGTCCAATATATCTGTTTTTGCCTGAACATATAATATATTCAGAAATAGTGTACACAAAATATAAAAAGTTCAAACGAGGGACTCGCTTGATATAAATGCTTAGAAAATTACCATAAAATGTGCAGCGAGAACGACATAATTAAGTTATTAATCGAAATTTTACTTCGGTTATTCGTTTCCACTCCTGTAAGAAGATTATGAATTTAGTCCCGTCTCTGTTCAGTACAGGAAACTTTTCTTTCCGTTTATTGCTTTCGATTTTGTCCCGTTGCGAGTCTGTGATATTCAAATGTGAATTAGAATACTTAAGAATAATTAGAGACTCAACATTTATACTTGTATATACAGTCAGCTCACATAAATCTAGTACAAACAAATTGACATTGCTATATAAAATTGCTATTGTAACCTAATTTCTTGTATTAGATTTATGTGAGCATGACTGTCCCTTAGCATTTAACACGAATATTCCAAAGGGCATTTTTATTTGTACTGAATAAAAGTTTCTTCGCATAAAATTCGCATTTTTGTAAATAAAATTAAAATGATTATAGCAAATTTTTAAATTTCCGGCGAAATTAAATATATATCTACTCCACGAGTGTCATTTTTGTGGAATTCTGAGCTGTGCCTTCACAGTATCGATGTTAGTCATGAATTTTACCTATAATAATTAATAAATAATATATACATGAATAGAATTATTCAAAGTAGTAGATGATATCAAATAGCAAACTTATCAAGAAAAAAAAATGTTAGTAATTGATTTCTGAGAAAATTGCTGACTAATTTCAATTTGCTAAGGGAAACAAGACAAATCATATGAGCGTATAGGAAGGCATGAATTGTATATTTTTATGAATATTTTATAAAATATGTGTATGTGTGTAGAAAAGCTAACAAAAGAAAAATAATTGAATACTAATTGACGACACGAATACAAATTAATATTTTTATTAAGTCTAACGTTTTATCCATATTACCAGTTATATATTTAAGGTTGTTATATTATTATTTAGTACTTACTGGTAAAAAAAATATTTTTATATTAACTCATTGAAACAAACAACTTTTCTTAGTTAAAATTTTTGAATTGGAGCCCAATAGTTATTGGCGTTCTTTTGTTTTTCGAAAAATCGTCATTACTCTCTTATTTTAAGAAATATTTAAAAAATACAAAAACGTTCAGCATGCGCTATCGGTTCACTAAAACATTTGTTTTTACAATTATTTTCTATTTTATCAAATAACAAAATGGCGACCGAAGAAAAATTTCGAAACAAGATATTTTGAAAATCACTCGATTGATTTTTGAAAATAAAACATTTATGAAATCCTTAAACTATATTATAACATAAATATAATTTTTTTAAATATTCCTTAAAATAATGGAGTAATGACGATTTTTCGAAAAACAAAAGAACCCCAATAACTATGAACTTGGACTCCAATTCAAAAATTTTAACTAAGAAAAGTTGTTTGTTTCAATGAGTTCTAACTGCCATTTTCGGGTGTTACAACTTAGTATTAACACCCTGTATATATATATGTATATATATATATATATATAGATATATATATATATATATATATATATATATATATATATATATATATATATATATATATCACCATCTTCAGAGGAATCTACGAAGAATACAATAAATTAATTAAGTTAAATATAAAATTGGAGTCAAGTTTGTTACAAAATGTTTGAATATAAATTATAATAGTAATAATAATAATAATACCTTAAATAAATAACTGGTAACTTATGGATAAAACCTTAAGCTTAATTATAATGGTATTTGTTATGTGTTCAATGTTATAGTGTGTATAAATAATTTAGTGTTTATGTAATTTGCTAATGTGGGGAAGAATTAAAATGTGTGAAAATTATTTTATTGGGTATTAATTTTGGTGATACAAAGTAAAATCAACAACTCTTCACTCTAACAATAATCTCTCTAATCACTTAAATAAGTGTTTCAGTTATTCTATATGTAAATGTTTAGAATTATTTACTTACGTATTCAATGTTTATACATTTTGTATTCTTAAATGTAATTTTAAAATTTGATATATGTCTAATTTGAAGTTTTATTTAATTGTTTTTGTTGTTTTGCGTGTTAATTGGATTGTTTAAAAAATTATAAAGAGGTTTAAATGTTAATTGAGTTTGGTCATTAAGGCACTGTATGTTCTGTATTGATAGTTTTATTTCTTTCAAAAGTTTCTAAAAAAATTGTTTTACGCCTTTATCTGTATTGTGTAAGAGTTTAGTATTTTAGTTTATGTCGAAAGTATGATTGTGAAAATGTATGTCGTCCAAAATTTAAAATGTTTATGTCTCTTAAATGTTCCATTATTTTAAAGGGACATTTATATGCCCGTATATGCCGTATATTTTATATGTATACAGGGTGTCTACGCTAAACCGTTCGTTAAAAGTTTACGGGGTTGCCGTTGTCCTAAAAATTTCAAAAAAATCCTCGTCACGCGGTTGAATCAGTTATCCTTATGTGAAATATTTTCAAGTTTCTATCACTTCCGGTTCCACCGGAAGTAGCACCAACTTTCTTATTTTAAATGGAACACCCCATATATTATTATATTTTTGAATTCCTCGCTTAAATTGGAACATATTTTCTAAGAACGTATGTACACTTATCTCTTCTAGTTTTCAAGAAACAAAATGTTTTCTAAAATTTTGACCTCTAAAAGGTAGCCTGAAATCTGTCTATAACTTCTCTTAGGAATAAGATACAATTATGAATTAAATTTCTAATTATAGATAGAGGATGCCTCTATGAGTGACATAATTGGAAACTGTCAATTTTGATAATAAGTGTTCATAAAATGTCAATATCTAAGTGCCCTCTTAAATATCCTGTAATTCATTTTTTTTAAATGGAATGACCCATTTTTTATTGCATAGCACGATAGGGAGAAAAATTTACTACAAAAAAGTATAATACAACAATACTCCTAAAGCAAGTATTTTTTGAAATATTTCGAGGATTACTTTTTCGTCGCATTTCTGCAGGGTATAATTTTGCAAGTCACAAGTGCACTTTAGTAGGCATGTGATATGTTTTTGTTTTGTCGCCATTGTAATGCAAACTGTCAAATAATAAAAACATTTAGAATAAAGTATTACAGAAATCAAAATGAACAAAACGAATCATTACACAAATCAACAAATTATCAATTTATTTTTTATACATGGCAACTGCGATAAAATTGTTGCTCTAACATGTAGAGTATTCAATAAAACTTATCCACATTTGCCGCTGATGAATAAAACAAGATTTAGAAGATTGGAATCAAAGGTTGTTTAATTTGGACAAGTGAGGACAAAATGAGGAAGTGCAAGAAATAGTGTCGGCCGGCCTATTTTCAAGTTAATCCACAAGCATCTATCCGCTGTGCTCAAGAGGATTTAGGCGTTGATAAATCTTCAGTACAGACAATTTTGAAAAAACATTGCATGCACAATTATCACTTATTATCAAAATTGACAGTTTCCAATTATTTTACTCATAGAGGTATCCTCTAGGTACAATTAGAAATATAACTCATAATTTTATCTTATTCCTAAGAGAAGTTATAGACATATTTCAGGCTACCTTTTAGAGGTCAAAATTTTAGAACAAAATTTTTTTCTTGGTAACGTATGTACACTTAACATACGTTCTTACAAAATATGTTCCAATTTAAGCAGGGAATTGATTTATTCATCGGCGGCAAATGTGGATAAGTTTTATTGAATACTCTACATGTCAGAACAACAATTCTATCACAGTTGCCATGTAAAAATAATAAATTGATAATTTGTTGATTTGTGTAATGATTCATTTTGTTGATTTTAATTTCTGTAATACTTTATTCTAAATAGTTTAATTATTTGACAGTTGCATTACAATGGCGATAAAACAAAAGCATATCACATGCCTACTAAAGTGCACTTGTGACATGCACAATTATACCCTGCAGAAATGCCTCGAAAAAGTAATCCTCGAAATATTTCAAAAAATACTTGCTTTAGGAGTATGGTTGTATTATACTTTTTTGTAGTAAATTTTTCTCCCTATCGTGCTATGCAATAAAAAATGGGTCATTCTATTTAAAAAAAATGAATTACAGGATATTTAAGAGGGCACTTAGATATTGACATTTTATGAACACTTATTATCAAAATTGACAGTTTCCAATTATGTCACTCATAGAGGCATCCTCTATCTATAATTAGAAATTTAATTCATAATTTTATCTTATTGCTAAGAGAAGTTATAGACAGATTTCAGGCTACTTTTTAGAGGTCAAAATTTTAGAAAACATTTTTTTTTCTTGAAAACTAGAAGAGATAAGTGTACATACGTTCTTAGAAAATATATTCCAATTTAAGCGAGGAATTCAAAAATATAATAATATATGGGGTGTTCCATTTAAAATAAGAAAGTTGGTGCTACTTCCGGTGGAACCGGAAGTGATAGAAACTTGAAAATATTTCACATGAGGACAACTGATTCAACCGTGTAACGAGGATTTTTTTGAAATTTTTAGTACAACGGCAACCCCGTAAACTTTTAACGAACGGTTTAGCGTAGACACCCTGTATATTCTAAATATATAAATATAAAATAACTGAAACACTTATTTTAGAATTGATTTTACTTTCCATCACCAAAATTAATACCCCATAAAAATAATTTTCACACATTTTACTTCTTCCCCACACAAAAAAAATTACATATACACTAAATCATTTATACACACTATAACATTGAACACATAACAAATACTAGTATAATTTATTTTCAAACATTTTGTAACAAACTTTACCCCAATTTTATATTTAACCAAATCAATTTATTGTATTCTTCGTAGATGCTTCTGAAGATGGTAATATATTTAACCGAAACTAGTCAGGCGAAATAAAATAAATAAATCATGAAATAAAATATATATATATATATATATATATATATATATATATATATATATATATATATATATATAAATATATATATATATATATATATATATATAAATATATATATATATATATATATATATATTTTACCAGTAACTACTACATAATAATATTTTTATATTCTGTGTGAACAGGATGACAGACGATATTCAATTTTGCAGTTTTATTTACAATATGGTTACTAAATGTTTGAAAATAAACAATATAAATTCCTAAACTTATCTATTTTAATGAAAACTTTAAATGAAAAAAAAAAGAAAAAACAAAAAAAAACCTGAAAGATAATGAAACGTTCCCCATTATGTTTTCTCTTATTGTACACATTTTGAAAATTTTTCATTTAAAATAGATATTTTAGGATTTAGATTGTTTTAAGGGTACGGCCAAATTTAGTACAAACGACGATATTGAAAAACCGAAAGAGAAATGATAGAACGTTTATCCTGTTTCCATCAAAGTTTTCGAATATTTCACTTCAATAAGTTTGTGTGATTCTGCCTGAGCCATAACGAAAATATTAACTTATCTAAAACTATATAACTATTGGTCATTGGCTGCTTTAAATTTATGGTTATGTTAAATAACAATAATAATTGTACACATTTCGAATATATTTCATTCAAAATGGATATTTTAGGATTTATATTGTTTTAAGGATACGACAAAATTTAGTACAAACGACGATTTTGAAAAACCGAAAAAGAAATGATAGAACGTTTATCACGTTTTCATCAAAGTTTTGCAGTATTTAATTTCACTAAATTCGTGTGATTCTGGCTGAGCCATAACGAAAATATTAACTTGTCTAAAACTTTATAATTATTTTTCATTGGCTGCTTTAAATTTGTCGTTATGTTAAATAACAATAATAATTGTACACATTTCGAATATTTTTCATTCAAAATAGATATATTAGGATTTATATTGTTTTAAGGATACGGCAAAATTTAGTACAAACTATGATATTGAAAAACCGAAAAAGTAATGCTAGAACGTTTATCCTGTTTCCATCAAAGTTTTCCAGTATTTAATTTTAATAAGTTCGTGTGATTCTGGTTGTGCCATAACGAAAATATTAACTTGTCTAAAACTATATAACTATTGGTCATTGGCTGCTTTAAATACGTGCTTATGTTAAATAACAATAATAACGGTACACACTTCGAATATTTTTCATTCAAAATAGATATTTTAGGATTTATATTGTTTTAAGGATACGGAAAAATTTAGTACAAACGACGATGTCGAAAACCGAAAAAAAAATGATATAACGTATATCCTGTTTCCATCAAAGTTTTGCAGAATTTAATTTCAATAAGTTTGTGTGATTCTGGTTATGCAATAACGAAAATATTAACTTGTCTAAAACTATATAACTATTGGTCATTGGCTGCTTTAAATTCGTGATTATGTTAAATAACAATAATAACGGTACACACTTCGAATATTTTTCATTCAAAATAGATATTTTAAGATTTATATTGTTTTAAGGATACGGCAAAATTTAGAACAAACGACGATATTGAAAACCCGAAAAAGAAATGATAGAACGTTTATCACGTTTCCATCAAAGTTTTCCAGTATTTAATTTCATCGTGTGATTCTGGCTGAGTCATATCGAAAATATTAACTTGTCTAAAACTATATAACTATTGTTCATTGGCTGCTTTAAATTCGTGGTTATGTTAAATTAGAATAATAACGTTTTTTTTTGCGTAGAGCCAAGTTAATTAAATTTGGTTACAAATGTTGTGCCACGTGGTATATAAAAAAATAGAGCCAACCGATGCTGTGATTTTTTTAAATGTATCTCTATTTTCTTTATTTGGTGATTCCAAACAGAAACTTTAATTCCTGTGAATGTTACCTTTTCCATTTTCTAAATCCTCGTGCTCCATCAATCCCTGTTCAAGTCGACACAGTCCGCCACGATCCGCGTGTACGGCGCAATTCCTCCACCGGAAGTGTTGCAGAGCGGCGTTATTGTCAGGAAGTCGTTGCGCTCATTTTCGCAGCGTCGGTGGAAATCTCAGAAGCGGAAAACTCAAGAATCGAGAAAAACGAAAAGTATGAAGCGCGCGGTCCTTATGGGCGAAAACTACATTTCGACACATGCCGGGTGGCACCCTACCGTCGACTGGTGATGGCACGCATAGACCCGAACTAGGACGGTTTTCTAGCCGGTAGTAGTAGTAGAAGGAAAAAAACTCACGCACATATACGCAGGCAGAGAGGAGGAGAAGGGCCTCTATGTTCCCTTCCGAAACGCACCTGACCATACGGAGCATTTTTGTCGGTTTCGTTTCGTAGGAGAGAGACCACAGCCATTCATAACATTCCACTGCTCGATTACTGTGTCAAGTGACGGAGAAATGAGAGCCGATATGTCGCGGGGACGGGGAAATGCACAGGCGACAATGGCATGACAATAGAGGTCGTAATTGGAAGAGGAAAACAACGAGAACCATGAGAAAGAATTATGACAAAGAACTACACCAGGAATTTGCATACACATTCAAAACTGAATTACTCTTATTTTATTGAACCAAACGCAACGCTTCAAACATTCAACGAGATTGTATGGCATCGTCGTAACCCAAATCAAAACTGTTTCAACTCCACTCTGACACTTTAGCGTTTCTTTAGCATGTTAACTGAATATTATATGAGGGACAACTATCAAATTTAAATTAGTATTGCTTCTTTTGTTAAACGTTGATACATTCTCTGAAACCATGGGTCGACCAGACAGTGGCGGATTTCTGGGGGGGGCTATGAGGGCTATAGCCCAGGGCGGCAAATTTTTGGAAAAATACCGAAAGCACAAGTCACAATAAAAAATAAATATACAAATAAATAAACGACGAACGAAAAATGCCAAATAGAAGAAGTGAAGCTACCTTCTTCAACTTCAAAGATTAGAAACGACTTTTTTGTCAATTTTATGCTGAGATATAACGATTTAACGTATAAAGTAATAAGCTACAATAGTCTGAGAACGATCTATCAACCGTATCTGTATACAATGTATAATAACAACATTTAACATTTATCAAAATTGAGCACTAATGAAAGCGAAAGTAACTTAGTATGAAGATGAAACAAACAGAAAAAAAAACGAAAAATCCACTCAGATGAAACAAGAGCAGGAGAAGTAGAATTGATTGGCAGAGAAAATATCAGAATCAATCAAGAGTACTAAAATTCTTTAAAAGTTCAACGTCTAAGAGGCACGTTGACATTAAAGCTTCAGTAGGTACCCTTAGAATATTTGACCTTTCTGGAAAATTTCACTTTAAATTCAATGAACATTTTATCTAGCATTTAGTTGTAAATATTACTTCGAAGTAACATCATACTACAAGAATGATTGTAATGGTTTTGGATGTTTTCGCTTTCTTGACGCTGTTTTATCTCTTTCATTTAACTCCAGTTCGCACTAAAATTTATTTCTGTGATATTTATCATATTATGGTTCATTAATTCTATAATTTAAGTAATAAGATTAAGGGCGTACAATTATTATTTAAACTATAAAATGTATTTATTTTTATATAATTTATCAAAGTGTTGGTCATGTTCCCCCAGAGTTTCAAAGGTTACAATTAAAGTTTTAGTACAATTAGAAGCTTTAGATGAATCAAACTTTTCACTCTGAAGCAATTGATGAACTTCTGAAGCGACTTCAAGAATTTGTTCAAATATAAGAACAAACACAAAATTTTACATGTTTTAATTAGCAACGCGTCTGGCCACTTTGCTATTTCATCAGATATTCTTTAAAATATTATAAAATTGTCGGATATGTTAATATAACTGCTTTAATGGCATAAATATGATTTGCCATAATTCTTCATTTATCTTCTGTTCTACTATCATCGGTCATAACAGCATCTAGTCTCAATTCTTGGGAGGATTATAACTTTGTAAAAACGGTTCATTTATTTTTCAAATCATATTTGAAGAGCTATTATAAAGTGACCATTTTTGCGTAGCGACTCTGTGATACTCAAAATCGCTATGTACTTGTTATTTTCTCAAACTGTCCAATCGGGTTCCAATTTTTAAATCCGAATGAGATGAACAACTGCTTTTCTCTTCCAGAATGAAGGGGGGGGGGGGGGGCAAGTTGCCGGTAGCCCCTAGGCGGCAGAAGTATAAATTGGTAACTACGCCACTGCGGCCAGACGCACACTGGGACGAAGTGAGAAAATCAAGAACTCTTTTCTTCAGAATGTTTAATTTTATAAGACTAAAGTACACAGATACAATATCCACTTTTTTCCACAATCACTTTTTTTTTGTTCTATCATGTTTTATACGAATGACATTGGTGTATTCAAATTAAGTAATAATTATATAATATTGATATATTAGCAATATTAAAATAATATATTAATAAATTTTATTCCATGTTAATAAATTATCATAACATGTCATGATCATAACAAACACTTTCTTCGCATACAAAGCCATTCACAAATACACCAGAGAAGTTAAGAGCAGGAAGGAAAAATCAATAATTGATTATTTACTGGTTGAACAACAAACAGAGAAACAGTAACAGATACGAAAGTGAAAAGAGGACCAGAGATTGGAAGCGACCATTACCTAGTAGTAACAAAGTTAAAACTAAAAGATATAGGAAAAGAAACAGAAAAATCCCCCAAAAGAAAAACAACAGTACGAAAATATAAAAGCATACAAATTGAGAGAAAAAGAAACAAGTAAGAAGTTCACAGAAGCAATTACAAGCAAAGTTGCAAAGATATGGAGAGAAGAGAAGTGGAAGTATTTAAAAAATCTTATACTAGACACAGCGAAAACAATTTGCGACACAAACAAAAGTAGCAATAACAAAAAGCATGAATTTTTGGATTCTTCAGAAAATTCTAGACATATTTCATGTACAATGTCCTATACCTATCTTCAACTGTTTCGGAACTGAACCCCTCGATTTAGCTGACTTAAGAAGACGAATAATGCTTGCGATTAGATCGGTCACGCCTGAGATGTTGAGTAACGTTAGAAGAAATTTCTATTTAAGATTAGGATGTTGCCAAGACGTTCACGGCGAGCATTTTGAACATTTCCTCCATTATAATTTATTGTTTTTTTTTGTTTTTTTACATTATCAAGAAATAAACAGTATTACTTATTAGTTTTTGAGTGTGTTGTAACGAATTTCTGTAATCAAATAATTTTCTTTTTTTAATGTTAATTTTTGCAATAAATCTGAAAACACTTAATATTTCCGAAACAGTTGAAGATAGGTATAGGACATTGTACATGAAATATGTCTAGAATTTTCGGAAGAATCCAAAAATTGAATAATATACCAGGTGTTGCATTTAAAATAAGAAAGTTGGTATTGGCCACGGTCACATGACACACCCTGTATAAAAAGTTGTTTTTGTTGAAAAAACTGCGCAACTAAAAATAACAATCGACTGGTCCGAGCGTTTTTTCGAACACGCCCCCATTTATTTATTATTGAATTTATTCCATTTGGCTGATACACCCTGTATATATATAACATGTTAATATTTTGACCTTAAAATATCTAATTGAGATAAATTACGGCCTTTGCAAATTATCGCGCATTTTTCGTAATATAAAACGTATTTTAAACGGTCGACTTTGCTGCTTTGTAATTTAACTTCCACGATAACCAGTCTCCATATAAAAATCATTTCGCATACTCAAACATTATACAATTATTTTATTTATTTTATTAATTCAAACTCGCAAATCTCCGGAGAGTTCAAATAACAATTTAGACTCTGTGCATTTAGTTGGAATATCATGATTTGCAAAAAAAATCATATTATTTAATATTTCCGCATATTTAATAATTGTGGAAATATTTATAGAAGTTTTTAGAAAATTACGATTTTATATTTTTTTAAGGATAATTTATAAACTGCTCGGACTTTTGAAAATCTTTCAACATAACCTGAACCAGCATACAAAACTGCATAACATTGCCCATTTAACCAGATCTCTGGATTTAAAAATAAGAAAGATACCCTTGCAATCCTACTCTATTTAGCACACCCTGTAAATGCAATTAACTACATGAACTACATGAGCGCAAATAATTATTAACAGCTATCGCTGCTAAGATTTTGTTAATATTTAAAGTGATTAAACTTGTAACGTTAGGTTTGAAACTGCATTTGAGTCGTTGATTTTGAAAGTGCCACAATGTCAATTTTTTCTTAAATTCAGATAAGTCCAGAAATACATAAGGAATGTAGGGTCGTGTATATTTCTGGACCTTTCTCATTTAAAAAAAATGGACTTGCTCCGCTTTCAAAATCAGCGGCGCGTTTATTGATTGTAATAATAAACAAAACATAGTTGTGCAACTTACTTTAAGATTGCTTTATTGAACACAATAAAGTTTTCATTGTAATAGTACAAATGACAATGTAAATTAAAATAGAGGGTGCCCGAGAGCAGGGAAACTCTGAATATCTACGAATATAATTTTTTTCACGAAATCGCTGAAATATGTCAATTTTTAATTCAAGGGTGACAACTTTTGGTAGGCATGTGATCTTTAATTGTTTAACGCCCTTGTTACAGGGGAGGTAAATTGCAATGTAAATTAAAATACAGGGTGCCCGAGAGTACGGAAACTCTGAATATCTACGAATATATTTTTTTTTACGAAATAGCTGAAATATGTCAATTTTTAATTCAAGGGTGACAACTTCTGGTGAGCAACTGATCTTCAATTGTTTAATCCCCTTGCCACAGGGGAGGCAAACCCATTTTTTTTTTTAAATTGAATAGGAGTCGGGTTATAGCTTAATTGAAAGCGTACTTAATTTAAAGTACAACGCTGTATTACTTTTGGCAAGAAATTAATTTTTTGAGTTGAGAAAAGTACAAATAAACATGACTTTCCAGCAACAAAACTGTATCCAATTGCAAAATTACATAAGTAAAAGTAAAAAACTGTAAATTTGACAGTTTTCAGATTTCATTGAACAGCGTTTTGAAATTACGAATCTGTATTTTAAATATAATTATTGCTCCATAGCTCCGGCTCTTATTTTCGATCAAAAATATCCCTATTAAAATATCAAAATTAGATAATTTTTGGAGCATATACATTAGTAGGAAGTCTGTAACTACAAATTAGAAAAAAAAACTTGGAACCGTCACCGTGACATATTTTATTTGTGACAGAATAATCGAATCTAATATAAAAATTAAATGTTCACAATAAAAAAAAATCGAAATTGCTTTTAAACTAAAGAATTGCTTAGGTGCGTATTGTGACAATGAAATGGTGTATTTGATTTCTTTATATCTTCTACATTAGAAGCACTCGTGACGTGCATGAAGGGTCTATTGACACATAGGCCGTGGAGCGAGTTGATATTGCCTTCGAAGTAACGGGGAGGGCCAGGCTCTCGGTTTCGGAGAGTAGGGTGGGTAAAACAAGGGGCTCCACGTAATTTTTACCTCGTCCGCTATTTCTCCACGATTGTGCTGATCGGCGAGGGGGAATCGGCACTATTCAAAGCCACGAAACAAATATATCGCCGATCCTCGATCGCCTATGCAAAATACTGAAATTATCGTAGTGACAAATTCGCAATTATCGCAAGATATAAAGTTGAGAATATAATCACTAAAATAATTTAATAGCATTAACCAGCGTCCTGTAAATGGTGATATTTGGGGTTGTAATTGATGTTATTGTAAGAGATTTTTTTTTCTTGTCAATCAACTTATTTATTTTTATTCTAATATTTAAAATTTAAGACTGGTTTTCTCATTTTATTTAAATGCACCATTGTTCTATACGGTAACTACATATCGATAGTATAGTGCATAAATGTGGTAAGTACTAAATTTAAACTTTAATTTTTTATAATTTAATAATTTCATTCATATCATCAATTCAATCATTCATAATTTAGACATTTTTGCATTGTATTTAAGATTATTATACTTTAAAATTTTATTATTAGTGCAAATAATGTAGCAGCGTTATTCATAAAAAAATAAACCATGGTTTAGCGTTGGTTTAGCTGTGGTTTAGCAGTGTTTTAGTAGTGTTTGTTAATGGGTTACCAAGGTTACTAAGATTAAACTACTGTTAAACCGCGGCTTAAATTTTTATGTAAATAACACAGTATGTTTTTAAAGAAAATAATTGAATTTATTTAATTTGCTCATCAATTAAAATATTTTTCGTATTTAACACAATTTCATCCGAAAATGTACTTACAACGTGTGTGCACTACACTACACCATCGATATATTCATTCTACAAATTTTGAGAATTTTTAATATTTGAACTGGAATGCACTTTTTCTTTTTTAAATATAATATATATTGAATATATGAATGAATATATTGAAAATTTTATGCCGGTAAAAAAACAATATAAAGTTATACCGAAATCAATAATAAAAATATAGGTTGTCATTTAAAGAAATCTATCGATGATGTAATAACTTCAAAAACATATTATATAACAAGATGAAAATGGTGTAGTATAATGTCATTTAATAAAGATTGCTATACTCCTTCGAAATTTTATCCACAAAATCAAATTTAACGAAGTTATTTAATTTATAACAACAACAACAAAACAAATATATTGATAGGAAACAGAAAAAGAAAAATATGGAAATTGGGAGCATGGAATATAAGAGGTCTAAAAGGTAAAGAAAAAGAGCTGGAAGACGAGTTTGAGAAGGCAGACCTAAACATATTAGCAATAACAGAGACAAAGAAAAAGGGAGTAGGAAAAATCAAAACTGATAACGGTCATACCTTATGCTTTAGTGGAGTAGAAGTATGCATAAGGGCAGCTGCAGGAGTAGGAGTGATAATACATAAGAAATGGAGCCAAAATATTGATTACTGGAAAGCATGGTCGGAAAGAATGATGTCAATAACACTGAATTGCGGACAAAATAAGAAAATAAATATTGTTGTGACATATGGACCTAATAACGACGACCTAGTGGAAAACAAAAATAATTTTTGGGTTAAATTAGGAGAAACAATAGAAAACCTAAAAGGAGAAATTTATGTTGCCGGAGATTTTAATTGTAGAGTAGGCAGAGGTGATAACATATTTAACGGAATAATAGGTAAATATGGCGAAAACGTAAGGAATGATAACGGGAAGAGAATGCTAGACTTCTGTTTAATAGAGGACCTTATTATAACAAATACATTCTACAACCACAAAGAAATACATACATATACGAGAGAAGAAAGGGCAAGGAACAAAAAATCAGTTATCGATTATATTTTAATAGATAGAGAACATCGTAGTAACATAATCGATACAAAGGTTAGAAGATAATTTGAAATTGATAGCGACCACTACCTATTGATATCAAAAATAAAAGAAAACACAGTAGAAGTAAACGACAGACATGATTAAGAAATAAAGAAAGAAAGAGAGACGACAAAACTATACAAATTGAGAGAGGAAGAAGTAGCCAAAGAGTACACAAAAATGGTGACAGAGTTAATAACGCAAAAAAAGAGAATACAAGAGATGGTCATTATAAAGTTATGGGAAACAATAAGAAACATTATGAAAGAGGCAGCAAAAATAACATGTGGAACAATGAGGAAAACAAACAAGAAGAAACAAACGAGATGGTGGACAGAAGAAATTAAAGAGGAAATTCAAAATAAAAAGCTGGCCTGGAAGCAATACCTAAATGATAAATCAGACGCAAAATATGACCAGTATAAGGAAAGCCGAAAGAAAGTCACAGAAGTAATACTAAAAGCGAAACAAAAGTCATGGGAAAAATTTGGAGAAAGAATGGAAAGAAATAGCAGAGAAAACCAGAAGTTGTTCTATAATGTTATCAAGAGATCCAGAAAAGAAAAAAAAAACAAACTAATCAAGAAATCAAGAGTAAACAAGGAAATATATTAAGGGAAGATGAACAAATTAAGAATAGATGGAGGTAATATTTCATGGAAATATTAAATGCTGAGGAAAAAAATTATAGAGAGATAGAAGAAATTACACAAAACCGAGAAAACAAAACCGAGAACGAAGAGATAACAGAAAAAGAATTTGACATAGTAATTAAGAACCTGAAAAACGGAAAAGCGACAGGAAAGGACCAAATAACAGCAGAAATGATGAAAACCATCGGCGAAGAAGCGAAGAAACGACTATTAAAAGTATATAATTGAGTATGGGAAGAGGAGCGGATACCGGACGACTGAAGGACCGCACTTGTGGTACAAATATACAAAAAAAGGCGACAGAAAATAATGTCGTAACTATAGAGACATCAATCTAATAAGTGCTGGAATGAAAATATTAGAGAAGATTATAGAAAACAAAATAAGGACAACAGTAGAAATGACATTACACGAGGCACAAAGTGGTTTTCGGAAAGGGAGGAGTATACAAGACCGCATTTTCACAATCAAACAGATCATAGAGAAGAAACAAAAACAAAATAAAAAAGTATACATGGGCTTCATAGACATAAAAAAAGCATTTGATACGGTCAACAGAAAGAAACTTTGGAAAATATTAGAACAAAGAGGTTTGAGCGCGAAAATCATAAACATTATCAAAATGATATACGAAAACAACAACAATATAATAGTGTACAACAACAACGAATCAAAGTGCTTCAAGACCAAAGACGGGCTGAGACAAGGAGGAAGCCTAAGTCCGATTCTATTTATCATCTACATGGACGAGATAATAAGAAAATGCCAAACGGGAACAAGAGAAATGGAAATAGGATACAGAAGAATGAGGTACATCAGTGCGAAACAAGAAGCGTTCGCAGACGTCATTATATTACTGGCGAATGAAGAAACAAAATTACAAAAGAACATGGAGATATGGGAAGAGATACTCAAAAAGTACCAAACGGAAATAAATACGGATAAAACTAAAGTAATGGTAGTGGGACGTATGGAAGCATTGAAGATCAAATAAAAAACACCAAAATTGAACAAGTGGAGGAAATTAAATACTTGGGGGTAGTATTCCACAGTAACGGGGAACAAGTGAGTGAGGTTGACACAAGGATTAAGAAGGCTTTAGGTACTTACCATGAACTGAACAAAAATATCGACCAAAACAAAAACTAAGTTATACAAGACACTACTAAGACCAGTATTAACATTTGGATGTGAGACGTGGAATCTGAAAAAGAGGGAGAAGGAAAGAACACAAGCTGTGGGAATGAAATACCTGAGAAGAACGAAAGGGGTAACTAATTCGAGAAGATCAGAAGATCAGTAATAAGAAATGAACTAGAAATAGAATCGACCCTGGAATTTATTGAAAAGAGACAGTTAGGATGGTGGGGTCACATGCACAGGATGAAAGAAGATAGACAACCAAAACTTGTGTGGGAAGCAAAATGCAAGAAGACAAGGTAGACCAAAGAAAACCTGGGACGACAACAATAAAGAGATATTAACAAAACGAGGACTAACAACGATACAGGCAAAGAACATGACAAACGACCGAAAGAAATGGAACAAATTTATAGAAAACTAATGGAAAGAAGAAAATGAGAAATGTAAACAAAAACACCTACACTAATTGGTAGGTAAGAAATATATATATATATATATATATATATATATATATATATATATATATAATTTATGCGGTACTTTATTTCTGCCTTGTATATGTATACCGGTACAGTGTGTAACAGCCAAATGGAATAACTTCAGTATTCGGAAATATGAAAATATTATGGAAAAATCCTCGGACAAGTAGAGTTCTGATTTTGACACATATTTTGATATAAATCTAAAATTTTTGTCACCATTTGTATTTCAGTTATGAGCCAAATTTAATTTTTAAGTTTTTGTTGATTCGGGCAGTTTGTTGTATTGTTGGATAGCTTTCTCGGTTATGTGTAGAGTTGGTTTTTTCGGTTTGTGTTTGTTCATTCTAATCGCGTTCTGAATTCTTGTGTTGTATCTATGTATGTATTTCTTCGTTGTTAGATGTATGTTACATTTGGATATGTTTATTTTGATTTTGTGTATGTATATTAGGTTCTGCATCTTTATTTGTTGTAGGACATTTATTTGTTTTGTCTGCTTGAGGACTGTTTCGGTTGGTGTTCGTAGTGGTATGTTATACAGGATCTTTAACAGTTTATTTTGCTGTCTATCTAGTTTATTTATGTTTTTTTTTGTAGTATTGCCCCATATGTTTTTTAGGTGGGTTGTGTTTGTATTTAAAATTAAACATTCTAGTATTTATGTAATTAAGGGGTTTTTGATATTGGTTCATAAGACATTTTTGACTTAAAATGACCTCAGAAATATACTCTTAACGTATGGCAGGTATGTCATTCGACACGCTGTATATTTGCGGTTATAATTACAGTTTTTAAACCTTGAGATTGGTATGGAAACTATATGATAGGAATAGGTAGCAAAATATAAACAATTATTTTGTACAATTACTAAATAAATTAGGCTTTCTTGCTCGATACTGACAAGAAAAAGACTTTTTTTTTGTTGACTGACGTTTATCCATGACTTTCATTCGCCGCGCGATAAAAGCTAAAAACGCGCGTCGTCAATAGCAACCAATAAATAAGCGTTGTTTTAGAAAAACACAATCAAAAAGTTTGCACAGTATTTAATATTTTTTAAGTGAAAAAATTTGGACGTATTATGAGCAAAAAGTGACATTATTGATTTCAAAGTGGTAAGGGGCCAACATATCCACAATACTAATGAACGATATAAGCAATAAATTCACTGATGTATTACTGTGCAAATACAAACAAAATTATTAAACTAATTCATTTACAAATAATCCCAGGGTGAAGTGTGAGAAATATCCATCGCAAGTCGCGACAGAGTGTCGCCAAATATCTCAAGAGCCGAGGCCTGCATATGCACAGTTCTGGAAGATTCCATGTCGTGGTGTCACATAAACTATCCGGGTATCAGCACCCCTTAGAAACGAGCAAGCGCCAGGCATGTAAAAATTACCTCGAATGGCAACGCTTTAAGTTAAGTGTAAAACTCGGCGCTAAAAACGCATTAATACCACACGCACACTCAATATTAATAATCACCATGATAACTAAGGGATGGGGACGAATATTTAGCAGTAGATATGTGAGGGGAGTGGATATTTGAAGCAGAAAAAAACCTATTTAAGCACAAGAAACACACGAGCGAGAGCAGTAAGACAGTTGCGTCGGCCACGACCAACGCACACGACATTCGCGGTTTTGAGTATATAAATTCACGTCGGTTTATAATTAAATTAACAATAACGTTGTAAAAAACGCAAAGTAGCATAATAATTTGAATAAATCAAATAACGTACAATTCTAGGTACAGAGTAATTTTTTTATTTTTATTATTAACGATAATATAAAGTCTCATTATAAATTCACTGGAGTGCTTATTCCTTTCAATCAACCCTAAGTTTCCTATAAAAGCCAAACACCGATTACCTATTCCTATCAGTAAACAAAGGCGGCTCGAACGCTATTCGTGTTTACGAATCACTAGAGGAAGCAATCTCAGGTGTAATTGACGCCCACCCGCGCACTTCGTTCACACACCTGTTATTGTGAAATCAAATTCCCGCACTAGATTCAAATTGACGGAAAATAGTGTATTTAACCAACCACAACTTACCTAGAAAAGCCAAACACCGATTACATATTCCTATCAGTACACAAAGGCGGCTCGAACGCTATTCGTGTTTACGAATCACTATAGGAAGCAATAACAGGTGTAATTGACGCCCAGCGGCGCACTTCGTTCACACACCAGTTATTGTGAAATCAAATTCCCGAACTAGATTCAAATTGAAGGAAAATAGTGTATTTAACCAACCACAAGTTACCTAGAAAAGCCAAACACCGATTACCTATTCCTATCAGTAAACAAAGGCGGCTCGAACGCTATTCGTGTTTACGAATCACTAGAGGAAGCAATAACAGGTGTAATTGACGCCCACCCGCGCACTTCGTTCACACACCTGTTATTGTGGAATCACCTCCTCCACTAGAATCAAATCGTTATCAGCATCATAACATTTAAACATATAAACTCATTATACATCACGCCCGCGATCGCAAATTAACGTGCCTGTATTCACCATAACTATAACAAATAATCAAGGCATTCAGTGTACCCCTCCGACATACATCATCATATTCAAATCAAAATAATTCATAAAAAATATGGCTTCTTCATTTTAAATCATAAATGAACACATAACGTGTATATTGTTGGGCAGAGTGATTTATAATTGTATAAATAAATAAGTTGGATTAAATCTTAATAATTTAAAAACATAAGGTATCAAGAATACTGGTTTCTTTATTTCAAATCATAAATGAGCACACAGCGTGCATATTATTGGGCATAGTGATTTATAATTGTATAAATAAATAAGTTGGATTAAAAATCTTAATAATTTAAAATCATAATGTATACAAATAATGGTTTATTGATTTCAAATCATAAAACAAGTACATGACGTACCTATTATTGCGCAGAGTAATTTAGAATCGTACAAATAAAATAGGCTGGATTAAATCTCAATAATTTGAAGACATAATGACAATTTGTGGTTAAATATCGTAAGCAAGAAATAAGTGGAATTATTAAAACCCCGTATAAACAGAGAGAATGATAAACCAGAGAATGAAGCTTGGTATAATCACAAAAGAAGTTATTAATAACCTCCAATGTTCCTAATAATAATATATTATAACATTACATAAACATTTCCGATTGAGGTAGCAGAACTGTTATTTGACACAACTTGTAACATGTCTGACGGTGATGACTACTTGTGACATTGGTGCTTGCTGTGGTCGTGGGTAGAATTACTAATTTACCTCAATAAACGTAAACAATGGGGCTCCAATAATTACATTATTGTGTGGACACCGACACAACCATGAAATTCGGGAAGATCGCGAGATACCTTTAGTAATCATTCATGAATTATTGGGGATATTTCAACATCTTTAAATAGTTCTATTTTTGATCATATCACTTTCCTGTAGTTGAATGGAGTGAAAGAGCATGGTAATAAATGGTCTAAGAGAAGCACGTGCATGTATACAAACTCTCGTAAATAAACTTCGTAGTAATAACCATTTTCAAACTATCAATTGAATAAATAAAAGAATTTACACATTCATTATAAGGTTAACGAAATATATAAAATAAATCAATTCATGTCATAATCGCCAACCTGTGTTTTATTTCCCTGTACGTTATAATTATATAAATTAATTTACATCATCGTCAACCTGTGTTTTATTTCCCTGTGTCTTACAATTTCAGCGTGTCTATCATTAAATAAACAAAACAAATCATTAAATTGGTGCTTTCTTGTATTAATCCATTATTAGTGTACGTTAATTAACACATTACCAATAGCAAAGTACCTTGAGAGTAATCATTGCAGTTAAATTAAACGTCACGACGTGTAAGTACTAAATACGATCACAAATCACGAGCCAAAAATAATTAAAACATTATATAATAAATCACGAGCCAAACTAATCAAGAAATTATATAATAATTTCACAATAAAAACGACGAATAATAAAATAAATATAATAAAATAATATCGGAGCGTTACAAAGTAAATGCATAAGAAACATTGGTTAAAATATTTTTCAGAACTTTCTGCAGTGAAGGGTAATTTTGCCTCAAATTAGCCTCAATAGAAAATATGTGTTTTAAATGTGTAACAATTAACTTAAATTACTATTTACGAACCAATTATGTTCATTTTGGTGTCAATGTAAAGACAAAAATACAATCTACAAACGTAAAACTTACAACATTATATTTGTTAAACACATGTAAACAGTTAAATAAGATAATAACAAGATAATAATATGTGGTCTATGGAAGTTACAAATCTCGCGTATATGCCTGAACCTCTGGTGTTCAACAAAGTTCCAATTTAGGAGCATTAATGTTCTTGCTGTTCATGAACATCATCGCTGATTGCCTCAAATGTAACTATCTAATATATACAAGACGACGTCAAACTGTACAAGATCATAACAGATTTAAGCATGATTTAAGGGTAATCCTGCACTTTACGTCGCTTAATTTCGCGTGGCAACTCTCACTTTTAAGCAATAGTGTATCAACTTTTCACTCTTAAGACATAAATAACTATAAAGTAGTAAAGTACATAAATATAGAACCCTAACTAAAAAAAAAAATGAATATTGTTTTATTAACATTATTATTCTGTAGCATATTTTATAACAATATGCTAATATTGGATTGATGAGGCTGATACATGATGAAACTCTAAGTTAATATACAGCGTCCGTCATTTCACCTCCCGTCTTCTGTAGCTCAGTTACTAATTGAGTTAGGATTTTGATATTATGCAGACTTTACTTGCATTCTGTGGCGTATTTTAGGAAAATATTTTTGATTATACAGGGTGTCCCAAAAATGTGTGACGTCATGATGGTGTGTATTTTTAAATTGCAAGGTATATTTTTTGTTGTTTATTTGGATGCCCTTTATGGATGCCTACATACCCATGAAATTTTATTAAAATTGGTTTAGTGATTTTAGTACAAAAAAATAAAAACTAAAAAAAATCAGTTTTGCACCATTGGTTAAGAAAATTAAAAAGGGGTAAAAATAGTGCCTTATTAACAAAACCGTACAAGATACTCATTAAATAAGGCCTGATAGTTGCGTTAACCAAGTTTTATTGATATGCATTATACAGAGTGTCCAAAATTTAGTGTCAAACTTTTCAAACTGTAAAGCACTTTATTTTTCTTATTTTAAATTCTAGCCCCTGTATATTTTTATGTAATTTTATGTGGAATTAAAAGACAAACATTTTTCCTAATTACAACTCTATCGCAATTCCTAACACATTGAAAGTTATGTGCAGAAAACTCGATTTATCAACTATTCCAATAGCCATTTTAATGAATAAAACTCGAAGGTGACTTTGAAAAACAATTTATTGACATAACATGTTATGTAGTTACAATTAATATCTCGAAAGTATTAAAGGTTTTACAGATCTTCGTCTAAACCTATTACACATCGTAAAAGTATTAAGTTTTGTGTAAAAAATTGTTTTAGTAATAACATTTCATTAAAACATAACATAACTGTGCATTTCTAAAATTAATTAATTCCTAGAACTTATGTTCTATATGTCTTCCGCCCTCTTGAAGGCATAAACGAAGACGAGTATGAAATGACATTGCCACTCTTCGTAACAGGTTGAATGTAATATTTTGAAATGAGAATATGAAAGTCATATCCACATTTGTCAATGTAGGTCATAATATTTGTCATATTATGAAAATCATATTTTCCATGACAAAAAGTAATTTTGGTATCTAGGGTATAAAGACCTTAGATAAAAAAGTTTTAAACTGTTATATTACTACAGTCAACAATGGCTCTTGTCACTTTGTTAAATTTTAATGTCAATAAATTGTTTTTCCAACCCACCTTCGATTTTGATTAATTAAAATGGCCATTGGAATTGTTGATAAAACGAGTTTTCTGCAAATATCTTTGAATGTGTTAGGAATTGAGATAGGGTTGTAATCGGGAAAAATGTTTGTCTTTTAATTCCGCATGGAATTACATAAAAATATACTGGGGTTCCAATTTAAAATAAGAAAAATAAAGTACTTTTAATTTTGAAAAGTTTGACACTAAATTTTGGACACTCTGTATAATGCATATCAATAAAACTTGGTTAACGCAACTGTCAGACCTTATTTAATGAGTACCTTGTATGGTTTTATTAACGAGGCACTATTTTTATCCCTTATTAATTTTCTTAACCAATGGTGTAAAACTGTTTTTTTTCAGTTTTTAATTTTTTGTGCTAATGTCACTAACCCGATTTCAATACAAAATTATGGGTATGTAAGCATCTATAAAAGGCACCCAAATAAGTGACAAAAAATATACCTTGCAATCTAAAAATATATATCATGATGACGTCACACTTTTTTGGGACACCTTGTATAATCAAAAATATTTTCCTGAAATACACCCTAGAAAGCAACTGAAGCCTGCAAAATATCAAAATACTAACTCAATAAGTAACTGAGCTATTGAAGACGGGAAGTGAAATGACGGACCCTGTATAAATAAAACACAATTGGTGTGAGTATCACAAAATATGTAATGTTGTACAAATAATATAACATAACAATATGTAATGTTGTACATATAATGTAAATTGTAATATGTAATAATTGTTTCGCTTTTGGCTTCATCAGGCCGATGTAAACTTAAGTTTTCTGAAGTTCAGTTTTTCAAAACTGAAGTTTTCATCTGCCTGGTGAAGCCCCTGTGTGGCAAACAATTGTCGTAGTACAACATTCAATATTTTGCGAAACTCACACCAATTGTGTTTTATTTATATATTAACAATAAGTTAATCCTAAGAAACGGACCATTATATGATGAGAGAGGCAATGGAAGGCTTACATCATACAAAAAATGAACAAAGCATAACGTTTACTATAATTGAAAGCTGTTTTGCAATCACTACCAGAACACACCCGCATTTTAATGTGTATATTCTAGTTGCTATTCTTTATATCTAATAGCCATTCACTTGCCCCCAAGATGGAAATTAACTGAAAACTCTCCCCCCTGCTGATACCACAAAGCTCGAACGACAATTGGTAGGAGCTTTTAATAGAAAACCTTATTCTTTTCCGGAGTCTTTGTCTACTAGACTTTTGACGGGTTATTCAAATTTGTCTATTGTGGCCTAGCAAATTCATATAATTACCTTAATTTAATTATTTACCCCTGCGCTAATCTTGAAAGTTATGGTTATGATTATAGGTTTAATTTAATGGGCTGCGTTTTATTATTTATTCATTATTTTTATTACTTTCATTATGGCTCCAGACTATGAACAATAGCTAACCAATCTAGATTCAGGTCGGAAAATATTACTTTTATAGTAGAACATGTAATAATAATATATTTTAATTGTTTTCTTCTTAACACTTAAAAAAAACGCGCGTCGTCAATAGCAACCAATAAATAAGCTTTGTTTTAGAAAAATCAATCGAAAAGTTTGAATACTATTAAACATTTTTAAGTGATTGTAGAAAAAAAATTGTAGGTATTTTAAGCAAAAAGTAACATTATTGCTTTCAAGTGAATGCGTAAGAAACATTGGTTAAAATATTTTTTATGGTGGATGAAACCATAAAAAAAATATAATAAAAAGTTGTTCTTAAGTCAATAACATATTCTAAATTATAAATTACGTTATCGATAATAATAATATACAGGGTAGGTCATTTTAATCAATCCACGCAAATTACTCCGAATATATGTTCAATAACAAAAATTGACCCTAACAACTGTTATATAGCTACAAGGGGGACATCTGATGATGACCTTTAACTTGACCTTCGTTGACTTCGAAAGTCATTTCAAGGCCAACTTGAAAATTTTAAATGAGAACCCTAGTTTTTGAATTTTTAGTTGGAAAGTGGGTCATCATATTAGTACAGCAGAATACAAATTTCAATACTTTTGATAATAAAATTTTCGAGAAAAAAAATTGACATAAAGTTTACTAAAAGACCAATTAAAAGCTTCAAACGTTCACTTTAAGAGAAAACTAAACGATATTTCCGGCAACCAACATAATAAAGCCGTATATGGCTCGTTGTTAACAATAATAACAATAAAGGGTAAACAAATTTTTCCTTAAAAAAGTTTTTGAACTATTATTAAGAAAAATATATAAATTTAAATTAATTTAAAAAAACTAGAGAATATATGATTGATAGATTTCGAACCGCCAAGACTTTCAGTGTCATATTAATTTATGTATCCAGCAAAATGGAAATATCTTATAGCATATATTTTTCCATTTTTCTTAATAATTGTTCAAAAACCTAATAAATTCCTTTAATTTTTATTGATTATTATTGTCAACGGCTTGCCATATTACAGCTTTATTATGTTGGTAGTCGCAAATATCATTTAGTTTCCTTTGAAAGTGAAGTGTTGAAGTTTTGAATTAGTCTTTTAGAAAACTTTTCTTAAATTTTTCTCTCGGAAATTTTCTTATGTAAGGTATTGAAATTTTTACGCAGCCGTACTAATAGATCGTAAAACCGTAGTTTTTGAGTTGGCCTTGAAATGATCTTGAAAGTAAACTTCAAGTTTAGGTTAAAGGTCATTATCAGATGTCTCCCTTGTAGCCATACAACTTTTGTTAGGGTTAATTTTTGCTATTGAATATACCTGCGAAGTCTACCTTAAATAAGCAAAAAGCTTATTTTCGAAGAAAATATAAAAGGAGCGCGAAAATAAGCATAAAACACAAAACAATATAGGTGTCAAAAAAGTCAGTGTTTTGTGATCTCTCTACATTTAAAATTATGTTGGTGTGTTATTGTACACGTAAATAGAAAATTTGCCAGAAATCGAGACCGTAGTCATAAAGCTAAATATTTTTTTCCAAAACTATATTGGAGTGTGAAATTGAAAATATGTATTTTATCACTGGTCGACAAATTTTGACGAATGTGTTGTCCCTTCAATTTTAATGCATTTTTCGGAAAGTATTCACAATGCATGTGTACGAAATGCAAAAACAAAATGTATTGAGCTATTTTTTTTACATAGTATTTCCACTATTCACTTACAAAAACCACTATTCACTTACAAAAACACGTTCTCAGATAAAGTTAGGTTAGAATAGTGATACCAGCAACTTTCAAACTGAAATTTAAATCCAGTATTGCCATAAAAAATCATCGGAATATCACAAAAACTTGACAACCTAGATAATTTTTGTTGACGTGTCTGAAATCAGCAAAACAAAATCTATCGGAATCGGTCAAAAACATATTCTCGTGTGATGATAATAATTGACATCCAGTAAGTTGAGCTAAAAGGAAGAAACATTCATAATATTAAAACACCCAGGTTGTTTATAGCAATGAATCATAAGTGAGAAAAATAAAAGAAAGATGGATTTGGTAGCTTTGTCAGAAGTATAAGTTTCAGTATTTACGCCACATTTTTTAACTTTAATGTTAGTCCAATTTCTCATTATGGCTCTAGACAATGAACAAGAGCTAACCAATGTAGATTCAGGACGGAAAATAAATGTACTCTTCCGAATGATCGAGAGACCGAAACAATAGGGTCTTCCTGAAAAAAAAAAATTACAACCTTTTTGTGTCCTAACGTAAAGTTTATAACCTATAATTAAATATCCCATAGAAAAAAACGTTTTGTTTTCATTGTAACTTATAAATAAACAACATACAATATCGTAAAACTTTCAAATTTTGTCACGTGCCCGACGAAACGCTGTTATTGGCCGAGCGGCACTGTGATGACATTACGCATGTTGGCGATCGGGAGTCAATGCATAAGGAATAGGAAACTTGGATTAATTCGACTTAGAATCCAGTCTGACATAAAATAAGTTCTGATTGGTTTGTAAACGGACAAAGGGACAGTCAGATAATCTGTTAGAAGTTCACGTGTTAATGGTTGTCGACTTTTTCTCAAAAAGTGAATTTTTCAACGTAGCCGAAACGCGTGGAGTCGCACATAATTTTCCAAATCCTCTTCCAGCTGTAAGAACAAATAAAATAAAATGTTTAAACATTATTTAAACATTTTTTTTTGTTTTATCTAATATGAAGTGTACAAAATTAGGACTTGATTTCAATTACCATCATCTTTATTTTTTTTTAAATTAAAAAAAGAACATCTATTTATAATAAGAAGGTTTTTGTAAAAACATATTGTACAAAATCTCACAGTACTTTTAAAAAGTAATAGTTATATGGAAGGTATTGTTTCAGAATGGAACCCACAAAACTATTTTGAGGTAATGTTGTTACTAATGTATATATATAATCGGAAATCCCCTTGAATACCCATTACTAATGATGATAGGTAATTATATATATTTATCGAATTTCGTCGATAATTTATTGAAAATTATGTACTTACATTAAAATGGTCTTCATAAAAATATAAGTGGGACGCCAAAGTGACACTCGCGGAATCACTTCGGACTCTTTTTTCCATATATCCCCTGTTGGGACGATTATAAACAACTTATTTGGTTCGCCTTTACCGCTGCTATCACACCCAGGCACAATGCAATACTTATTCGCCGCTTTTTCGCTTTTTCTTTCTCTCGCTCCATTGTAAGCAATGCTACAGCTGAGCGCCAACGTGCGTAGTGACGTCACAGCAACATGGCGGTCTTTCGGGACCTTTTCAAATGCCGTTAATTTTAAAATCGTGTTTGCTAATCACAATGATTTGTCTCAACACAAAAATTAGTGCCAATGATTTTTTTAATGTGTCTAGAGTACAGTTTCAAGGTTTTTGAAAAATAGCGGAAGATCCTATTGTAGAGGTTATCTATAAATTCGTGAGATTATGATCAAGTATTTTAATAAAAGAAAAGCGATAACTAGGACAAAAATATGCCCCTGTGAAAAACTGGCAAGCTTAGATGTCAAAATTACAAAAATAACTGATCACTATCACCTAGCAACTGAATTTTCACATTGCGCAAAAGCAGACATTTCAGAACAATTAATAAAATATTACATAACGGGAGTTGTAAGAAGCATATTACGCGCAAAGAAAAAGTCTGCGCAATGAGTCACGAAGCAGTGAGTATCGTCATTTCTCGAGTACGTAATTGCCTTACAAGTCAAAATGTGTACACTATTTTTTCTACTCCCAGTCGTGATTATGAAAAATAATGACAAATTGATACATTTTTGTTCTGTCAGGTGCTCAAGGCAATATATGATATTGACCGTCAAGACAATTTTGACAATTTCAAAAGTAAATGTTGTCAAAGCTCACTCAAATGATTCCCCCTAACTGTTACGTAATATATGTAAATAATGTAGTAGTCTAATGTAGTAAATGTTTAATTAAACCATATTTCGAAAACAGTTGAGTGTTGGACCTGGGTTCATTAGCATTTGTTTGTTGTTTTGATCCCTACTATCACCTGTCAAAGCGTGTCAAGTTTTTTTTGTAAAAACCTGTATATACCGGGTGATTCAAGTTGTATTACCAAGCCAAAAATGGCGACTTCTAATTGAAATAAAAAATCCAAAATAAGTACACATGTTTAGATATTGACGAAGCCCAATCTGACGATTAAAAAAAAGTTAACCATCCGGTAGTTTATACGTTATTTCACAAAGAATTCGTAATTTTATTTATATAGTTTTTGTCAGAACATACTTTAATGCTATTCCAAACATTCCAGTGTAATCCAAGTCAAAAAAATTGCACCAGTTATTGAATTAAATGAATTTTGATATTGCAACAGTAAGATTTATTACTAAATAGTAATAAATCTGCTGCTTCCAATAATAGTCCCTATAATGGATTTTATGGGTTTTATGATAGGGCCGTACGAAATCCCTCAGCCTGCTGGGTGAATACCGACGCAAAGATTTCTTCAGGGCCGGACCTCAATATTTGCTTAATAATAAAGTCATAAAACGCTCCAACCGCACCGGCGCGGTCAATGCTTTGTAGGGCTCTTGACTTAGAAAATCATAAATCATAGCGAGGAAAGTTGGTCAGTAATGTAAAAAATGCGTTAATTTGATATCTAATCATTTTCGTTAATTTTTGATTTCATAAATGGGTTATATGAATAAAATAAAACAGTTTAGGGCAAAAATAACGATAGAGAATTTTTCCCGAAAAGAGTTTTTTTAAATTTTATAACGGTCTACATAATTTTATCGAAAAAGTCAAACTATCTTTCCGTAGATTAGTATCAGACCTATATAAATCCAAATTTTCATATTTTTTGGGCAACTCCAAATGCCTAAAAAGTCATGGTAATTAAACTTGAATCACCCGGTATATAATATATATATATATATATATATATATACAGGGTGAGTTGTTTCATTTATAACATTGGGATCTCGGAAACCATAAAACATAGAGATTCGGTTAAATGAGGAAAGAGTTGTCATTTTAACAGCATATGCAAGATATGCTTTCGGTTTTTGAAAAAGACAAACATAGATTTTGAGTTACAATACAAACTTATTAATGGCAGTCAATGTTGGCTTTGACATTGTTTTAAAAAGGATATTCGTTTCTCCATATAACGATATATGGTTTGCTATACACTTTCATAAATAACAATTGGTGATAATAATTGAGCAAGCTTAAACTAAGTTTATTCGTTTTGCAGCATCATTTACTTGTAAATTATGAACTAGGTTGACGAAATGAATTAATAAAAGTTAATTAATATCGTAAGTAATAAAGATGTAATGCACCTTACAAGGACGTCATTTATGTTTTCTAAAAATGAGGTGAACCATGCTAACAGATGTGTTACGTCCAATTTCACGAACCGACGTTTGTAGTCTTTTGTTTTTGATATATTATTATAATCACCAATTGTGTATTCCAGAGAATTTAGGATTTAATAGCCTACTAGCTAAAATCAGTTTTTCACACATTTTACAAAATTTTCATAGTATAACAATACTAAAAATTCAGGCCGATGAAAAGAACTTAAAATGTTCTACAAGAATACATCAAAAAAATTATACCGAGCGTTTTGAAAAATTGTCGCTGACGGCACAACAAATAAATTAAGGTGTTTAAAATTAAAATATCATTATCATACTAAATCATATCAATATCACATTAAAATATCCAAAATTATACAGGGCGTTTCATTAAAAAAGTATACAGTATATTGATTTTATCGTATACAGGGTGAGTTTTTCCGGATGTTTAGTATGGCGATCTCGGAAACTAGCGGAGATAGAGGAACGATTAAATGGGGAAAGAATTGCAGTTTTACGAGTTCAATTTCATGAGCTTTTTGTTTTTTGGAAAAATTGCATGGTTTTATTTGAAACTGTAGACTCACCCTGTACACATTGCCACTCTTCTTTTCTTACTTTTATGTAGGGAATAATAACTGCCATCTGGTGGCTAAAATCGGCGATTTGTGTGGTTTAATTTGAAACACGATGTATATTACATACTGTGGCGGATTTAGGGCGGGATATAAGGACTATAGCCCAGGGAGGCAGAATCCAGGGGCGCCAAATTTTGGAAAAAATACCAAAGGCACAAATCACATTAAAAAATTAATATACAAATAAATAAATAAATAAATAAATAAATAAATAAATGACGAACGAAAGAAGGCAAATACAAGAAGCGAAGCATCTCTATCTACCTCCTTCAACTTGAAAGATTAGAAACTACTTTTTTGTCAATTTTATGCTGGGATATATTATCTCAATTTAACGTATAAAGTAATCAGCTACAATAGTCTGAGATCTATCTATCAACCGTATCAGTATATAATGTATAAGAACAAAATTTAACATTTATGAAAATTGAGCACTAATGAAAGCGAAAGTAATTTAGTATAAAGATTAAACGAACAGAAAAAAAAAATGAAAAGTCCAGTCAGATGAAAGCAGAGCAGGAGATGTAGAATTGATTGGTAAAGAAAATTTCAGAATCAATCAAGAGTACCAAAATTCTTTAAAAGTTCAACGTCCAAGAAGAACTTTGACATTATGTGCAAAGCTTCAGTAGATACCCTTATAATATTTTAGTTTTTCGAAAAATTTCACTCTAAATTCTATGAACATTTTATCTAGTATTTAGTCGTAAATATTACTTCGAAAATTAACTTTGTCAATTGAACCAGTATCATCATACTACAAGAATGCTTGCAACGTTTTTGGACGTTTTCGCTTTTGTGACGCTGTTTTATCGCTTTCATTTAACTGCAGTTCGAACTAAAATTATTGTGTGTGATATTTCTCATATTAAGGTTCATCAATTATATAATTCAATTAATAAAATTAAGGACCTACAATTATTACTTAAACTATAACATTTATTTATTTTTATATAATTTATCAAAGTGTTGTCCATTTCCCCCCAGAGTTTCAAAGGTTACAATTAAAGTTTTAATACCAAGAGAAGCTTTAGATGAATCAAACTTTTTAATCTGAAGCAATTGAGGAACTCCTGAAGCGACTTCAAGAATTTGTTCAAATATAAGAACAAACACATACTGGTACAGTTTTTAATGAGCAACGCGTCTAGCCATTTTGCCGTTGCATCAGATATTCTTTAAAATATCCTAAGATTGTCAGATATGTTAATTTAACTGCCCTAATGGCATAAACATGATTTACCATCATTCTTAATTTATCTTCTGTTCTACTATCATCGGCCATAACAGCAAAATAATATGCATCAATAGTTTGTTTTACAAACATATTCAATAAGCAACTAGTGGTACTGTCAACAATTCTATTTACATACACATCATCTAGACACAATTCTTGGGAGGATTATAAGTTTATAATTTTTTTTTAAATTTAAATAATTTTTTTTTAATCTTCATAAACCTCTTCAGAATTTATTTTGTAGTATCTCTTTCTATTTCTCTTGTATTTGTGATTCTCTTAATGTGTAGGCTTTTATCTCTTCCTTAACTTTTATCCTCCTCTTGTATTTCTGTTTTTTGTATTTGCTGTTTCCGTTAATCCTATTAATGAGATAGATCCTTGTCCAGGTACATCGAGAGATGGCGACGACTTAGAATCATATATCAACAGTCATGATGACATACATCATTGTACTGAAGATTCAGGCAACAATGCAATACATTTCGAAGAAGATATAAATAACGACTTAACAACTGACCCATTATTTACAACTGACATTGCAGATTTTCAGAAGAAAATATTAACAAACGATTAAAAAAAAAAAGATTATAATTATCTGACTCATAACGACCCCGAGGATCATTTAAACGGGATCAATTACAAAATAACCGTAAGTTTTCGGAAGAATTTTACAAAGCTACAACTAAATATGGATGCGTTGAAAGGTTGTGGCTCTGTTATTCTCCAAAATTGGATGCGGTATATTGCGAACCTCGTTGGTTGAATTCAAAAAAACAACGTGATAACTGACACACACGAGGAATTAGAGATTCGCGAGGTCTTTCAAAAAAGATATCAGGGCATGAAAGCTCTTTTTGACACCATGTGAAATCATGTTGTATATACGAAAAGTGGAAGCACAATGAGACAATTGATAAACATTTAGAAGAGCAAATTCGATACGAATCCAATTTTTGGGTACAAGTGTTAGAGAGACTCGTTAATATAACGTTAGTTCTTTCTAAAAATTGTTTATCATTTCGTGGTCATCGTGAAATGTTTGACGAAGAATATAATGGAATTTTTTTATCGCAAGTCCATCTTTTTAAATATGAAAATATGACAATGTTATGAAACAAGTTTTAAACATGCCACGGGGAACAACAAAATATTAAGGCCATAGTATTCAAAATGAAATTATACATTGCCTTGCAAGTCGTTTAAAAGCAAAGTTAATTACAGATATTAATAATTCACCTTTTTTTCAATTATCATGGATACCACGCAGGGCGTAACAAAAAAATTCCAATTAAGTCAAGTATTTAGATATGTCAAAATCATTGCAAATGAAAAAGAGGAACCAACATCAATTGAAATCAGAGAAGTTTTTTTTGGGTTTTACAGAAATACACAACCACACAGCTGATGGACTATATAAAGAAACAATAAAACAACTTGAAAAAAATGATATAAAATTAACCAAATGTCGAGGACAAGCATACGATGGAGCAAATGTGATGGGACATACAATGGTGTTCAGGCTCTTCTTAAACAAGATGTGCCCAATGCGACATACATTCACTGCGCAGCTCATAACTAGAATCTGGTTGTAAATGATGCTGTCAAAAGTTGCAATAAAGTTTCTACATTTTTTATAACTTTAAAAAGCATTTATACATTTTTTGGCAATAGTGTAAAAAGGTGGGACCTATTATCAAAATATAGAGGTGAGTCGCAGATTATACTAAAAAGATAAAATCCAAGTCGTTGGGCTGGAAGGTACACTTCCTTACTGGCAGTAAAACTTCGCTATGTGGATATAATGAAAGGGCTTTCTGAATTATGCTTAAGAAGTCAAAAAAAGGCGAACGCGAAGAAGCATCTAGACTTCAGAAAAATTTGAGCATATTTGAATTCGTTTTTCTGTGCGTGATTTTGTCTAAGATACTAGGTGAAGTAAATTTACCATCAACATTATTTCAAACGAAAAATTTAGATCTCTTGACGGCAACGGAATCTTTGGAAACTGCAACTAGACTTTTAAAACAATACAGAAACATATATTATTCGGCAAAACAGGAAGCAATTGAAATTTCATCCAAATGGAAAATTAATCCAAATTTTTCATGGAAAAGGCAAAACTTTGTGAAAAAACATTATGACGAATTGTCGAATAATCACCGTTTTGGTAATGAGGAAGATTTTCGGGTGAATGTATTTATTAATGTCTTAGATGTAGTTATAAACCAGATATAAAGGTATGCATGAGGTTAAAAATGTATTTGATTTCTTGGTTCCTAAAAAACTAATAGAAATGGAAGAAATGGAAATATTAAAATCTGCCGAAACGCTCCAATTAAAGTATAAAGAGGATCTTACGACAGATTTTCCAATACAAACCGTAATGGTAACGGCAATGCTGGAGAGGAAATTATTAACATTTCGAGTATCAAAGAATTTGCCGAGTTGTTATTAATTGAATATTCGAGAATATCTTCCAGCTTCACTGATGTTATAACCGCATTGTTGTTATTCCTCACACTACCCGTCACTGTGGCAACTGCCGAATGATCATTTTCCAAACTGAAAATAATTAAAAATTATTTACGCAATGCAATGGGCGAGAAACGTTTGCACAATCTGTCAATGTTGGGAATTGAAGCGACAACTGCAAAAAATATGGAAATAAAAGATGTTATCAGAGATTTTGCAAATTTAAAATCAAGGAAACAGGATTTCACATTTTAAATATATTTTATTAAATAATTTTCAATTTGTTTTTTTTTTTTTAATTATGCAATGTTGTTCTTTTATGTAATAAATAGATATAACTAGAAAAAAAAACACGTTTTGTTTAGTAGTGGCCCGAAAAATATTTTGCGGGGGAGGGGGCAAAAATTTCAACATCCGCCACTGCTCGAGTGAGGAGGGACCGCCTCCTTCAGAGGGGGCGCTCTGAAACAGCCTAGTTTCGTCACTGGAGTGTATACATTTTATTTTAAATTTTGAAAGCAATGGAACAAAACATGTCCAAAAACTATAGCTCTTTAAATATTTGCGAAGTGCTACATGATAACAAACTACCGTTATGTTGACATCGCATTGGGACTTTTTTTGACGATGACTCCGTACAACTGTTCAGCAGAAAGGTCGTTTTCCGTGTTGAAAAGAATACAAAAATATACAAGCTCTAGTGTGCAATGACCGAAGAACGCCTGAAGGATGTGGCAATTCTGATCATCGAATGGGAGCTTACCAAAAGATTAAACTTTGATGATATTATAGATTCATATTCAATCTCTAGTTCACGAAATATGTTGTTTCAAACATTTCACATTAGTTTGTATTACTAACCGAACAATTAAAATTTATATCAGATTTTTTTAAAATTATAACTACAATTATAATGTAGCCAATAACGTAGTCCTTAAAATAGTAAACTTCTAGATTGGTAAGAGTTGTCTTGCTGATTGCTGATAGGCCTATGTCTAAATGAATAACTTTTTTTACTTTATATATGCCGCGGGGTAACCCCTAGATGGTAGAAGTATAAATTGTAACTAATCGTAAAATAGTTAGATTATTCCTTTACCTTGACAGATACCCCAAATTCTGGATGTAATTAATTATAAATTCCTGCCCCCTGTTTTTATTATTTTATTATGCACTTCAAAGTTTGTATCAAAAAAAGGTACACACTGCATCCACCCTTGCACCCTCAATCGTTAACACAATACATTATCGATTATGGTCGCGCACCCCCGCCTCCCCGCGCGGGACCGCGAATTTTCTCCTTGTCGACGTCACCGACGACGCTCAGGGATGATTGGTCGTTGCTTAGAGACGCCCTTGTCCCTATAATGGCGTCCCCGCTTCTCATAACGACGCCAGATATCATTTTCATAATTGCGCCGCGACACACCGCCGCCCTCTCCCCCATGCTCATACGCTCGATCGAAAAATATAATAACGGTAATGGTGGCTTGCATGGGATAGCATATCTATGACAGGATTAAATTTGTGGACGGCCAAACAGAAATTTGATGAAAATATGAAAAGATATTTTAGTTAATTTACTAAGCATGGTGTTCACCAATCCAACGCTCTATGTTTTAGTATCAGATTTGAAAAAATATATCAGTAGATAACACGATTCTAGAACCAACTATGTTAGCTCGAACTTCATTTAGCTTCACATACCTGCAGGGTACCCGCGCATATTCCAATGTATTAAATCGCGATTTAAATCGTTCCCGTTCTAAGTTTATACTTTTTTTATGTAACACATCCTTTTATGATCCCTGAGAATAACATTGTAATATTCAAAATTTTATTATTGTTTATGACAATGAAATTAAATTTTACAAATTGTTATTGTAATTAATTATTGTATTAAAGTTATTAATCTCCTTTAGTTATGAACCAAATAATTTGTATCTTCGTACAATACTATATTATACAGGGGACCTGTCCTCGGACAGGTCAAATTTTGCTCTTTATTGCGCACTTTTTAGCGTCTCCAAAACAACAAGACAAGTATGACGTAATATATATATATATATATATATATATATATATATATATATTGCCTCTGCCTATTTTATTAGTGTTGTGTATTTAAGCATTTACTTGTTTTGTAACTTTTTGTTCTTTCTCTTATCTCAGGTTCAATAGTAGGTTCAATCATAACTAAATAGAGTTTTCTTCAAATACTTTAATGAATTGAAAATAACCAAATATTAAAACGTCTAATATAAACTGAACTAAACAAACAAATCAAAAACAATAGAAAACAAAATTATTAAATAAATAATAAACTATGGCCAACATTAACAAATTAAATCCTATATACACAAGCCAACTTATGTGATAATATGACTCTTGCACTTTACGCAAACTTTCTACTTGCAGTTATCTTCTTGTGGTTCCTTGATTACGTCGTCCTCTTGTCCCTGCTTTCCCGTCTGATCCGTTGTTGATTCCCACAAAAGTAAACAGCTACTTTTGTGTGCGAAGTTGAGCGGCTTGAAGTCCTGATTGTTGAATATCTCCGTCACGGCTCCTATCTTGTTGAACTCTTCTCCTGGTTGACTGTCTTCTCCCAGCAATATGTCCAATCGTTGAAACCCCGTTAATATTTTGTAATGTATTCGTATTAGAATCGCAACATCTCCACCCGCGATCCACACGCGTCTCTCTCCCTCGTCAAACTCTTTGTTGATTATTTTCGACTTTCCATTATTTAATTCCCCAAGCGTCTATGCACGAATTCACCTGTCACCCGTGGTAACCAATCAACAACCTTCATCCGCGGATTGCTTTGTATATTTGTGCATACTTGTTCATATTTACATTTACAATATTTACAATAAATTTTGTTAGCTTGTGCCCTGAAGATTATAATTCTATCTAAAACTTATATAATAATAACAATAAATCTATTCTAATTAATCTAAATAAATACTACAAATACCATCACAATATATATATATATATATGTTTTTGTAATTTGTTCTATCTACAAAAACAGAAAACAGCCCACGAGCCCACTCTTATAAAATTCCAACGAAGATGAGTTTTGATATTTGTTCTTAATTATATCACTGCACTGTAGATCAATCATTTCCATTTGAAGTTCCGGGGCTAGGGTTTCAATGTCAGTATCAAAAGGATTCTGAAAAATCTTAATTTGATTCGCAATGGCATTAAAGTCCGAGAAACGAGTATCAAAATTTATTTTCAAAGCACTCAAACTTTCGATTGCAAAATCGATAGGAAACTCAGTCTCAGTGGTGTGGCTGAATATTTCACATGTTTTAAAATGTGAAAAACATTTACTTCGTAGTTGTGATTGAAACTGTATCAATTTCTTCCGGAATGATTTGATATTAGTGTATAAATCAGGAAGATGCTGGTTTTCCCCTTGCAATCTCAAATTCAGTTCGTTCATATGTTTTGTCAAATCAACATAGAATGCTAACTTCCACAGCTATGCGTTGTTTTGTAATTCAGTAAGAGGGTGATGCTTTTCATTCAAAAAAATTTCGATCACTGCTCGAAGTTCAAAAAAGCGCCGAAGGACTTTCCCACAACTAAGCCAACGTACGGCAGTATGATAAGGTAAGTCATTTTCTATAATCTCTTCAATAAATTGTCGGAATTGTCGGTGATTCAGCCCAAAAGATCTGATAAAATTAACAGTTGATATGACTGGTTTCAGAACTTCAGACATATTCAAACATTTTCCGCACAAAGACTGTTGATGAATGATACAATGTAAGACTAATGGTTTTGAACCACCGTCATTTTCTACAGCCTTTGACACAAGAGCGACCACTCCTTTATCTTTCCCACTCATGTTTTTGCCTCCATCAGTTGTAATACATTTCAAGTTTTTCCATCGAAGGTTCTTTTGATTAATGGCCATTTCAACTCCTTTAAAAATATCTGTACCAGTAGTTGTGCCAGGAATACTATACATATCAAGAAGTTCTTCATGCACTTCATAGCTTTTATCTACTCCTTGAATATAAATCAACACCTGAGCAGTATCTGACACATCCGTTGACTCATCCAAGGCCAAAGAAAACCACTCAACATGTCCATTTTTGTCGAACAGTTGAGAGGATATATTTTCAGCGATGTTTTCTACCCTTCGAGCCACAGTGTTTGCTGACATACTGACAATTTTTAATAAATTTACCTATTCAGGGCACATTTCTTCGGCTGCTGCAATTATGCATTCTTTGATCATTTCTCCATCGGTGAATGGTTTTCCACGTTTTGCAATTTCAAGAGCCACACGAAAGCTAACCGTAGGCTTCCTGAACGAAAATTTGCTGGTAATTCAAAACTACAGTACGTTGATATGATGAGCTACCTAAGGCTTGGCCCTTGGGACTTAGTGGAGGAGTCAGTGTGGCCCTCGGGCTAAAAAGTTTGGAGACCCCTGCTTTAGGTTATTAAGGAATTAGGCAGTGCCACTAAACTATTCTACACTCTAAGCAAATACATAACAGGGAAGAAGGAAATAAAGAAAAAGACGAAAATTAAAGTGTATTAGGAATTAGGTATTCTTTAACTTACTCTATTGGTGTGTTGTCTATCTTTATGTCCATCTGTATAGGTTCTCTTGATATTGCCATAACTTTTGTTTTCTTCAGATTTATCTTCATTCCGTATTTTTTCAGTGTCCGATTCCATATTTCTAGGTTCTTCTTCAGTTGATCTTGATTGTTTGCCATTATTGCTAGGTCATCGGCGAACGCGCATTGATATATTTGGACTCTTCTTAGATTTTTATATCAGATGTTTGCTGGTTTTGTTTCCTTGCAGGCGTCTTTTATTATTTGGTCCATATAAACTATGAATAGCAAGGAGCTCAAACTACCTCCCTGCCTTACTCTCTGCTTTGTTATGTACTCATTAGATTTTCTATTTCTTGTTATGACAACATTTCTTGTTTCTTTATATATGCTTTGGCTTCCTTTGACTAGTTTTTCAGGTACTTCCATCGTTCGTAAACCCTCCGAGATCCTATTGCGGGGAACTCTATCAAAGGCCTTTTCCATGTCTAGAAACGCAATGTGTAAACTATTCTGCTTTTCAAAAGTCCTATTAATTATGGTTTTCAGAGTAAATATCTGGTCATGCACACATCTCCCAGCTCTGAATCCGCTCTGTGCTTCAGACAGTTTGGTTTCTACTGTTTTTCTAATTCGCGTTTGTACAATTTTCTCGTACATCTTCATTGTCGTTCCTATTAGTGTAATGCCTCTATAATTTTCACACTCAAGATTGGCACAATCATTCCCATAGTCTACTCTCTTAGTATTTGCTCTTCTCTCCATACTGTGTTAATGAACGCAAATAATCACCTTCTTTCCCCACCTCCTATGTTCTTAATCATTTCCCCTGTGATTCTGCCAATGCCTGCAGCTTTTCCTGCCTTGAGTTCTTGGATAGCTTCCTCCACTTCTTCCTCTGATATTACATCCATTGTTGATATATTTCTGATTGGTATTGCCTCTGTGTTTGTGTCTGGTTTGTGCCTGATTTAATAACTTATCGAAGTACGTTTTCCATCGCTCCATCGTTTCTTCTTCTGTCCTTAATAACTTGTCTTCGTCGTCACTTATTCTTATGAGCTCTTCCCGTTTACCTTTCCTTAGACTTTTCAGCATACTATAAAATACCTTCTGGTTGCTTTTAGCATTTTCTTCCAACTTTACACCAAAGTCTTCCCACACTTTCTGCTTTTCTTCCAGTATCATATTTTTCACTTTTCTCCGTTGGGTTTTGTAGGCCTCATATCTGGTCGATGTTCTCGTATGAAAATATGTTTCCCATCTCATTATTTTTGCTGCGTTCATCTTTCTGCTGTCCCTCTTACAACACAAGAGGGACAGAAAAAAGATGAACACAGCAAAAGTAACAAAGGACCCCCAAAATGACAGGAATACAAACAAACAAATGGCGAATTGGCACGTGGAATATCCGAAGTATCAAAAACAAGGAGAAGGAACTGTAACAAGAATTTGAAGGGGCGAATCTAGATGTATTGGTAATAACTGAAACTAAAAGGAAAGGTACAGAAACGATTCTAACAGACAATAAAGATAGAATATTTTTTAGCGGAGTGACACAAGAAAGCAGGTCAGCAGCAGGAACTGCATGTATTATACATCACCGATTAGAGAAAGACTTGGAAGATTGGAAGCAATAAATGAACGAATACTAGTAATCAAACTAAGAAATACGTGGAACAACAATTTAGTAACAATAATAGGAGCGTATGGGCCGAACGAAGACGAAACCAAATCAAACAAAGATACATTCTGGAAGCAATTAACAGATGTAACTGAAATAGCGAAAGGAGAAATATAAGTAACAGGTGATTTCAATGGACGTATTGGAAGAAAAGATAGACAGTACATGGAAGTTCTAGGAAAGCACGGAGAAAGGCATAGAAATGGCAATGGTAAAAGGCTTATAGATTATTGTATAGAACAGGATTTGGTAATAACAAACACATTTTTCGAGCATAAAGAAATTCATAAGTACACTAGAGAACAGAACAGCCGATTGGAAAAGTCCATTATTGACTATATCAAAACAGAAAGGATAAATAAAAACCAAGTAAACGACGTTAGAGTCAAAATAGGGTTTGAAATTGACAGCGACCATTGCCTACTAGTGGCAGAAATAGAAATAGTTTGTTCGTTAGTTTGTTGGCATTTCTCTTATGGTTTCTGTTTTCTCATCCCATGGTCATTTATCCATAACTTTTTGTATCCTACCCTCGCTCTGCATCCCTTTTGGCGTTCTTCACTAGCTTTGTTTCTGGGTATATACTGTATCTCTCTTTCATTGAATGTTAAGTCGTCTTCAATATATATATATATATATATATATATATATATATATATATATATATATATATATATATATATATATATATATATATATATTGAATAATACATTATAATAATGTATATTATACATTTAAAAAAAATGAATTACGAGATATTTAAGAGGGCACTTAGATATTAACATTTTATGAACACTTATTATCAAAATTGACAGTTTTCAATTATTTTACTCATAGAGGCATCGTCTAGGTACAATTAGAAATATAACTCATAATTTTATCTTATTCCTAAGAGAAGTTATAGTCAGATTTCAGGCTACCTTTTAGAGGTCAAAATTTTAGAAAAACATGTTTTTCTTGAAAACTATAAGATATAAGTGTACATACGTTCTTACAAAATATGTTAAAATTTAAGGGAGGAATTCAAAAATGTAATAATATATGGGGTGTTCTATTTAAAATAAGAAAGTTGGTGCTACTTCCGGTGGAACCGGAAGAGATAGAAAGTTGAAAATATTTCACATGAGGATAACTGATTCAACCATGTGACGAGGTTTTTTTTTGAAATTTTTAGTATAACAGCAACCCTGTAAACTTTTAACGAACGGTTTAGCGTAGACACCTTGTGTATATATACACAGTGTATCAGCCAAATGGAATAAATTCGATAATAAATAAATGGGGGCGTGTTCGAAAAAACGCTCGGACACGTCGATTGTTATTTTTAGTTGCGCATTTTTTTCAACAAAAATTTTTTATACAGGGTGTGTCATGTGACCGTAGCCAATACCAACTTTCTTATTTTAAATGCAACACCTGGTATATTATTCAATTTTTGGATTCTTCAGAAAATTCTAGACATATTTCATGTACAATGTCCTATACCTATCTTCAACTGTTTCGGAAATATTAAGTGTTTTCAGATTTATTGCAAAAATTAACATTAAAAGAAGAAAATTATTTGATTACAGAAATTCGTTACAACACACTCAAAAAGTAATAAGTAATACTGTTTATTTCTTGATAATGTAAAAAAACAAAAAAAAAACAATATATTTCAATGGAGGAGATGTTCAAAATGCTCGCCGTGAACGTCTTGGCAACATCCTAATCTTAAATAGAAATTTCTTCTAACGTTACTCAACATCTCAGGCGTGACCGATCTAATCGCAAGCATTATTCGTCTTCTTAAGTCTTAGTTTAGTTGAAGATAGGTATAGGACATTGTACATGAAATATGTCTAGAATTTTCTGAAGAATCCAAAAATTGAATAATATACCAGGTGTTGCATTTAAAATAAGAAAGTTGGTATTGGCCACGGTCACATGACACACCCTGTATAAAAAGTTTTTGTTGAAAAAATGCGCAACTAAAAATAACAATCGACGTGTCCGAGCGTTTTTTCGCACACGGCCCCATTTATTTATTATTGAATTTATTCCATTTGGCTGATACACCCTGTATATATATATATTCTTTGCCCCTTTAGTTTTTTCTTGTTCATTATTTTAATATTTTCTTCAAAGGGTTCTAGTTCTATTGTATTAATTACATTCTCGTCTCTCTTGGACTGTCACCTTCCTTATTTGTACATCGACTTCTAGCTTTTGTTTACAGAACTGCTTAGCTTGTGCAATTCCATCTTCTTTGTTCCATTCTACCCCTTTTATAATAATGTTATTCTTTCTTTCTTTTCGGTCCACGAGTTCTAGTCTCCACTCGAAGACACAAGTTCCTTATCCTGCTATTCATTTCATTCATCTCCTTATTCCATTTCCCCTCTCTTTCCTTGATGTCTTCTCTCAGTTTTCGATTTTCTTCATTATTATTGTCTATGTTTTCAATCAGGGTTTCAATTAGCTTCTCTAGTTTTTCTACTCTTGTACTTATGATAACCTGCGTTCCTTCTTTAATTCTGGTTTTTGATTCCTTATCTACAGTTTCTTCTAGCTCTGTGCTCTTATCTAGATCTCTTTGTTTTCGCTTGTTTTCGCTTGGCAAAAATAAACAATGAATAACAATCAATAATTGTCTATCGGGGCAAAGATTATAAAAGCGCAGCGCGCATGAAACAAGTGGACTCTGCATATTATCCATTCAGCGGGTTATCTGCACTTAGTTTACTTATGACGTCATAGACATTTTTTTAAAGAGAAACTTTTTTATTTCACTAAATTTGTAGCTCTTTTTATTCTCTTTACAACCATGTGAAAATATTTTGTCCTTTTTAATTTTTTTTAATCCAAAAATAAAAAATAAAAACAAATTTATTTAATGTAAGAAATCATGCAATTTTCACCGTTTTTGCTTGTTTTGTGTGTTAACGGTAAGCACTATGTTCTTGCAATTTGTGTCATACTGATGAGTTTTTAAATAGCAATTCGATATATATTTCTAAAATTTAATCGAACAATAACTTTTTGAAATCAATAGATTTAAAACTTGAATTATTTTAGCGGTCCTCGTAGAAACAGAAGAAATATGAGGGATAATGATAAAAATCGTGGTAGTTTTATTGCAAACATACCGACTTGTCTACGGGAAGATTTTAACGCCCCCTCTCAAACGCAGTAGGCGGAGTGAAACGTCAGGGGTGAATTATGTGGGGCAGATATCTCCAGTGCAATATTGTGCGTGCGCAACTAAGATGTGTGAGTGATTCACACACGCGCTAAAAACGTAAAATCTGGTAACTTGTGTTGCCTATACTTAAGAGTCAATTGAACTAAACAATTTCTTCATATCTGGAGAATGTAGTTGATTCTACATTTGATGAACAAATTTAGAGTAATTGTTTTCTTAACACAATAGGTACATACATACATAAAATAAATCCTTCGATTTATTTTAGATTTTTCTAATTTCTTAATTTATGTCTTCTTCTGGGAAACTATTTATTCATAAAAATGAATTCGTTCATAATTTAAATTTGTGGTAATCCGCTTGATCATAAATATATTATATACAGTGACCTCCAAAAAGTCGGTATCGTATTGGGCATTTTCATTATTATTGATTTACAAAAAAATTAAAAAATGTACGGCATTAATTTGTTCTTGTCTAAAAACCGTATTAGCGTCTATCAGATGTACCGAGTGATTATTATTTATCTAGTAAATCTCGTTTTATCAAATGATGAAAATGGAAATACTGCCATTTTTTTTTTCATGTCGTGAAAAAGTTTTTAACAGCAAAAATAACATTGGTGAATTATTTTAGGATCAACTATTGCTGTTGAAATGAAACACAAATGAAGCAGCAAGTAGTTAAATGTATTAAATTTAAGTACATCACTTTTACATTGCTATTATTGTTAGATTTTACTGATCTCAACTGACTCAATACAACTATCACCATTAAATTATCTGTAGTAATAACCCAATAGTAAGGTACAGTTTATTTAAGTTCAATTAGAGTTTTCGAAAGCACATTGCTTTGCAACAACCCGACGCCGAAAGCGGAGGGTTTTTAAGTGAAAACTATCCATGGGTAGTAATCAGTCTAATGTTATTTTGATTGGATATTGTCGCACACGTGACTACAGATACACGAATTTGTTTGGATTTATACTTCAGCAAACACCTCTTAGCAAACATCATAAACATTTGTTTATCTGCAAGTGAAAATAATGTTCTTGAATCCGCTAGTACATTACTATTTATTTATATAACAAGTGATCTAAGGGGATGTTTTTGAAAAAACATCCTTAGCTCATGTGTTTTATACAATATTTTATTCAATTTTGTCGAAATACGTTTAGTAGTTACAGATTCAATTTTTATAATATCAAGTCGGTAAAAAGTCAGACATTTATTGTTACATCAAAATTTAAAAAAGCCGATTGTAATGTTTATGCATCAGAAGGGGAATTTTGAAACATGCTCGCAACGGTACAATGAAATAGTAGACACCAGAACTTTACTTAGTAGTAGAAAAGACGTAATTCTTTCAAAGCCTGAAGAACTACTTATTTTTATTGTTAAATATGTAGATGAAGAGTTTTTCGAAATCCAATAGTTGCTATTCAAATTATGCTCGCCGTATCGGTTTCAATAAGTTGTGAAAGATCAGTAAACTTAATCTGATTATATCTTATTTAAGAGCTTCATTGGCCCATCAAGATTATCGTATCTTGTTATTTTGAGTGAAGAACGGGAAAAAAAACAGAAAAAAATAAATTTTGTTGCTACCGTGCGAGCATAAATTATTATCATCAACGTTTGCTTTGCAAAGCCTAGCTTAAAATTCATCAGTTTGGCACGTCATGTGTTAGACACAATTTTAACCAAGATTTGGTTAGATATATCGTCCCTTTGTAATTGTGATCTAAACCGAGCCCTACGTTTTTCAGCCCAAGCCCTCTTGGATGAAAATAATTTTTGGTCGCACGGTATAATCGATCAATTAGCATCTATAAACGCACGTAAAGTACATTTCTAGATATTTACTATTTGTACTTGTTCTAATGTCAGTAATATTGCCGTAAGCCTTACATTGCAAATTTTATGTTGAAATTAATAAAAGATCTAATCCTTCGTGTTTAATTTATTGATGTAATTTGACAAAGGCGCACATTTTTGCTATGCCATGGGTAAAACTAAAATTTGTTTTACTCCATTATTTGTTGGCATTGTATAGAGCAATAATTGATTTCCACTTATTGTAGTTGCAGCAAAAATTAAGTACTAATTTAGCCGTTGTGAAGAACTTTGTTTTGGAAGAACCAAATTTTACGTTAATTATAAATTGAGTGGTTGTGAATGTAGTTTAACCATGCCAAATTTACAACTAATAATCTAATGAAATTGCCAGTGCAAAATGAAACAATAAATAGCCACTAATTTATTCAGGTTGAGTGGTATGTCGGAGGATAATTTCGTAAACTTTTTTTGTTATACCTAAAATTAAACTTAAAATTTGATGTAGGTGTGTTGACAACAGAGACACAAGAGTATAGAGCATTAAATCATGTCAAACCAATCGTCGCTAATGTTAAAGTCGTGTGATCGATTGTTTATATCATTACTTAAATATTTCGTGACATTTTTAGTTATGCAACACAATTAACAAGATATTTTCCGTAGTTCGGTATGGTGAATGATGCAAGATGCTTAGGCCTTCCCCTTGCAAGCGCACGCATCATTTACTAATGGCCCCCGTCAATGTAACATGATACCCGGTTTAGACCCCGAACGACGTTTAGACAAATATGTCGCCTACGGTTTTATTTCTATTATTGGCCGTCATAAACCGAACGCTCGACTCGACAATTTTGCTCCCTGGGTCAGTAATTGATAGTATATATGTACAACCACATTTTTTCCTGAGGTTGGCGTGGTTACAAACCTGGGCCTCCGGCCCGAAGTGCATAACTTTGGGTTGAAATGTTTATGCGAGAGAATGACATTAATTTAATGTTTAAGGTAATGTCAAATTGACACGTATGTTTCATAAACTGCCAATCAGTAAGTATAGTAACATATATTGTGATGTTATTTGTTAGTTATAATTAGATTAGCCAGATAGGAATTTGTTTATAGTATAATTAAGTTGAATAAGATATAATTAGAGTTAATTTAGGCATTTAGAGTTCAATAAGTAATTAGATCGGGTGTTAATAGCTAGTAATGTAATTAAGTGGGGCACAATTAATGTTTAATGAATGTAATGAGTTTATGAGTGTGCGAATTTGCAATGGAATTCTTATATTCAACGTACAATCAGACAATTCCCAGGATCATGAATATCGCATCCAAATTGTGATAGGACATACAGTTTTGCGAGAATATGCAAAATTAGAATTACAATTAATACGTTGTTGTCGACGCAAGGAATTTGCACGTTTTTAAGATCAACGTTGGCGAAAATCAACAAGGAATAACAATCAATAATTGCCTATCGGGGCAAAGTTTATAAAAGCGCAGCGCGCATGAAACAAGTGTACTCTGCGTCTAATCCCGGTACAGTCCGCATCGCTTCGTTAACAAAGGAAAGAAGTATTTCAAAACAAGTGTTGACGATACAATACTTTTTTTCCATAATAACCTGTCACCGAAACAAAAACGTCGCTCGAGTGTTTACGCGACATAAACCTATAATTCGATAACAGTTAACAGTCGTGTACGACGTTAATTAGGGAACATCGAATTGCTGAACAGCTGATCGAGCATCAGTGGAGAGTACTGCCGCATCATTGTGAAAAAAGGACATCGCAAAATGCCGATGGAATTGGCAGTTGGAAAGATTGAATTGAATACAGCCAAGAATTAGACCGTCACAGACAGATAGCAGGACACCATTGAAGAAAGAAAACTGCAAGGTAGAATTATACCAATTATACATAACTTCTAATGTGGCATTGCTATATAAAATTGCTATTGTAACTTAATTTCTTGTACTAGATTTATGTGAGCATGACTGTACATAACAACTTTATTCAAACTGATTAAAAACTTATTAAGGTTAGTAGGAAACGCTCGGCAATTTTTAGGATAATTTTAATTCATACCAATTTATTCTGAATTTTATTTATTCAGATTTTTTGAATATTTAACATTTGTTTCAGAAGAAGTCTGAACAAAAAAAAAGGAAAGAAAGACCGAGAAAGATATGGGATGACAGAATGAAAACAGTAATAGGAGAAAGAGGGAAAACATGGAAAGAAGTGAAAGAACTAGCGAAGGACAGGACTAAATGGAAGAACTTCATGAACGAAAAATAGTACAGAAACAGAAGAAGAAAAGGCGATAAGAAAACAACACACCTACACCATTGTGGTAAAGGTAGACTGATATTCAGGGTGTTTCAGACCACTCGTATCAGACCTTTCTCTCAGTAATTTGACGTCGTAGAAATTCGAAAAAAAATTGCATAATATAAGCCTACCTGAAGAATTGAATGGAGGTCGTTTCGTATTCCGGAAGTTACCTAAAGTAGCCGTAACTGCACTCAACATCAGAATTTTACATACTAACCTAGGTCATGTGTAGCATCGTTGGCTAGATATTTCAAAGAGAAACAAATTTTATAAGAAAAGGTTTTATGTAAATTTTACAAAATTTTAAATGGAAATATATGTCATGTGTGCCATTGTTGGATAGGTATTTTGAAAAAGAAACAACTTTTGTATGAAAAGTTGATTAGGGATATGCTCAACAACATAAAAAATAACGTGACATAAGCCTATCTAAAGAACTTAATAGTGATAGTTTCGATTCTTGAAAATCACTCAACTTCAGAATTTTAAATAGAAACCTAGGTCATGTGTGGCATCGTTGGATAGGTTTTTCAAAAAGAAACTACTTTTATAAGAAAAGGTTTTATGTAAATTTGACAAAATTTTAAATGGAAATATATGTCATATGTGACATTGTAGGATAGGTATTTTGAAAAAGAAACAACTTTTGTATGAAACGTTTTTTTTAATGATATGTTTAACAACATAAAAAATAACGTGACATAAGCCTACCTAAAGAACTTAATAGTGATAGTTTCGATTCTTGGAAATAACCGGAAGTAGGCGTAACTGCTCTCAGCTTCTAAGTATTTTTGTAAATACTATATTTTTTCTTCGATTACTGTCAAAGTGACTGTTTTAGGCATGCTTTCGCTTGTAAAATATACACTTTTGGTACAATACGTTGTTGCTAGGCAGTGAATCTCAATTGTACTTGTATGTTCTTTCCGGCCTTAACCGCGTATTTTTCTGACAACCTAGGCAGTAAACACGCTTAACAATAGTTACTTTGAGAGTAATCGAAAAAAAAGTATAGTATTTACAAAAATACTTGAACGCTGAGGGCAGTTACGCCTACTTCCGGTAATTTAGAAGAATCGAAACTATCATCATTAAATTCTTTAGATAGGCTTCTGTCATGCTATTTTTTTCCTGCACCTCGATGACATAATACTTCTGAGAAAATGGCGGGCCTGGTTGTCTGAAAGATTAATTTTTATGTTGTTAAGCATATCATTTACAAAAAAAACTTTTCATACAAAAGTTGTTTCTTTTTCAAAATACCTATCCAACAATGCCACACATGACATATATTCCCATTTAAAAATTTGAAGTTGAGTGCAGTGACGCCTACTTCCGGTAACTTCCGGAAGTCGACATTACCTTTATTCAATTCTTCAGATATGCTTATGTTATACTATTTTTTTTCGAACCTCTACGTTGTCAAATTACCGAGAAAAAGGCCTGATATGGGTAGTCTCAAACACCTAGTATACCGCGCGTTTTTTTTTATCGCTGAACATAGGCTATGTTCAGTTTTAAAACGCCAGTATCAAATTCATTGCTAAAATTCAATGGTATGCAACCAAAATTACAGGCCGTGTTACAAGAACTCGGTCATTTCAAATGTCAAAACTGTTGACAGAAAATGTATTCAACTCAAGAAAAGGTTTAAATAGGGGAATGATCAGTGCATTATCCTGCGATACCGATCCCATCAATCCCGTTCAATCAACAATCATCAACCGTTAATCCCGAAATAGTAACTCATTTGCCAAATGGAAGATATTGGTTCTTTTTTGGCATAACATAATACATTTCATTTCATTTCTTCAGTTGAAATATGGCATCTCCTAGTTCCTTTATGATGGCCAATAGCGACGCATCATGTAACTACTATTACATTTTGCGATTATATTAGACATTGTTTCGATTGATTGGATTCGTCTGTCGGGATAATGCACTCAAAAACAATTTCTCAAAATCCGTATACTATTGCCAGATATAAATATATATATATATATATCTCGTTTACCATTATCGAGTGGAGTGGAGTGGAACTATGATAAAAGAATGGCTACTGCTTTTTTACAAAAATTATTCTCAAAAGGGTTGTGTAAATTTATGAAAATTATAAAAAGTATAAAACCCCTTATGCGAAATGTTATTGACCTAATATATTTATAATATGTCGTTTTTTTCATAAGTTGTTTTGAAATTTGTTTTTATTTTGTTCATTGTCGGTTCTGATTGATTAATGATATATCTCTTGCAGTTGCTGTACGCAGTAAATCCCAACTTCACAGGATGAATAATATTTGCTCAAATCACAATCATAATAGAATTACTACTGTACAACAAAAATTGAAACATTCTCACATTAAGTTCAACAAAACACTCAACTAATGAACGTTTGTCCGAAGGACAACATGTAAACTGTTGTTCTATTATTGCCCTTAGCTTGAAATACCATGAACATATTGTCTATATCACCCTTTAGAACTTGTGACAACATTTTTAAACCAAATACCAAACAATATGTTTCGCCTCACCAATTTTTGTAAATATGACTTCTCAACCCTTGTGGTGATGTATTTCTTAACCCTTCCAGTCCTCGTATAGTTTGAAAAAGGTGCACTGTTAAGCACCGAAACGTCACTACAATATATTGTTTTTTAAATTTATCAATTTTGTCTGCTTTTATACTATCATTAAATACATATAATATGTGCCCAGTACATTAAACTTAACCAGACAATTTTAAACTCACCTGACCTACCTAATCCCCAAAAAATAATAAAGAAAAACATAAGTTTTCAAACAACTAATGAAAACAACGACATATTCTATATGTATATATATATATATATATATATATATATATACAGGGTGAGTTTTTTCGGATGTTTAGTATGGGGATCTCGGAAACTAGCGGAGATAGAAGGACACTTAAATGGGGAAAGAATTGCAGTTTTACGAGCTCAATTTCATGAGCTTTTTGTTTTTTGGAAAAATTGCATGGCTAACTAGATTTATCGAAAAAATATATTTTTTGTTATTTGGTTCGGTGCCTATGGATCTGTTATTATTGACTTTAGAAAAAAATTATAAAGGAAAAAGTTATACGTAATTATGTGCTTAATAATACAGTCTAACCGATTATTATATTTAAGCTATAATTTTTGAGTTATGACACAAAGTTGAGTTTTTTCCAATGGAAACCATAGTTGGCCATGACTTTATAAAAATGGCCCTTTTTCAACTATTTTAATGATATACCACTTAATATAGTTATTTTTATAAATAATTAAATTATGGTTATTTTTACCATTCAAGAAGTAGGCTATGGAAACAATTGATAGATGCGCAACGCGTTAAATAATAAAATTCAAGTCAGTTATTAAAATTTTTCTTTTCATTTCGAAATTATAAACATTATTATTTTGGTATAAAATGTTTATTTCGTTGGAGTTACAATTTTATATAAAAATTATTTCTGATAAAACAAAATTACATAAGTACAAAACTACTAAGCAGGGAATGACAAACGATAAATTTAGAAACAATACAAGCATATTAGAACGTAACTAAAGTAGTACCAAAACAACGTAATTAAAGTTATGAAAGTATTTAAGACTAAATATGTTCAAAAGGTTTAGCATTATGATTAATGCCCACCTGTCTAAAACAGAATTTGTTGCTTTTCTAACAGAGCGTCCATCAATATTAGCAAAACCTTGAAACTTGTAAGTACAGCTTCTCTAAGATCATCTACTGTGACGTACGATGTTTGATACACTCTATCTTTTACGATTCCCCATAAATAAAAATCTAAAACAGAGAGATCGTGAGATCGGCCACATCTATAATTGTCGTTTGTATCTATCAATTGTTTCTATAGCGTACCATTTCGATTAGTTCGAAACTGAAAAGAAAAAAAGTCCCATAATTTAATTATTTATAAAAATACCTATGTAATATGATATATCATTAGAATCGTTGAAAAGAGGCCCTTTTTATAAAGTCATGGCCGACTATTGGTTTCCATCAGAAAAAAAAAACAAGTTTCTGTCATAACTCAATATTATAGCTTAAATAAAATAATTGGTTAGAATGTATGATTAGGCATATAAATTCCTATAACTTTTTCCTTTACACATTTTTTCTAAAGTCCATAATAACAGTGCAATATGCTCCGAACAAAATAACAAAAAATATATTTTTTCGAGATATCCTGTTAGCCATGCAATTTTTCCAAAAAACAAAAAGTTCATGAAATTGTACTCGTAAAACTGCAATTCTTTCCCCATTTAATCGTCCCTCTATCTCCGCTAGTATCCGATATCCCCATGCTAAAGATCCGAAAAAACTCGCCCTGTATATATATATTTATAGATACTATTACCACAGTTATGGTGGTAGGTGATTCAGAGTAAGTTATATCATAGTATGCCTTTAGTTGTTCTTTCGCAGAGTGCTATTCTTGGAGCTACCAGGACGATTTCTATTGAATTCAGGACTTTGAAGAGGTATAGGATTTGGATTTAATGATACCTTCCAATGTTTATCTGGCAAACTCGGATGTTTGGTTCGTTTCTAATCACCTGGTCCTTATGAAGACTGTTGGCAGAGTTGTGTTGTTTTGTCATTTAGTATACTTGTTATATGTTGGCCAGGAGATTGCATTGATTGGGGCGCTCGTGTAGTCTTCTACAATATGTGGTATATAAAATAATAGTATAGAAATAAATATTACAAGATATCAATTACTCCTATATTGGCAATTTTCTTTTCTTTTCTATAGAGTTCTGGTTTAGAGATAATACACTAACTGTTATCAATTGGGTTCTTATAATAACTAGTTTTTATTCTGCAGAAATCCGCTTAAGACTTCGACGAAATAAAATAAGTATGTGCTGTCCGCATTTCGTTTATGGCTGCGATGCGAAAACACCCTAGGGAATTTGAACTTTGACAGATAATCTAAAAAGCAATTCTTACTTTCTAATTAACTATTTGATACAAGCCGCATGTCTATATCTATAAAATTGCAAGGTAAATAATGAAAGTAAATTATGGTAGGTAATTTGAATAGCTCGAGTTTATATTTTGATGTCATTCATGCCTCTATATTATTTTGCATCAAATGAAATGGTCATCTTTAACTGTTGTTACTATATTTCTTAGTAGAATACAATTTTAAATAATAGTTATTTGTATATCAAGGCCGAGAAATCTCATTTTAGGGACCGAGAGAAAGTTTGTCGCCGAGGCCGCTTGCGGCCGAGGCAATACAATCTCGAGGTCGCTAAAAGATTTCGCGGCCGAGGTGTACACAACGTTTTTCGTGCAATTGATGCAAGCTGCAATGAGTGTCCTAGGTTGTGAACAAGCGACTGTCAATTTTGACAAAATAATAAACGTCAAAAAAATTAATCGATAATTCAGTTAAACGAAGTAACATAAATAACAATTCTAATTGTAACATTACATTTCATATTAATCCAAAATAAAATTGTTAAAATCTGAGACATGATAGTTATTTGACTGATGTTTCTCTTGATGTTTAAAGACAACAATAATTTTAGGTTGCTTGGCAACCTTTTGTGGCCATAGCTGAGAAATTGCACTTCTCGGTCTGTTGTGTCGCTAAGAAGTTACCATTTCTCGTCCAATTGCACGAAAAAATATTTTATGAGAGTAAATATTAGTGACGTGCAGTCAATTGATGTGCATTTACATAATTATTACATTGTGGAATTTCCATTACGTCCGCTGAACTTGAGACATATATTTTTGGCGTTCAAATCAGTGAATTATAATCAGTTGTCATTATTATTATTATTATTGTAAGAAAACTACAAAATTGAATTATAATAACGAGTTCCGTTTAGTACACAGTGACAGTTGACAGTTTTTAAAATACAGATTTCTAGGTTTTGTATATATTTTTTTGTTACTTCTAGGTGTTAAAATAATCAGTATAGTTTGTAGTTTCATATTGCAGTGAGTCAAATTTATGCCAGATCCAATGCTGTTCGTTATCAAAGCGTTCAGTTCTGGATGTTCAATGCTCTAATTGTTCAAGTCTACTGCACAAGTTGTATTATTGACAACTTCCGTCTGCTGAGGTCTGCTGAAGACGGCAACAATTTGCAATTGACATTTTATTTTGTATAGAATCTTCTATATATGTTTTCGCAACCATACTCAATATTTACGGTTCAAACCATTTCAAATACAAATGAATTGTTGTGCATAACAACATTGTCTTGTTGTATTGCAGTTTTCTGTAGTTTTCGAAAAAAAATTGTATCTCGAACGCTAAATGCTTTTGCGTACTCGAATGGATATTTTTCCTCGGTAGCCCTCGGCGAAATAACCATTCTTGAACGCAAAAGTGGCATTTCGCGTTCTACATACAAAAATAACTATTTATGCTGGGTCGTAGAAAACAAATTATTAAATATATTAAAATTATTGTGTTGTATATTTACTTTTAATAAATTTTGACATTACCACTTTTCATGCTTTATCGTAGAAAAATAGTGTATTCAACTGGCATTTAATGGTTATTTAATGCATAATATACAATTCTTGGACATAAAAAATCGTTTGATTTGTATTTAGATTTACGAATCGAATGCAAACTGAGATTTGCTCTTGGTGACTACTATCGGGGGTGCAATCTATTCTAATAGAAAAATGTTTTGACTGTGTAACATTATTTAAAATATACCGGTTAAGATTATTACCTGTCAAATTGATTATTTCATTTTGGATTTTGTCTCCGAGATAATAAGGCATTTTTATATTGTTGTACACTTGCACTCATTTAGTATGCTGTATAGTTGGATCAGTAGTAGCAACGGGAAAATTGAGGTCTTCAAAAATTTCGTCTCTGCTTGTTGACGGAACTAAATTCTCCGTCTGTATACTGGCAATTACAGTGAGCACAGGTACAGTTGTAGACTGCAAATCTTGAATTTTTCAATTTTTCCATAATTTTTCTCCAAATCTTCTTCGCGGTTTTTTTAAAGAAGGTTTCGATGACCAGAAAGTTATTTCATTTTCTTTTTGTTTCGCTTTGCTTCCCAAACTTTTTTCACTATTCTTTGGTTGTCCATTCTTTGCATATGTCCCCACCATCCGAGCGGTCGTTTTTCCATGTATTGTTGTATTGGCTCTACGTCTAATTCTTCTCTTATATTTGTGCTTCTTATTTTTCCCGTCCTGTCCAGCTTCCAAGTTTCGGATGCCCATGTTAGTATTGGTCGGTATATTGTTTTGTACACTTTTATCTTTAATTCTTTACTTACTTCTTTTTTGTTTATGATTGTGTTTTTGATTGCCTGCTGTAGTTTTTGAGTTTTTCTTATTCTGCTGTTTATTTCCCTCGCTTCATTTCCGTCTGCATTCAGTTCTACTCCCAGGTATTTATATGTCTCTACTTGATCAAGTTTTTTGTTGTCACTTTCTATTTGTATCTGCTCCTGTTTCCCTACTACCATTACGTTAGTTTTGTATTTAGTCCATAAGGTTACTCTTTCTTGTAGCTGTTCTGATGTTCTTGTTATTATAATTACATCGTCTGCAAATGCTCCTTCCGATATTCATATTTGTTCCATGTTTTTGTAGCTTACTATCCATTTCTTGTTGCTCTCTGGTGTGGATTCCTTTATTATGTCGTCCAGGTAAGTAATGCATAGTGTGGGACTTAAACTCCCTCCTTGTCTTAGCCCATTTTTTGTTTTAAATGTTTCCGATTGTGTGTTGGTGTTCTTTTCGTATATATTTTTAATTATTCATATCATTTCGTCATTTACCTTCCTTTCTTTGAGTGTTTCTCATAGTTTAGCTCTTAGTACCTTATCGAATGCTTTCTCAAGATCTAGAAACGCTATGTATATGTTTATGTCTGCATTTCGTTTTTCGTGTGTTTGTTTGAGCGTGAATGTGAGGTCCTGTACGCTTCTTCCGCTTCTAAATCCGCTCTGTTGGCTTTGTAGTGTCTTCTCTATTACTTTTCTTAATCTTTTGTCTATGTTTTTTTCGTATATTGTCATCGCTGTGTTTAATAGGGATATTCCTATGTAAATTTTATATTCCGTCTTGTACCCTTTTGTAAATATCGGTAGTATGAGTGCTGTCTGAAAGCAGCTCGGTGTTTTTTCCGTTTTCCACGCTTTTCATATTATTTCCTGTAGCCTATCCTGTCCTTTTGTGCCCATGTGTTTGATCATTTCACTGGTGATTCTGTCACTCTCCGCCGCTTTACAATTTTTTTAGTTCCTTTATTGCTGTTTTCACGTTTTCTTCTGTTATATCTTCTCCCTCTTCTTTATCTGCTTCTCTCCCATTTGTCTCTTTGTTCTCCTCCTCTTCATCTTCTGTGATTCAAAATAGTTCTTCAAAGTATTCCTTCCATCTTTATGCTATTTCTTTTTCTTCCCTTAGTACTTCTACGTTTTTGATTTTTATGGCCCTCTCTGTTGCTTCTTTGTCTTGTCTGTTCCTTTTGATTACGTTGTAGACTAGTATTTGGTTTTCTATCCTATTTCTTTCAAGTTTGTCTCCAAATTCTTCCCATTGCTTCTGTTTGTTCTTGAGTATTATCTGCTTCACCTTGTTTCTTGCGTTTTTATATTCTTCGTATTTCTGCTTTGTTTTGTTGTTAAGATATTTTTCCCATGCTTGTTTCTTTGTTCTTACCTGGCCTCTTACTTCAGTTGACCACCAGGCTGTTCGTTTTTTGTTTGTTTCTTTCTTGTTGGTTGCGCATATACTACTTGCCACTTTTATTACGTTTTCTTTGAGATTTTTCCACATTTGTTGTAAATTTTCTATTTTCGTTGCTTTTTGTATTATATTTTTTTGTAGTTCTCTTTCCGTTGTTCAGGTTATAGTCTTTTATTTTGGTGCATACTCTCGTTCTCGTGCTGTTCTGTTTTTGTTACGCTGTTATTGTTGTTTTCTCTTATTTGTGTTATCACTGGGTATTGGTCGCTCCCTATTTCTGCCCCCCCCCCCCCCCCACTTACTCATGTGTCCATTATTTGTTTTTTGTTATACAAAAAAGGCCCCTGGTTAAAAAGGTTAAGTTTTTAACAATAAAGCAATCACAAATATTTAGTTTTTAATGAAGAAATTAATTTATTCAAATAATTCTAATGGTAAACAAAACAACATAAATGGTTAAGTGTTGTTGAATCTTGATGTCTCAGCAAGTTTTCAAAATGCCCTAGGCAATACGCAAACCTGGGTTTTGGAAGCAACGCAGAGTATTTGTAATGAATGTGAGCTTATGCAGCACGTATACGGTTTTTTAGTTCATCCTGTTAGGCTAATTCTTTTTCCAATCGTAGCCTTAACTTGACGACATATTTAATACATAAATTTTCGCCATTTTACCTATTAATAATAATAATCACTTACATAATATACTGTATTTTCATTGGTCAGGATGCGCAGGCTTTATATTGAACTCGATCCGAAGATGGCATTGGCTCCAAATGATTTCCCCACATATAAAGAGTATTCTTTTAGTATTGTATATTAACTATAATTGGAAGGACTTACCGGGGGAGCAACTCCCCTTCCCCCGCCAGTTCTCTCGCCAACTGGATCGCTAGCACTCACGGCTTCAACCATTATTCTCTACGACTATTGTATTTCACCTTCATGTGCAAAGCAGTGACATACACCTCTTACTAGCTCTTACTAGATAAAGCTCTCTTATTGCAATTACTAGGACAAACCTCTCTTAATGCAATTACTAGGACAAAGCTCTCTTATTGCAATTACTAGGACAAACCTCTCTTAATGCAATTACTAGGATAAAGCTCTCTTATTGCAATTACTAGGACAAAGCTCTCTTATTGCAATTACTAGGACAAAGCTCTCTTATTGAAATTACTAGGACAAAGCTCTCTTATTGCAATTACTAGGACAAACCTCTCTTAATGCAATTACTAGGATAAAGCTCTCTTATTGCAATTACTAGGACAAACCTCTCTTAATGCAATTACTAGGACAAAGCTCTCTTATTGCAATTACTAGGACAAACCTCTCTTAATGCAATTACTAGGACAAAGCTCTCTTATTGCAATTACTAGGACAAAGCTCTCTTATTGCAATTACTAGGACAAAGCTCTCTTATTGCAATTACTAGGACAAAGCTCTCTTATTGCAATTACTAGGACAAACCTCTCTTAATGCAATTACTAGAACGCACCTCCAGGACGCACCTCTATCTAATATACATATTGTAGTTTATGTACTGACCTTTAATCCATTCCAACACCTAATCCATAACCGTCCACATCGCAACACACACCAAAACACCAGATCACACATGCTTTCCCCACAATCGGCACCCAACTTGCATCCACACTCCATAAAAGCACGTAACTTAATGTCACCCTCGTTCTCGTTCTTAAGTTGAGCGCGTCGCGCCCCGGCTTATATAAACAAACAAAGCCACAGATGCCGCCTCTAATATTAATAATCAATTATTTGCCAATGATACAATTTGATACCTAACAATCCAAGTGACATATTGGCACGTTATTATAAATTTTACGGGATAAAACCAACAATGTTTTAACAGAAGAGATGAAACTGAACGCTAAAGTGCAAGCAACCATTATACATTGTGACTAGTAAACAATCAGTTACACACAATTTTGATTTGTTATTTAAAAACGCTCATATAGTTTGTTTGTTGTTTGTTCTAATTGACACATTAAATCCAATTTAGAGATATGTTAATATTTATTTTAATTATGAGTAGGTACACCAAATACGAAAAAGTGACAATGATAATGTGGTACCAGAAAAATAATAGTTTAAGAAGCGTTCGGAATATGTTTTCAATCACATATCCTGATAGGCCTATACCTTGTGCAAAAACAATTCTCAATGTTTGGAACAAATTCAAGACAGATGGTTGTGTTTTAAGTTATCACAAAAAAATAATAAAACCAATCATGTCTTAACACAAAAGATGAAACTAAATATCATATGTTGTATACAGGAACGGCCTCTAGGATAAGGTGACCAGACGTCCCGATTTTGGCGGGACAGTCCCGAAAAAATAACAGATTTTTACGAAGCAATGTTTAATGTGTTAAACGGAAATGTAGAAATTTTGCATAAAATAGTTTTCACCCATGAACCGTTAGAATTGTTTGAATAAATTAATTTCTTCATTTAAAACTGAATTTTTGTGATTTCTTTATTGATAAAAACATAACCTCTCTGTGTAACGATGTATACCAAAATTGTGACAGTGGGCGACAGTGTATAACTGGTTGCCTAGACCTACGCCGCTGAGTTGATTTTTTTTAAAGTTACACAGGAATATTCCTTGCGGGTAGTTGGAGGCAACCAGTTATACATTGTCAATGTTATGTGTAACAAAGAAAAAAAGCACGGTATACAGGGTGGTCACTTTTACAATGCCCACCATTGGATCTATTAAACGGAAGTACATACAGAGTTGGTCAAATGGGATAAAAGTTTCTTTTAACTTTTATCCCATTTGACAAACTCTGTATATATTTCCGTTTACTAGAACCTAATGGTGGGCGTCATAAAAGTGACCACCCTGTATACCGGGCTTTTTTTTTCTGCTGCCTTTACTGCTTCTTCTATACCTTTTCAAGTTCAAATTGAGACCAATCAAGTTCAAATTTAGACCAATCAATTTCAAATTGAGACCAATAAATTTCAAATTAAGACCAATGAAGTTCAAATTGAGACCAATCAATTTCAAATTGAGACTAAACAAAATCAAGTTGAGGCTAAACAAATAAAATGTATTATGACAACATAATTAATGTATGTGTGTAATAATAATAATAATAATAATAATAATAATAATAATAATAATAATTATTATTATTATTATTATTATAACAAAGCAGAAGCAGTACATCTCAAGAAGCAGCTATGTGCTGTTTATAATAATAATGGAGATTGGAAAACCCTTGGTAATACGATGGGCATGAACATGAATTCAGAAATAATCACTTACTTCGATTAAGTCCATATAGCCTAATGTTGAGCCCAATTGAGAATACATGGCCATGAAATCTGGCGAGAAAGCAGAAATGCCACAAATTTGGATTGAGAAGGCAGGAATAATATGACACAAACAGAGTTTAGCCTTCAAAGGTTGGAAAATATAATTAATGAAAACGTGAGAAAAATTAATGTCGTCAATAATTGTGCGAGATATATGGCAGATATCCAAAAAAATCTTCCTGCTGGGTTAAACATGTACTTTTAGTTTAGTAGTTTATTCGTTAGATTGTTCTAATCTTTGTTGTAGAATGTTAATATTTAATATTACATGAATGAATAAATTATATTATAATAATATTTCATTAATATACATATTGGTAATATTTTCAAATTGAAATTGTTTATTGTAACTTGATTTTGATTAATCTCAATTTAAAATTGAAAATCTCATTTAGAAATTGTTAGATCTCAAATTGAATTTGTTACTCCGCAAAATGAAATTGATTGGTCTCATTTTTAACTTGAAAAGGTATAGTTGTGTCCTGAATTATTCTTTTTTGGTGGTGGTGTAATCATCGTTTGGCCCATATACCGTTATAATTATGTTCGTTTTCTTCGTTGTTTTATAGGTTAGTTTCACTGTTAGTAATCTCTCGTTTATCTGTTATCATTTTCTATCTCCTTTTATCTCTTCCTGAGTATACGGCATGCCACTTCTTTTGCCGCTCTCTATTCTTCTTCCACTCCACTGTACATTAGTGTGTGTTCATTTCCAGTTTTTATTATTCCTTTTCCTTTCTTCTTTGTTTCCGTTATTGTCAGTATGTCTAGTTCTGTTTCTTCAATTTCTTCTAGATCCTGTGTTACTATAGAATTAAAATGATATATGGTCATAGGGGTTGAAAATTAACCGTTTGCATTATATTCAGAAGTTTATATAAAATTTTATGCAATTTCATTAAATTTTTCTGCTCTTATTGATGGAGTTAAGCAGTTCTAATTCAGTGTATAATTTTATTCATAGTTGGCGTTCACTAATAAATTTTCAAGTGATACATATCTCGCGATATCGTACAGGGTGATCGATATTCGCAAACTTCACCATTCGTTAAAATGACCTATCTGGAGAACCATCAACACATAGGCCGTAAAGCAGCTGGATTTCCCTTCTGAATGACGTGGAGGGCCTGGCTATCTATGTCGGAGAGTGGGGTGGGTGAAAAAATGGCTCCACGTAATTTTACCTCCTACGTTATCCCAGGATGCAAATAACAATCTCCACAAATAAAGTACCCGACGAGAGGGTGGACGAATATCAGACAAAACTACGAAATTTAAAGTCGTCGTCTCTTTCGCGATGGTACAATTAAGATCAATAATTAATCAATGAGCTAAATGAAGTTGGTATTGCTTAGCGCTCTGAAAACGAAGTTCGGGAGAGTATATGTACGTCGATTTTTTTTCAGTAATGCAAGTTGATATATTCAGTTAATTCGAACTTTTTAAATGATTTATATCTGTATTAATTATTGTTGATTGCTAGTTATTTGGATTAATTTAGACTTAGAGCATCAATTGTAAAATTATTTGCTATGTTATGCCAAACTAAGAAGCAACCTGTCGCCTTTTACTTAAGTGGTTATTTTTATATGTAAATCATCATATGACAGATTTAATCAAAAATGACACCAAATAACGCACCACGGTACTGAATGGGGGTTTAAAAGTACTTAAGTCTAGTCCAGATTATTCCGAAAAAGTGTGAATATAGTTTACAAAGTTGCCCTGTACATTACGATACCTCTTGATAAATCTATTTGTGAAATCATACTATATATACAGGGTGAGTCATTGATACGGGAAAGTTTGATTGCACCTAAACCGTTAATGATATCGAAATGCACCAAATGGCACTATAAACTGGAGGGTAATGTACAATTTGTAAAATTATTTTGCCCTATACAGGGTGTACCATTTTATCAGAGCACCCTTAAACCTAGTTTTTTTTAAATGGCATCCCCTGTATAACTTTATACCATTTACAAGTACATTTCAAAGTACATTTAAAAACTAGCTAGTCTCAATAACTTTTGAATTCAAGTTAACTTGATTTAACAAAAAAACTCGTCGATTATATTTCGAGGGGGAAGTTTAAAAGCAACTTCAAATAAATTTCAAGTCTTACCCCCTCCTCCCTAGTATCCCCTACTTTAAATTTTTAATGATGTCCTCCACTTTGCTATATCTTATTTTAAAGCTCAAAAAAATCTAATCCAGAGGCATGATAAAAAGATTTTTGTCGATTCGTTTTGAAAAAAAAAAATAAACAAGAAAAATTAAAAAACAATTTATATTGAACGAATTTAAGTTCCTTTCAAACAAACAAAAAACCAAGTCGACGCAGTTTTCGAGAGAGATGTTAAAAATCATGTTTGTTGAGACTGGCTGGTTTTTAAATGTACACCCGGTATAATTGAATTTGCCTTTTAAGGCTTTATACATCCGCTTTATATAGTTTGTCACTAGATAAATTGAGAGGTAATCCATTGTAGTTAATTATTAGTATCGAAAAATATACTGCTTAACTCCGAATTGGTTGTACACGAAGAGGGTAAAACATAATTCGTACTTCTGCAACGCGAATGGAAACAAATATTTCATCATTTTGATACTAACTGAGTCACATTAAAGTTAATATCGCCATTCCGGAGCAACAATGACGTAATTGAAAAATGAAGATTTTTTTCTGAAGAGACCAAAAACGATTGTTAATTAATGAGAATTAAAAAAGTGACAAAAAGTGAATAGTTTTAATCAAGAACTCACAACAACAACAAAACAATTCTTTTCCATTTACCAACAAACTATTAATATTTTCAACCATCAATCACCAACCATGTTTATCATTATGCAGGGTGTTATGTAAGTAACTCTTTTAATTTAGCAACAGAAGAAGTTTGAAGTGGTTCTTATTATCATCAGCAAGGCGCTGATTTCTAGGTATTATGCTATACATCAGTTTTAATAGCAGACCAAAAAGACCTCGTATCTATACGAATTTCAGCAAATGAAGTTACGTGACATTTTTTTTTGTGCTTTTATGCATATTTTCAGTTTTTAGGCTAATAATTGCTTTAATGCATTTTTTGTGCATATTTACTTATTTTTTGTGCTTATTTGCTTGTTTCTCAATTTTATAGCATATTATTTATATTAGCTAGGAATATATTTTGTTGCACATTATTGTAACGAGAATTCAGTATCAATATTACTCCGTTACGTCTAGAGTGCTTGGTTATCACAAAATCATCAAAAAAGTGAGCGTGCGTACGTGATATTTGGTAAACAAAGCTTGATTATTTCGGGAATTTCCCTATTTTTACGTGCACAGAACGCATCTGGGGCAAGTGTGCTACCAATTCAGTCCAATTTATCTCAATCTTCAGTGCGTTGTGCTTGTGTCTTGTGTGTATTACGTGTTTATAAGTTTTCTTGTAAAAACTGCCGAAAGTAAAACCTTCCGTTGATGAATGGATACGTGGACATTCTGAATGAAAATATGAGAACGGCAAATTAATATGTAGGGCTTGTATCAAACCGGTAAGTTTTATTTTGTGTTGCTATTGGCCTAGGTACAAGCATGTATTATGTTGTAGATTAACAGCTAGAAAAAAATTAACATAACACAACATATCAAAACAACAGTTCACCTGGAAAATTAAAAAAAAACACACAAATCTGCAAGCAGTACCCTGAGTACCCAGCAAACTATTTCCGAGTCTTTTGCGAAATCTTCTACACAGAATGAAAAGGAATTTTACTTTAATTTATGCAATACGATGGCATCTTTTAACATTCCGTTAAAAAAACTAGATAATAGTATGATTAAATCTTTTTTTTACAAAAATACACCGGTAGACATATTCCTGCCGAATCAACCATTCGCAAAAACTATGTCGAGCAAGTATATAAACACACTATTGAGGAAATAAAAAAGATAATTGGCAACAATTACATATGGTTCTGTGTAGATGAAACTACTGATTCATGTGGTCGGTACATCGCCCATTTAATGATTGGAATATTAAACGAAGACTCCACCAATGCATTTTTAATTAATTCCAAACAGCTAGAAAAAACAAATGGCAATACCGTTGCCAAATTCGTTCACGATGGATTAACACTTTTTTTTTTGCCAAACCCCGTACCAAATGATAAATTATTACTGATGCTTTCTGATGCCGCTACATATATGTTGAAGGCATATTCTAATTTAAAAGTATTTTATGAGCAATTAATGCATTGCATCTGTTTGGCACATGGTTTTAATCGAGTTGCTGAAACGATTAGACTGCAATTTCCCCTGGGCAATGATTTGATAAAAACCGGGAAGAAAATTTTCCTAAAAGCTCCACTGAGAGTTGAAATGTTTAGGGAAAGAATGCCAAATGTACCTCTTCCTTCGGCTCCGGTTATAACTAGATGGGCTACGTGGCTAATGCTGCCTGCTATTATGCCGACCATTTCGATTCATTTAAGGAGCTTGTATTAGAGTTTCCCGAAAATGTGTCAGAGACAATTAAATAATGCCACAAAGTTCTTAAAGATAGGAGGATTGTACAAAATTTAGCGTTCCTAAAAACCAACTACAATTTCGTAAGCAAAGCGATTGATAAACTCCAAGCAAAGGACACAACTTTGGTAGATGCGGTTCAAATAGTTGAAGATTTTCGGAACGACGTCTCAAACGTACGGGGATGTATAGGAAAGATATAAAAAAAAAATGTGATGCAGTTTTGTCAAAAATGAAGGGTTTGGCGAGTTACAAAAAATATCAACAGTTTGAAAAAGAGATTTCGTGGAAGATTTGCAGATTAATATTACAACTGTTCCCAAATTTAAATATGCACGATTACAAGTGTGGATGTGGAGATAAGCTATTCACACTTAAAAAATGTGCTCAGTGATAGGAGAATGGGATTTTCCGTTGAAAATTTAGAAAAACATTTAATTATTAGTCCATTTGAAAATGGGCAGTAATCATTATTTGTTATTAATTATTATTGTTATTAATATTAATCACCAAAACCTATGTTATTAAAATATTACTTTTATCTACCTTTAGTGCGTTCTTGTTAATAAAATTATGTTTTGTTTTGTTTTTCTGTATTTTCATAAAAAATAAAATATGCCCTTTCATGCTTTTTCTGCGTTTTTGTGCTTATTCTAGTCTTTATGATATTTTATATGCTTTTTTTTCTAAGATTTTTATACATTTTTAAGCGCTTATTTTGTAATTTTTTATGCTTATATATCCGCTCTTTGATTATTAGAGGCGTCTGGAACAACGAAAAAGCACGTATTTATCAACATTGATTTTTGTAAAAATGTACCTGCCGATCCTTGCAGCAGCACGAGAATTTACCTCAGAAAACGTTTCATGTCAGCTTGGAAAATCAATAAATATTATCCAGAGATAGCATTGATTTAAATTTTTTAACAAAATTTTCCCACATGACGTGATTGGTCAGATTTAAGGGAGTTTTCAGTTCTAATAGAAAGCATGTAATACAAAACATATTGCAAGATTTGCAATATGGATATATGGTGAAACTGCAATTAAAGTTTTATATTCCTCTGGTACCTTTCCTACTCAGTAATTTAATGAGTTAAGCATTTGGAAGTTCGTCTACAGGATCCTTTACTGTATCCCTACTAAGCCTGAGATTTGTTAGAATTTACTAAACTATCAAAATAAAACTTAACTAAAAATAGCCAGAAATTGACTTAGTGTATTTCACTTGTAAGCCGACGATATGTAGGTAGTCCTACGATGGGTTAAGCATCGTACGCTTACTTACATATCACCCTATATAAACTACTTTTCCACATTATACTTTTATATCATTGTTGCTGACAATATGAAATAATTCCTTCCTTATATGTAAACATAACATTATTGTTAATACTTACCATTATCAGCCCTATTATGCGACATCTCCACGCCACTATCGTCGTCGGCCGTTACCACAGTCATCGGGAGACCTGGAATAAGAAGGTGCAGTTTTAGGCTATTCCCTTTTATGTTTTCCCACCTACGCAACGAAAGTGGGATGTGTGGGTATGATTAGTGGCTTCAGTTCGTACAGTCGTTCTTATATCGTCGCTCCTGCCTTCTTAGATAGGGTGCTTTGTTTAGTCTCATTGCCCAGGGCAAGCCCGTGTATTTTTAACAGTTTTTGTGGAGTGTGGGTGTAGCTACGAAAATTATTGAATGAAATGTGTGGGAATATCTCAGACGTTTTGATGAAATACATCCAAAATATATATATACGTCTTGAGTTCGATTCTCACCCAGGGAAATATTAAAGTAATAATTTACCAGCGCATATGTATGCACATTTTATAGCAGGGTCTTAAACTAACCAAAACCAAAAACACTTTGGACTGGTGGATTAAGCAGATTAAGATTACATTAGGTTGAGAAAGGTTTGGTTAGATTATGTTAGCATGATTTGTTTGTATTTTAATTTATCTAAGAATGGACTGTCTGATGATATGGTGAATTATATATTTGAGAATGTTGCCCCTCGTCCTCATCGGGTTTTTGTAAGCGCAAGTGTAATTCAACATAACACGGGAGAGCCACCTTTAAATCACCTTCAAATGAATGGTGTTAGGTTGATGGAGAAATGGAAATATTTTCTTACGTAACGTCAGGCTATCTCTTTATTACATTTTTCATCAATTTGCTTTTAAGATATTTCGAGAGTGTATAGTTTCATTATAAACAAATGTGGTCTTATTGTGATATTTAAGACGTTAGTTTTGGCGCGAAAACTGAGCTCTGGTATTTGATAAATTCGCCAGGATTTTATTTAAAAGCGCTCTCTGCAATTCGTTTTGCATTCTTTAGTAGTAAGATCAGCGTGCAAGTGAGCAACAAAAATTTGGGATGTAGCCATATGTTTTATTTGTAAAAGTCGCCAATTAAGCCGGCTGACATATTACGCATGGGGCGGAGCGAGACTTTTTTGTGATGCCTGTAAATTTATTAGCATGATTATGCATTATTAGCATGAAGATAACTTTTATTGCCATATCCGTGTCTAATGAGTGTAAATGAAGTTGCCTATGTCAAAAATAGAACTATTTTTACTGGAGCGAAACAAAAATATTTTTCGTGGTGACGTAATTACAAGCATTTAGATACACCTTGCACAACACGATAAGCCAAAAAGATTTAGTGAATTTAATAAAATAAATATAATATTTTGAAAGAATTATTCCCTGATATTAAGAATGTATCAGAAATAAATTTATTCTGAAAAATATTTTTGTTTCGCTCCAGTAAAAATAGTTCTATTTTTGACATAGGCAACTTCATTTACACTCATTAGACACGGATATGGCAATAAAAGTTATCTTCATGCTATTCTAATTTCTATTGTGGAATTTCATATTTGACTGCTCAAATACGAAATTATTATTAGTTTCAGCAATATTTGTGGCTTCCAAACACATGAAAAGACAACAATGAATAATTATTTAAAGTATAATAAATTATTTTAGTAATTATTTTAAGTATAATATAAAGTATAATAAAATAATTATTTATTTAACGCACGAGACATTTCACTCATTACCCATGAAGATGGCATTAACCCTTTATAGGGCAAATAACAAAAAACAAAAAAACGCACAATTTAATGCAAAATTATGTTTATTGCGACATACATAAAATAATACATATTCAGAGTTTGACAAAAAAATGGTCGATATTTCGACCAGTATCCATGAAACATCTTACACTTTATAAAAAGTCCTTGTTATGAAAAGATGCGAAACCTCCAATACAAAGAGCAACCTTGCACTTCGAACATAGCACATTAGATTTATTTCGTTTTTTCTCCGTGCTGCATCTACCGCACCTCCGATAAGTAGTCAACTGAGGTAAATTATCCCCAAATTATAACATTTGATAGTCTGATCCTGTTTTCAACGGAGATTGCACGTCCGCCCATCTACTTCATCTTGTTTTTACCTGTGATGAACCATGAGGCTGTCTGTTTGCGACCAGAATATTCGCTTACAAGTTGATTCACTAATATGCTTCTGAATGCAAGATGAGATTTCGGTTTCTTGTTTATTTTCATTGAAGCAGTTTTGTGTAATATATGAATTGACGATTGCACAATTTAGGAAATGATAGAAGAGTTTCAACCACCATCGTCGAGATTTCCACGCTATATTGTAGCATTCGTGAAGCTGATTGAACATGCCCCCATATTCTTGTTATAATCAGCTATTGATAAGGGGCATCCTACCAGAATCCTTTTAAAATCTTTTTTCAAACGCAAAACTTGTTGACGTTTCGGTAATACTGTGCATTGTACTTTGCAACTGAAATATCACGACAATTCACAGAATCATATTGCCTAGAAGCCAGATTTTTATCGTCAGTAAGACGATAATTAATATTATTTTTCGGAAAATTCTTCCTATTCGTACGAACAGTTCCACTGCCTCATAAAGGCCTTTCAAGAAGTTTGTTCAGCAATGCAAAACTCGTGAAAAAGTGATCGAAGAAGATGCAGTAATGTTTTTCTTTGAATGACTTTGTTAGTTCGAGAACAACACGCTCATCGAGAGGTCCGTCTTCGTCTCTCTCTTTTTTCGCTTCATATACTGAGAATTGTAGAAGGTATCCTGTCCTGGCACAAGCTAAGACTTTGAAACCTCTCGTTATTGGTTTCATAGGCATATATTGTTTTAGCTGGTTCTGCCTTTGAATGTAACCATACTTTCATCCATAGATACATTTCTTGATTGACTGAAAGCTGCTAAGAAATCCATTCATTTTTTTCATTATGGAGATTTTATATAATTTATCGAGATTGTCTTCTCTTTCCTTTCGCATTTTTGAATTATCATTTAGATGCAAGAAGCGCAATATCTTCAAGAATCTCTTCATTTGCATGACTTCGGCAATTCTGGCTTTATGACAGTTTACATCTGTTGACCAGTTGTAGCATTCGGCTCATTCGGTAGATGATCAAGACCCATTAGGATCAGCAGTCCTAAAAATGCCCTTAGTTCATATTCTTATAAATCTAGCTTACTGCCTTTTTGCTCAGCATACAGATTCGACTGTGAAATTATCAGGTCGATCGATTGTTTATCAAACAAAATATTGAAGATACCCAACGGTGAATCAAAATCAGTAGTGATATTTGGTCAAAAATCCTCAGTAAATGAGGCTCTTATACAGAACTGGTCGAAAATACAACCATTGACTTTTTATTTAATTATCTTTTTCAGCACCGGTCGATATATCGACAAGTATCCTATAAAGGGTTAATAGCTATCTTCATGCAATTCAAATTTCTATTGTGTCAGTTGATATTTGACTACTCAAATACTAAATTATTATTAGTTTTAGCAATATTCGTAGCTTCCAAACTCATGAAAAGACTACAATGAAGAATTACTTTAGGGCCCACGAGTTTAATTGTACATTATTTACATAATCTTACTTTTAAAACTGAGGGCATTCTTAAATTGTGTGTACATAAAAATAACCAGATATGCATGAAAATGAAGTCCTCACAAACCGCACAAACTGCATAAACTGAAAATCATGCATGATTTAATTAAATAAACCAACTGCGACAAATCTAATAATTGTTTCGCTTTAAATCTGACAATGTTACAAAAAAAAAAATACTATTGCAAATTGAGTACTTGTAGAAAATAAAACACATAAAGTTATTAAAATAACCAAAGTAAATTGGATCTTCTGAATAAACAAAAACATAAAAAGAAGTAAAGATTTAGAAAACATAATTAATAAATATTATATATAATAAATATATATAAAATATAAACTGAAAATGTGTACCATTTGCTTGTAAACCCATTTCTACTGGTCTTCTTTTATTGTTGAAAATGTTGATTAGCGTATGAGAAGTTATGGTTCAACAAATATTTACGATTTTTGCCATTAAGTCTTCCAACGTATGCAGTCTTCTTTTGAAAACTCTATCTTTTAAATATCCAAAAATTGAGTAGTCCAGTGGAGTTAGATCTGGAGAGCGTGGCGGCCATAATCCGTGACTAATTTGTCTATTATAAAAAAATATTGCAGATAGGCTAACGTTTCTCTGGCTATATGAGCTGTTGCACCATCTTGATGGAAATATCCGTTCTGTAATTCTTCATCATCTAATCGGTCTACGAAAGACTTTACAATTTGTTGCCGATATCTCTTACCGTTTATTGTGTCATGAAAGAATATAGGCCTAATTATTGTACAGAGAGACACAGCCCACCAAATTCCAACCTTCTGGGGATGTAGTGGTGCTTCCACAAAAAGATGAGGGTTTTCAGTATGCCAGCACCTATTGTTTTAAGAATCAACATATCCTGATAGGTAGAACCAAGCCTCATCACTAAAAAATGTTAAATCGAGCAATCGATCGTCATTTAAATTTTCCATAAACCATCGGCAATAACTCAATCGGCGTTGAGGATCCACTGGCAACAATTCTGGCACATCTGAGACCCTGTAAGGGTGTAAATTTAACCTCTTTCTCACAATTCTATGGTAGGTGCTCGAGGAAATTCCAGCTTGCATAGCTAATTAAAGAATTGATTTTTGAGGGCTTACTTCGAATCGTTCACAAATATCTGCAACAACCTCTACTGATACTGGGGGTCTGCCTGAGGATTTACCTTCCTGAACACTACGAGTTTCCCTAAAACGGTGCACTATTCGTGAAATATGTATTGACAAAACCGAGTATTCAAATTGGTAGTCAGGGAACTTTTGTTGAAATTCCCGAACGCCCTCTGGAATTGCATAAATCCATTCTCCATTTTTAAATCGTCTATTACGAAAGTGAGCCTCAACAATAAAAGTGTTCTTCTGATCAGTGTACATTTTAACAAACTACTGTTATTATGTTGCTTGACAGTTGACAGGTGTGGTTGACAGTGACAGTACTCAAATAGTACGGAATACAAATTTGAAAGGCGGCACAATTCAATTGAAGTGATTACGTAACAACAATCATTTAGGTACACCGTGTACTTGTTTTCGGTATCCATTGACAATATGTATTTTTTGTATATTATATTAAATTGTTAAAACTTGAGATAGACTCGTATTATATTGTTATGTACAATTAAATTGTGCGTGCAAGTTGAGCAACCGATATGGGTGAGGCATAAAAGCAAAACTTCCAAGTGTGGTTGATAGCTCGTGATTGATGGTAGTTAGCAATAACAACCGAAATAGGCCGTCGTTAAAATACACAAATGATAATAATAATCTTTCATTTGTTTATTAAAAAGCTCTCGGTTTATTTTTTTTATTATTAACAAATGGCGTTCTTTTCCTCTTTCGTGTAATCGTAGTTAGTAGTGCTTGAATTTATCTATGATATGTAGCAAATAAAAGTTAGGTTAAATTAGTTAAAAATACAGAAATATCTTATCATTCAAATTAAAAATGTCGCCAAAGGCAGCCTAAATGTACTGTCGCGGCAAAAAAAGTGGGACAAGTAAACTATGTAATAAAGTCATTTATCTCTGCAAAGAAAAATCAAGTAGCATGTCATTGTTATTGTGACATAAATACCTATAAGTTACTTAATAAAAAGCCACATTTTGCAATGGCCCCTCAAGTTAGTGCTTTTAATAAATTAATAATAGAGACATTCAAAATGGATGGTCTATCAGGCAAGTTGTATAATTTTTTATACCTTTAGCAAAACCTAATTCACACTAAACAAAAGACTTGTACCATTTTTTATGACCACGACCGCACCTAATATACATTCACGACCGTTTTGCAACCGAGTTGGCTGGGTTTTCGTTTTGTCATGTTGGACAAACTGATTCAGTGATGCAACGGAAGTTAATAATTTTTTTGTGTTGATATCTATTAGACATTTGCTTCCTACCACGTTGTCAGATGTATAATTTTTTTCACTACTAGCTCTTAAAGATATCATTACTTTTTTTTTACTGCATATCGAACTCGAAATAATTTTCACTTCTGTCATACTATTAATCAAAATTCTAAAAATTATACAACTGCAACAAAAAGTATCAATTAAATGCTGCTACTAGCAGTTTAGGAAGGGCAGGCCGGACTTGAAGCAGCACGAACTGATCTCGAGACTGGAGAATATCTTATCAGTACGTTAAAATGAAGTGTACGAAGAGACCGAAGTGTACGAAGAGACCGAAGTGTACGAAGAGACCGAAGTGTACGAGACTGTCATTAAATTTTGAAAATCTTTGTACGTGAGCTGACACACATTAGAGACTATTTTAGGAACAAAACTAGAAAATTTACAAGTAGCATCCTCTGGCAAACGCAACAAAACGGACGTTTTTACAAATTTTATGTTTCAGAAAGTTCTGCAATTAAAGATCTTAATTTGGCAATATAATGAAAACAACGAATATTTTTATTTGGGTAGACTTTTGGCAGATTCGCGAGAAATTTTAGAATTTGTAGGGGGACGTACAACATTATTCAAAATTATTAAGTCAATGGGTTACAAACATAGGGAGGTAAACGGTCGCAAAAATGTATGTGAAGAAAAGCATGTCGTTGCAGCCAATACTACTTTGTTGAGAACATTTTTGCAATTGAAAAATTCTAGTGAAAATCTATCGGTTCTGCATTTTAACAAAAGCTGTATCTACCAAAATGGTTCGTCAAGCCGTCGTTGGATATACGAGACAGATTTAAAAAGTTATCCTACCAAAATTAAAAGTGAATATTCAAGATTTACAGTTTTACACGCGGGATGTCATTTGGGGTTTAAAAATGGGTGCGGTCTATTATTAAAATAAAAAAATAACGATAGAGACATCTTATTTCTGCTTTGGCCAATTTGAAAGAAAAATGTGTGGTGGTCATGGATAATGCACCATATGATTCCATGCAGTTGGATAAACCACCCACATTTTCTAATAAAAAAGGCAAAAAGCAAGAGTGGTTGCGTAACCACAGTATTGAATTTAATACAAATTTACGAAGAAACAATTGAGGGATTGAATCAAATCTTTTCGGAATAATAGGCAAAAACGATATTTAGTAGACGAGACATTGCGGGAACAGGGACATGAGGTCCTTAGATTACCCCCATACCATTGTCAATATAATCCTATTGAAATGGCACGGGCTTTTTGTAAACCATCTTATAACACGGCCATAAATGCTCAACCTTCATCCAAGGAAAAGATTGAGAAGTTATGGCTTGAGTCCATTTCCAAATGTAATCTAGAAATGTGGCAAAATTATTGAAGACATTGAAAAGAACTTAATGTTGCCGATTGGAAAAAATACATGGGAAATTTGTCGTTTGAAAGCATACCTCCTCTTATTATTTCGCTGGGTGAATCTGATTAAGAATCAGATGATGTAAATTATGACTCTGATTCGCTTGGCGAAATAATAGAGGTCAAGTAAGTAGCACACACATATTTAGGCAACATTTGAATTGACTATTGAAATCATAATATGTTTGTCAGAGGATATTTTTTTTAACAATTTAACCAAAATTAGTAAGAATATATATTTAAGTGAGGGTTTAGATTATATATTGCAATTTATTGATCGACTCATTGCATCGTCGTTCCATGGAGGCAGTGTGAAATTTACTATACTGCGTTAAGGAAAGACATACTATCTGTACATTATTATTGAGATGAAGTGTGAGCAAATGATACCTACGTACACTAGAGACAAGTCTGTGAAAAGGAAAAGAAGCTTAGGAAGGCCCAAGAAAACCTTGAGTGGAAACCTTCGCGTCACATGAGGGAAATCGTTAAAGAAACATAGAAAAATGGAGAAGAATTTGACTTGTTTATTTAACCACACGAGTAATAAAGGCAGCATTTAACCCTACGTTAGGCGCGCTTATATTTGTGACGAGTATGGTCGCATGGTCTACAGTTCGTCGGCTTGGTGTTACAAAGTTGTATGTGCAATTTTTATAAATTTGGGAAAATCGATTCTAAATATTGGGGTGTTACAAAAAGTGACGTACCATTCCTATTCGTTTGATTTATTTTCTGACATTTTTATAAAATTTCAATACTAATAATCCCGATATTTCAAGCTTCCAACATTCCAAATTTTTGAGCTATGACAAAACAAAAAATGACGTACAACTCTCAATTTTTGTTTTTTCGTTAGTAACATACAACTATGCAAGTTTGAAAGAAAATACGAGTACGTAATGTTTAGAAAATTAGATAATATTTTATTTACTAACAAATTTAATGTGGTCAATAACTCAATAACTCAATAACAATATTTTAAACACGTTAAACTTACATAGCTTTTCTTCTTTTGTTCCCTTTTTTGTCACCAGCTTTCGATTTCGGCAGAATTGCGTCAAAATAGTCTTTATCGACTGTAGGCATCCACCGGTACATTGACTTGATTGCATCAATCTTATTTTGCGATATCTTGTTAAGCGTTCCTTTTGCTTGCTTGGGTACAGGAAAGTCTACCTTAGTTTGAATAGACACCCGTGTTTTACCAACAGCATGTTTTATGCTTTATTCGACAAATTCTTCGTCAGCATGAAAAGTTTTGTAGTAAATATTAAATACAGATCCGCAAAACTTAATTTGTTGAACCTTTGTATACGACAATAGAGTATAGTTAAGTCGCGCATTCTTGGAAGTTCTCAAAATCAATTGCCTGCATCTGTATTATTTTGTAAGGCTTATTTCTATTAACTTGTAGCAGCAGGCACATCAGACCTATCGGCGAATAGTATTCAGATTTAATTAGCACACGTTCTGAATCTATCTCTTGTACACATGAATGTCCTGGTGTAGAATATTTCATTGTGTCGTTTTTTTGTTGTGATGCCACAGCATGAAGTCCGCGATTGCAAATGAAATATGCGGTTTTGCGGAACGCAACTGTTACTCCATAGAATGAGTTCTGTGATACCAGGATTATCTTGAAGTACTACTTCCAGTATTTCCATAAGAGTGCTGGCAATATCATTACCTGATCGCCCTGACAAAAATTCCGGTCAAACACCACAGTAAACTTGCTTAGAGCTAGAAAGATGTGCTGTCAGATTATAAACTAAAAACTTGGATTTGTAATAAAAGGAACCAATTTCAGCTTTCGGACAACTAAAGACATTTTCGAGGTCAAAACAAAGCACTGGCATATTTCCGTTTCTGTCTCGGTTTCGTTCTTCTGTTAATGCTATTTTTGTTCGATATGGTCATCATAGATCATTTTTCTATCTTATGTTAATTTATTTTCCCTTTGCAGGAGATGGATTTCCTCGCAAAGGTCGCATCGGCCTTTTTTTGGTGTATGAAAATGTAAATTGTAATTCATACAAAATATGCTCCTATAAGCAGATTATTTTAGATGTTCATTACCTCTTTCCGCAATGTATTGTTTATACAGAGAGCGCATAAAGAATTAATACCTGGCTTTATTTTTTCCCCGTATAAATTTTTGAAAAATGCTTCAATAGGTCAACATGATTTTTATCCAAACAAATATTTTGAGACCATTTTCATTTTTCCATCCTTTTCCGTTTCGAAGTTATGACGTCAGAGCCATAGTTTTAAATGACAACCAATATTTTTTATTATTGATTTTGATAGTACTTTTTATTATGTTTTCAACAACATGACATTTTCAATATGTAAAATTTGAAAAAAAAAATAGAAAAAGTGCGCTAAAGTAAAACTATTAAATTATTATTTCAATGTGCAGAATGCATCTATTTACCATTCAAAACAATGTCAGTTAAAACAAAATTAGGAAAGCAGGCTTGGATTTTAAATATTGGAATAAAACAAAATTGATTTACCTGAAAAACAATCTAGTACAATTATGTGAAATCCAAGTTGAAATGAGACAAATACAGCCAGAAGTTCTTGTCAATGTCTGTGCGGCCTTTCAAGATCGATTGGCACACTGTCAAGAACAAATTGATCAACAATTTGAACATCTAATTTGAGTTTTTTCCCTAACCAATATAATTTCGTTATTTTAATTATTTTTGTGACTTCATATTGTTATAAAACTTATCTTAAAACAAGTCATTAGTACCTTTTTCTCGATAAAAAATTCTTTTGGTTTTTCTGTTCTTATTTTTGTAGTTGATGATATTGTAATAAGAATATTTTTCAGGTTGATCAAATTTGTTTTATTCCAATATTTAAAATCCAAGCCTGTTTTCCTAATTTTGTTTTAACTGACGTTGTTTTGAATGGTAACTAGATGCATTCTGCACATTGAAATAATAATTTAATAGTTTTACTTTAACGCACTTTATCTCAATTTTTTTCAAATTAAAATATTGAAAATGTCATGTTGAAAACATAATAAAAAGTACTCTCAAAATCAATAATAAAAAATATAGGTTGTAATTTAAAAAAAAATGGCTCTGATGTCATAACTTCAAAAAGTAAAGTCAGGTCTTAATACTTTATGCGCTCTCTGTATAATTCGTACATTTTTATAATACTTAAGGATGAATCTAAATATTCTCTATTTGAATTAGCCCGACAGTAGTATGACTTATATGCGGGAATAGATTTATGTGTTCTTTGACCAAGTCGACATACAACTATGTTACACTAAAGTGTAAATGCCAAATTTGACATACAACCTTGTTTGACAGTGAATAAAAAGGTTGAGACAAGAGCTGCCATCTATTAGACCTTTGCAAAAGATAGCTTATAACTCAAATAATCTTGTAATACCAAATACTCAAAATCTTACAAAATGTTACTTACAACCGCTAGTTTGGCTGACAGGTTAGAACGCTTGCTTAGCATGCACGAAGACCTGGGTTCGAACCCCAGTACAGGTAGTACATATTTGTACTGAGAAACTAGTGCCATTCGCCGTTGGGAGCTCATTAACGGCGCTCTACAGATCGGGGGCGAATTTCTAGAGTAACACAAGCCCTAACTCAATGCACACATTTACACAAATCACACGGCAGAAGGACCCACGTTGGTCGATAGCCAGTTAGGGATAATATGTCTAACAAATACAGTCACAACTACTGTTACATACAACCTTGTAACACCAAGCCGACGAGTTGTAGACCATTTGTAATTGGTTTTTTATTAGTTGAATTTTATTTTTGTTGTGAATAAATTAAAATGTTTAGTTAATTGGCATTTGTTTTTGAATACAATTTTTTTCCAAAAAATAGTTGGTTTTGTGTTGGAAAAATAAATAAAATTAGAGTGGCTTTGAGTATATTTATTTCATAGAAATTGTAATAAAAAGTGCAATTAAACAAAATATATTCAGAAAATACATGATAAACATAAAATTCAATTTCAAAATATAGAAAATGATACAAAAAAATAAAAACAAAAATTAAAAAGATTGGGAATATTTCGATCAAAATTCAATATTATTATTCTGGTTTACATGCAATATATACAGGGTGAGTTTTTTCGGATGTTTAGTATGGGGATCTCGGAAACTAGCGAAGATAGAGGGACGATTAAATGGGGAAAGAATTACAGTTTTACGAGTTCAATTTCATGAGCTTTTTGTTTTTTGGAAAAATTGCATGGCTAACTAGATATCTCGAAAATATACATTTTCTGTTATTTTCTTTGGAGCATATTGCTCTGTTATTATTGACTTTAGAAAAAATGTGTAAAGAAAAAAGTTATAGGAAATTATGTGTTTAATAATACAGTCTATTATTATTTTATTTAAGCTATAATTTTTGAGTTATGACACAAACTTGTGTTTTTTCTAATGGAAACCAGAGTCGGCCATGACTTTATAAAAAGGCCTCTTTTCAACGATTCTAATGATATATCATATTACATAAGTATTTTTATAAATAATTAAATTATGGGATTTTTTTTCTTTTCAGTTTCGGACTATTCAAAGTAGTACGCTATAGAAACAATTGATAGATACAAACGACAATTATAGAGGTGGCCGATCTCCCGATCTCTCTGTTTTAGATTTTTATTTGTGGGGAATGGTAAAAGATAGAGGGAATCAAACATCGTACGTTACAGTAGATGACCTTAGAGAAGCTGTACTTACAAGTTACAAGTTTTTACTAATATTGATGGATGCTCCGTTAGAAAAGCACCAAATTCTGTTTTAAAAAGGTGTGCATTAATCATAATGGTGAATCTTTTGAACATATTTAGTCTTAAATAGTTTCCTAACTTTAATTACGTTGTTTTGGTACTACTTTAGTTACGTTCTAATATGCTTGTATTGTTTCTCAATTTATCGTCTGTCATTCCCTGTTAAGTAGTTTTGTACTTATGTAATTTTGTTTTATCAGAAATAATTTTTATATAAAATTGTAACTCCAACGAAATAAACATTTTACACCAAAATAATAATGTTTATAATTTCGAAATGAAAAGAAAAAAATTAATAACTAATTTGAATTTTACTATTTAACGCGTTGCGGATCTATCAATTGTTTCTATAGCCTACTTCTTGAATAGTTCGAAAATGAAAAGTAAAAAATAACGATAATTTAATTATTTATAAAAATAACTATATCAAGTGGTATATCATTAGAATAGTTGAAAAAGCGCCTGTTTTATAAAGTCATGGCCAACTATGGTTTCCATTAGAAAAAACTCAACTTTGTCTCGTAACTCAAAAATTATAGCTTTAATAAAATAATCGGTTAGATTGTATTAATAAGCACATAATTATGTACAACTTTTTTCTTTACACATTTTTTCTAAAGTCAATAATAACACATCCATAGGCACTGAACCAAATAACAAAATATATATTTTTTCGAGATATCTAGTTAGCTATGCAATTTTTCCAAAAAACAAAAAGCTCATGAAATTGAACTCGAAAAACTGCAATTATTTGCCCATTTAATCGTCCGAAAAAACTCACCCTATATATATATATATATATCTATATATATATATAACAATGTTATATAAAAAATATAACATTGTAGCCTGATGAAGGTTCTCGTATTAGAGACCGAAAGCCAGCCTAATTATCCAGATTAACCTTATTGGATTTTCAACGTGGTGTTTTTCTACTGTACGTTCACTACCGTCGTATGGCATCTGTGGTCGTTAAATTATAAAAAAAATATAACCTCAAATTGAAAACAACTTAACCAAAACAATTTGACAAGTTCCATTAGAGAATTCAGTTATTTCCGACATACTACTAATAAAGTGACTAGATATTCCTAGACGCAAAACCTGACGCAAAAACATCGTGAATGGAGAGTACACATTTAGGCTGCTAATACCAACACTCTCATGTACTGTATTCTAATGAAAATAATTTATTTAATTTACTAATGTACAGTGATTCTCACATATATCTAGTACAGGAAATTAGGTTACAATAAGAATTTTATATAGCAATGTCAATATGGTTGTGCTAGATTTATGTGAGCATGATTGTACATTATAAGGATTGAAATTTAAATTATGGTGTCATATTTAAGGTCGTCATAAATTTAATATGTAGGTAATGTTTTGAGGTCTCTCGAGTCTATTAATACCATTTGTAAAAACTATTTTGTAGACGCGATCGTCAAAAATAAAAAATCGAATACAATTTTTTTTTAAACAAAATCTCATTATGAGGAGATTTGGAAAACATGATTAGTTGTATAAAATGTTTTTTTTATGAATAATTTCTCGAATATTAAAAAATATTTAATGATAAAGTGAATCTGCATTGTTTCATAGGAAACCACATTTCTTAATCCTCTTTATTTCTCCAGAAAATTAAGTTGATATTTAAGTCATAGCATTCGTTTTCTATATTATTTTAAAATAATAAATAAAACTGTTATCAATTATTACACAAGTAATAGCGAGATAATACCAAAATTATCGATTTAACTTGAAACTCATTTATTTGGATACGAAAACTTCAGACGGTAGTTTCTCTTTGGTAAAACTAATTTTTCGTAGTAATAATTATGTGGCATAAGTCATGTGCTCAGATTTTGCATGCAGCAGTGAGCACGTGCTAAACCGAATGGTGTTGTGGAGAAAAACAAATCGCTTTACCTTGATTATTCCCTGGCACCTGCACATAGAGCGGTAGTATGTCCCTGCACTAACATCTCGATTCTTCCTTCCCTCTCTCGGTATCACGGCGACAAATTAATTTACTAATTACCACCGACATTAATCACCTCTTAATTCGGCAATTGATTGCGCCCCGAAAGCCCGGCATTCGGTGTTCGTGCAGCGGCCCAAGTGACGGCCGTTCCTGGGGTAGAAAAAGGAGCACGCGGACGCCCCCACCTGCCCCCTCACCAAATCCCATGAAGGGCGAAACGCACCCCTCCCTGCACCCCGTATGCCGCGAATAGTTCGCAACACCCCGAGAATTCCGAATCGGGAGGTGATTTATCTATGGCACCCCGTCGACATCTTCGGCTCACTTTTTGCCCCAATCCGGCCACTAGATCGAGGGCGGGAAGGGCGATTGTAATTTTTACCGTTCGCTTTTCATTTTTCACTACGTGACAGACCGACCATTTTCGCTAAAGTGAATTGCTTTTCGTAATTTTAATTAGTGACCGATTACTATTACAACCAGCATACTATATCAATAATTAATCAAATTCATGAGATTTTTAGATAAGTATTATGTGGAATTGCAAACATAATAATTGGGTACCATAGTATTGTATAATAAATATTAATTTCTTTATGTTGTGAACATAAAGAAATATTTATTTATTATTTATTTCTTTTGTGAAAATTTGAATCTTTTTAACTACGAAACCACCTTCAAGCCTCGTTTAGATTTGGAAAGTTTACTAGCGGCAGTGAACTTACGACGTGTACACTAGAAAAAACGTGTTACTTTCTTCTTTCCGGAAAGTAGCAAGCGAACTTGAGGACCCGGCTAGTTTACTGACCAACTTTCCCGTCCATTCTTGTAGTTCTCTGCGTGTAATCAGTATCCTAACTCGTTGCAGGAGTAAATTTTTTAAAGTGAAGTGCAACAGTCATCAAATAATACTAGCATATTTATATTTTTATGAAAACTACGATATATTGTGGAATATAAGAATGAAAGATCATATGAATCAATTAAAGAGAAATACTGCTTTTGACAGTCTTTTACAAGAATTGAAAGAACTAGAAGGTATTGAAAACATTGATTTGACCATTCTTAAGACTAAAGTGAAAACAATAAAAACTGTATATAGGCAAGAATTAAATAAAGTTTTGAAATCCAAAAAAGTGGATCCGGTTCAGATAATGTACAAAGCCAAAGCTTATTTGGTTTTCCAATTCAGATACCATATTCGTTTCTTCTTTTTTTTTCGTTTCAATTAAATATTCTGCAATACCAACAGCTTTTACTTTGACAGCAGTCTCACTACCGCTCTTGAAGCAATTTGTTTCTATATTAGTCATCAAGTAAACTATCTAATGTGTAGACACACATATGGCAGCAAGTTTACTAGCGGCAAGTACTTTCCGTCAGTAAACTTTCCAAATGTAAACGAGGCTTTTATTTAGCATGTAAACTAGATGTGTAAACTAGAAAAACGTTTCTAGTTTACTACTTTCTTGTTTAGTTTCTTTCTTGAAAGACGTTTTTGTTGTTTACACATCGTAAGTTTGGTGGCGGCAAGTACTTTCCGCCAGTAAACTTTCCAAATGTAAACGACGCTTTTACGATGTGTAAACAAGAAAAATGTCTTCTAAGAAAGAAACTTAACAAGAAAGTAAGACGTTTTTCTAGTTTACACATCGTTTACATTTGGAATGTTTACTGACGGAAAGTACTTGCCGCTAGTAAACTTCCTGCTATGTAGTGAGACTTCTGTCAAAGTAAAAGCTGTTGGTATTGCAGAATATTTAATTGAAAAGAAAAAAAAGAAACGAATATGGTATCTGTCATGGAAAACCAAATAAACTTTGGCTAATATACATTGTCTGTACACTTTTTTGGATTTCAAAAATTTATTTAATGCTTGCCTAAATACAGTTTTTATTGTTTTCACTTTAGTCTTAAGAATGATGAAATCAATGTTTTTAAAACCTTTTAGTTCTTTCAATTCTTGCAAAATGCGGTTAAAAGCAGTATTTCTCTTTAATTGATTCATATGATCTTTCATTCTTATATTCCACAATATATCGTCGTTTTCATAAAGATTTAAAAATGTTATTGTTTGATCACCGTTTCACTTCATTTTTAACAATTTACTCCTGCAACGTGTTAGGATACTGTTTACATGCAGAGAACTGCAAGAATGGACGGGAAAGTTGGTTAGTAAACTAGCCGGGTCCTCAACTTCGCTTGCTACTTTCCGGAAAGTAGAAAGTAAGACGTTTTTCTAGTTTACACATCGTAAGCCTCGTTTACATTAGAAAAGTTTACTGGCGGAAAGTACTTACCGCCAGTAAACTTACCATGTGTAAACCAGAAAAACGTCTGTCAAGAAAGAAACTAAACAAGAAAGTAAGACGTTTTTCTGGTAACACATCGTTAGTTTACTGGCGACAAGTACTTTCCACCTGTAAACTTTCCAAATGTAAATGAGGCTTAAGTTTACTGGCGGCAAGTACTTTCCGCCAGCAAACTTTCCAAATGTAAACGACGCTTTACACATCGTAAGTTTACTGGCTGCAAGTACTTTCCGCCAGTAAACTTTCCAAATGTAAACGAGGCTTTTCGTCTGTTGCAAAGTAGCCAGAAAGCTTTTAAGCATATCTCTTAAAGATTCGTTTACATTTGGAAAGTTTACTGGTGGAAAGTACTTGCCGCCAGTAAACCGTACACTCGTTTGGAAACACATGTAATCTAGTTAGCGGGTTGATGATGGTTTATTCACAATAATGAATATAAAGTACACTTACGCCGATAAAACAGATAAGTTGCTGGTTTTAGGATTTTAGGAGCCCTAATAACGAGGAAGAAATTTTGGAAATTATAGCAATTGCTTCATCCATACCACATCCAAATAGTGCAAAAGCTTTTACCAGCTGATTATGACCTACGTTTTGCGTTTTGCCGATTTATTCAGGAAAAAAGAGCTGAACGTATACTTTTTAACCAGAAAATTCTGTTCACTGATGATTAGTTTCCAAACGAGTGTAGCGCAGTTACTCATATTTTATTTTTTTGTGTCGAAACTGTAACAGATATCAAAAACTATAAAGATACAAAAAAACTTTATAATGAATGCCTGCGTCCGATTTGATTTTTTTTAAATTTATTTGCTTTTGTCATTAAGAAATATGAATGTATTAATGTTGGGCCCCACTTGTTTTATACAACTGGTCTACTGATAATAACAATATTATGTCAAAATATGAGTTATACCCGTATCAAGTGTTATACTAAACAACCTCCAAATCAATGCAAACGTTTTCTTTATATAAGCAAATTTAGTTTTTTTAAAAATTAACTTTGAAGCTGAATACTGGCTAAACCAAACGCATTTGTATATAGATAAGTTTTGTTAAATCGTCTTCTTTTGATCCCAGTAATCTGTGGTTGAGCCATGTCCACCTAATTTAGAGACAGCCTGTATATAACAAAATTGTTTCACAAGCAGGTATGATGAGTTTTTGAATAAAAGTCGCTAATATAATAACTGCATTTTATGTTTTCTAAAATTGTAGCATTTTAATTTATTATTATAATTTGTCATTATTTATCATTATCATTATTTATATTGATAATTTATCAAAATAGGTTGCTGGATATTCGCTTTCTTCGGTTTCGTACTCTCATTAAGTTTTTGAATTTAATCACAATATTTAAAATGTTTCAACTTTCTGATACTTTTGTTATTTTGACTGAAATTCTGGACTTTTTAACTCTTTTCTGACATTTGTTGCACATTCCAAAAATTTCCACAAAACTTTATGGCAATTTCTGCAGATGCGATATTTTACAATTACAAAACAAATGCTCTTGATAAATTTGTGATATTGAGATGATAGACTAGATATTTGCGATCTAATAAATAAAATCATCACCAGTTACTTCAATCATCACCAGTTAGGCAAATGTCCAATTTGCCCGTAGAATAACGGGCCACTGCATATGCTATGGCATTAGGCTATGACATTAGCGTGCCAAAAATTATGACAGTGATCTTTATAAACCTTCTTTTTACACGAAAATCAGTGTCAAATGTAATTAATTGTTGTAAGATTTAAGATAAAATCATTATAGGTAGATTGTAGTGATAAAATCACAGGTCTACCGAGCCCTTTCCCTTTTTATACCTTTTGGGCCTTTTGCCCGGTCAGTCCATGTGTGAAATAGAAACTGGTTTTAGAGCAGTGCCTGGGCTAAGACATACGTTAGGTTTTATGTCGCTCAAATATAATGCTGTAATAGAATTTTCCATCTAGAAATTTGTGTCTGCCATTTGGACGTTCCGAATTCTAACCGTGGTATTACTTATATCACTAACGAACGATTTTCTACCTGCATTTGCAACATTTAATATTCACAAACTGGAGGTAGAGCGAGGGAAGAAATCCAGCATTTCAAGATACAGGGTGGCCCACCTATACTCGGTCGGACAATTGCTGCTAGACTAATAAAATTTGAGGACAAAATCTAATTGGAAGTTATTGGAAGTTTAAAATTATTTTCGAGTGTACAGAGTGTACCATAAATCCGGGAAACAACATTTGGTCTAATTTTTAAATGGAACACCCTGTATATTATTTCATTTTTAGAATCTGCTTTATGTGGGCTTCATAAATAATTTTTATTTTTAGGAATCAGCTGCAACGTTGCCAAGTTATTCACATTTTAATCATATTTAACGAAAAATCATGGACGTGGATAAAAATTCAACAAAACGTTATTATAAGGGATCAATGAAAGAATCTGGTTATACAAGTACCCAAGCAATGTGTGAAAACACACACAATATTTGGAGTCACGTTGACTGAACAGGGTATTCTGAAACAACGATCGAATTTTGCTATTTTCAAATGACTAAAACTTATGAAGATTTGTCGTTATTTACCTATTAAAAAGTATTATTAGATTATAGTCCATATGCTACCATTGAATAGCTCATTAGATAACTACTCAGAATATTATGCAATATACAGGGTGTTCCATTTGAAAAAATCCGTAGCAAAATGGTATCGTTGTTTCAGAACACCCTGTGCATTCTACGTGACACATCATATTGTGTTTGGGACATTGCTTGTGTAGTTGCATACGCAGATTCCTCCATTGATCTCTTATAATAAGGTTTTGTTGAATTTTTTTCCACGTCCATGATTTTTCGTTAAATTTGATTAAAATGTGAATAACTTGGCAACGTTGCATCTGATCCCAAAAAAGTCAAAATGGTTCGTGAAACCAACATAAAGCGGATTCCTAAAATGAAAGAATATACAGCGTGATCCATTTAAAAATGAACACTAAATTTTGTGTCCCGGATTTATGGTACACTCTATACACTCAAAAATAATTTTTAAAAGTAGCATATAAAGTGTCCAAAACTTCCAATCAGATTTTTTCCTCACTTTTTATAAGTCTAGCAGCAAGGGTCCGAGCGAAGATATATGGGCCACCCTGTATATACCATACACATATTCTGTGGAATTTATTTCAACTAAATGCCTGCAAAGGTCACTTGTACAATATTCGGGCGACATTATTCGTAGTATTTACGGAGAAATGAATAATTATTCCAAGATAGAACAAATTTTACGTAAAAGTCTTATATTTGTTTCACACGGGTAAATGTCACTCTAACCACCCTGTGCAGTTACTTGGTAAGGTAACCATTATATGCACCGGCATGTAATGATTGACATGAGTCAGTGTAAAAAAATTACTTGTCCTGTGTCAAAATTATGTCATGTTTATATTATTTTAACTCACTTAATTTTCAATTATTATTATTAGGTATGTTTGTTTCAACTTTGCCGTCGATAGATTTAAATATGAAAGTGCAACTATGACTGAAATTATGATATTGTGTATATGAAAATTTTGACACTGACAGATGATATATTTTATATTGTCATGTTAGATACGAAATAGTACACTACATACCGAGCGGGGAAACGGATCATTACAGCCAAGTGCTTCTGATGAGATGAGTATCTATAAGCACGAGGCTGGAATGATCTTTCCCGCGAGGTTTGTATACTATTTTATTCACAATCTAGCATGGCTTATAAAAATTTAATAAATTATTTCATCAATAAGATCTGTGAAATTGTTGCCCAGAGAAAATAACAAATTTGTCATTTTCACAGATGCAAATATATTGTCAATCAAAAATTCTTTCGACATTTTTCAAATATGTCGTACAGTGAAATCGAATGTACTCCACCTGATCTGTGCGAAGTTGCACCAAAAGCAACAGAAAGTTTAAATCTCGAAAAAACCAGGACGAGGTACAAAAAAATTACGCTTTTTATTAACATTGGTGCGAGAATAAAAGGGTGCAGAAGAGTTGACAGTGACACTTCCCGGCTAGCCGAGAAAACAAATTATACAATGAGTCGCTTCCCGACCACTTTAAAAACCATAAATGCACATATTTTCAACTGATTGTGGGTAAAAGATCAAGAAAATATCAGGTCATATAATAGGAGAAGATATCTTTAATGTTATAAATAAATGTATGCAAGAGAATAAAATTGATTAGAATAGATGTGTTGGAATGAGCACAGATGGAGTAAAATGTATGGTCCGAATTAATAAAGGACTCGTTGTAAGAATTCAGAATGTTTCCCCAAATGTCATATCCACACATTATTGTATACAGAGAGAAGCTTTGGCAACACATCAGATGCATGCTGATCCACAGAAAGTTCTGAATGAAAGCCTGAAAAATATTTACTACATTAAAGGCCGTACTTTGAATGCACGACTTTTTTTTATAAATATACCGTATGTAGAAATGGGAAGTAGTCATGGTCAGCTTGTTTTACATACCGATGTTCGTTAGTTTTGCATACCGATGTTCGTTAGTTACCCCGAGAGAAAATTCTAAATTGATTATTTGAACTCCGACATGAACTTCAAGTTTTTCTTAATAATAGATATAAGCCGAGAAACTGTTTACGTGACTGGAAATGGCTCTGAAAATTGGCATACTTAGTACTTAGCAGATATATTCTCTGTTTTAAATTGTCTCAACTTATCGTTGCAAAGCAAAGAAATTTCATTGTTTTACGTTCAAGATAAAGTGAACGCTACCATACCAAAATTTAAGTTGTGACAAAAGAGTGTTGGTAATGGAGAAGTGGACTCGTTTCCCTCTTTTTATGAGTTTTCACAAGTTCGACTAGTAAAATTGATGCTGATACTCTTAAATGTATATACTCTAGTTTTTATAAACTGGCGTTCACGTCATCAAAATAATAATCATAATAATACTGACATAATTTTACAAGGTTGCCAGCTGTGCTGGGTATTTAAAAATGGCTGCATTCAGCCGTTGCGCCAGTGCAATCTTGTGCGACAGTGCGCGGTTCGTATCAAATTCGTCTACTTCTCTGCCGTTTATCCTACAGATATCAATCTTGTTGTTATGGTTGAACATCTACAATGGTAAAATATGCATTGTAATAATCGATCAAATGTAACAAGTTAAACGTCAAAGAAGTTTGGTTATACACACATGTATGAGCAAATGTTAGTGAAAAAGATGTGGCATCGTCGCCGAAAAAATATCACGGCCGCCAACATAACATGATTTATTACATGATTGGCAGCCGAAAATTGTGTCCGCGGTTAATACATCGATTACCTATTTATAACCTCCGGTGATCAGTGTTATGTAACAAATGATCCTCAGATTAATTTCGATTCTTAAACTATTGTTATGCACATTCTCGAAAAAAATTACGTTGGTACGAAAAAACCTCATCACACAGCTGTTTGATGACGTGATGCCAGTTTAGAAAAATAGAGTATAACACAGCATTTAGAGAATTTACAAATGGGCTCGAAAAACTATTTTCCGGATTTAAACAAAAATATTAAATGGATAAGATATCCGTTCAACCGTAATACGAGAAATCCATCCCAGAAGATTTATCGGATGCGGAAGAAGAGCAGTTGTTGGATTTATCGTCAGACGGATTCTTGAAAAATAAACATAAGGAGTGTACTTTAACATCATTTTGGTTGAAAATGCAACATATGTATTCAGTTTTAACAGAGAAAGTTCTGAATACACCATGCCTTTTCCAACTTCACATCTATGTGAAGTTGCTTTTTCAGAATTTCTCGACTTTTTGGCTTTGTCGGGCATCTTTCCCATCCGCCACATTAAAATGTAACCATGCAGATGGTTAAATTCTATGGTACTTGGTAATGGTCCATGGTAATTTAACCATCGTACTTTTATATTAAAGGAGAAATACAGACATTCACACACTTCACCTTACTGGGGGTCGTCGTAAGGACTTTCAACACAACACATGCACAGAAACTCAACGGGTAACGGGTAAACCACATCTAGTACAGTTACAGAGGAAACTTAAATCTATATTGCCTGGGCCTATATATTTATCACTGCTCTACCTCTACCTCTAACTCTACCTAGGAAAGCAGTTATCGCGTGATTCAGGTCATTTCTGTTGAGCGATAGCAAGTGAACTAAATTACAGGGAAATTCAAGGGAAAGTCAAAAAAAGGAACAGGCTTTTGGATGTGGAATAGCATCTCAGATTAAAATTAACAACGTGGAAACCAAATTATGATGATATGTCGTCGCAACATCAATCAATTTCATCCTTCTCATTGATTATAATGAATGTTATTATAATATAACTTTTATTTATATTTTATTATGAATTAATTTTATTTCTCGTTTGTTATTATTTTTTTTTATGTACTAAAAAAAGAAAAATTAAATCACGTTGTTATACAGGGTATTCTGAAACAACGATCGCATATTGCTATTTTAAAATGACTATCGTCCGGTTTCACCAACCATTAATCGCTTTCTAAAATCGTAAGAATGTCTTACATATGAAGACGTCAAAAATGCCCGTGAATTATTGCAACTAATGCGAAATATGGCTAATGATTTGTTAGCAATCATGGCTATAAATGCATATGATGTAGATGCTCCAGATATTGCAGATGATTATTATATGCCAACAATGTCATCAAATATTATGGCCAGTTTGATAGACGATATGTCAAAATTCGTTGAAATCGCAACGTTGCCAAACGTAATTAAACTATTTGTTTGGTGCAACGGAACATAAAATTAAGACCTACTTATAAATAAGACGTACTTCAATAAGACGCATCTTAAGATTCGTTGGAGAAAACTTATTTAGATTGATCGTTATTTACCTAGCAAAAAGTATGATTAGATTATAGTCCATATGCTACCATTGAATGTCTCTTTAGATAAGCACTCAGAATATGATGCTATATACAGGGTGTTAAATTAGAAAAATATGAGCTTTGGCCATTTGAAAATAGCAAAAATAGCAATTGCATCGTTGTTTCAGAACACCCTGTGTATTCTACGTGACACAAAATATTGTGTATGTTTTAGCACATTGCTTGGGCACTTGCATACGCAGATTCTTTCATTGATATCTTATAATAAGGTTTTGTTGAATTTTTTTCCACGTTCATGTTTTTTCGTTAAATTTGATTAAAATGTGAATAACTTGGCAACGTTACATCTGATCCCAAAAAATAAAAATGATTTGTGAAGCCCACATAAAGCAGATTCTAACAATGAAAGAATATACAGGGTGATCTGTTTAAAAAAGATACCAAATTTTGTGTCCCGGATTTATGGTACACTATGTATGCTCGAAAATAATTTTAATTAGTAGCACATCAAGTGTTCAATAACTTGGAATCAGATTTTTTCTTCAATTTTCATGAGTCTAGCAGCAATAGTCCGAGCGAGGATAGGTGGGCCACCCTCTATTTTTTTCTTAATAAAGTATTTGGATTTTTTTTATGACGAGGGATACTTAGTGTTACGAAAATTATAGAAGGGGTACGCAGATGTAGAAAGTTTGGGAAACACTGGTCTAGGTAAATATAACTTTTGCAGGCACAGTGCCAGGGCGACTTTACCAAGGACCTCTGTCGATAATTAAGAATTTAAGGTCACCATGCCAATAATTCCTCCTTTACCGAGACAATCAAGATGACAGTGAAAAATGACATTTGACAATTCAACATGCCATTTACTCTACAACAAAATATATATTCGCCCGATGTCAAAGATAATTATTTTCTAGGATTTTCAACAAGAGAAAACAAACAAAACAATGACAATTGACAATTCAACATTTCAGCTAAACCATAACAAAATTTGTTTTTGAAAATGTCAAAGGTATTCACTTTTTTGGATTTTCAGCGAGAGGAAATAAAACGTATATAATTATTTCGTGGCAAGCTTAGTAAATTTGCCTCAATGCCAAAAGGCTAATTGCAAACTAGCCGCCTATAATGTTTCCTCGTGCTGAAAATCCCAGAAAATTATTTTCTATGACATCACAGTTTGTTGTGGTGTAACTAGATCGTTGAATTATCAAATGTCATTGTTTACAGTCATTTTGACTGTCTCGGTAAACGAGGCTTTACAAGCATGATGCCTGTAGATTGGTAACTATTGACAGAGGTGCTTGGTAAAGTGTCCATGGTAACACTATACATGCACTGTGCATTAAATAAAACAACTTTACTTTGTTACTGCCACTAACACATTTATTTACAAAAATGATTTAGTGACTGCAGTTTCGACTACTCCAGCGTTCTTCAAGGGTTCCGCGAAGTTTCTCAAGGGTTCCGCAAATAATTAGCATGGAACTGTAAAAATTCTAAAGAAGTGCGTAGTGCAGCACCAGAGGTGCAGAATCTGGATTTGGATTTTGTGAATTAAAAGATAAAATATAAATTTTGTGAAGCGAACATGCATTTGAATTATCTTATAAATTAAATGATATAGATTGGATAATGAAAATATCATATCTCGCAGATATATTTACCTATTTTGTCTCTTTCCAAGCAAAAATATGAATAACTTCGAAGTACAAAATAACATGAATGCTACTATTATCAGAAAAAAAAAGGTTAGATTGCATTTTAAAGGAAAATACTGAGTTTTTTTTACTAATTTACATGAAATTATGATAACTAATAATGTTAAAATGAATAAAAATGTACAAGATAATATACTGCAGCACTGGTCAGATTTACAACAATCGTTTCAGGAGTATGTTGGTTTTGAAGAAGAAAACCTATCTTGGTTTCAAAGCCCTTTTGAAAAAGCTTGTGATAATCAGTTGTCAGTTAAAGAACGAAAAGAAATTATCGATATATCGACTAACTCTCAGTGAGAAATAAAATTTAACAAAGTTGATATAATGCATTTATTGCTTCAAATTTTGCATGAATATCCCGAGATTGCCAAAAGAGCTGGAAAGCACTAGATGTGTATGGTCTCAAATTATGTCTGCGAGATATCATTTTCTCTGTACAGTGCAACACAAACCAAATGCAGAAGATGACATGCGCTTACAAATTTCTCACATTGTTCCAGACATAAATATGATTTGCAATAAAAATCAGGCCCAACCTAGTCATTTTACTTTAATATTTACTTATTATTTTATATTTAAAGTAACAATACATTAGTATTTGTTACTTTATTGTTATATTACTTCTAAGTTAATTAAAATAACAGCTTGGTGTTAATGTTACTTAGGGTTTTGAATTTAAATTCGTTCGTAAATGTGTTACTAATTCTAAGTTTTGTTATAAAAAATAGCTTCTGCTCCAGTGTTACACAGTGTGAAGGGCGCGAAGCAAAACCAGGCTGTTTAGTCAGTAATGTGATTTTTTTTTTAGTAATTATTTTGTTTAGAATTGTTTAATAAAGAATATATTCAAATTAATTTAAATTTACAATAATGATTATATAATTATAATTATTTATGTATTTAAATGTATGTATTTAACCCCATGGGGTCGATAGCCCAATAAAGATTGTTTATATATATTATTTATGTATTAGTATTTCTTACTATATTGTTATATTACACATAAAGTAAATGGTTAATATTTTACTGTAACATTTGAAAATTTTACAGTAAGGCAGAACTGCATCAGTATCAGTAACAGATTTATTTATAAACATGTAATCTTTGGCATTTCAATATAATTAAATTATTGTCAGTTTACCATTGAATATTGATAGTAATAATTGTAATTTTTACAGCAATAATTGCTATTTAGACAGTAACAATTGCTATTTTGACACTAATATGTGCAGCTTTGATATTATAATTTAGATTTTGTTATAATGACAGAACAGCATCAGTAACAGTAACAGACATTTTATTAAAAATGTAAACTTTGATTCCAGCTGACGGCCAATTGAAGCACCCCCGAAGCCTTACCATCATACACCTGTAATAAAACAATATTTTTGTATAAAAATGCGTAAAAAAATAAATTATATATACTACTACTGTAAACTTTGACATTTTAATAGAATTAAAGTATTGGCAGTTTTTAATTGTAATATTGATAGTAACAATTTTAATTTTGACAGCAATAATTGTTATTTTTACCGTAACAATTGCTATTTTTACAGTAATACGTACAGCTTTGAGGTTATAATGGACATTATGTCATTAAAAATTGAAAATAGTCGAAATTTTAAGAGAAAGTATTAACTGAAACTATACCAGAAATTAAAATTTGTCAGTAATCTTTAAACTTGCAATGAATAGTTTGACGAGTAATTAATGCAATTTTGAAAGAAATAATATAATTGTTTACAGTAATTCTTGATTAGGGATTAGGACAATAATTGCTATTTTGACAATTATAAGTGTACATTTGATGGTAACAATTGAAATTTTATCATTAAACATTGAACATTTATTTTGAAATTTAAGAAGAAATAACTCAAATTTCATCAAACATTAAAATTTAGCTGTAGTCTTTGAATTTGCAAGTAAAACTTTGAAGAGTAAAATTTTAAATTTTAACAGAAATAATTTAGTTGTTTACAATAATCCTTGAATAAAGATAACGATAATAATTGCTATTTTGACAGTAACAATTGCTATTGTGATAATAATACGTGTAGCTTTGAGGTTATTATTGAAATTTTATCTTTAAAAATAGATTTTTTTTTTAATTTTAAAAGTATTAACCCAAATTTTATAAAAAATTACAATTTACCAATACTCTTTGAATTTGCAGTTAATGCTTTATCCTGACAAAAACTGATCAAAAATATTTAAAAAATAAAAGAAACTAATAAATCATGATTTATTTTTTTGATTTTGATTGATTTTTGATTAAAAAACAACATTTATTCGAACCCTGCGTTCAATGCTTTAATTCTATCGAAATGTTGACGATAATTTTCGAAATTTGAACAGGAATAACTGAAATCATACAAAAAATGATCATTCTAATTTAAACAGTAATCATTGTGCAGCATGTGCAGTGGATTTTATACTTTTACTTTTATGTACTGATTTTAAATTTGTATTCAATCCAAAATATGTGTGACCTGTGTAAAACTTATTGTTGATAGCACCAATAAAGATATTATAGTATATTATTATTATATATTGCAATTTTGGCAGTAAACACTGCAATTTTGGCAGTAATATTAACAATTTTGACTGTAATAAGTGTAGCTTTGTGTTAGCCGAACTTTTGCCACTTCTGATATTGTTAACCCAATTCAGATATTGTTAGGCCGGCGAATTACCTTTAGCTTAATTCTGATTATTTTTAATCCATAAAAACAGTTTCAATACTAATTCTGCTGTATTATACTTATAATAGGTAATTATTTGTATTGTCAAGTTGTCGATTAATAAACAATGGGATCTGCATCAATGAAACTTATTTATTTAATACAAACTAATGATACAAAAATATAAAAGGTTATATAATCGTATAATAAAATATGGCAATCGCTCTCTTCTTTTGCTCCTTCCAACGACCGTCATTCTGTAACAATTAGAAGAGTGATCGTGAGTTTACAACTCAGTGAGATAATTGTATTGGTTGACCCGAGTATTAATTGGTCAACCCGATATCCTTGATTAATTACGGTGAAACAATTATCTTTGGTGAATTGTTTATCGATAGGTCAACCTCAACTCTCCACAACAATACTATGACTGACTCACCATACTTGTTGACCCGAGTTCAACTCTCCACAACTAGACAATGATTCACCATACTTGTTGACCCGAGTCCAACTCTCCACAACCATACAATGGCTCACTATACTTGTTGACCCGAGCTCAACTCTCCACAACTATACAATGACTCACTATACTTGTTGACCCAAGTTCAACTCTACACAACCATACAATGACTCAGCATATCTGTTGACACCGAGTAATAATTGGTCAACCCAACATCCTTGTTATCTTCTGAGACAATGGAACAACGATGGGTCAACCTCAACTCAACTCAACCACACAATCACTCACCTTCAATTTATCCATACGGACACTAAACAATAAAACTTTACTGAAACTATTCTATTAATTCGTCACGACTGCTCCGCCTGGTAAAACTTACTGAATGCGATGCAAATGCGTCTGGTACCTTCAAAAGGGTCCAACAAGAGAGGCAACTTGGCCTTGAATTTATAAACAACTGCGTCATCGGCCCGCTCGTATACGCCCGAACCTAAATATTATGATTTACCATTTTAATAAATTGGGTGATATAACATTCGGCCTTCCTGACCTTTCAGAACGTTCTCGTTCAGACACAGTTAAACTTATTCATCTTCACTGGTGACAAAGTTAAACTTCTTCATTTGTCTACCGCCTCAACCATTGTATATGCTTTTCGTTTGCTCTTCCCTGAATTGTGCACCTCTTCAAGCACATACCTATCGTTAGTTAACCTTTTCCGCACCACAAAAGGCCCCTTGTAGTTTGCTAATAGTTTTTTTTTACTGCCTTCTCCTACTTTGTGCCTTCGCACCATCACTGTTGCACCTTCGTGATATTGTGTTGCTACCTTTCTTTTTTTATGATATCGTTCTTGAGACTTGAGTTGCGAGTCCTTTATTCTACCACTTGCTTCATCTCGGTCTTGTTGAAGATTTTTTTTTTTTTTTTTTTTTTTTTTTTTCTTTTTTTTTTTTTTCACAGCCCTCTCGTCTTGTACTGCAATAGATAAAAATGAATCTGCCGGTGACCTTGGCTTATATCCCATAAGTAATTCAGAAGACGTTTTCTTAGTTGTAGCATGTGCAACATTGTTAATTGCGAACTGAATTTCGGGTAATTTCCGTTCCCATTCTTTTTCTCGCTCCACAGAGGTACTCAACGAAGAAAGAATAGTGGAGTTAAACCTCTCCACTTGACCGTTTGCTCGTGGAGTTGCCATCGCGTTCTTAATGTGTTGTATCCCTTTATCACTGCAGAAGTTTTCAAACGCGTTTGACGTGAAACTTGTCCCTTGATCAGTAATCACCCTTGTGGGCACCCCATACACACTGATCAATTGATTGAAACATTTCAACACATGTTTAGTGCTTGTGTCCCTGGTTGAAAACAAATTTAAATATTTGGTGAAACCATCCACCACTGCCAGAATATATGTCTTTCCATTGCTTGGATTGAATGGTCCCAAGTGGTCCATATGTATAGTGTGGAAAGGAACGGAAACTTTGTCTATATGATGCAACATACCTTCCTGCTTTCCTTTAGGTATTTTAAAATACAGACATCGCGCACACGATGCTATGTATTTCACAATATACTTGCGCATTTCTGGGAACCAGTATACTTCAAGTATTTTCTGCATAGTTTTATCCGTAGAAAAAATGTCCTAAATTATCGTGATTACATCTTACAATTTCCCTTCGCATACTTCTCGAGACAACCCAAAGTTGTTTACCATCCACAACTTTATAAAGCCGATCGTCAGCCATCTTATATTCCTTGTGGATTTTTCTTTCGTAATCATTTTTAAAACGTTTGTTATTACTTGTAGTTTTCGGTTTGTTAACTTACAAGCTAACATCCAATTGGCGACTTCTATTTGGTGTTCTTCACAAACACTTTGTTCGCCAATAGAGTTTCTACTTAGCTTATCTACATGTGCCACATCTTTGCAGGACGATGAATTACTTCATCTTCTTGTAGTTTATATGTACGGCTTGCTTCGAATTCGATGTTGTTCTTCCTTTGCGTGCGGTTTACCTCTTTTCCTAATGGGTCCTCTCTTATAGTTGCTATCACCAGGTAGTGGTCTGATCCTATTTCTGGTCCTCTTCTTACTCTTGCATCCGTTATTTTGCTCATATTGTTTTCTTCCACTCAAATATAAACTATTATCGATTTCCCGTTTCTACTCGGCATTTATCTAGTGTAACAGTGTATTTCTTTATGTTGAAAGAATGTATTTGTGTTTGTATTTGTTAGCTTTTGTTAGTTCTTCCCAGAATGTCTCCTTAATTTCTTCCTTTTCACCTTCATTTGGACCGTGTATTGCTATTATCGTCCTGATTTGTTTTGTAAGTTCGTCTTTTAGTTCTATTGTTAACGTTCTTTCTGATCATACCTTCCATTCCTGTATTTGTTCTGCACTCCATTGCCATGCTTGTGATTTGTGCAGCAACATCTTAAGATGTTTGGCAATCCTTGAATCATTTTTCACAAACCATCTGAAAAATCCAGTAAATCCCGGAAATTGTCGTACATTGTAAACTGCACTACATTGTACATTGTTGTCGGTGTTGCAAACATTCTTATTGTCTTTGTCTTATTTGTACCGGGTCTTACACCTTCTTCAGATATTTCATATCCTAGGTAGGTGACAGCAGTTTGTATAACATAGCGTTTTCAGGGATTTAAAGTTAATTCATTCTGAAGTAATGTTTTAAACACTTGTTCCAGGTTTTTCCAATCCTTGTTCATATGCCTTGCCAGGACATAAAATGTTGTCGAGGCAAGTAATTGCGACTGTGCCCCGAAGTGGTCCCAACACTCGATTAACTAATCTTTGAAATACGCTTGGCGCATTACAAAAGCCAAATGGCGCACGATTAAATTCGTATTTGCCATTACAAATTTTTACAAAAGTAGTTTTCTTATTTTGCCTCCATTTCCACTTCTACTTGATAATATTCAGAAAATAAATCCAAACTAGTGTAGTTTTTATAAACTTTTAATTGATCGATTTGATCGTCTATAATATATCAATAAGTTTTCTATAATGTATACATAAACGCTTGTCCCTGTTTGGTTTATTAACTAAGATCACTGAATATGAGTAGGGAGAATTTGAATCTCGAATGATTCCAGTTTCTTAAATTTCAGAGATCATACCTCTTACCAATTCTCTTTCCACGTGAGCCATCTTGTATGGACGATAAAATATTGACTTATTTTCAATTAACGTAATTGGCATTTTAGTATTTCCTTTGCAAACTATCTCTGCAAAGAATGTAGCGAAGCATTTTCTATATTTATTAAATTATTCTAGTCGTTATTTATCTTCATTAGCAGCAAGACTGACATCTAGTATTTCATCAACTTCTTTCAACGGCGTCTGATTTTCCTCTAAAAGATTGAAATTTTCTTCACACTCCAAACAAGTGTGACCTCTGGCGACTATCTTTCCACCTTTAATGAGAAGGTCATGTTTGGAAATATTGCTCACACTTCAGAACTTTGCACTTCAAAGTATTATCGATGTGAAGAGCACATCTTGGAACCTGATGTTTTAAAAACGTTAACTTATTAGCAGTTTTTATAAATGACTGGTGAGTAACGCACTGATCTATTTCGATTTCCAGTTTTTTTTTTGATGTTTTTCTTTATTTGTTGCAATAAAGGTCACAAGTCATGTCATATTACAACAAATAAAAGGCGGGGGGGTACTTCGTCCTCTTCTTCGTATCAGATGATCTGCTGGTCTCTGTACTAATGGTATGAGGGCGGTGATGCTTAGGATTCCAGGAGGATTTTTTCCTTTAATTGTTTCTTGAAGGTTGCTAGATTTAGGGCTTTGATTGGGTCCTGGTTGTATTGTTGTATTGCGATGCTTGTTATTCCTAGTTTGTGTTGTTGTTGCTTACAGGTGTAGGTTCTTATGTGCTGATTGTTTCTTGTATCGTGTGTATGTATCTCGTTGTTCGTTTTTTAGAATGATGCTGCTGTATGTTTCTTCATGTTTTATTTTGTGTATTTGGAGTATATTGTTAAACCTTATGAGCTGTTTTATGTTTAGTTCGTTCTGAAGTTTGTGAACCGAAATCAATAAACTAGTCGAAGCATTTATTTATTTTACACTGTGTTAATCAATGATGGATCAAACTAAATAAATTAAATATATTTAACCGCACTTGTTCTTAATATTGCACATGTTTATAGATTTCACTTATTTATAGAAATTCTCCTTTACAATTGTTTCGCCGTCTTTTCTTAAACATTTGGCTGTGTTAGTAATGCCTATAATTTCGCTTATCACAGGCAATATTTAATTGTCTGGGTCTGGTTATTCGATACTTTATTTATTTTATTACGCCGTTCACAATAAATAATAACTGAAACACTTTATAACACAGACACAAAACCATTTTATAGTATTACTGTATCATATTTGTTCGCTGAATGTAAATATACCACCACAACTATCATTTGGTATCAATCATTTACATGTACTATGTACTAGTATAAAAATGTAAGTAATACATATTTACTCCTCGGCCGAACAGTCGAGTAAATGCTTTGCATTTATATCATGAAGTTATTTTATTAACTTTGAAAGAATTAAACAAATTGTACAATAAGCACCACCAATTCAACACCCATTAAAATATTATGTTATATTCCTACACAAACAAAACTAATGAGTGATCGTATAGAGACGAAGAGAGAACGAATGCCATTAATCTTGATATGTTTTTTTTTTTTATAAATTTTTTTTTTTTAATTTTTAGAACAATCCTCCCATTGTTCATTAGGTACAGCACTTGGGAGCAATCCCACTTCTGATATTGTTAGCCGAACTTTTGCCACTTCTGATATTGTTAACCCAATTCAGATATTGTTAGGCCGGCGAATTACCTTTAGCTTAATTCTGATTATTTTTAATCCATAAAAACAGTTTCAATACTAATTCTGCTGTATTATACTTATAATAGGTAATTATTTGTATTGTCAAGTTGTCGATTAATAAACAATGGGATCTGCATCAATGAAACTTATTTATTTAATACAAACTAATGATACAAAAATATAAAAGGTTATATAATCGTATAATAAAATATGGCAATCGCTCTCTTCTTTTGCTCCTTCCAACGACCGTCATTCTGTAACAATTAGAAGAGTGATCGTGAGTTTACAACTCAGTGAGATAATTGTATTGGTTGACCCGAGTATTAATTGGTCAACCCGATATCCTTGATTAATTACGGTGAAACAATTATCTTTGGTGAATTGTTTATCGATAGGTCAACCTCAACTCTCCACAACAATACTATGACTGACTCACCATACTTGTTGACCCGAGTTCAACTCTCCACAACTAGACAATGATTCACCATACTTGTTGACCCGAGTCCAACTCTCCACAACCATACAATGGCTCACTATACTTGTTGACCCGAGCTCAACTCTCCACAACTATACAATGACTCACTATACTTGTTGACCCAAGTCCAACTCTACACAACCATACAATGACTCAGCATATCTGTTGACACCGAGTAATAATTGGTCAACCCAACATCCTTGTTATCTTCTGAGACAATGGAACAACGATGGGTCAACCTCAACTCAACTCAACCACACAATCACTCACCTTCAATTTATCCATACGGACACTAAACAATAAAACTTTACTGAAACTATTCTATTAATTCGTCACGACTGCTCCGCCTGGTAAAACTTACTGAATGCGATGCAAATGCGTCTGGTACCTTCAAAAGGGTCCAACAAGAGAGGCAACTTGGCCTTGAATTTATAAACAACTGCGTCATCGGCCCGCTCGTATACGCCCGAACCTAAATATTATGATTTACCATTTTAATAAATTGGGTGATATAACATTTGACAGTAATAATTGAAATTTTGACCATCACTCAGTCACTCATATTTTATATTTTTGTGCCGAAATTGTAACAGATATCAAAAGCTATAAAGATACAAAAAAACTTAATAATGAATGCCTGCGCCCGATTTAATTTTGTTTTAAAGTTATTTGCTTTGTCATTAAAAAATATGAATATATTAATTTTGGGCCACCCTTGTTTTATACACAACCGGTCTACTGATAATAACAATATTATGTCAAAATATGAGTTATACCCGTATAGAGTGTCATTCCAAACAACATCCAAATCAATGTAAACGTTCTCTTGTTATAAGCAAATTTTGTTTTTTAAAAATTAACTTTGAAGCTGGCTAAACCAAACGCATTTGTATATAGATAAGTTTTGTTAAATCGTCTTTTTTTGATCCCAGTAATCTGTGGTTAAGATCAATCACTACGATCTACAGTCTACACCATTCGATTGATTATATGATCAGTTAGACCAAATAGAACAACAGATTAAAGTAGAATCCACTTAATCACGAATTACCATCAGTTTTCACTCTGTCGAATATAAAATTTCGTGGCACCATTTGGGCGCCGAAAAGTGCGTTTGTGCCATGCCAGGTGATTGTTTGCTTCGGTCGGTCCAGCAGCATTCACCTGGTCATCTCCTGGCCATCTGCTGTCATTGTGGAGCTGTTGAAATGACCCGGCCGTGCATAATATTCCACTATCCCCAGCAAAATTCGACGGGCGGGGACCAGATTATGCCCCCACGGACACAGTGATAGCCGCCATTGCAAATTGTGCCAGTCGTGCTCTCATTGTCCGATTCATAATGGTTTTCAGCGTGAGGGCATTCATTAAATCCAAAAATGGACCGACAAAATGACAAGGACACAATTTCTAGCACATAATTAGCATGTACGTTTCTAGATACATAGCTTGCATCTATGCACAATTTCACGAATTTGTACTTGTTCTTTTATAAATGTGTTCCCAATAATTTGTAACCACATGTATTACTGTATAAGTTAACTATTGTATTTAAAGGCATTGTAGTAATTTTAATCAAACTGTCTATCAACTTTTTAAGTGTGGCCACCCCCCAAAAAGCCCAAAAATAAAGTAAATAACCTCACGACCCCCTTAATAATTAGGGGCTAATTTTACAGGGTGTCCCATGAAAACGGCCCGTTAAAAGTTTATGGGAAAACACAAACGCTAGTGTCGCATCTTAAAATCAGACTAAATTGTAATTATTATAAATGTATATTATGTATAATTACTCTTGTTTTGTTTCATATGTATATTTTATCATTTCCTGACACGTGTTTCGTCATTTTAAAAGGATTATTATACCACTTTTTTTTTTATTATTGACACATTTGATTCATTTTGAATTAATCAAATGAATCAAATGTGTGAATGAAATGAATCCCTGCGATAAAAATATCATTGCCTTGGAAAAGCTCGTTTTGATTATTCATTATGTGTTTTCCTTCCATAATAGCTTTTTGATCCCTATCCCTTCTAACATGTTTAATCTACCTCCTTTTTCAGAAAATGTAATGGGTTTGATATATCCTCAGTGGTGTCTTGTTTCTATACAATGGCACGTGAATCCTGTTTGTCCACTTAAATTCTGTATCGCCTTTTTATGTTCATTGTACCTTGTTTTAAAGTTCCTCCCTGTTTGACCTATGTATATACCATCACAATGTTTACAAATAATTTATACTCCTGATTTATTTAATTTGTTTATATTTTCTATGTTATTATTGATTATAAATTTTCCTGTTTTATTTTTGTTATTTGTAATGCTTTAAAATTATATTTCTTAAACTCTCTTAAATTGAACATACATGTATTGTTTGTTCAAGATAAATGATGTTATCTTCTGCATTGTTTAAGGCATCATAGTTTGTAGTCAACATGTAGATATCAGATAAATTTTTAGCTCGCTACTTTCCACACATTTCGGGGATTTCAGGAAGACAAATGGGCTGCGCAACGCTGTAAGGGTTCGGAATATCCATATTTTGTATAAATTAATTTAACATAAAGCCACGAAAAATGACTGATATTAATTGACACGTTCAGCAGTAATTTTAAAACAATTTCATACTCAAGTATAAACATTGAAACACAAGTAAAAGCCAAGTATTGCTTTAGGAAGGGGTGATCGTTTGGGGATATAATAAGTGATCTGATTAAATATGAATTCAATTTGAATCGATTACAAAGGAAATAACGAGAACTTTTATAATCATTAATATAAAATGGGGTCCATGCGCGGTGACGCAATTATATAAATAATCACAGAAGAGGCCCGAGCCCGCTGATGACTAATCATAACAGTTTGGTATTTTATATCAGTAACCTTAATATAGGGCACTGTAAGATCACCGGAATGAGAATTAACGTTAAGGGGAATCACATAAAATCGCAGAGTGGGCGAAATTTTAATATAAATAGCATCGTTTTGCATGCAAAAAGTTTAGTTGGTTCCAGATTCGCGAGGCGACAGGCTGCTATTATCGTCATCAATAGTATACGCGAATATCATTATGAAGAGTATTATCCGATTTATTTAAAAGTTACTGTGTTCGGGATGGTATTGATAATTTCGAAATTGAGTAGCAATAATCGGTAAATTCCTACCAAAGTAGTGTCGTGAAGGTTAATAGGGCAATCTTTCCGGTTTCATATACGTGGGTCTTCGAGAGCTTTATTAATTTCTGGCATACGTTTTGAGCGGTGTCGTGGAGGTTAATGAGGTAATCTTTCCGGTTTCATATACGTGGGTCTTTGAGAGCTTTATTAATTTCAGGCATACGCTTTGAGCGGTGTCGTGGAGGTTAATAAGGTAATCTATCCGGTTTCATATACGTGGGTAGTCGATAGCGTTATTAATTTCTGGCATACGCTTTGAGCGGTGTCGTGGAGCTTAATAAAGTAATCCTTCCGGTTTTATATACGTGGGTATTGGAGAGCTTTATTAATTTCTGGCATACGCTTTGAGCGGTGTCGTGGAGGTTAATAGGGTAATCCTTAAGTTTTATTTACATGGGTCTTCTTTACGTGGGTGTCATGGAGGTTAATAGGGTAATCCTTCCGGTTTTATATACGTGGGTATTCGATAACTTTATTAATTTCTGGCATACGCTTTGAGCAATGTCGTGGATTTTAATGAGGTAAAAATCGTTGTTTACCTGTCTTCTGGTTTGTAATCTACTTCTGCCAATTGCCAATTAATTAGTTGAAATTTACTCAAAATAATACTACACTTTATGGTATTTTTCTGGAAACGCATAGCAATAATTATGAGAGCAATACATAATACCTAATGTAACCTACCTAATTATAATTTTCTTCCTGGAATGAATATACATACCAGAGCTTCGAAAATTTGCCAGTTAGTTGGAGTGGATATAACTGAAATTCGACCAAGTTTTGGGAGCGAAACTTCAGGTTTGGAACAAAACATTGTTGAATTACGATCAGCCGCGAATTGTTTCATTCATATATCTTCACAAGAGCAATTTAAACATTTGGAGTAAGTAAATGAGGTTGTTGAGAATCCTCCAAAAAGTGAATCAATTGTTTAAACCTTCTAATGGTTTACTCGATATATTATTGCAAATATCTGCTGAACAGATTAACAAACTAAATGGTCTCTGCGTGCAAAATAATATACCCGATGAAAATGTCAATGAAAATATCGTTCTAAATCTAGAAAATCTACCGATCATCAACGATTCTTTAGTTTTAAACCAAATAGTGCCATCACTGTTAAAGATGAACTGAACGAGGTGGTTATTTTCAATGGCAATATTGTAATACCTACAAATTAAAATTTTGAACCCATTTTAGAACATACTGACAATGGTGTTAACCAGTGGCGTAGCTAGCCCTGTGAGGGCCCTGTGGGGGGTTTTCTAAAAAGTAATCCTCGAAATATTTCAAAAAATACTTGCTTTAGGAGTATGGTTGTATTATACTTTTTTGTAGTAAATTTTTCTCCCTATCGTGCTATGCAATAAAAAATGGGTCATTCCATTTAAAAAAAATGAATTACAGGATATTTAAGAGGGCGCTTAGATATTGACATTTTATGAATACTTATTATCAAAATTGACAGTTTCCAATTATGTCACTCATAGAGGCATCCTCTATCTATAATTAGAAATTCAATTCATAATTTTATCTTATTCCTAAGAGAAGTTATAGACAGATTTCAGGCTACCTTTTAGAGGTCAAAATTTTAGAAAACATTTTTTTTCTTGAAAACTAGAAGAGATAAGTGTACATACGTTCTTACAAAATATGTTCAAATTTAAGCGAGGAATTGAAAAATATAATAATATATGGGGTGTTCCATTTAAAATAAGAAAGTTGGTGCTACTTCCGGTGGAACCGGAAGTGATAGAAACTTGAAAATATTTCACATGAGGATAACTCATTCAACCGCGCGACGACGATTTTTTTGAAATTTTTAGGACAACTGAAACCCCGTAAACTTTTAACGAACGGTTTAGCGTAGACACCCTGTATATATATATATATATCAAAAAAACATTACTCAAAGAAGAAAAAATATTGTATTGGACATACTTTTCTTGCATTTTTTTCGCCGAACGTATTTATAATATCGTCCATAGCTGAAGAAGATTTTAATTTCATAATTCTTCTTTTTCTATAGACAATACTGATAAGTCTGCTAACTTTTCTTATACCATAGATGTTCTAAGATAGTTTTTTATTAGCTTAAGTTTGGAAAAGCTTCTTTCAGCTGCCGCGGTTGTAACTGGAAGGATGAAAAATAATAAGCATCCTATTATAACCTCCGAAAAACTGGAACCGACAGTACTGCGAGTTTCTTAATGGCATTTATTTTCTGAATTTCTGATTTCAAGTAGTTTTTTTAAGTAATTAATCGATCATAGAGATCATCGTGTTTAAAGTCATTTTGATATTTTTGTAGTCAGTTTTGTTGCTCCAATTTTTTGAACTTCATTTGAAAAGGAAAGTAGTTTATCCGGTTGTGAAATTTGAAATACGTTATTTAGATCACAGAATCTCTGAAATCGTTTTTTAGTTTGTGAAATCAATTTATGTAAACTGCAATAATATACGTTGACTCTGAAGTATGATTCCGGCTCAGAAATTCTCACATCTTCTGATAAGTCATCAAAAAAGCGCTTCTTTACCCTCCGTCTTATTTTTTTTAAATTGGTGTTATATTCCACTCTTTTGCTGGATCTCTGGAGTCATCTAGTAAACCGTTGAATGAATTTTGTGTTATTTTTTCTACCAGCCTGTCCAGAAGATTTTTAATAAAAAACTGGCTTTTTGTAAATCAAAATGTTCGTGCTGTTGTAGGGCTTTAGAAATAGGGTTGATGGTTTCAAATAGCTGAAATCTTTTAAAAGATGATATACACTATAAAATCATAACTTTCTAATATATTTACTATGTTTTGACATTTGTCAAGTTCGTCTTTTTTTATGAAATTAAATTTAGTTGATGTAAAGCTTTTATCACTACTAGATTTTTTTTATATCGAAACAAGCATCATTTCTTGACGACCATCTACTATGGCATACTCATTTAAGAGTAATTTTATATTTTTTAGATGAATCATTACTCAACATCAGCGTTTTATGCTATTGCTAAAAAAGTATATATAATTTCCAAATTGTCGACAAATTGTGACACTTCGGAAATATGTTAAGCAGCATCATTTAAAATTTAATTTATTGAGCGAGCTGTACAATGAACGTAATCAGCAGTTGGTGCATGTTTTTTTATAAGGGTCTGTACCCCTCCATATTTACCTGATATTACATTGGAACCATCGTAACCCTGCCCTACACATTTAGACAAATCAATATATATATATATTTTTTTCAAATGTATTTAAAATTTCAGTTTGAAATCGTCCTGCAGGACAATCAGCCAAAAACTGAGCTGCACAATGAACGTAATCAGCATTTGGTGCATGTTTTTTTATTAGGGTATGTACCCCTTCATGTTCACCTGATATTACATTGGAACCACCGTAACCCTGCCCTATACATTTAGACAAATCAATATTATATTTTTCAATTGTATTTAAAATTTCAGTTTGAAATCGTCCTGCAGGACAATCAGCCAAAAACGACTCACAGATTTAGATTTTTATAGGTACATCATTACGTTCGATTATCGAAATATATCTAAAAACTACTGAAAGTTGGTCAATTTTTTGTGTTGTATCCAAAATATTCGACAAAAAAGGAGCTTTATTAATTTCCAAAACTTTTGACGCACATTTTTCGATAAATCTGCAAAAATAAGATATTGAGAATGAGAGTTGTTTCATAATAGTAATGTGAATTTAAGGTGTTTACAAAAGCACATTGAATGGCCTATATGAAAGGGGATGTCCGGACGGAATAATTTAGAGCTGTTGCGGTGTCTTTTTATATTCATTCACTGGGATTTTATCAATATGACTTAAAAGTTAAAAGTATGAACAACTGCTTATTTATTTCAGATTCGACTTAATTTTATTCGTTTATTTATAAAAATATGTGGTAAATATCTTTGAGGAAGCGAAAGACATGTCAAACCAGAAGCGTGGGAAGTGAACATAATCAAAGCAAACTGAGAAGATGGACATCAATATTTTGGAAAATTATAGCAACAAGGACATAAGAAGTAAGAACTACACAATTTCCAGAGCAGCTAAAATTTTGAAACTAAGCTGCTGCCACTTCAACGAAAAAACTGCAAGGCAGTATTAATTTAAAAAAAAACAAAGACAGAAAAACTTCGACGAATTTTGGAAAATCTCCAAAATCTCCGAAATCCAAAAGAATTAGAGGAAAAGCATTCAAGCTAAAGGACAAGACAAAGAAAAGACGAAAATAAATCGGGAAGGCAATATTCGTACAATTACTTCATTATAACAACAAATAGGTCTAAGGTCCGTAAAATAATGCTTTGCAACATTTTTGCATTTTCTGCTAGAAGTATTAGACGCTGGGTTTTTGATCTAAATAAAGAAATTGTCCTATGCGATGTGAAAAATGAAGAAAATGCATCTCAAGTAACAAACATCCATTGAAGTACCGTGTAAAAAAAAGAAAAAACTAGATGCCAGAAGTGCGGCTATTGTCGAAAAACGTGATCTAGAGCGATTTTTTTGACAAATTGGCGAAAATTGAATTGCACTATTGTGCATTGTAGAAAGTCAGCCACTAAATTATACGTAGAATCGACATGAACGTGCACGGAGCTGTATAGATTTTATGTAAATGACTGGTACGTTCAAACCAAATGTTCTGCTGTGTCTATTGCTATTTTTGCAAACATATTTAACGATTTGAACCCAGCCATGTTCTCACCAAAGATGAATGCGATATTTGTGTGGCTTTTAAAGCAAAAATATTGATGATGTGTCAAGAGCACTTAGCGAATGCGCTGAACAGGTACAAAATATTAAGGTATTCACAATGGACTTAGAATCTGTTCTTTAGAGTCCTAAATCGAATGTGCCATAAAACTGTATTATAAAACAAAATTAGTTGTTTTAGTTGATATGTTTGTTGATATGTAGTGATTGTTTGTTGATAAAATATACGTATGAAACAAAACAAGAGTAATTATACAGAATATACATTTATAATAATAATAAAATGTTTCATCAAGATATTCGCAAGGAAAGTATTAATTTTAAATTGTAATTTATTAATTAATAAAAGGCTTTTTTCATCCATTTATTCTGACTGATTGCGACCCCCCGTATATTTGATCGCGATCCCCTGGTTAAGAAACTATGGTCTATAATATTGTATCATATAATGCAATTAAATAAATGTTGAATCATTATAAATAATTTAAACAGCAAATGCACTACAGTATTTATTACACACAATTTCTGAAATCTAACAATACCCCTTTCTATTCTTATCAACCCAATCTTGAGCGCGCTGATAAGTAACAAGACTAAATAAACAGACGTTTTATATTCCGATGGATTATGGAGACTCGTCCTACTTTATTGAGAAAATAAAAATGATGTAAATAACTTTATATCAATCCAAACTAGTAGTATCTTGTGACACAGATCTACTTTTCAATCTAAAGTACACCATACAGAGTGCGAGTAAAAGCCATTTTTCAAGTCACGTATCTACGCTGAAATGTGTGATTTCATATCATAGTTTTAATATATTGATAGGGTTAAAATACTATATGTCATTACGAGTCTGGAAAAAAGGATTTATCCGTGAGTAATGGCATTTTCAACCGCTTATGATAGTTTATTCTGTATTTATTTAATTAAGACAGGGTGCATACAAAAGAAATTCCCTTGGGGTATTTTGTAATAATGACGTATACTAGTTGGGTAGAGAGGCCTCTTAAGACTCTGGAAATAAGAATTCCCGTGTGAGGCGAAGCCAACACGGAAAGTCATGCAATCACGGAAAAATCCATTTCTAGACGTGTAACGAACGATACTTTTTACTATACTTTATTATTTTGATTATATTATTACTTTCTTTAGCTCACGGAAAAAAATCGGAGATCGGGAAAAGTTTTCTGTGCGCTGAATATGTCACCTTTCCGTTAGTATCGAAACGGATGGAAACAAGGTGTTTTCAAATAAGTATAATAAAAAATATATATTATACACGTTTAAGGTAATAAAAAAAATCACAAAATATTGGTTAAAGAATTGGTGACGTACTCGCCAAACGGCAATACAAAATTAAGCAATAAAATAAAACAAAGTAAATAATACAGATAGCCAACCACTGGAAACAGAATATAGTTTACCACAGGGAGGTAACCTACCACCAATATTGTACATCACATATACATACATATATTGTAATAATATTTTCCATACATTAATAATAAGCGATTAAAATTCAAGTTCATTAAGTTATTATAATTTTTAATTACTTTCCGTAGTATTAAGCTAGCTAAAAATTGACATAAATTCATTGTGAAGTGGCGGGAGCAAGAAGTAACAAAGTTTAGTTAAGTTAACAAAACCACATATGCTGTGGCCTCATATATATGAGTTTCAGACCCGTCCCAGACCAGACCCGGCATTTTTGTCGGTAATGTGACGTCTTAAAGATTCGGGAATAAATAGCGTAAGATAAGCCTACCCGAAGAAAATAATAGAGGTAGTTTCGATTTCCGCAAGTTATCGGAAGTAGGCATAGCTGCACATAAATTCAGAATTTTAAATAGGAACCTAGGTCATTCGTACCATGGTTGGATAGCTATTTTAAAAAGAAAATTGAAACAGAAAGTTTTCTTGTCAAGTATATGCGTAACGAAATAAAAATTAATCTTTCAGACAACCAGTCGATGTCATTTTCTCTAGAGCATACTTTGACGTCATAACGTCAGAGAGGTTCAGGAAAAAAACAACAAGACATAAGCCTACCTGAAGAATGGAGGTAGTTTTCAATCTCAGATATTACCGGAATTAACCGTAAGTAGTATTTTTGTAAATACAGTAAAACATCAATAAATGCAACAGGCCTGATTTTATTTGTCAAAAAACGTTGCTATTAATGAATTGATTATAAAATTTTAACGCAAAGAATGTAGAACGTAGAACGTAGAATTTACCGATGTTAATACATGTAGAAAGTAAGGCCAAACGTAGCATATATTTTTTATTGAAATAATTTGCATTAATAAATAAGGTAGAACACAAATAAGGAGCAACACAATTACAACAAGCAAATTAGTTATTTCTTATTTTGCTTTTCCTAAATTAATTAAAAGAAGCTAGATAGATAGGCCAGTATGCAGTCATTAAATATAATTAAATGATAATAAATAATATGCAATACAGGTCACATTTCAACGAAAATAATAATGAGGAAAATGATTAGGAAAAACAAAGTGACAGCACAAGCCAAAAAAAGGACATAAATGGAGAGATCCCCAGAAGGTCCAATACTAGATGAACAACGTAGAAAAATAATCAAAAAAACTTAGAAACGCAGATATGGAAAAAAGAACAGAAATGGACATGAACACTTATAGTAAAATGGAAAATACAAGAAAAATAAGCTAAACAATCAAACAAAATTCGAAAAACAACAAAGCGGAAATGCAGACAACAGACAAAAGTTGGAAATTAAGCTCATGAAATATCGGAGGATTAAACGGGAAAGAAGTAGAATTAGTAGATTAATTCATAAAAACTGCACTCGGAATACTAACAATAAGTGAAACAAAGAAAAAAAGGAAAAGGCAAAATATTACTGAAAAACGAACATACTTTGATATACAGGGTGACATAGAACAAACTGCAATGCATAGCACCACGCGATAGAGGACCAACAAATAATGTTACACTATACACTATATCCTATACACTAATGTCCGATCGCTTTTTGTTTTCAAGTTACAGGCTGTTAAGTTTTTTAAAATTAATTTTAATAAATTAAGAATACCTTTAATAAATTCAACAACATTTAAAACATGTAAGGTATCTCTGTAAGGTAGCTCTACAGAAGGTGTTCAATTTGGTGATCTTGTTCTTGGATGCACATTTAATCATCTTCGAAAAAATCTTTGAAAAATGTTCGGATTATTACGAAATGTATCAGTATACTCTACAATGCTCTTCTACATTCCCAATTTATTTTGAGACAAATTTCAAAATAAATTGTGAATGTGATACTTTAAAGCTGTAAAGGTTATGTTTTTCGGCATCGTAACTATCCAATATGGTGCTCATAAGAAATCGCTCATAAGAAATACGGGACAATTTGCCCTGGAATACGAAATATGCAAAGCATTAAATTTTGATTGCATATTTTATCGATTTTGAGAACAGTAATACTGATAATAGTTCTAATAAGTTATTGTTAGTGCACACACATTCACAATTTATATTGAAAACTATACCAAAATAAATTGTGAATGTGATACTTTAAAGCCGTAATGGTTATGTTTTTCGGCATCGTAACTATTTAATATGGTGCTCATAAGAAATCATAAGAAATATGGGACAATTTGTCCTGCAATAATAAATACGCAAAGCATTAAATTTTGATTGCAGAGACCAAAATCCAACTTCAGTAGAATGAATTGATTTGAATTACACTTAACAAGAACATTTACATGTGCAGTTTTTTGCTTTTCATCGAAAATTCATGGGCAGGCACGTGCTTGTTTGGTTTTCACTTGTGCTACAATGAGCACCAACAATATCCTGTCAATCAAGGCTCTGCATGCGATGGTCAGTAGGTTAACAAAGAGTCCTACAGTGGGACTCTTTGCCCCATTTGCAAATGCGCATTAAAAAAAAACTGCAGCGAAAATCCCTCACAATGACTGCAATAAACGAGGGTTGATGGTTTGGCAAACTGAAACATTTCATAATTGATATAGCTAACTAAAAATATTATAATTACAATTCTAATATTCTTCAACATTTAAAAAAAAAAATAATGTGCAGTATGAAATGATAATAAATATTAGATTGAAATTATATTCATAAAAAAAAACTAATATAAACTGTTAATACATTACCTGAATAATTTTTAATACTATTATGTAGTCTAGACTAAAGTTCAAGAAATATGTTTACATTTTTCCGAATAACACCTTGACACACATACCACCTTTTAATATTTTAGTATAAGTTAGCTCCTAAATCGGATGTGGAACAAAAATATGTCACAATCGAAATAAAATTTACCGGGAAAGAATATACATAAAACATTAACTATAAAGAAACAAAAGAAAATAAATGGAAGACATAGCCAAGCACTAAGAACGAGGACATCAAGTAGTGTCGACTACTAATGAATCTAGCTGGATCAAGAACAAAGACGGCTAAAGGAAACATATGGAAACACTTTGAAAACCATAGAGGAAACATTCAAGGAAATACAAATATATTCTACAAAAAAATATGTAAGAAACACACATCATTGAGGCAATTAATGAATTAAAGTAAGAAGAAGTACACAACCTAACCTAACACCTAGAAATAACCGGAGGACAGAAATAACAGAACATGAAATAAAACTAGCACTGAGAAAAAAATCAATAGAAAGCACCAGACCGGAACTAATCAAATACCTGAGAAAAGAAAAAAGAAAAATTGCTACTTGAACTGTTAAATCGAATAATGCAAATGAGAATTGTATCGGTATTATTTTCTATACAGGGTGATCTATGAGGTCGGTGACAAGCTTTGTCACATAATAGGTGATGTAATTATGAGCTACAATAGTTATATGAAACTAGGTTCGATTCGTCTTGGTTAAAAAGATACAAGCCCGACCTCATAGATCACCCTGTATACAAAAAAGAAAATAGTATGTATCAAACCTAGAAAATAACCCATGCAGGCAACCGAAGCAAGTATGGAGAAAGTATAAAGTAGGTTTAGAAAAGGCTATTGAACACAGGACCATATTTTTACATTAAGGAAGGTACTTACTAGAAAAAGAATGGGGCAGCAAAGCATAGTTTTCATGGACTGGGAAAACAGCTATATATAAATTACCAAGAAAAACAATGCAGAGAATACAGGAAGAAAGAACATTCGAAAATGAACTTTGGAAGACGTAAAAACTTTATAGACCCTAATATCAAACTATACAGGGTGAGCATGTTAAAGCGCACATAGTGGACAGTTTTAACAGTTGTTGATTTAATATACAGGGTATCCCAGACCTCCCATTACAATCCTGTTTCTTGGTGATATAACGTCTTAGAGGTTCGGGGAAAATTAGGATAGCATAAGCGTACTTTCAGAATTTAATGGAGCTAGTTTCGATTTCCCGCAGTTACTGGAAGTAACTGCACTCAACTTCAGAATATTTCAAAACCACTTTTCTAATAAAAGTTGCTTTTTTTTAAATACCTATCCAACGATGTCACACATGACCCAGGTTCCCATTTAAAATTTGCTATGCTTAACGAAATACAAATTAATTTAATGTTTCTGAAAACCATTCCCGTCATTTTTTGAAAGTATGACGTCATACAAGTTCAGGAATAATAATTAAAATTTGATATTATATAAGGAAGTAGGCGTAACTGCACTCCGCTTTTTTTTTAGTATTTTTGTAAATACTATACTGTTTCTGCGATCACTGATTAAGGTACTGTTTTAGGCGTGCTTTCTGCTTGTAAAATACATTATTCCAGTACAATACATTGTTACTGGGCAGTACAATTCGACTGTACTCGAGTGTTCTTTAAGGCTTTAGCCACATATTTTTCTGACAACAAAGACAGTAAACACGCCTGAAAACAGTCACTTTGACAGTAATCGGAGAAAAAGTATGGGTAGTATTTACAAAAACACTTGAAAGCTCAGTGCTGTTACGACTTCCGGTAATTTTCGAGAATCGAAACTACCATAATTAAATTCAACGGGTATGCTTATGTCATGTTTTTTTTTCTTTGCTGAACCGCTATGATGTCATACTTACATACATACATACATTAATTTATATTTCGTTATACCATTTGCAAAAAAACTTTTCTTACAAAAGTTGTTTCTTTTTAAAACACCTATCCAACAATAGCATACATGACACTTATATATAGATAGATGTATATTTATTTCAAGCGATTATTACAAAATAAAAATAAATTCCACTATAACACCTGTTACAAGTTTTGGGAATTTTGGATTTTTTTTAATGCTTTTCGTGATAGAAAAACTATTACATGTGGTCAACTATAGAGAAACATATTGCTAGGGCTCTTGTCAATTAGTTTGACATGTCACATTTTCGTCTCACCATATTTATGATCCTAGTGGATGTTACAGTGTCAGGGTATCACAAATAAATTAAATTGGATTACAATTATTAATGACCAATAAAAGTATAACAGTAACTGAAATTTTCATTGTACGTATTGAAATGTTTAAGAAATAATTGAAATGGTTACAGAACTTATTGAATATTTGGCAGTGTCCATTAAAAAAAATGACAGTATTTGATATTCAGATTGAAATAATTGAAAATTTGATAATCTAGGTTAGGTTAAGTTAGGGATTAGATTATATTTATATTTGGATCAAAATTTGTCAAGGCATTAGTTATAGATGCTGTGTATTTTTCCTGTTCTTCAGGGGCATTCTATCTTCTGTTGACAGTGTTTGATATTTTGATTGAAATAATTGAAAATTTTATAACCTAGGTTAGGTAAAGTTAGGGATTAGGTTATATTTAGATTTGGATCAAAATTTGTCAAGGTATTAGTTATAGATGCTGTGTATTTTTCCTGTTCTTCAGAGACATTCTATCTTTTGTTTTGTTTCGTTCCAATCAATATCTCTCTTTCATATCTGAAATATAGTCTTACCGTTGCTCGTTGCGTTCTATGATTACTTGAATTCAATTTGTCTACACCTTGGTCCATCGACGTTGTTCTTTCAGCTCCAAGAAGCTATTTATCTGGTTGAGTTCTTGATTGCTTAGAAGGTTATTAACATTATATCCGGCTAGTTTATTTCTCTTAAACCCTAGTTTCTAATAGATTCTTCGGATTCATCTGCTACTTGAATTCTATTTGTCTGTACATTGGTACATCGACGTTAATCTTTCATCTCCAAAAAGCTGTTTATCTGGTCTGAGATCTTCATTGCTGAGAAGTATATTAACATTTTATCCGGCTAGTTTATTTCTTTTTAATCTTGGTTTCCAATAGATTCTTCGGATTCATCTGCTTGCATTCACATATTTGCATTAATATCGTCGTCTACATATTATGTAGGAAATATTTTCAGGATAACAAAATTAATATGAAAAACGAGAGTCCAGAGGAAGAAGAATAGCGGAAGACCACAAAAACATGATATATACCGGGTGTTGAATTGGTTTGGCATACTTAGGAATTTGACATGTAAAATCACATTTTTTTTCATTCTCCTGCTTCCCCGATTATTTTAGAGAAAAAGTACAAGAGTAAACAAACGTTTACAATAAAAAAATCTACCTAATTACATTTACATCTACTACCTATCGTTGTGCTACCACGAGGAAAACATGTGAAAATTAAATGGTAATAATTTAATTTTCTTAATTTATTCACTGAATTTTCTACAGTGTGAAACTATAGAAATTCAACGTAAATATCACTTTTTATAAACATAAGAACTAGCGAAGGACAGGAAATGGAAGAATTTCAAGAACAAAAAACAGTAACAGAAGAAGAAAAGGAGAAAAGAAAACAACGCACTTACACCATTGTAGTAGAAGGTGGACTGATACAAAATACCTAATCTAACCGAAAAGAGCTCATAAATTACAAGTTAGAAGCCGGGTGGTCGATATGGAGGATGGTCCAACATTATAACATCGCGAAGAGCAGAGTAAAGAAAATATTATGGTTTTCTAAAATAGACATTTTATGTGGTCTAACTTACATAACCTGTATAAAAAATATAACGTTCAAATTCCGAAAGTATCTTGTACATGTAGAAAATCTAATAAATCGACTTCTTGATTTTTCAGATGTAATAATTTTGAAATAAACTGAGTTTTAGGCCCGTATCTCTAAAAATACACATCATCATGACGTAACACTTTTTTTGGACACCCTGTATAATCAAAAATATATTTCTAAAATACGTCACAGAATGCAAGTAAAGTCTGCAAAATATCAAAATCCTAACTCAATTAGTAACTGAGCTACAGAAGACGGGAGGTGAAATGACGGACCCTGTATAGTGAAATTCAGATAGAATATTAGAAAAAATACACATTTTTGCATATTTCTTATATTTTTCCTTCCACTTTTGTAGATGTGGCGCCATCGTACTTTTTTTTTCAAATAAGAACCTTACTATTTTAAATTTTAGTTAGATAGATTTTATTTTTCTGTATATAACTGTTAATAAATTTTGTCACCTAAAAAATATATATATATATAATAATAATGGCGTATATAATATTAAATATACGCCATTCACTACTGAAAGCTATACTATTATTCTTAGCTGGGGCTGAAATGCTTAGGCCCGTATCTATAGTCCGTACTTGAGCATGATTTCGACTCAAATTGTGTATTTGCGTATATTTGGTTGTATTTGGTTTTGGTGTAAACGATTATGCACCAATCATTTATAGAAAATTCGCAACCAAATATACGACCTAAGTCAAACTTGTGCTCAAGTACGGACTATAGACACATGCCTTAATGTAAAGTTATGTCGTATTATTCCCCGCAGCATAGAAACCTACAGTAAAAAATGGGGGTTCTCATTTGAGAATTAAAAGTTACCCCATCCCCCCTGTGGGTGTGGGGGTTGATGGTTGATTAATAATATATCCATTTAAATAAAATCATAATTTAAATATGATAAGTGACGACGATTCAATGACGTGTCTCCCCTATATGTGCGATATGTAGAGTTGATGCCACAAATACCTAAACTAACTAATGGTCGCGGCCAAAAAAGTGTGACCTTATAGCGAATTTGTCTATTTTGCTACTTTTAATTATTAATAATTTCTAATGTTGCTGCACGTCAACTTTTGGCTTTTCCAACAAAAATAAGAGCAAGATTAGTAACGCTAGTGTATATTCTGCTACTCGTCCAGTACCTCATTCGGAAGCCTTGCCAGTACCAAGACCCATAGATGCTTCTCGTGAAGAATATGCTGTTACAGACACAGAATTAACAAATTGCCAAGTTATCGACCAGCGAGGATGAATACTTGCCAGCTGAGGAAGGCGAGCCTCACCTAATAAATCAGTCAGAATTAAATGACCTTATAGATCTGAATTTGTCAAAAACTCAGTATCTACTAGGATCTAGACGTCAAGGATAGAAGCTGTTAGCTTCAGGCTCACACATTTCTCTGTAATCGTGAATCGTCAGAATGAACTGTCACAGAATTTTTCAACCGAAGAAGGGCTTTCATTCTGCAATAATGTCGATGATTTGATGCGGACATTAGGTCATCAATACAACCCAGAAGAATGGCGTATTTTTATCAATGCTTCTAAATTGAGTATAAAAGCGGTATTTCTTCACATAGGAAACGTTTTCTTTCATATTAAGGAAAATTATCACAATAAGACTAGTCTTCTCGACAAAATTAATTACAAAATGCACAAATGGCATATCAGCGCAGACCTCAAAGTTGTAGCAATTCTACTCGGTTTACAACTAGGGTATATATAACACTGCTGTTTCCTTTGTGAGTGGGACAGTCAAGCGATGAATTTCCACTACATCGTTAAAGACTGCCAGTCAGGGTTCAGTATATTCCTGAATAAAAGAATATACGAGGGCTGTTTGACGGAAGAGTGACTTTTTAATGAAAACGTTATTTTTCTGTTCAAAATATATTTTATTTGTCAACATAACACCCTTTCAAGTGTACACACTTAGCCCGGCGAGTTTACAATTTTTTTAAACCTTCCAAAAAGTAATCTTTCGGAAAGTCTTCAAAATATGCATTTGTGTCGGTTATCTCCTCTTCATTTGCCTGAAATCTTTTTCCACACAGCCATTTTTTTAAATTTGGAAATAAGAAGAAATCACTGGGAGCCAGATCTGGCGAATATGACGGATAAAGCAGTAATTCGTAATGCAATTCAGTCAATTTAGTTGTAGCAATTGCAGACGAATGAGAGGGCGCATTATCGTGATGGAACAACACTTTTTTTCTTCATCAAATGCGGTCGTTGTTTTTCAAGTTCGGCATCAATACATGTCTGCATAATCAGCATAATACTGGCCAGTTATGGTTTTTCCTTTTTGTAAACAATTAATAAAGATTACACCTTTAGAATCCCAAAAAACTGTGGCCATGACCTTATTGGTCGAAAAAAGTGTGTTTGCCTTTTTGGGAGCATATTCGCATGGAGAAATCCAGTATTTAGACTGTATTCTTGTTTCTGGAGTATAATGATGTATCCAAGTTTCATCTACTGCGACATATCGACGAAAAAAATCCTTTGAGTTACGTTGAAAACGGCCAAACATTCTTCTGAATTCTTAATGCGAGCGCGCATTTGATCACCATTAAGAGGCGGTTACACATCGGATTTTAAATTTTATGAATTTCCCGAACTATAGTTGGAATTAAAGGATAAAAAAAATCCCACATTCCTAAAATATGTCTCTGTAACATCGTATGTGGCAGTTTTTTTAATAACAATTATTATAAACAAACAAAAAGATAAAATAATAAAATATCGACAAAATAACGACACAATATAATGATGAATGCAATTGAAAACATATTGTAGTCTTTAAAATTTCTACGATTTTTTAATAATTAACGAGAAATTTGCTAACAGCGATTGCTAAAATACGAGTCCGTAATGCAGCGCCCTCACACCGAACTGATATGCAAGGGCGGAGCATGAAGATAAAGGTCGTGCTTGTGCCGCTACTCACAGCCACTTGAATTTCTATTTTATGGTTCTATAAAAATATTAGCCCAGTCCAAACGAAAATCCAAGTTTCGTCGTGCGATTCGCAAAGTAATTGAATGCGAGTTTTTTGCATTATATTTTTCCATTTATTTAAATATTTTTTTAAAATTAATAATCACCAATTTAATTCTTTTAATAAAGATCACTGCAAATACGGTTTTTAATAAGGTGTTTTAAGAAGCACGTGAATGATTATTTTAGATTAAATAAGAAACATTTTGAACATTGTTAATATCACGGTTATTTATAAGTAGTAAATGTAGTTTCGACCAATACCTGGTAATTTTCAAAGTATTAGTAAATTAAATTACTAAATAAGTCCATTAATAAATACATGTGATATTATTATAAGTTGAAACTGTTTCTTATTTAAATATTTACCATGTATCATGAAGTGAAAGTCTCGCAACACTAATCAATTGATTATTTCAAGTAATCAAAAAATGAATAACTTCCCTTTGTTTGTTATTTTGCACTAAATGTACAATTCGGTCACAATGTTACCTTATTCATTAGTGTACTAAAAAGGTACACTAATGAATATGGTAACCTTTTTCTTCATTTTGTTAACTAAATATCAATTCAGTTACAATGTGAACATCTTCATTGGTGTCTCGTTTAGTTTTTAATTAGGTGCGCTTTATTTAATTATTATTATTACGTCTAGACAAACTCCATGCTTTTGTAAATCGTTCGAGGAACACTAATGCCTGAAATTATAAAAGGATTGATAAATATACACCATTGTCACTGATACTTTATTGTAGCTAGGGATAAACCAGAGAAGACAATTTAAATCGGCACTTAGTGACATAGAAATCAAAATAATCCCTCTAATGGAATTCCCGATAATTCATTATGCTTATGCCTGAAGGGAATCCAAGTACTAAAGGATTAATATTTACCAGTCGATTCTTGGTATCCCTAATCCGCCTTGAACTGACCCCCTCTTATTGATATTGTTATCAACTTTATTTATTGATATGGCCCGTAAAAAATGTACATTCTGTAATAGGTAGCATTTCCTATTTCGAATTCAACTATTTAAATCACAATATGGTTTCTCATGTTTTTATTCAGAAAAAAGCTTCTGTAATACACATGTCGAATATTTATGACATAAATTGTATAGTATGTGTAACACATTGATATTACCAATATGGTAACTACATTGGTATGGTAACATTTTTGTGCAAGACTATGGTTCTAAGTATGTACGGGATTATGATTGAACTCTGGAATTTATCTTATAAAAAATAACTCGACCTTAAATATCGACCTTAATTTAGTCTCAGTAAGTTTTGATTGTTTCATAGTATAATGTTGTTCCTTTAAAGCAAAATTGACTTCAACGAATTGTATAAAAATGCAAGTAGTTGCAATGCAAGTTTTCTTTAAATATTGTTGTCGTCAGTATTGATAAGCAATAATGTTTCCATTAACGATTATATTATTTATTGGCTTTATTTTTTTTATTTTTTAGATGAAAAAACTATTTATGGTAGGAGGCTCGTGGATTTTCAATATATCTTTAATAGATTATTAGAAAGCTATTTCTTATTGAAATGTTCATGCAAAATATTGTATACCCGTTCGGTTGAGATGTATACTTCATTAGCTATCTCACGAACTTTTATTCAACGATTGCCAATTACAAGGCCATAGAGTTTATTAACCATTTCTGGAGTAGTTACAGTAAATGATGGTTTTGGACGATCTGCATCAACCGTGTTCATATGGCCACTTTTAAAAGCAGAAACCACTTACAAATCATTCCATGGGACGGAGCAGATTCCGGATAATATTTACGTAACTTTTCCTCGGTTTCTTTAATTGTTTTTTCACGTAGAAAATAATGTTTAATCAGCACTCGAATTTTTTTTTTACATATTTACAAAACAACGAAAACAGTTTCCTTCAAACAAGTATAAAACATAATCTATCTGTCAGATTGGTGGCAAATTTTGACAGTAGACCTCCGAAAGACCTCAGGAGCTAGCAACATAATCATTATAACGAAAGTGTTACCAACCTTTGAAAAGTCACTCTTCCGTCAAACAGCCCTCGTACATAAGTCACTAGTTTAACCTAATAAAATATTTCTACCGCCATTGCACATAAAATAAGGTTTGATGAAGAATTTTGTCGAAGCAATGGATAAGGATGGTCCTAGATTCCAATACCTTAAACAAAAATATCCTAATATCTCAGTTGCAAAACTTAAAGAGGGAATTTTTGTAGGACTCGAAATTAAACTTCTACAACAAGATGTACTATTTGAAGACATGAAATGGCGTGGAACGTAGTGCTTGGAATGCTTTAAGAGTGTGACCCAAAATTTTCTAGGAAACACAAAATCTGACAATTACATAGTTAATAAACTTCTTAGCAGTTACCATGCATTGGGCTTTAACATGAGCATGAAAATTACACTCGCACCTGGATTTCTTTCTCTCGAATCTCGGTGACGTCAGTGATTAGCACGGCGAAAGATTTCATCAAGACATTTCTGTTATTGAAAAACATTATCAGGATAATTGGAACAGTGAAATGTTGACTGATTATTGTTGGACTTTGATATCAGAAAGTACCGCAGGACAGTATAAAATAAAAGTAAAAAGAAAAACATTTTAACACAGAACCTTAGTTCTGACACAGAAGAACACAGTAGTTAGAACAGAGAACAGTTTCGTGTAATGTATGTACATAGGTAAACCCTATAGTTATTGGACAGCGAGAATTATTGGACAATGTGACTTTTTATTTTTTAAATAAGGTTTCTGTGCGAATCAGGCAATATTTCCGTGTACCAAAAAGACACATACACAATGTTTGTGGAACGTGGCATTAAACTTTGAATATGATACAGGTTTGTGTAACTCTCTGGATTTTTATTCTTCTTCCCGCCATTTTTGCAGCTTTGTGTAACTCTCTGGATTTTCATTCTTCTTCCCGCCATTTTTGCAGCTTTTGTAAACAGTTTGGTTAAGGAAAGTGAAGGTGTTAATTAATAAATATCGGCTCTATTCTGAGTGTTTATTGCAAAAGTTTTATGCTATATTCAAGAGGCAAGTCTATAAAATTGTTGGGTCTAACCTATGATTGAGTTATTGTTTCGTTTTTGCTGAAATAACGTGTCCAATAACTGTATAGAAAAATCTTACAATAAGAATGATATTCAGTTATGTCCAATAACTATAGGGTTTACCCTACCAAATTAATATAAGTTAATTTATAGTTCAATAATTTTTATTCCAAAACCGACGTGCCAGAATAAATTTGTTTTTATTGTTATTATTACAACTATGAAAGAAAGTAAAACTGTACACAGTTACTATAGAAATAAGAAATTTTTTAAATGAATTTTTGTTTTGCCTAGTGTTATTTGCGAATGTCAAACTCTTCAATTTTAATAAACTGGCTATTGCGATTAGTAATTATAAATAAATTTAACTTAAAGTTAACAAACTGTGTGCCACGCTGCAATTAGAAACAAGGCACAAAATTTTCATTCTACTGCAGAATTGATGCTTCTCAATTACTTTTGACTTGAACATTATGCTTTAAAAGTTTGACAATAACACTATCCTAGAAAAATACTATTAATAACAAGTAATCGGCATCAGTGTTTTAAATTCTTATTATTGTTTATGATTTTCCCTTAAACTCAGGGATGAATAATTTTGAGTCTGAGAGTTGATAACTTTACACGGATTCTATTCTAGATTCAAAAATATACCGAGACCACAAGAAACTAGAATGCTAATAATTAGGGGTTTTGGTGGCAACACCTGTCCCACGGCTGTAGCTTTTTGGTGGCGTCGAGGAAAAAAGGTGCTCTCATCCAAATCGCATTTTAAGTGTCCAATTTCGGCTACCGCACCCCCTAAGAAGCTCGCCCCTGTGTACGTCAAATATTTGTCGGGTGCATTTAGCACGTGCCCACACGCCATAAAAAAATTGGTCGCAGGCCAACGGTCAAATCAGAACAATGTGTTTTTTTATGGGGAGGCTTAGTGAAAAAAAATCCCGTCGGTGGGATCAAAACATTTTTTTTATCCCAAACACGAGCTCAACATGCAAATCCCCGTCAGAGGGCAATTTACTGGGGGTTTTTATGTAAAAAACTATGAGCCATGAATGCGATTAACTGTACGCAAATATAGTAATTGTGTGCTTGTCAATTGGCTCGTAGGGAGGCTGATGGATCGGAGTTTGATATATTGCAAATTAAATATTTTTTAATATTGTTGACAATTTGCTTTTAACCACATCATACATTTGTATGTGACATTTTAAGAATTTATTAGGCAAACTACGAGGCAACTACGACTTTACCACCATTCTTTGGTTGAATCTAAAACATATTTAATGAATTGATTTTAAGACAGTCTATACAGAATGTCCCACGCTAATGGACCATTAAAAGTTTATGGGGTACAAAATAAAATTTAAAAATCATCCAAACATGGTTAATTCCGTTCTCCTCAGGTAAAATACTTTCAAGCTTTTGTTTTTTAAATAGAACGATGTTCGTGTTGAATGTTTTGAAATTTACCATTATACACTGTGTATCAGCCAAATGGAATAAATTCGATAATAAATAAATGGGGGCGTGTTCGAAAAAACGCTCGGACACGTCGATTGTTATTTTTAGTTGCGCATTTTTTTCAACAAAAACTTTTTATACAGGGTGTGTCATGTGACCGTGGCCAATACCAACTTTCTTATTTAAAATGCAACACCTGGTATATTATTCAATTTTTGGATTCTTCAGAAAATTCTAGACATATTTCATGTACAATGTCCTATACCTATCTTCAACTGTTTCGGAAATATTAAGTGTTTTCAGATTTATTGCAAAAATTAACATTAAAAAAAGAAAATTATTTGATTACAGAAATTCGTTACAACACACTCAAAAACTAATAAGTAATACTGTTTATTTCTTGATAATGTAAAAAAAACAAAAAAAAAACAATAAATTTCAATGGAGGAGATGTTCAAAATGCTCGCCGTGAACGTCTTGGCAACATCCTAATCTTAAATAGAAATTTCTTCCAACGTTACTCAACATCTCAGGCGTGACCGATCTAATCGCAAGCATTATTCGTCTTCTTAAGTCAGCTAAGTCGAGGGGTTTAGTTTTGTATACAATACTTTTGACATATCCCCATAAGAAGAAGTTTAATGACGTCAGATCAGGGGATCGTGCTGGCCATTCCATCGATCCTCGCCTCCCTATCCACCGATTTGGAAATATTCGGTTGAGGTAGTTCCAGACATTGATTTGGTAATGGGGCGGTGCTCCATCTTGCTGAAACCATATCATATTCGCTGGAACTTGTGGGTTTGCTGGATCTGGATATAAGTTTGTCAAAGTTGGCACAACATTATTTTGGAGTAGTGCTAAATAATTATCACCATTTAAATTGCCATCAATGAAAAAGGGACCTATGATATGTTCTCCAACAATTCCTGCCCAAACATTAACCTTTACAGGGTATTGCGTATGTTCTTCTCTCATCCAGTGAGGATTTTCCGTCAACCAATAGCGGCAATTTTGACGATTAGCATGACCGTGAAGTGTAAAGGTGCACCGATCAGAAAACAAAACATGTTCTAATTGGATCACATTGTTATCTAACATTGCCATCATTTGTTCACAAAAATACGTTCTCCTATCAAAATCGTCTTCCATGAGCTCCTGAGTTGGTATCATTTTATAGGGATGCATTTCTTTTAATGTTCGAAAAATCGATGAATGGCTAACATTGAACATTGTGGCTGCTTGTCGACTAGAAGTATGTGGGTTTTTCACAAACTCAAGCATAATATCCAATTTGGTATCATCACTTATTGCATTGGCAGCTGCTTTTTTTATCTGCCTTACATGTCCAAGCTCACGAAACTGCTTTTCTATTTTACTAATTGTCCCTTGGGATATAGGCGGCAAATTTGGAAAATTTTCATGAAATAAGCGAGCAACTTCCATTTGTGTCCGTGTGTTATCTCCATAACCAATCATCTGTAGAATTGTAATTTTGTGCATTTCTGTTAAATTAACCATTTTTCTGATATGCAGTTAACGAAATTCAAACGACTATAACACTGACAACTAAACTGTCATGCAGGCAGACAACAATTTCCTAAGGCCAGGCGTTTTAAACAAAAGTAAACAAAAGTATTTATAGCTTTTGTTTATTTCATATCCGTAAAAAGGTAAAAAGGAACGCTGAAATGGTTTTTGCTTACTTTCTCATTATCAAGACCTAAATGGGAAATAATTATTGAATGTGTTGTAGCGAATTTCTGTAATCAAATAATTTTCTTTTTTTAATGTTAATTTTTGCAATAAATCTGAAAACACTTAATATTTCCGAAACAGTTGAAGATAGGTATAGGACATTGTACATGAAATATGTCTAGAATTTTCTGAAGAATCCAAAAATTGAATAATATACCAGGTGTTGCATTTAAAATAAGAAAGTTGGTATTGGCCACGGTCACATGACACACCCTGTATAAAAAGTTTTTGTTGAAAAAAATGCGCAACTTAAAATAACAATCGACGTGTCCGAGCGTTTTTTCGAATACGCCCGCATTTATTTATTATTGAATTTATTCCATTTGGCTGATACACCCTGTATGTTTGGCTTCCCCACTTAATTTAAAATCTTTTGTAGATATACAGGGTTATTGAAGCTATACGGCACGGTATATTGTGGCCAAAATACGTGAGTTCCAAATAGTTTTACTTTTGGGATATATGAGGGTCAATGGTTACTTTTTAAAATAAATTTCATATTATACAGGGAGTTAAAATACCGTTTAAAGTATCAAAGTTGTGAATTAGACCATGCAAGCTTGAGCACAATACACCCATTGCCTATTTTCATTAATTCTTTTAAGGAAATAGAACTCAATTATAAACTTTGTATGTTCCTCAGTAAAAAACATATTTTTGATATTGGCAGATAGCTCAATGACATTCGATTTGAATTTTGTGCATCTGAGTCAAGTTATGACTCAAGGCATGAGTTTGTGTTTTCACAGTGCCCCACCCCCCTGATGGACTTTTTTTTATAAACATGTGGTACAACACTCTCCATTAACGATGTTTTTTCGTCAAGGGAGTCTCTGAATTTCTATACTCTATTTAATAACTAGGAGGAGTAAGTCCCAAAACCCAATTTACACTGTAAAAAGTTACCAGAAAAATCACCAGATACTTTTGGCGGCAATTTTAAATTATTTCATCTGTATAATAACTAGTTTTTTTTTAAATCAAATCAAATATAATATAATCGTCATTTACTGTACAAGTGGGCGAAGTAATGGATTGCCCACTGAAGTTTGGCCCACGAGGCCCTCCGGGACGAGTCATTTTTAATCAGTTTTTAAAGAGTCATAAAGCTAACCTACAGGCCTACGAAAATGTGGACATTTCGAGGTTAGTTTTATTTATTTATTACGCCTGAATGACATACATTATATAGGCGTGTGTTTATTTTTGTAATATTATAGATTCGTGAAGCTAATTGCGAACCTCAAAGGGAAATTCCGAACTTGTACCCCGAAGAAAGCAAGAGATTTTTGGCGGAGGCAGAAGATATTATATATTTGATGAAGAAAGTTGCTTAAATATAGGATATATCTGGGGCATATCGGTGTGAAGAACTCGCCAAAATGTGAATAGACGACATTGAAGATAAAAAGTCATATTTATTGGTTACTCTGCCAGATACTAAAACACAGACTTTTCGGATAAAGATAAATGACAGCAATCCAACCATGAACGCTTTTTTGGAGGTGAACCTGAAAACATCGCTGAGCTTGTACTGGGTTCAGAATCCATCACAGTAATATAAGCAAAATTAACTATTAACACTGCGAAAATAAGTTCTGAACAGAACTGATTGTTTACTTGCAAAATTTTGCGCGATGTTAAGAAAATAAGACTGACGGACGCTTCGAATTGAGGTTATATGCGTTAAAAACAGCGTTTTGTTGCCTTGTGAAATGGGCGTACTTTCAGCAAATCACAGGTGTAGGCATTTGCGCGCCAAATTTGAATCGCTCCTCCTAGTTACTAAATAGAGTATAGTTATTTTTTTTTAAACATTGTTGCCAGTTGTAAAGTTTAAATTATTAGAGATGAAAATGGAACGGCAGGACAGAAAATGAAAGATAATGCATTGAAAAACAGTCAATTTATTGCAATTTGGAGAAGGATTGTGTGGAGACTTAGGTAGGCCAATTTGTATTAAATGCAGCCCAAATTAAAAATTTGTATTAAATGTGGTAAAATAAACAAGTCAAATTCTTTTCCTTTTTTTTCAACGATTTCCCTTATATGACTTATGTGACATTTTGTTCACAGTTCGTTTCAATAATAATGTACAGACAGTATATATTTTCTTAAGGCACTATATATTGCGCAATGTATCGTCTACTAAATATAGTTTTTGCCTATTATTTCGAAAATGTTTGATTAAATCCCACAATTGTTTCTTCGTAAATTTTGTTTTAAATTCAATACTGTGGCTACGCAACCATTCTTGCATTTTGCCTGTTTTATTAGAAAATGTGGGTGGTTTATCTAACTGCATGGAATGATAAGGTGCATTATCACCGTACATTTTTCAAATTGGCCAAAGCAGGAGTAAGTTGTTCAACCACCCAATTTTGAAAAAGTTCTCCATCCATTATCTTATGATAATCTCTATCGTTGTTTTTTGAATTTAATAATATACCTCGCTCATTTAAAAACCCGTAATAACATCTCGCATGTAAAACTGTAAATCTTGACTTTTAATTTTGGTAAGATTACTTTTTAAATCTGTGTCGTGTATCTAACGACGGATTGACGAACCATTTTGGTAGATCCAGGTTTCGTCAAGATACACAAACGTTGGATTTTCACTAGAATTTTTCAATTGTAAAAATTTTCTCAAAAAAGTAATTTTGGCTGCAATGACATGGTTTTGTTCACATAATATTTTGCGACCGATTATCTCCCTATGTTTGTAACCCATTGACTTACTAATTTTGCATAATGTTGTACGTCCCCCTTAAAATTCTAATATTTCTCGCGAATCTGCCAAATGTCTATCCAAAGTAAAATATTCGTTGGTTTCATTATATTGACAAATTTGTCGTTTGCGTTTGCGAAGTTTGTCGCAGGTCTCTCCGAAACATAAAATTTGTAAAAAAATCCGCATGTTTTATTGCGTTTGACAGAGGATGCTACTTGTAATTTTTCTGGTTTAGTCCTAAAATAGTCTGTAATGTGCGTCGGTTCACCTAATGATTTTAAAATTTTAATAAGAAATAATGCACTTCATTTTAACGTACAGAAAAGATATTCTCCAGTCTCGAGATCAGTTCGTGCTGCTTCAAGTGAGGCCTATCCTTCCTAAACTGCCAGTAGTAGCGTTTAATTGATACTTTTTGTTGCACTTACAGAAATATTAGCAGTTAATATTTTTACAGAAGTGAAATGTATTGCTGGGTTCGAATATTCAATAGAAATATAAAAAATGATATCTTTATAACCTAGAAGTGAAAAAAAATATAATTTTGACTATGTGGTTGGAAGCAAATGTCTAATGGACATCGATACAAAAAAAAAATAATTAACTTCCGTCGCATCACTGAATCAGTTTGTCCAATATGACAGAAAGAAAACCCAGCCAACTCGGTTGCAAAAAGGTCGTGAATGTATATTACTTACTATAAATCAGCAGGTAGAAAAAGGCATAGACTATACCGAGCGTTTTTTATCTCTGAACACAGGGCTATGTTTAGTTTTAAAACGACAGGCTTTATTGCATCGCTAAAATTCAACGGTTATGCAACCAAAATTACTAGTGCATGCAAACTGATAATTTCAGATGTCCAAATTGTTGAAAATTTATTTAACGCAAGAAAGTATTCATATATTTAAATTCAAATGGTACCGAGCTGGCATTGTGGACATCGAGTGTGAGAGATCAGTCATCTAAAATAATAATTATACTACAGATCATCCAATATAGATATGAATTGTCAAATTCAAGGTCGGCCAAAATGTCACATTGTATAATAATTTTGACAGTGTACTTATAAAAAACTAGTAACAAATATGTCATTGGTATCAACATGTGTTTTGAGGTTATGAGATCTATTTGTTTTTAATAATTTGAGTTGGTTTAATAACAAGAAGTAGGTAGAAGGTAGGTAAGTAAGTACTCTGATTTTTCTAAACTGGCGTGCACGTCATTAAAATAATAATCATAATAATGATGGCACAATTTTACAAGGTTGCCAGCTGTCCTGGTTATTTAAAAATGGCTGCAATCAGCTGTTGCGCCCGTGCAATCTTATGCGACAGTGCGCGGTTCGTATCAAATTCGTCGACTTCTCTGCCGTTTATCGTACAGATATCAATCTTGTGGTTGTGGTTTAACATCTACAATGGCAAAATATGCATTGTAATAATCGATCAAATGTAATAAGTTAAACGTCAAATAAATTTGGTTATACACACATATATGAGCATGTGTTAGAGAAAAAGATATGGCATCGTCGCCGAAAAAATATCACGGCCGCCAACATAACATGATTACTTACATGATTGGCAGGCGAAAATTGTGTCCGCGGTTAATACACCGATAACCTATTTATAACCACCGGTGATCAGTGCTATGTAAATAAGTATCCTCAGATTAATTTCGATTCTTAAACTATTGTTATCCATATTCTCGAAAACAATCACGTTGGTACGAAAAAACCCCATCACACAGCTGTTTGATGAGGTGATCGCCAGTTTAGAAAAACTAGAGTATATCTATGCAATTTTTAGTTCATGAATTGGGAAAATGAGAAAGAAACAAAAACGTTTTAAATTCATAAAAAATTGGACAATTGTACTTCAAAATTCAAAATTCAAAATTTGAAATAATGATTTTAATATTGGCGACAAGATTAAATAGTTAAAATAGCAATTGGCGCGTCTTATAACTTTATCAATAATGCCAACTCAATAACACTTTGACAATTCATATCTATAATGGATTTAGTTTATTATTGGCAGACTCACCTGAATATAAAAGTCTTTGAACATGAACGTCTGAAATTTCCACTGAATGTATTTTTTTTTCAAATCAGTTAATCGTCAGTATTTGTAAACTTATTAACAATGAAAAGAAGCCGAACCTGAATATTTTGGAATATTTATTTTTATTGGCTGTTTTTTCATCAGACCTTGAAAACTAATCGACATATTTAAATAATCAATACTGTTGTATTGCAAATAAGGTAAGATTTCGAATGAACTATCACTTGACCACTACTATAATAAACAAAAAAATGGGTTTAATAATTTAAAAAAAAACAATTGTAGATAATTTGCTTGCCAAAAGTTGTCCCACTTGAATTAAAACTTGACGTGTGTAAGGGATCGGAATATCCATATTTTGTATGAATTAATTTAACATAAAACCCCGAAATATTACTGATATTAATTGAAACGTTTAGTAGTAATTTTAAATTTCTTACTCATACTCAGGTATAAACATTAAACAACACGTGAAAGCCAAGTATTTTGTTAGAATAGGAAGGGGTGATCATTTGGGGAAATAATAAGTAATATGATTAAATATGAATTCAATTTGAATCAATTACAAAGGAAATTACGCGAACTTTTATGATTAATTATTAAGACTCGTTCGATGCGTGGTGACGCAATTATATAAATAATCACAGAAGAGGCCCGAGCCGGCTGATGACTAATCATAACAGTTTTTTATTTTTATATCAGTAACCTTAGTATAGGGCACTGTGAGATCACCGGAATGAGAATTAATGTTAAGGGGAATCCCACAAAATCGCAGGGTGGGCGAAATTTTAATATAAATAGCATCGTTCTGCATGCGAAAAGTTTAGTTGGTTCCAGATTCGCGAGGCGACGGGCCGTTATTATCTTCCTCGATAGTATACGCGAATATCATTATAAAGAGTATTATCCGATTTGTATAAAAGTTACCGTTTTCAAAATAATATTAATTATTTCGAAATTTAATAGTCATAGTCAGTGAATTAATCCCAACGTTACCAAAAACAAATACCCCGTAAATTATTTATAATTAGCGTTACCAAAATCATGTTTCTTCCCAATATAATGTTCTCATCAAAGCTAAAAGCGAGGCCGTAACAGTATATGCAGTTCTTAGAGAGCTTTATTAATTTCTGGTATATGCTTTATAAGCGGTGCCGTGGAGGTTAATAAAGTAATCTTTCGGTTTCATTCTCGTTCAGACAGGAGAACGCTACCATCCCCAATTGTGTTTACCTTAGTAGACATGATTAACAATTCCCTTCAAAAGCTAACAGAAGTCATAAAAATATCAATTTAATTGAAATGCGTAATATCATTTGAATTTTCTCTTTAATAAAATACTGTCATTATAAATTTAAAATGAAGTATAGAGAGGGTAATAATCTTCAGGGAATAAGTATAAATTATTAAAATATAACCTAAATAATATCTCTTCGCTAAAGTGGCAAAACATTATTTAATTATGAGTAATTAATAACATGAATTTGAATCAATGAAGATTATGTTTAAATGAGAAACATTACAAAAATAAAACTAAATGTTAATGAAATGAAATCAATAAAATTATCGAAATTGCTTGTTTAATAATTCTTATTCTAAATTTAAAGCTGAAATCTAAAAACGGTAATGTTCTACAGGGAATAAGTATAAAAAATTAAGGTATAATTTACATAATAACTGGGCAATACAGTGGCAAATTATTGGTTGTTTTGTGTAATGAGTATAAACGAATTATAAATAATCATATTGCAAATTCATTAATATCAGTCATACGAACAATTTACAGGATATATTTAACAAAATTGTATCTATCAAAACCTAGTTAGTGAATCCCGAAGTAATAGATGGAATGTGACATTGGAAGGCACAGTGACATATTTCATGGAGTGGTGACATGCGCTGGGCAGTTTTGCGGGCACGTAGAATTGAGCAATGTGTGAAGTCATTGACGTTAAGTACATCGTTTATCCAAAACTAACTAATTTTTTTGAGTCAATAAAGAAAGTCATTAAATTCAAAATTGATGTTTAATTGTTGGTGCAAAATCGTTTAAAATGAATAAATTACACTTAATCCATGAATATGTGTCTTTATTTTATTAATATTAATGTTACTAACACACGCATTAGCTCTAAAAGAACTTGGAGTTGTCACGATAATGATTTAATATCAAACATAACGTAAAGAAGTACTCCCATTATAGGATCACACAAAATAAAAGTAAAATAGATAAATGACGAGCCAAAACAAATATCATAAATTACAAGAATTTATGATTACAAGTAAAATATATCTAATTATTAAATATTGGGAAAACCGAAGTCTTACAAATCATACTGTGATATACATACTTGAATTCGTAAAAGGATATGCTATCTAATACGCTTACATTATATACAGGCTATATAAAAAAATACAGTTGATGATGGTTTCTTCGAAACGAAACGTTGTACTGAAAATTTATAAACGCTAGCTTGTATAGCTATAAAAGCGGCAACGAGGAAATGCCTTTTGTTTTTTTTATTTTTTTTCAAATTTAATTTTATAAAAACATGAAAACAATATAGCAAAATTTCGGATTTTGTCGAATATATCCGGAAGTAAGCGGACATTTCTGGTTTTCTCAAAAGAATATTACTGACCACTAAATTGTGCAACTTGAATGTGATTTAACCGCCTTTGTAACTTTTACGGTTTCCGAGATCCCCATGCTGTTGATCCTTATCTTGGACACCCTGTATATGAATATTTTCTGGCTTTTCGACGCTTTATTTTGCATACAAGTCACACAGGCCGGCCCATATTATTATTCTGACAAATCATTGTTTTCTCCCGCCTCGTAGACATCAAACACACTCGAACTTCATCATGTCTGTGATAACCAGGTTATTACTCTGTGGGACACAGATATTAGGGGTTTGTAGTTAGCGTATTGGCATTGGTATCAGAGTTAAACAATTTTATATGTCTTATGTGGGCCTCATATTATTAATCATATATGATATTTTTAATGTGTTAAAACATTCGCAGCGAATTAACTATTTTATACAATTTTTGTTTTAAATGATGACGTGTTTGCTAAAATATTTAGATGACATACACATCATCAAAGCGCGGATTTATAAGCATAAAAAATTACAAAATAAGCGCCTAAAAATGCATAAAAATCTTAGAAAATAAGCATATAAAATAGCATAAAGATTAGAATAAGCACAAAAATGCAGAAAAAGCATGAAAAGGCATATTTTATTTTTACAGAAAATACAGAAAAACAAAACAAAACATAATTTTATTAACAAGAACGCCTATAGGTAGATAAAAGTAATATTTTAATAACGTAGGTTTTGGTGATTAATATTAATAACAATGATAATTAATATCAAATAATGAAAACTGCTCATTTTTAAATGAACTAATAATTAAATGTTTTTCTACATTTTCAACGGAAAATCCCATTCTCCTATCACTGAGCACATTTTTTTAGTGTGAAAAGCTTCTCTCCACATCCACACTTGTAATCGGTGCATATTTAAATTTGGGAACAATTGTAATATTTATCAGCATATCTTCCACGAAATCTCCTTTTAAAAATGTTGATATTTTTTGTAACTCACCAAACCTTTCATTTTTTGACAAAACTGCATCACATATTTTTTTAATAATCTGTCCTATAGATCCCCGTACGTTTGAGACGTCGTTCCTAAAATCTTCAACTATTTGAACCGCATCTACCAAAGTTGTGTCCTTTGCTTGGAGTTTATCAATCGCTTTGCTTACGAAACTGTAGTTGGTTTTTAGGAATGCTAAATTTTTTACAACCCTCCTATCTTTAAGAACTTTGTGGCATTCTTTAATTGCCTCTGACACATTTTCGGGAAACTCTAACACTAGCTCCTTAAATGAATCGAAATGGTCGGCATAATAGCAGGCAGCATCTAGCCACGTACCCCATCTAGTTATAACCGGTGCCGGAGGAAGAGGTACATTTGGCATTCTTTCCCTAAATATTTCAACCCTCAGTGGAGCTTTTAGGAACATTTTCTTCCCGGTTTTTATCAAATCATTGACCAGAGAAAATTGCATTCTAATCGTTTCAGCAACTCGATTAAAACCATGTGCCAAACAGGTGCAATGCATTAATTGCTCATAAAATACTTTTAAAATAGAATATGTCTTCAACATATAAATATGCACCGGCATCAGAAAGCATCAATAATAATTTATCATTTGGTACGGAGTTTGGCAAAAAAAGTGTTAATCCATCGTGAACGAATTTGGCAATGGTATTGCCATTTGTTTTTTCTAACTGCTTGGAACTAATTAAAAAGCTTTGGTGGAGTCTTCGTTTGATATTCCAATCATTAAATGGGCGATGTACAGACTACATGAATCAGTAGTTTCATCTACACAGAACCATATGTAATTGTTGCCAATTATCATTTTTATTTCCTCAATAGTGTGTTTATATACGTGCTCCACATAGTTTTTGCGAATGGTTGATTCGGCGGGAATATGTCTACCGGTAAAGTAAAATTCGTTTTCATTATGTGTAAAAGAACTCGCAAGAGACTCGGAAATAATTTGCTGGGTACTCAGGGTACTGCTTGCAGATTTGTGTTTTTTAAAATTTTCCTGGTTAACTGTTGTTTGATATGTTGTGTTATGTTAATTTTTTTCTCGCAGTTAATCTACAACATAATACATGCTTGTACCTAAGCTAATAGCAACACAAAATAAAACTTACCGGTTTGATACAAGCCCTGCAAATTAATTTGCCGTTCTCATATTTTAATTTAGAATGTCCACGTATCCATTCATCGACGGAAGGTTTTACTTTCGGAATTTTATACAAGATAACTTATAAACACGTAATACACACATGGCACAAGCACAACGCACTGAAGATTGAGATAAATTGGACTGAATTGATGGCACACTTGCCCCAGATGCGTTCTGTGCACGTAAAAATAGGGTAATCCCTGAAATAATCAAGCTTTGTTTACGAAATATCGCGTAAGCACGCTCGCTTTGTTGATGATTTTGTGATAACCAAGCACTCTAGACGTAACGGAGTAATATTAATACTGAATCCTCATTACAATAATGTGCAACGAAATATACCTAGCTAATATAAATACTTTGCTATAAAATTGAGACAGAAGCAAATAAGCACAAAAATAAGGAAATATGCACAAAAAATGCATTAAAGCAATTACAAGCTTAAAAACTGAAAATATGCATAAAAGCACACAAAAATATGTCACGTTACTTCATTTGCTGAAATTCGTATAGATACGAGGTCATTTTGGTCTGCTATTAAAACTGATGTATAGCATAATACCTAGAAAACTGCGCCTTGCACATCATTCATCGAGTTCTTTTTTCTTCTATCTGATCTTTCTGTTGTTTTATTAGTTTTACAGTTTGATTAGTTATCAATTTAGTAAAACCATACTATAAATTTTAACTTTCTGTTTTAACTTTATGATAAATTTCAGATAGTCGTAAATCTCTATTACCGGTGATTTCCCCATTTAAGCGCGATGACGTACGAATGAAGAGCCACAATGTGTGAATATGAATGACTTCTGGGCACGCCATCTCAACTATGGCGTTTTATACGTAAACTCTCGAATGCGGGTTTCGCAACAAAACAAACGCACAATGTGCCACCCCCCATTCACCTACGAATATGACTGATGGTCATGGGCCACTGTTTGCGGTGCCATCCGGACGTGTCACTCGTCTGTCATAAATAATTATGATGTATTTGCGAATGTGAGGAGGGCGCGTCTCTTGTAGAGCGTCAATTGGCATGCTCGATAGAGCAAACAAATATCGAGAGGATCTTTAGGATTATTTAAATGTGAACAAATATTGGATGCGACTTGCTTGAATACAAACCGGATATTTACAAGTACATATATTACAATATTATTTATGGTAAACCTGTAAGGTAAGTGGGGAAGAGTTGCGAAACATTTTGTAATAAAACGATAAATAATTCAAAATACCTATTACGTTTAATTCATAATTATGCCTCCTATTTGTGTCATATTAAGGATTTTTATTATGATATGGGAAAAGATTGTTCTCTTGTACTTCCTTAATGTTTTATTAACTTTCATTTGCGACCGGTTTCGGTTAAATTATGTAACCATTTTTAGGCAGAATTACAAAAAATGTTACATTGAATGATTATTGTCTTAAAGTTAAAATATATATATAAAAACATATAAAATATAAAAACAAAAATATAAGAATGCTGCAGAGATAAGATTAGTGAGGTAAACAAAGATAATAATTACAACTATAATTATGTTGCATATAGAAAGGTTATATACAGGGTGTCTCTAAATTGTGTGGAAATGGCTTAACCACAGATTACTGGGATAAAAAAAAGACGATTTAACAAGACATATCTATATACACATGCGTTTGGTTTAGCCAGCATTCAGCTTCAAAGTTAATTTTTTAAAAACAAAATTTGCTTATAACAAGAGAACGTTTACATTGATTTGGATGTTGTTCGGTATGACACTTTATACGGGTATAAATCATATTTTGATATTGTTATTATCAGTAGACCGGTTGTGTATATAACAAGTGACAGCCAACATTAATACATTCATATTTTTTAATGACAAAAGTAAATAAATTAAAAAATCAAATCGGACGCAGGCATTAATTATTAACTTTTTTTGTATCTTTATAGTTTTTGATATCTGTTACAGTTTTGACGCAAAATAAATAAATATGAGTGACTGCCCTACACTCGTTTTTAAACAAATCATCAGTGAATAGAATTTTCTGGCTAAAAAGTATATGTTCAGCTTTTTTTTCCTGTATAAATCAGCAAAACGCAAAACTTAGGTCATAATCAGCTGGTAAAAGCTCTTGCACTATTTGGATATCGTATGGATGAAGCAATTGCTATAATTTCTAAAATTTCTTCCTCGTTATTGGGGCTCCTAAAATCCTAATACCAGCAACACATCTATTTTATCGACGTAAGTGTACTTTACATTCATTATTGTGAATACACCATCATCAACCCAGTAACTAGATTACATTTATTTCCAAACGAGTGTAGGGCAGTCACTCATATTTTATTATTTTGCGCCGAAACTGTAACAGATATCAAAAACTATGAAGATACAAAAAAAACTTAATAATGAATGCCTGTGTCTGTATTGATTTTTTTTAAAATTTATTTGCTTTTGTCATTAAAAATATGAATGTATTAATGTTGTGCCTCACTTATTTTATACACAACCGGTCTACTGATAGTAATAATATTGTGTCAAAATATGAGTTATACCCGTATAAAGTGTCATACCAAACAACATCCAAATCAATGTAAATATAATAAAATAAAAATAACATAAAATTATAATAAAACATATAATAAAATAAAAATAAAATTAACTTTGAAGCTGAATTCTGGCTAAACCAAACGCATTTGTATATAGATATGTTTTGTTAAATCATCTTTTTTTGATCCCAGTAATTTGTGGTTAGGCCATTTCCACACAATTTAGAGACACCCTGTATAATATATGGTGGACTATTAATGGAATCAGTGTAGGTTACAGTAGTTCAAAACAAGGCAGCAATAAAGGATTACAGGATATAAAGTGAGGTTAAGTGCAGTGGTGTATGGGGGGGGGGGGGGGGGGGGGGGGGGCGTTGGAACGACGTTCCGGCACCTTTTTTCAGAAACGGAACGCGTTCCGGTACTTTTTTTAGTAGTCATTTTTTTAATTTCATAAGAAATTTATGCAAGTGCTGGAAACTAAGGAAAAACAAATGGATATTCAATCAATATCGACAGAAAATGTTCAAAAAGAACCAGAATCCCCATTAATAAATTGGCCGAGTATTTGGACTGTAGATAAGTGGTTCGAAAAGTTAAAAAAAAAATATGCAGGGCTAAAATGCGATTCCGGAAAATTAGGATGTCTGAGTTGTTGGGCTATTCAAAATTTAGGACCTTTAAAGATGCAGGGAGTAAGCATCTCAAAAGAATGGATAGGCACTCAGGTATCAGCTTATGGAAAAGGTAAAGCCTCACAACTAACTTCTTTGGGGAAAAAAAATTACAAACATTGTAAAAGTTGTTCACATATAACAGCTGAGAGAATCTTAAAAGAAGCAGACAAGCCAAAGCTTGAAATAATTGTAGATAAGTTCAGAAATCTGGAATTTGTAGCACCAGTAAGGTTTTTAGAACTGCTTATTATATTGCTAAACATGACCGAATGATATTCTGATCATTTTGATTTATTAAAACTTCAAGAAATGAATGGATCTACTGAATGGCTCACGGATTACGATCTAGATTCAGTGCTACAGAAATAATTAATTGATCATATAGGAATTCAAATGAAATCCAAAATTTGTCAACAAATAGTAAAAGTTCAAGGAAACTTTTCTATTGTAATAGATGAATCTACCTCTTTAAGTAAACAGTCTGGTCTTATTATTTATTTAAAATGCGAAACCGATAAAATGAAATATCCTCATTTCTTGTTTCTTGATTTAATTGAATTGCAGGATCAAACAGATAACACCATAACAGAGGTTCTCTTAAAATGTTTGGAAAAAAATGGTTTTGATGATAATTATTTAAAACACTATTTAATTTCATTTACACGCGATGTTAGGTGTTATGTTAGGAAGAAAATCTGAAGTAGGAACAAGACTAACACAGAAATATCCGAATCTAATTACATGGCATTGTCTATATAAACCATAGGCTCGAATTGTCGGTATGAGATGCTATTTCTGAGGTTAATGGGGTTAATCATTTTCAAATATTTATGGACAAGTTATACTCCTTATATAGTCAATCTCCGAAAAATCATAGAGAAATTGTAACATGTGCAACTGCTCTCGGTATAGAAATTAAACGTATTGGACGTATATTTAACGTCAGATGGATGGCCAACTCCTTTAGGAGTGTATCAGCAGTTTGGGAGAATTTGTCATATTTATGTCATTATTTCCAAAATGCGAGTAAAGACAACCGCACTAAAACGGAACAATCCATGTTCAATGGATTATATAAAAGTATATCATCGAAACAATTTATTCAAGATTTGGCCTTAATGTATGATGTTCTATTCGAGCTATCTATTCTATCAGAAGCATTGCAAAAAAGAGAAACTTCAATAGTATATGCAGAAAAATTGATTCGCTGCACAATCACTTATTTAGAATATTTAAAAGATCCTCAGAAAGGAAATAAGTCATTGGAAGCAGTTTCTGCTTGTGAAATAATGCAATTATCTTCAATTTCGTTGACGGATAATAAAGTGGCATAATTGATTCACAGAAATTAATTCTTAATTAGTATTATTAATAGTATGTGGAATAGGCTAAACACTACATCTGCAAATTGTTCAGTATCAGACGGAATTTTGACTTGCGACAGTTCCGACATTGTTAAAGAATTGCGAATTCTTGAACCAACCGAATGGCCATCTGAAATTAATATAGAATTTGGAGAAAAAGAAGTAGAATCTCTTTGCCAACGCTTTGATATACCTTTGGGGAAAATTGTAAATGCCTTTAGAGATTACTTGGCTTGTGATGGTCGTAACATTTCATACGATTTGGAAACGTTAATTTTTTTTTCTAAAATTATAGCTTGCAGTTCTTCAGAATGCGACCGTGGTTTCAGCAGCATGAATTTAATTGTAACGGAAAGAAGATCACGCATTTTAATTGATAATGTTGCAAATTTATTGTTTATAAAACTTCATGGACCACCCTTGGGATTTTGGAATCGTAAAAATTCTAAGGGTGTAATTCAATTCCATTCAATTCAATTTTATACGTAAAAACCTGGTTGCGTTCTCATCAATCCGCTACTGAACAGCAAACTAAAAGAGCAGGGGCAAATGATGAAATTGTGTGTGATCCTATTTGGGAGTTTTTGTAGTACACTTATATGTGTACTACATAAAAATAATAATATCTTTAAGATTCTTATTTTTATCTCTTTCGAATTTCTAATTTTTGTGTTTGTTAATATTTTGTATAGTAAGAAAAAAAAACTTACAAGGAAAACAATAGTTTGCTTAAAATAAGATAATCTCCGAATAACATTCAGGAAGCTGCTCGTGGAAAGTCGCGGACTATTTTATTACTCTCACTATGCGTTCCGTTACTTCTTATTTTACCAATACACCACAGGTTAAGTGACCACGTGTAATTCGTAGTTGCTATCAGTTGGCGAGACAAACTATATGTTGTTTTGGACAAATTGGTTATGAGGTCAGTAATGCTTACATGTCGAGAAACTATAAAATAGTTATTTAAGCATTAAGAGAGGTAAGTATCTTTTACCAGTCGAGGTCTAGTTTGCACCCGAGCGACAGCGAGGGCTAGCAATAAGGACCGAGACTGGTCAAAACTTACCTCTCAAATTGCTTATAACTGTTTTTCCACTCCTGAAGTAGGTTTAATTGTTTGTGTTTGATTAATTTATTTTCGCAACATGAGCAAAATGTCAGTACGGCTTTGGTTGCTAAGACTATTCTTCAAACAAAGTGAGAATATCAGAAATTGCATTCGTTCAGTTGTAAAATGAATACCAATGAAAATAAACAAGAAATGGCAATTGAAGGAGCTGCAGATGCTGCCTGTTCCTTCCTACTGCCGGAGAAGTCGCAGGGGTATCAAAAGTGTTTTAAAGACTGGTGCCAAAGAAAGAACGCTATTGAAATTATTTTACTTACTTCCCTGAGGGAAGTAAGTGATTACTTACTTCCCGTTGCTCATAGTAACCAAAGCTTTATCGGTAAGTGGGACTTACTTCCACTAAATCAATGTTATAATAGTGTACTTACCATGCAGGGAGTGGAAAAAACTTATTTCTGATTTGTGATGCATATTATTATTAGTTGATGAACACTGTGTTAGTTGTGCGTTGATAAAGTCTTTTATTTTCGGTGTCAATAGGTCCAAAGACCGTACTCAAGGTGTAAAGAAGATGTGTAGTATGAGTTGTCTATGTTGTGTATTTTAATTTATTGTTAGATACTTGTACAGAGGTTTTTCCATGTCACAAATTTGATCTTTTTAGTTTGTTATTTCTTCTTCGATCTTTATCAATTTCTAGGATTTTAAGTAAATTTATTCTGAAGCCTTGTTATGCTGTCTGTAGAATTTTTAGGTTCTTTTGTTCTGTACATGTATGGTACTGAAACCATAGATAACTGGTATTGTTTTTTATATGTTCTTTAACTCGAATTTTCAGGGCTCTTCCAGTCTCTCCTAAGTCGAGTTGCAGTTGTTACGAGATAAAGAATAAATTCCTGCTCTATCTATGTATAGTATTAATGGTTTGATATTTGTTACTATGGTTTCTATAGTGTTGGTGGTCTTATAGTAAGTTCTGATTTGGTGTTTTACTAGGATCAGTGATAGTCCTGAGTTTGTGTGTCCTTGGAAGGTGAAAGATCTGAAAATTTTTGTTTGTGTTATTTTATCTTGTGGTGTATTAGAGTTATATATAAGGTGCTCAGAAGAGTAGTACATCAAGTCTATTTTTTCTAAATTTCGTCGATAACACACTCACAGTACACATTAGTACGTTATACGTTCAGTTGAGAAAAGATTCAAATCACAAATTTATTTCGTATGCTGTTAATCGAATCGTCCTCCTTGTGCACTGACAAAAAGCTTATGTCGTTCAGTGTAGTAATGGTTTATGTCCAATTCAGTGTAATAGTGGATTTATGTCCAGTATGTCCTAACCTACAAAATCTACGCGTTTATATGTTCAACAATGGATTCGTCAACATCATCTTAAGAACCTTATCAATCAAGTGGATCAGAATATAAAAATAGTACTGATAGTACTTCCGATACTTCTGGTGGTAAGTAATATAATTGTAATTTATATGTTCATATGTCGGTTACTAAATTTATATGTTATCCTACAATAGAACGAAAAATATATGTTGTTACACATGATGATCAACTTCCGATAGATGAGATAAGAAGCAACACTTTATATGAGCCAACTGCACAAACTGCGACAGAGCCTATAGAGTCTAAAAAAGGAAAAAAAAACCTGTTTGTTAAGAAGTCTACTTCGAAAGTAAATATACGAAAGCATCGCCGAAATACTGGACAAGACTATATTACAAAATCTGGAAAAAATGTTCTCTCTAAAGCATTTTCCAATAACCCCTGTAATTGCAGACAGGGCTGCGTCCAAAAAATTGCAGAGCATTAGCGAACAGCCATTTTTGAACCTTTTTGGAAACTGGCTGACTATTCCCGGCAAAATGTGTTTATCAGAGGACTGCTAAAAGTCAACACAGTCAAAAGAAACGTGTTAGAGATGGCTCACATCCGGAAAAGCATGCGTACTCTGTATATGCTTTTAGAGTAGATAACACCACACACCGTGTGTGAAAGAAATATTTTGCAGAAACGTTGCAAATTAGTACCGGTTGACAATATAGGTGTATCTCTAAAGACGAAATGATTGCGGTGACTGATCAACGTGGCATGAATCCCAGAAAAAAGCTAGACGATTTAAAAATTGTAAAGCATATGAATTAATTGCCCGCGTACCAAAGTCATTATTCCCGAAAAGATAACCCCAAGAAAAAATATATGAATGAAAATTTAACTATAAGTAAAATATACAAATTGTACACCGAACAATGTGTCTCCGAGGGAATTGATGCATTGAAGAAAAAAATCTATTACCATGTATTTAATACAAAACTCAATTTAAGTTTTAAACCTCCAGCAAAAGATACATGCCGAATATGTGACCAACTACAGATGAAAATAGCTGCAGATCAGGATGAAACCAAGAAGAATGCTCTAGTAACAGAAAATACATTACCCCCATTGTTAAAGCCGAACAGGCACAAACATGTCTTCATGAGGATCAAATGACTGCTTGCGATGAAAAGTACGTGGCAACATTCGATCTTCAAACAGCACTACTATTTTCCAAGCTATCTACATCAGTAGCATACTGTAAAAAATCTATATGTTTATAATCTAGGAATCCATTCTTCTAATGAACAAACGGGATTCATGTATATGTACGACGAAACCGAAGGTAGGCGTGGATCTCAAGATGTTGCATCATGTCTTGTAAAGCATTTACAAGAAAATGCTCCAAGTCATAAACATATTGTTTTGTACTCTGACTCTTGCACCGGTCAGAACAGGAACATTAAATTATCACTGTATTTACTAAAATTAGTGCAAGATCCTCGAATGGCTGTCGAAACTATAGATCACAAATTCCTGGTGTCAGGACACTCGTATTTGCCAAATGACGCAGATTTTGGCGTTATTGAAAAGGCAAGTCGCAAGAATATACACATTTACTCCCCTCAACACTGGATGGATATTGCACGGACTGCTAAAAAGCAGGATCCAAAATTTATGGTTTTTGAAATGAAAAGAGAAGATTTTATTTCTACAAAAACTTGGAATCAGCAATACAGAATCGAAAAAATCTTTTGATGGATACGCATTCAGTTGGCTGAATATCCGTTGGTTAAGATTTGAGACGACATCGCCGACTTCATTAAAATTTAAACAGACTTTGAATGAAGCTGTTGATTTTGATGAAGTAAATCTTAGTAAAATTGTGTGTGGTCCAAAAATAACTTCACTTAATATAGAAGAAGAGCAATTGTATCCAACAAGGCGAATTGTGACATATTCATAAAAACAGCACATGATCGATTTACTGCCCTATATACCGCCAATATACCATACATATTTCAAAAACCTACCTATCGCATCCAAAACAAAACAAAATCGCATGGACAATACAGAAGATAACAATGATGAAGATGATGAGCCTTTCTATGAATAGAGGAAATTAACTTCCTTCAGAGTAGCAATGGTTTAAGTCCACTTTCTTTACTTTATTTTTGAATTGTTAACTTTTTGCTATACAATAATAAAGTATCATGTTTATAATTAGCGAATTTGTTTGTAATTTTTGTCTAAATTTTGTTGAAAATTAATAAAGTAAAAACCTCTTTAAGGCTTGATGACTTAACAAGAATTTTATGGACTTGGTCCATTTCTCCTCTGAGCACCCCATATCAGGAGTCTGCGTTCTTGTTTTTCTTTCTTGTTTAATAGATTTTCAATAATATATACAATAATATCAAAAATACAAACAGAAAACGATAGAAACACGACATATTATAAATCATTCACATTTCATCAGTCAGCATTTTGAGCATTTTTTATAATTTATTCTGTTTTTACTACTTTATTATTACGTATTACGTTTTTTTATTTATTTTTTATTCGATTTATACGTTTATTATTATTTTACTATTTAGTTGTATTATGTTTTTTTATTTGTTTTACATTTGTGTTAAAAATATTTTATAGAACAAAAATAAAAATGGGAACAATTGATATTTCCCATATTTTTTATTTTGACATAGGTTGTTATACATCGTTGAAAATAGAAAAAAAAACAGTCTATTTAGCCGTGTAAAAATCAAATATGGCGGCCATTTGAAATAAACAAGTTGCTATTAATATCTCGGAAACAGCAATCTTGGCTTTTGTTTTGACTTGATTCTTAAGTTTGTGCGATCGAATCAACTAACTTTTATTTTAAACTTATTTCCGCATCTTTAATAATTATGGAAATATCGAAGTTTTTAGAAAATTACGATTGTTAGTTTTTTCATCATTTCTAAACTGTTCGGACTTTCATATTCGAAATTTCAACATATTCTGAATCATCATACAAAACTGCATAATATTGCCCATTTAACCAGATCTCTTGCTTTCAAAATATGAAAGATACCCATGCAATCCTACTCTATTTCTCACACTTTGTATACAGGGTGGTTCATATAAAAGTTACAAATAAAAACTTGTTCTTTAAATGGTATACCCTATATATCTTTGCATTTTTGGATCCTGTATTACTACAGAATAAAAATAATATTGGGTTTTAGGGGTTCAATCCTAACCGTTTGCATGTTATTGAGTTGTTATCAAAATGTTATGCAATTTTATTAATTTCTCTACTCTTATTGATGCAGTTAATAAGTTCTAATTCGGTGTGTAGTTTTATTGATGGTTAACCTTCAATAATATATTTTTTTCCACTCCCTGCATGGTAAGTACACTGTTATGACATTGATTTGATGGAAGTAAGCCCCACTTACCAATAAAGCTTTGGTCACTATGAACAGCGGGAAGTAAGTAAATTCCTACCTCCCTCAAAGAAGTAAGTAAAATGATTTCAATAGCGTTCTTTCTCTGGCACCACTCTTTAAAACACTTATACGCATTTTGATAATGCCCCTTCGACTTCTCCGGCAGTAGGAAGGTACAGGCAGCATCTGCAGCCTCTTCAATTGCCATTTCTTGTTTATTTTCATTGGAATTCATTTTACAACTGAACGAATGCAATCTCTGACATTCACACTTTGTTTGAAAAACAGTCGTAGCAACCAAACTGACCGTACTGACATTTTGTTCAAGTTGCGAAAATAAATTAATCAAACACAAACAATTAAACCAACTTCAGGAGTGGAAAAACAGTTATAAGCAATTTGAGAGGTAAGTTTTGACCAGTCTCTGTCTTTATTGCTAGCCCTCGCTGTCGCTCGGGCGCAAACTCGACCTCGACTGGTAGACAATACTTACCTTCCTTAATGCTTAAATAACTATTCATTACCCACATAACTTATTATATCATAGAGGGTACTTAATATTCGCAAACTGCACCATTTGTTTTTTTGTTAATAGAACATATATTATTTGGTAGCATAATAGTGTATAATATCTTACATATGATATAGGGTTCCCTATATTCAAACCGGTACTCAAATATTTCCGAATTTAATCCTAATTTAATTTCTTTTAATTTTGGTTGGTAAATCAGAAATTTATTTAAAAATATATATAATTTAATTAGTATAAGTAGTGAAAAATAACAAAATAAAAATTAATTTACTGCAACAAGAACAATATTCTTAGACGTACAACGAATGAATTTTGAACTGGTTCTAAAATGTGTTACGTTAATCTGTAAAAATCATAAATGAAAAAACTTAATCAACTCCTACGGTAAAAAAATCAAATTTAGTGAGGCCTGAACTACCCTCTGTAGTTCTTACAATAGCACCGTAGACATTTATGCTCCATCGATTTTGGACACTCACAGATCTTATAAAATGACGATTACGATCACAGGAGTGATGGAGATTGTAACTTGACTTTAATGTATAATGTAGCCATCTGTTACAAGATTCTGCAACTTGATGATAGGCTAATTTCCAATTGGGTATTAGACAATTTTATGCCACCTTATTATCGAAAGATCTAGATTTTACTCAAGTTAATAAGTAACAAAGTTGTATGTGGAAGTACCACATATATTTAGTGTTACTTATTTTTTTCTGCTCTTTCCATATATGCAAACAAAATATTAAAATATTGATTAACAGGGTGTTGTTTCGAGTCGAAACCTACTTATTAATTTTTTTTTAAGGCCGGACCTTGAATAAGATTTTCATTTAATATGATAATGGACATTACAGTGGACAAAGAACACACGTACTAATTATTACAAACATGTATAGGGCGGTTCGTAAGTTACGATTAATTGAAAAAATGGGCAATATTAATGAATCACCCTTTATATTATTTATAAAGAACTATAGGCGTTTATTTAGAATCACCTCGGTGTGATGTGCCGCATCTACCAATACTGTATGCGCATTTTCCAATGAATCACCCTGTATATAATCGGAAATACCCTTGAATACCCAAATGGGTGTAGGGGTCACTATAACATGACATTTGTCAAACTCATGGCAAGGGTTTTTATGGTATAGTGTTTTCACTTGAAATTGAGAATGTACCTGCAATGAGGGTTTATTACGGTCAAGGGTTCTCCATTGTATGGCGTGCTGCGAAGAGGCGGACGTCCAGGAACGTAACTAAATAATTTACTTTCGACGAAGATGCTACTTAATTGTTTTCTCTTCGATATATACACAATTATATCACTATGATCATAATATAAAAATGATTTGTTAATTAAATTGAATTCAATAATCTTACAACTATCTACATCGTTTTTATGAGTCGGCGGACGTAATTCTTTTTACAATTTTACAATTCGATATAATTACAAGACTACAGACGCCAGTAGATAATTAAGAGCCGTCACCTAGGAAACGGTTTTAAAAGGATTATACATTCGCCCATGCAATTAAGGTTCATTCTACCTTAATTGCTGGGCGAATATGCAGCCCAGGTAGACAATCAGTTAAGGCTGCCTCAAATAGTCTTTTTCTCAAATAGTCTACATCTGTCTTTCAGTCGGTGTTAACCTTTACATTGCAACAGTACTAATTTTACATACGTGTGCATATTATCATTTATAAACTTGTGAAAAGGTAGAGTTTATTAAGATGGAAACGTCGTTAAATGAAACTGCAACAATTATTTCATCAATTTATAATGACACTCAGTTCGACGATCTATTTCAATTATGTGAGGAAAGAAGCCATTCCGAAAGTTTTGTTGAAGAATCACTTCGACAGTCTACAGAGGGAAGCTGTGCTCAAATTAATTTTGATAAATTTCAAAACAACCATCATCAAATAGACACATAAACTATCGAAAATGAAAATCAGGGATTAATAAAGCATGCTTTTCTTTCAACTGATACTAAACGGATAGTTGTAAATATTTATAACACCCTCATAAGCGAGAATCATGCATCTCCACTGCAAAGAATTTCCATTCTGGCAGGAATATCATATTCAACGGTTTGGAGAAAAATTACGAAAGGACCGCTAGAAAGGAAAAGAAGAATAAGTTCCAAATTTATTGAAATAGACGATGCCGTCGCCAAGAGGATCCAAAATATAATTTACAATTCTTATAAATCAGGAAACGTTCCCAAGGTCCAATTTATTTTGGAAACTCTTGGAAATGATTTTCCATATAAGGAAACTACTTTGTATAAATACCTACTTAGTCAGGGTTTAACTACAAAACTTTAGACAAACGAATTGACATCATGGAATCGCCGAGATTGCAAAAGAGCGATTAGAATAGTTATCTAAAATAAACGAATATTAACTTTAGACAAAGGAATTGACATCATGGAATCGCCGAGATTGCAAAAATAGCGATTACAATATTTATCTAAAATAACCGAATATAGAAATGGAGGGAGATCAATAATTTATTATTTAGTGAAGTGACAATGTAGTGAAGAAATAATTCAACTTCAACATGCCAAGTACCACTCGGAAAAAGTGCATCGATCATGTGATTAAAATTGAAAACGATTATAGTACGCTTAGTGTACCAAATCTAATTATTAATGTTCAAAATGAAAGTGATAGCGATGAATCTAGTTGTGCGGACTAATATTTGCTTGTTACATTACGATTCATGAAAAAATTAACTGATGTTAACGTCGTTAATTTTTTAACGCAATGAACAAGTCAATCATGTTATGGGTAACTTAAGTTATTTGTTTTGCGAATCATACTGTATATAAATTTTCTATGAAATTATAACTACATTTGTAAAACACAATTAATTATATGTACATTTATAAAAACAATGAAAGGTACAATTTAATGATAATGAATCACTAATGTTAATTTTCTACGGGGCACTGAATCTGTATTTTCTGATGCCGGCTCTGAACTCTGTCCTCTTCCCATTACCCGTCATAAAATTCCGTTCGCATAATGGAGCGCAATAAACACCCTTCGTTGGTAAATTTTCAATTTCAAGTAAAAACACTATACATTGTTCAACTTATTTTTTTTTCTGAGGTGGATTCTATTGCAATCGTAAATTAAATGGATGATACATTTACAGTTTTGAATCCTCTAAAAAATATTCCTCTGCGATTTTTCTCTAAAATTAATAGGGGAGCTAATAATTACATATATTTAATTTATATGTTAAATTCCTATGTTCGCCCCTTATCCCAGACACTCGGTATATTCTCTATGAAGAATTATCTAGCTTTATAAATTCCATGAAAAATATTTCGAAATATACTCATGCTTACAGCAGCAAGTTTTACAATCCATCTGATTTCAGGAGCCGTATTTCTCCGACAATATAAAAATGGCAATGCAGTAAACTTTGCTATCGCCGAGGGGGCGAAAAACTATGTGGACGAATATATAGGCGCACACACGCGGCGATCAATCAATATCAAATATTAATTTAGCGTGAGTCACCGGAGAATTTGAAGGGATCTGCCCCACTATTGGCCCGATCTGGGAACGGTTTAGAAAACCCGCGATTGGCTCATGTTAAGTAGGGGTGAAAGTTTCACCCCTGTTTTTTAGCAAACACGGCCCAATGCTGTTGCTTTTTTAAGTTGGGGGATTTAGGGAGTACACTCTGCTCAGAAACAAGTAAGTGCTGATCGATTCGTGGGGTGAGGGAACCATTTTATGTAGAGAGTTAAAAATTAAAATGAAAGAGTTGAAAAGGATTGAATTTGAATATGTATGTATGTGAGGTACAAATGGATCATAAATTTAGCTGCTTTTGTTTTTTTACAACACATTGAGGTGGATATTTTAGATACGGCACTTAGTCAATAGTGTGGAATGCAATGCTTGCCCAGAGCAGTATTGAAACAGTTCGATTTTTATTCTATTGTGGCATTTAGCAGGGGTGGCCAAGTGGCCCAGTAACCAGCATAATAATAAAAGTTTAGACAGTAGCAATTACTTATAAATAAAATTGTATAATGAAATTATTCGGATATTTATTAAATTATAAAAATATTATAAACATTAAAAATTTCAAGTTATTTATTTATTAATTTTGTGAGTCTTGCTAGGATTTTAAAGTTTTGCTTGTAGATTGTTAGAGTAGTACGAAGAAAATCCAGAATATATTGGTTAGTGAGTTGTCTACAGCAGTGGCGGATTTAGAGGGGGGTTATGAGGGCTATAGCCCAGGGCTGTACAATCCAGGGGCGGCAAATTTTTGGAAAAATACCAAAGGCACAAGTCGCAATAAAAAATAAATATATAAATAAATAAATAAATGACGAACGAAAAAGGGCAAATACAAGAGTGTAGCATCTAACTAGTTCAACTTTAAAGATTAGAAACAACTTTCTTGTCAATTTTCTGCTGATATATGTTATCTCATTTTAATGCATAAAGTAATAAGCTACAATAGTCTGAGATCGATCTATCATCGTATCTGTACACATTGTATAAGAACAAAATATAACATTTATGAAAATTAGGCACTAATGAAAGCGAAAGTCCCTTAGTATGTAGATGAAACGAACAGAAAAAAAAACGAAAAATCCAGTGCAAGAAACCATAGCAGGAGATGTAGAATTGATTGGTAGAGAAAATTGTTGAATCAATCAAGAGTACTAAAATTCTTTAAAAGTTCAACTTGCAAGAAGCACTTTGACATTGTGTGCAAAGCTTCAGTTGATACCCTTAGAATATTTTAGTTTTTCGGAAAATTTCACTTTAAATTCTATAAACATTTAAAGTTTGTCATTTTTGTGCTTTTCAATCTACTGAAACGAAATCTGGGATATCCTGCACAGTTTCTGAAATGTCGCTGAAAAACTGAAAAAGGGCACTTTTCATTTCCTTTTTTAACTTTTCTACTTTTGAAAAAGCAAAAATTGTCTGCGCCAACTAGATGCCCAAATTTTCATAGTCAACTTTTGATTTTCTAATGGCCGCAATATTGGATGTTAACAGCATTCAAAACAGCGAAATATTCCGATTTCAACCAGGTATAACACATGGGTAATCTGACATTATTTATCACCAAAAATCGATAACTTTAAAATTTGTTGCAAAAATGAAGCTGCTGTGGACTGCTCTAAAAATCAAGTTGCCATGTAAAAACAAATCACCATTTTGACATTTCTTATACAAAGAAAATAACTTCTGAGTAATTTTATTGTGTATAAAGTGCAAAAAGGAGATAATATCTTTGATTAGTAGAAAAGCCAAGATATTATCTTCAACATGAAAAAATTGACATGTACAATCTCTATGTAAGGAATTACAGAAATGCGGCAGTCACATCTTGAATTTATGGTGAATTAGTCTGATGAATGGTCTGATGAAACATTATTTACCAATAGTGGAATGTTTAACCGGAGAAACAAGAACGATTATTGAACTGAAAATCCCCATCCAGTTCGAGAAGTTGAAGATTTTCTGTAAATATTTAGTGTGGTCTTTTAAGAGACCAGTTGCTTCGTCCATTTTTTATACGTGGCCACTTAACTGGATATTCTTACGTCGAATTGCTGCAAAACGAACTGGAAGTTGTATTGGATAATATGCCTCTAGAAACAATTAGAAACCTTAAATATTTCCAACAAGATGGAGCAGGTGTCCCATAACACTAGAATTGTGAGAGAATACTTAGACAGGCGGTTTCCAGATTAGTGGATTGGAACTAACGGTCCGGTGCCTTGGCCACCACAATCTCCCTGTCTTAATCCCCTTGATTATTTCTTCTGGGCTTTTGTAAAAATTAAAATCTATGATACACCAGTGCAAAATGAGGGACACTTGAAGAATGAAAATTGCCTTTCGAAAAAGTGCTTCGCTACCATTCGGCTGATGACAGTGGTATCAAAGTTACAGCGTTGGCGTTGGCGTTGGTACTATTATCCTTACATCAGGCAACTAGATTTTTGGATTTCTTTTGAAACAATGATTTTTGGCGGTAAACACTGTCAGATTACCCATGTGTTATACATGGTTGAAATCGATTTTTTTCTCTCTTTTGAATGCTATTAAAATTCAATATTGCGGCCATAAGAAAATCACAACTTGACTATGAAAATTTGGGCATCTAGTTGGCGCAGATAATTTTTAGCAGTGTCACCAGAAAGCTCACGTCGAAAAATGTAAGAGTGCCAAGTTTCGTAAAATTTCCTTCAAAAGTAAAAAAGTTATAAAAGGAAAAGAAAGTGCACTTATTCAGTTTTTCGGCGATTTTTCAAGAACTATGCAAGATATCCCGGAACTCGTTTTATTATATTGAAAGGCATAAAAATGAGAAACTTTTATCCCATTTGACCAACTCTGTATATAATTCAGTTTAATAGATCTTAATGGTGGGCGTCGTAAACGTGACCACCCTGTATATGCACTGACAAATCGACACAGAAAAGCGTAATGGTGCCAATCAGTGTTGCCAGGTTTTGTCTGTCTGAAAGCGCCCATTATTTCGAAAAATGTCGCGCAAAATTGCCGAATTCCGTTAAAAATGAAGCTAGGTTCATGCACAAGCATTTTGCGGAAAGCGATTTTTATTCTAATTGGTTAAATTGAACGCAGCTTACAGTTACTGCTTCAAAATTTTGCATTTTCGGCATAACTTGATACGGTTTCAACATTATGCGTTTTCCGCTTGAATCGCTTGAATCAATTTTTTTTAAATTGCGACTTAATAAACGGTTGTAACAAAAACGATTGTTAATTACAATCTCGAGAAATACAATTCATCCAATTATTTATTATTTGATATAAACAAGGTTCGAATCTGAAACAATGATTGAATTTTGCGCTTTTCAAATGGCTAAGACATATCGAGATTGGTCGCTATTTCCTCATTTAAAAGTATTATTAAATTATAGTCCATACCATTGGATTGCTCATTAGATGAGCACTCAGAATATGATGCTACAGGTTGTTCAATTTGAAAAAAAATGAGTTACAAAAAATTGTATCTTTGTTTCAGAACAGGGTGTATATTCTACGTGACTCAAAATATTATGTATGTTTTGGCACATTGCCTGGGTACCTGCATACGTAAAGTCTTTCATTGATCTCTTATAATAAGGTTTTGTTGAATTTTTTTCAAAATCCATGATTTTTTGTTAAATTTGATTAAAATGTGAATAACTTGGCAACGTTGCATCTGATCCCAAATAATAAAACTAATTTGTGAAGCCCACATAAAGCAGTTTCTAAAAATGAAAGAATATACAGAGTGATCCTTTTAAAATGGAGACCAAATTATGTGTTTCGGATTTATAGTGCACTCTGTACACTCGAAAATAATTTTAGTAAGTAGCACATCACGTGTCCAATAACTTACAATCGGATTTTTTCCTCAATTTTCATTAGTAACTTTGATATCTCAAATGGGAACCCCTATTATTTATTGCAGATTCGGATTCTGTGATTAAAACTATGAAGAGTTTCGATTAAAACCTTCACAGTTATCTTCCAATCTCATTTTTTTATCTTTATTTATACCCGATATATATATATATATATATACATATAGGGTGGTCCATTTAAATGAAGACATAGATTAAAGATTAAAAAATGAGATAGGAAGATAACTATGAAGGTTTTAATCGAAACCTTCATAGTTTTTATCACAGAATCCGAATCTGCAATAAAAAATAGGGGTTCCGATTTGAGATATCAAAGTTACCCCACGCCACCTCAAGGGGGGAGGAGGCTGTGGTCTAATTTCAGTAGAAGTAAATGAGCTCCCTCAATTATATTATTTTCATTTGGAACATATTTTCGTACAATGCTTATATTTCGAGATATTTTCATGTATTCATGTAAATGAACCACCCAGTATATATACCACAAACATAATTACATAAAAATATGATTTTTTTAATTCCTATTTGAAAGGTATAATTTTAAATCAATTTCTATCGTTTTGAAACGTAAAATTTTACACAACAGTCACACTCACAGTTATGTAATGTAGTTATGTAAAGACATTACATAAATGCAGTTCCCACCAAGCTTCAAACTTTTTGTAGGTTACATCGTATCTATTTCTGGATTTTTCTGGTAGTAAACTACCCATGACAACATTAGTAGAGTCTTCGACATCATAAGTTAGTTCTGAATCGCTATTTGAAGACATTTTTTGGCATTCACAATTCACAGTTTGTGAATTATTATAGTTTTTGACAAATTTGTTTATACCAGTGCAATTATGTTTCCGTAGAAACAATAGGTGTAAGGTGATCTGATTCTGTGATGTAGTTAGGAACGTTCTCGTTAACATAACTGGCCATGTTTAAAGCGAAATAAGGATATAAGGTAAGATATGAACATAGAATATTTAGATTTATAAACATTAAACACAAAATTATGACAAACACAATTTGTTAAGTTGATTCCCGATTCTGCAGACATATGTTCTTGTATCTCTTGCCTAATGTTAATTTCTTTTGAAGCTACAACTGGTGCATTCGAACTATCGCCGAGAATGTTGTTAGCATTTCTTTTCTTATTTTCAAGTCAATTTTCTACATATCCTTCTGCCATAGTACTCGATTTCCAACGACCATGCTGTTTATTTCTTAAAATACCTGCCCCTGAGTCTGCTGGTACAAAAGCTGATGAACGTCTTAAAAAGTGTCCTGTGTATGCTTTGGGGTTTGGTAGTCCAAGATATTGGGTGATCGTTGTAGATAATTTTCCAAAGGTATTTATTCCCACTGGTTGTACTCCACATTTTTCCCTAAAATATTTTACAAAAAATCTGTCGTGCTTTGTAATTTGGGGCCTCATATTTTTGTACTTTCTGATATGATCGAGAATATTCACGCCAAAAATATTACCAGCGCTAACCACAAATTCACGAATAGCACGTGTCTTCGTGTTTCCGTAATGGTGATCTTAAAAAATGTGCCTTGGTCTAAAACTTCTCTTTCACTAGAAACTTCAATTCAACCTTTCTACATGCCCCAGCAATTCCAATTGTAATTACAACCTAGGGGAATACCTTTATTTAGTAAAATACGTAAAGTAAAATACACATGAATTACATTATACCTTTGCAAATAAAAACTTATTGTCCTCAGCTTCTTTTAAAAACAAATCTAGGTTTTGTTTTGTGAAAACCTGCGATTTATTTGCATAATGTCCTACGGATCGCCTCTTCATCAATGGTATTAACATCATGCAGCTCTTGATATTAATATTTTTGCGAACAGCGAGTTCAGCTTTCAGTATCGAATATGTGGTCCACTGTGGAGATGCCTTTAATGTTTTTATAGTCTCAAAATATGCCAACATTACCTTTTCATTGATGGTGTTTACGTTTTTAAGTTTGTACCATGCTTCAAACTTTGTGTTGGCTACTGCGTATCTGCAGGGTGAGTCGAGAGGAACGGACAAAACTCCAGGAGTGTATTGTACACGTAAAAATGACTTAAAAAAACTCAAATGTTGTTATCCGATTTTCATTTGTTTTCAAGTGATTGTTTCGAACAGTTTGTTGAAAAGTCGGATAAATATGTTTTTATCCGAAGTTTTCTGATGTGGAAACCGTTGACGATATCATGCAACAGCAGCTGTAGCACTCCCATTACAAAAACCGTAAACGTGATTTTTAAATTAATTAACAAAGAACGCAAAACGCAAAATGTACAGGGTGTCTCCTAAAAAACGAAAAAACGAAAACAATGTCTCCACATGTTCTACAAAGGAGCCCTAATTTTCTTTTTTTTGTAGATTTTGCAAAAAAAAAATAGGGCCCCTTTTCTAGACATGTTGAGCCTTTGAGTTTTGTTTTCATTTTATTGTTTTATTGAAATTGGCGAATAAATAAAGGAGTTATCGCTTGCGGCGTTTTTAGGAGGCACCCTGTATAATATTATATTACTTTTTTTTAACAACATGAAACATAATGTCATATTTACAAATATAATAAATACGAGCCATGTTTTTAAAGTACCGATTTGTATTTTGGCCGCTGCAGCGCTGCTACCAAATACAGATATTGGCGAAATATATAAGGTGATAACTTCAAAATAGCGAATAAAAGATCACCCCGAAAAAAAAAACCCAATCTTTCAAAAGTCGGGACTTTTTTCAAACGTCGCGGGACGCGGGACAAATTTCTAAAAATCGGGACTGTCCCGCCAAAATCGGGACGTCTGGTCACCTTAGGTATAAGGTAATCTGATTCTGTGATGTACTAAGAGACGTTCTTATTCAAATAGCAGATTCACTCGCTTTGCTCGTTTTGGCAAATATTACACTAGTCAACCAATATCGCACTATATATATTATACTGACTTAACATAAGCTAACCTAATTCCCCAAATATGTCCCTTTGTCATCTCATTAAATTATAATTGTATTCAATTATTAAATACATATACAATATACATAGACATAAAGCATTGATTGTATGTTCCACAAATGGTGTTGTGACGTACCTGAAGGGCAGTCGGCGCGTTAGGCCGTGGAGCGAGTGGAGGGTCCCTTCGAAGTAGTGACGAGGGCCAGGCTCTCGGTGTCAGAGAGTGGGGGGGGGGTTAAAAAAAGGCTCCACGTAATTTTACCTCGTTGCTACTTCGTCGCAAAGGGTGGCTCCACCCTACCTGCGTGGGTGGACGGCAGACAGTCAGCGAAGTTCAGAAATCACGAACTGTCACAACGCTGACCGCTTGGCGCCAACACCACCAGATTTAAATCTCGCAGTGAGAATAGAAAACTGTAACTGAAATAAGAGAAAACGTGGGGGGAACAAAAAATAACAGGTGTGAGTTTTGTATGGTAAAATGTCGGCGTTTATTCACACACACAAACGACGGACACCGTGTCCGCGCTCCTGAAAAAAAATACCTCCGAACGCCACCCTTTCGCGCAGGGTTCACTCTATTCGGCCGAATAAAGTAAGCTCCTTATCGCGCGATTGAAAGGGCCGACGGAGCAACATTTCTCTTACACAGCGCAAATCACGTACGACACGAAACACGTAAACGCAATTTATACACAAAAGAATAACCCGAAAAAAAAATGGCTCAATCGAGCACACAAAAAAAATATATATATTGGGATCTGGCCTGAGTTCCTGATGGTCGTCGCCGGTGGCTGGGTTCAGCTCCGGGAGGTCGGCGGTTTGCGTCGAGGACGCCTGGTGCTTGATCCGCGGCCTCCAGCCAAGAATGGTTTTGGCCGAGCTACTTAGCCCGTAGCCAAACGCTCAGGTGTTATGAGCGTGTTCTCTGCCCCGTACTCGGTGCCTCAATCCCCTCAAGGGTGGTTAGCTGAGAACCGTTGATTATTCCCGTAAACCGGATGGATGAAACCTTAGCTCAACGGTTCTCCTGGCACGATCTATACTGGACACGAGTCAATTGAGTTCTGCCTCTATGGCGGCGCTTCGCCGGAGAATTTAAAAATCGCACACATGGGAAACGCGTCACCACCACAAAAAAATGCGACCACGGTTGTCTACCGTGCAGGTCTATACGCCAAGTAATTATTAGAGTGCAGTTTCTGCCAACGCTATTTTTGGACCGTTACAGTGTATTGTGTTCAAACTGTCTGCAGCAGTACATCTGTGTGCACTTGAAAGTCTCTAAGTCTAAGTCATATTTATTTTGTAATGTTACAAATTCAACATTTAAAACTGATATTGTTGCTAAATTATGTAACTTATAAACGTGCTACAATGTTCATGTATAGATACTTGCAGACAATATTATGCAGTTATAAATATGTGTTATATAACAATTAAATTGAACTAGAATGTTTTTTTATAGTATGACGTATAAAAACACTCCTATAATACTAACTACTACAAGGTGTACCAAAATAATTGTTGTTATGTAATCACTACAATTCAATGGTGCCCCCTTTCAAATATGTATACCGTACTATTTGAGAACTGTCACTGTCAACCATACCTGTCAACTGACAACATAATAGTAGTTTGAGCAGTAGTTTGTTAAAATGCATACTGATCAGAAGAACACTTTTATTGTTGAGGCTGACTTTCGTAATGGATGATTTGAAAATGGAGAATGAATTTATTCAATTCCAGAGTGCGTTCGGGATTTTCAACACAAGTTCCCTGACCACCAATTTGAATACTCGGTTTTGTCAACACATATTTCACGAATTCACCGTTTTAGGGAAACTGGTACTGTTCAGAAAGGGAAATACTCAGGCAGATCTTCAGTATCAGGAGAGGTTGTTGCAGATGTTCGTGAACGACTCGAAGTAATCCATCAAAAGTCAATTCGTAAATTGGCTATGCAAGCTGGAACTCCCTCGAGTACCTGCCATAGAATTGTGAGAAAGAGGTTGAATTTACAGCCTTATAGGGTCTCAGTGGTGCAAGAATTGTTGCCAGTAGATCCTCAACGCCGCAGTTATTGCCGATAGTTTATGGAAAATTTGAATGACGATCGATTGCTTGATTTAACATTTTTCAGTGATGAGGCTTGGTTCCTCCTATCAGGATATGTTAATTCACAAAACTATAGGTGCTGGCATACTGAAAACCCTCATCTTTTTGTAGAAACACCACTAAATCCTTAGAAGTTTGTAATTTGCTTGGCTGTGTCTCGTGGTAGAATAATTGGGCCTATATTTTTTTATGACACAATAAACGGTGAGTGATAGCGGCAACAAATTGTCCAGCCTTTTATAGACCAATTAGATGATGAAAAATTGCAGAACGGATATTTCTAAGATCGTGCAACAGCTGATACAGCCAGAGCAACGTTAGCCTACCTGCAAGAATTTTTTGATAATAGACTAATTAGTCAAGGACTATGGCCGCCACCCTCTCCAGATCTAACTCCACTGGACTATTCAATTTTTAGATATTTAAAAGATATAGTTTTCCAAAGAAGACTGCATACGTTGGAAGAATTAATGGCAGAAATCATAAATGTTTGCCGAACCATAACTCCTTAAAAGCTAATCAACATTTTCAACAATAAAAGAAGACGAGTGCAAATGTGTTTACAAGCAAATGGTACACATTTTCAACATCTGCTTTGATTATATATTTTATTCATTAATTATGTTTTCTAAATCTTTACTTCTTTTTATGTTTCCATTTATTAAATAAATTACTTTGATTACTTTAATAACTATATGTGATTCTTTTATTGTCTGCTAGTCCTCAATTTGCAATAGTTAAACATTTTGTAACATTGTCAGATTTAAAGCGGAGCAATCATTAGATTTGTCACAGCTCGTTTATTTAATTAATTCCTGCATGATTTTCAGTTTACCCCTTGTTTGTGCCGTGAAGTAATCTGAGCCACGAGGGGATGTTGCCTATGAGGACTTCATTTTCATGCAAATCTGGTTATTTTTATGTACACAGAATTTAAGGATGCCCTCGACTTTTAAAGTAAGGTTATGTAAATAATGTACATTTAAACTCGTGGGCCCTTAAGCCACAAATATTGCTGAAACTAATAATAATTTCGCATTTGAACAGTTAAATATGAAATTCCACATTAAAAATTAGAATAGCATGAAGATAACTTTTATTGCCACTTCTAGTCTAATGAGTGTAAATGAAGTTGCCTGTGGCAAAAATAGAACTATTTTTGTACACCTTGTATCATTGATTATAATACCCTTATATCCGTTTATCAACCAATTACACATTTAATGTCAATAACTTATACTGCACTCCAATCTCTACCAATCTAATAAATATATCAATTAAAGTTTACTGAGTTCATTTTAATACTTTAATTCTAACTTGAATCTTAATAATACTAGAACAGGCAGCCAAAACCATTCAATTGAGTTTACTTGGTTGCCTACTACAAGAGCCCGGCGACACCGGTGCAGAAAGTGGTGAACTTTATACGTATAATTTCAAATGTGATATTTCGTGAAATCAGTCATACGGAAATTTTGGAGGACATTTTTAACTACGTATAGTACTATTTTTAGTCAATTATATTGCCTAAATATTGATTTATACCACAATTGAAAGTTCGTAACAATCCAGGCAACGAAATGTACATATTCGCCGACTTTCTTTTTGTACGTGTACATTTGGTTGCCTCGATTTATCACTGTCCTAGCAATTATATTTTTCAGGACGATTGCCTACTGACTGTCGCGACATTGTTTTCACCTAGAAACATGAATATTGCATTATCGGGTTGAATTGAAAACTCAGTGTACCCTAAGGGTATTATAATCAATGTTACTATCACATGAAGTATCACCAAACAGAATTACAAATTAATGACCACCATAACTATGATTTTGTAGTAGTAGTGACTCTATATGTTAAATCTATTTTATCTATGCGTGTAGGTGATATTATAATTACAGCAAATATCAAATAAATTTAATTCTGAAAGAAATAAGATAATGCTTTTTTCCACTCCCTACAAGGTAAGTAGACTGTTGTGACATTGATTTGATGGAAATAAGCCTCACTTACCGATAAACCTTTGGTTACTATGAACAACGGGAAGTAAGTAAAAAAATACATCCCTCAGGGAGGTAAGTAAAATAATTTCAATGGCTTTCTTTCTCTGGCACCACTCTTAAAAACATTTATACGCATTTTGATAACGCCCCTTCGACCTCTCCGGAAATAGGAAGAAACAGGCAGCATCTGCAGCCTCTATAATTGCCATTTCTTGTTTATTTTCATTGGAATTCTTTTTACAACTGAACGAATGCAATTTCTGACACTCTCACTTTGTTTGAAAAATAGTATTGGCAACAAAAGCCTCACGGATATTTTATTCAAGTTGCGATAATAAATTAATCAAACACAAACAATTAAACCAACTTCAGGAGTGGAAAAACAGTTATAAGCAATTCGAGAGGTAAGTTTTGACCAGTCTCGGACTTTATTGCTAGCCCTCGCTTTCGCTCGGGCGCAAACTCGACCTCGACTGGTAAACAATACTTACCTCCCTTAATGATTAAATAACTATAATTGTATTTCAACTTTATTAACTTGCAAGTTACTAGTTATCAGGACAGAAAATTGATACGTCTTAATTTTCCATCATTTTCTCATCTGTTATAGGGGTGTAGTATATGCAACACTACAATGCCGAGGCGAGGATATTCGGTTGTCTAGTTTATTATTGTGGTAATAATTACTTTACTACCAATTGATCTATTGAATTAGATATTTAAAATATTTAAAAATTGAAATTTGACTAATTAACGGCTGGTTAGTAACTGTGTAATACAACAAAAGCAGCACCAACAAGTTCAATACATTTTTACAGGTTCTAGTTTACTGAATATAACTTTCTCTACAGGTTCACAGAAGGCATATATTTCAATATATTTCAAATTAAAAAGAGCGGTAATTGAAAATTTATTATACGAAATATAAAGTATATATCGTCGTGGTAATTGCAATTGGCCCAATACCAGAAATACCAAAGATTTCAGGAAGGACAAAAAAAAACCCTATATTTACCCTACCTTTCCGATTCGTTCATTTTTTTTAAATGTGAAGCGAATTTGATCACTATTAATAGTGTTATCATTAATTCAGATTATCTAGATTGACATACGACCATTTGATTATTACAGTTGGCCACATTTTTAGACATAAGCCCAATTTTCAAGTTAGCATAAAACTAAAAACGCTGAAATAAGGCATACAAAATCAAACAATAAAAATTACGTTATATTCTCCAAGTAAAGATTTGCATAATAAAATGCTAAAAACTAATTAAAATGTTTGCTTTAATGTGAAGCTTAACAGAAAAAGATATTGCACAGAAAATGCTATACAGTTAAAATATTAAATTATTTGAATAGAAGGTTAGTATAAAAGTCTCGGTAGTTAACAGGGATTAATTGTTTTAATTCTTGCAGATGCTGGTAGTTGCTTTTTTCAATAGAGCAAAGCCCATTATATAATGTTTAGTGCTCAGTCATCAGTAAACGTTTAGGTGGTTTAGGAAGTGGATTCATGGGCCATGTCAAGTTTGAAATTTATTACACCTTCTGGGGAATATTGATAAGTAACAACATCAGTTATGCACGGATCTCCAGTTTTCGATCCTGGTCTGATGCTGTTGTAGTAGTTAATGACAAATTGAAAAAAAAAACCTCATGGCTGAGGTAGTAAGTGTTATATGGATTGTCGATTCGTGCACTTTGAATAGTTCCAATGTAGTCAGCGGGGATGAAAACCTCCCTACGATTCCTCAGTCTTGCTTCAATTGTTGAGTGGACTGTGTCGACCTCCATATGAGTACGGCCAACTTCAAAATATTTTTGTTCTATTAAGACATTAATTTATATACTAATATCCAGTAGTGCATTGGACAATTTCGCACTCCTGTTTTGATAGCCGCAACAATCCCTCCAAATAGTATTTTTTCGGGTTTGCTCTATATAATTTCATCCGTTATAAAAGTTGTTGCTACATAGGCAAAAACATCAGTCTGAAGTCCACCTGATCCCTCATGCCATACATATCAATAGACATTTTTGGTTCCTTGGTTAAAATAAACTTGATTGTGCACCTTTAACTTTGTTTTGTAGTAATTTGCGGCAGGATTCAGACGAGGCGAAAGGAGAACAACTTGCATATCAACTGTATAGCATCTGACGTTCTCGTTTTCCAGATCTATACATTTATCAAACACCTTTGGCGCATTGGCCTGTTTCATTTTTTTTAATGTGTTTTTGAAAAGTTTTTGAAAAGTGTACCGTGTTTGTGAATCGTAGACTCATTACACTGATCTGTTTTCGGCGAGAAAATGTCCAACTTCAATTTCTTATAAGTTTTTTAAAACGTAGCCCATTATACCTACTTTTCTTTTGGGGTTTTCATGATATCTGCGATGCATGTCTCTAAAGCTTTACCAAACTAGCTCTAGGTACAATTTGCTAGAAGAGGAACGACAGTAAACAGTAAAGGAATTCATCTTTTGGCAGAGTTGAAGGGAACTTAAAGGTTGAGGCAACTTTTAATGGCTATAGACTGGCTATAGACTAGAATTAATTTGAAAATAAATTAATATTTTGTCTTTTGTCAATTGAGGATATAACCCAGGATCGTTTGTCAAAATTACTTGCGAAACTACATGCGTCATTAAAACGAAAGGAAAGGGAACATTATTGGATACAATTATTTATAATCTGTTATTATACAATGTATGCACTATATATAATATAAAAATATACATTAGGTAAAATCTTATTAATTATAAGAGTTGAATTTTACTCCTTTTCTTCGCAAAAAGATTCAATTTTTTTTTGTATCAATTTTTTTTCTTAGGTTCTTTTCAATATGCAAAACAGACAGGTTATGCAATCTCTTCTGGCTCATGCTAGTTCTCAGCCAGGCCTTTATTCTTCTTATGGCTGAAAAACTGCGTTCGCAACCTGCAGAACTTATAGGAAGGGATATAGCAACTTGTAACAATTTAAACAAATTGGGGTGAATGCTATTTTTAACATAATTTTTTAATATTATTAGCCCGCTATTTGGCTCGTTTTCAATCATTTGTTTGGTTATTTTCATTTCGGCTTGGAGAAGTTCTAAATCTATTTTAAACAATTCTGAATAATGTTCTATAAAGGCTTTATCGCCTTCATATAACAGATTCATAAAACTGTCAACATTTTTGGCAAACTTGAGATCGCCAAATCTTACATTAAAATGCCTTATGATAGAATCCATAACGGGCAGATAAACAGCCACCCCCCAATGATCTTCTAATGTCGCACCCCGAACTTGATTCTCTTGTCCTATAGAAGTTTCAATAACATAGTCAGACAACCTTTGTAGCAATCGTCGTTTCTTGCACATTACAACTGGTCCGAGAGATATGTCAAATTGTTCAGCGAATTTTATAATCTTTGACCACAAAATTGTGAAATTTTCTCAATTTTCTTCTAATGCTGAAATGGTGGATTTAATTTCTTCACTTGCCCTGCCCAATGTAGAATTTGGATTTTGAAATGCTAAGCTGAGAGGGTTTACCATGCTCAGAATAAGATGATATACAAAAAGTGAAACCACAAATTCGGCCTTACTTAGACATGTAAGTATTCCCATGGATTCCACTAAATCACTGTCCTTTGCGTCTTATATTTCTTGCTCTAGAGATTGCTTTAGAGCGTTATAGTTTTTAATTAAATTGTGACAATTTTTGAACCGCCAACTCCATCTAGTTGTGCAAAGGTTTTGAATTTCTTTTAGTTTTAATCCTAGCTTATTATGTACCTCTTCGAATTGTTCATGACTCCTGGGTTACGGCAAATGGGTATATAAAGTCTCGATAACATTAAAAAAAAGTGATGATCCTGATACTGATTTGCACGTAATATAATTAAATTCATTATGTGCGCCAAACAATGTGTGTAAATTGCTTTCGGATTGGTAGCTCTTATTTTCGATTGAAGTCCTTCATTTTTTTCCAGACATGACACTAGCACCATCGTATGATTGAGCTATAAATGGAACACTTAGTTGTAAAGTATTCAGACGTTTAATTAGTAAAGAATAAAGGCCAGATGCATCTCTGAGAGTAGAGCAGTCTACAAAACCTAAAAAACGTTCTTCTATTTCTAATCCTTTGGCATATCGAACTACAATGGACATTTGTTCGCTCTTGTAACATCGAGCTTCGTCAATCATGAGGGTAAAGAATCCACATTTTTCAATTTCTTGAACTACTTTGGGCATTACAATATCGGATGCCACACAGATTAGTTCGTTTTGGATATCATAACTTAAGTGTGGCTTTTTCTTAAATCACTTCCGAATTTTTCATCTAATTTTGCAAGCAAGTTGCATAACTCTAGAAAATGTCCCTTGTTATCAGAAGTTTCGTCCTCACGATGACCTCTGAATGCAATAGCCTGTTTGCTTAGAAATAAAATAATATTAATAATTTTCATAATGTATTCCCTGTTGGCTTGAATTTCAGAGTTATGCTGACTTACCAAACAACTCTTGAACATTTGCATGCTGTCGAGATGCCCGGTACATGATGTGCTTTGCGACAGCATTTCGATGATTATGAGATTTTACATGCTTCAATAAGTCTTCTGCACTCTTTTTCCATTTACAATATTCCGATTAAAAAAAAAAACATATTGGCTTTGTAATGTATGACCAAAGTGCAGACAATAATAGCAGTAAATTTTATCATTTTTAATACTGTATTCCAACCATTTGTAGTCTTGATAGAATTTGGCTTGAAAAGATCGACGTTGTATTTTAAAGTCTGTTTTGGGGAACTCGATTACTGGCGGTGACGGACCTGAGTCGAGTGTTCCTAAATCTAATTCTTCACCTTTGCCAGCTGCTGAAGTAGTCGGCAAATTTGATATTGTGGAAGTATTTTGTCGGTTTTGGTATTCTGTCTCTTCAATATGCCAATACGCTGACATACTCGGCAACGGTTCCAAAGTTGGGGTAATTGGTGATGAAGAGCTTTCGTTTGCCTCTATGTTAACCTCTGAATCCTTCGCTATCGACAAATCGTCAGTGTTCTGTGGCTCTTTCCTTCCAAACTTGAAAAAGTTCTCATGTCGTGGTTCTTCTGGGTATTTTGCCTAAGAGAATTGAAAAAAAAAGTTCTATTTAGTCTAAAACACCTCTTAATTGCTTTTTCGTACACAATAAAGAACTATTTCAACCTCACAATGTTGTCTAGTTACTTTTGGATTATGTTACAGTGTTACCAATTTACAATTTTTGTTTCTTCAAAATATCATACATAAGCAAGCTCAACTTTAAAAGTCGTAACGACCTCATTTTTTGAAGGTAAGAATAAGTTTTAGCAATCTTTGAACTATTTTCCAGTTCACTATTTCTTTGTTATATCTCAAAAAAGGCTTTCTAGCCTCTCTTAGTTGTGGTAGCAGATTTCTCCTCTCTTCTCGTATCTCTCTGGGGCAGTCTTCGTGCATCCAAATGTTGGTTCTTTTCAGTTTATTGCTTTGTTCAAATTTTTTGTTGCCCGTTGTTATCTTTATAATGACTGGTCTCTCCATCCCCTTCTTAGGTTTTTGTAGACTTCTGATTTCATCTATATCCTGTTTTGGTTTAATTCCTATTTCAATATTTTTTATTATTTCAATTAATTTCTCTTTAATCTCTTCATTTCCTTCTTCTACGCCTGTTATTATTAAGTTTTTCCTTCTCATATCTCATTCAAGGGAGTTTATTTTATCGTTTTGCTTCTCTATTTTCTCTTTCATTTCCAGGTTTTCAAGTTTAATTTCATTTATTTCCGTTACTACTTGTATTAATTTTTCATCCATTGCTTGTATATTGTTATTTATATGTGTAACCAAGTCTGCGATTTTCTCAATATTCTAATAATATATAATTATATAAATTGGTAGAAACTTTTTTGATGGTACTGTCAAGTAGACAATTAATTGACAAATATTTAAAACCAAATTTAGTTTAGGAAAAATGTCATCGCTTGTTTTTTTCTTTATTCCTCTGTACATTCGTGAACGTAGATAACGACTACACTCAAAATTTCAGTTGATTGTAGCGTGCTTCAAAATGAACTTCATATACAGGTTCCTGCAACAGTGCGTCGGGCTTTCTTAACGCGTTTCCCGTGAAAGATAGAAAAAAATGTTTCGTACAAAAAGTTATTGGTTTAAAAATCTTTGTGCCGTAAAATTATTTTCAAATCTACAGGGTGTCCCAATTTTGCGGAATAACAAAATCAAACATTTTTTAAATAGAACACCCTGTATTTATTCAAGTTTTCTGATGACATATTTCAACCTCTACAATGTTGTCTATTTAGTTTTGGATTATGTTACAGTATTACCAACTTACATTTTTTTTTCAAAATATCATGCATAAGCAAGCTCAACTTTAAAAAGTCGTAACGACCTCATTTTTTGAAGGTAAGAATAAGTTTTAGCAATACTCGCAGTGTGGTTAATAAGCAACCTTTTTGTATTGAGAAATTTGAATTTAGTAATACAGGGTGTCCAGAAAAAAGCCAAACTTTGCAAATTTCAAAGCGGTATAACCCTTTTTTTTTGTATGGAACGCCCCATATTTTATGTTATTATTCGCTGGGTCTTTTTCTTCTCTTTAATTTGATGGTGCATATATTATGTCTGAACCCTATAGTTGTTGAAATATTCAATATTTTTCACAAAAGTAACCATTTAATTACATTTCTATGCACTGAAGTAGGTCATGCTGAGACAAAACAACTGCCAAATTGTAAGTAAGAATCAATGTGAGATGAACAAAAACATTTTGAACATTGCTGTAGGATCGTTTCTCTTTTGTATTAATAATTTTGTTATCTCTCATGGTTTTGGAATAAAATAATTATTCGTATTGCAGAAGTACTATCTACTATTTTACATTTTCGTTCATCTCACATTGATTCTTTCTTACATTTTGACAGTTGTTTTGTCTCAGCATGACCTATTTCAGTGCATAGAAATGAAATTATATGGTGACTTTTGTGAAAAATATTGAATATCTCAACAACTATGTGGTTCAGACATAAGATATGTACCATAAAATTGAAGAGAAGAAAAAGATCTATCGAATAATAACATAAAATGGGGGTCATTCCATTTAAAAAAATGGGTTATACCGCTTTGAAATTTGTAAAGTTTGACATTTTTTTCTGAACACCCTGTATTACTAAATTCAAATTGCTCATTACCAACATGTTGCTAATTAACCACACTGAGAATATAGCTAAAACTTATTCTTACCTTCAAAAAATGAGGTCGCTACGATTTTTTAAAGTTGAGTCTGCTTATGCATGACATTGTGAGAAAAAAATTGTAAATTGGCAACGCTGTAACGTAATCCAAAACTAAATAGACAACAATGTTGAGGTTAAAAAATGTCATCAGAAACTTTGAATAAATACAGGGTGTTCCATTTAAAAAAATGTTTGTTTTTGTTATTCCGTAAAATTGGGACACCCTGTATATTTGAAAATAATTTTACAGCATGAAGATTTTTTAACCAATAACTTTTTGTACTCAATATTTTTTTCTATCTTTCACGGGAAACGCGCTAGGAAAGCCCGACGCACTGTTGCAAGACCCTGTATACATTAATGTCATTAATGCAACTCAGAAAGCAATAAATCAAACGCGATTGCAATATGGAATCACTATTCGAGCAATTGCGACTGAAGTATGTGTTAGTACTAGTACCGTGTTTCGACCTAAGAATAAAATTCGTGAAACAGTTCGTTTTATAAGTTGAGAAATACTGTAAAAATTTATATTACACAACTTTTTTTTTAATGGTAGTGTCTAAATACACTTCGCTGTAGTAGCTTTCTATGATCACTATGGTACAGTGATCACTCTGTACCCTGTCATGCTCACATACTCTAGTACAAGAAATTAAGTTACAATAGCAATTTTATATAGCTATGTCAATATGTTTGTACTAGATTTATGTGAGCATGACTGTATATACTTGCATACATTGCAAGTTAAAATATCCGGTTTGCCAACTGCAGAGTAAAAAAACTTCAGATGGTTGAATTATTTTATAACCAATAGACTCGGTCATTCTTGATCTCGCTGTAGGCATACGGTTGGTATAATATTACACCTTTTTCTTTTCAAAATGTTACACGAGTAATGTGCCCTGCTTCGGAAGTAACTATTGTTGTTAAAAGTTTAGCTGAATTCGCAATTTGCCTAAAGATAACTATAACATAGAATTGCTAATCAATCTCACAAATAAGCTAATAGTATTGCGCAAATTTGTTATCGATTTTACATAAGTGTGTAATTGAAAGTTATAAGGAGATTATAATAACAATCAATTATTTTACTCTCCATTCACGATGTTTTTGCGTCAGGGGAGTCTAAGAATATCTCGTAATTTTCTTGGTAGTGTTTCGGAAATAACTGAATTCCTCAATGGAACTTGTCATTTTATTTTAGGTTAAGTTGTTTTCAATTTGAGGTTATATTTTTTAAATAACATTGCTGCTAGATCTAAAGTTTAAATTATTATAGATGAAAATGGAACGGCAGGACAAAATTTAAAAATAATGAATTGGAAAACATTCAATTAATTTAATCGAACATACAGTTTAAATTATTAGATATGAAAGCTAGTAGTGAAAAAAATATATAAATCTGATAATATGGTAGGAAGCAAATGTCTATTAGACATCGACACAAAAAAATTATTAATTTATGTTGCATCACTGAATCAGTTTGTCCAACATAACAAAAAGCAAACCCAGCCAACTCTGTTGCAAAAAGGTCGTGAATGTATATTATGTACTATTAATTCAACTCGGCAACATCTTAACGTTTGAGTGGAAACCCGAGTTTCAACCTAAAATAAATATTACGACAATGAATAACCAATTTACTAGTAGTAAGTAGAAATGTTAAATGAAATGATAATGTACTGATCGCTGGAAAAATAATTCCTTTTGTATCTTCTTTGATCTGAAAATGAATATCTCTGTGCAAATAATTCACAATTTGTCTAAAAATAACTGAACAAAGTATTGCCAATCGATCTTACAAATAATCTAATAATATTACTACATTTGTTATCAATTTAACATAAGTGTGTAATTAAAAGTTATAAGGAGATTATAATAACAATCAATTATTTTACTCTCCATTCAATATTTTTGCGCCTGTCTATGAATATCTAGTAATTTTGTTGGTAGTGTTTCGGAAATAACTGAATCCCTTAATGGAACTTGTCAATTGTTTTAGGTTAAGTTGTTTTCAATAAGTTGTTTTGAGGTTATATTTTTTAAACAACATCCTTGCCAGATCTAAAGTTTAAATTATTGGAGATGAAAATGAAACGGCAGGAATGAAAATGAAAAATAATGCATTGGAAAACATTCAATTAATTCAATCGAATATGCAGTTTAAATTATTAGATATGAAAGCTAGTAGTGAAAAAATTTTTATATACAGGGTGTTACAAAATTGACGCCCGTGCTTTTAGGAGCACGGGCTAAAATCATCAAATATCAGGGGGCTAAGAAAATTGAAAATTAAAAGCGGAAAATTTTTCGTTAGTCCCTCGTTATAGAGTTATTGATAAAAATGTAAACAATAACTTTTTCGACCACTACTCAAAACACGATTTTGATTTATTCATGTTGTCAAATCTAGAGACATAACTGTCAGATTTGACAATTAGTTTGACAGATATGGACAATATCTTGTTTTTAATATTATTAGTTGTTAATAAAGTTTAAAGTTGAAATGTTAGTAGTTACAATCTTTATTCGCTATCGACCAGAGGTATTTCTGCTTTTACAGTTATAGTTTAATTATATGTTTGATGTATAAATTAGAATTCATATAGACTTTTGTTGATAGGATTGTGTAATGGGTTATTAATGTCTTAACTTTGTGATCATTTGAAATGTTACATTTTTGGATATTTATGAATAACTCTATAACGAGAGACAAACAGAAAATTTTCCACTCTTAATTTTCAATTTGTTTTAGCCCCCTGAATCAAATCCCAACAGCACGGGCGTCAATTTAGAGACACCCCGTATATATACAGGGTCCGTCATTTCACATCCCGTCTTCTATAGCTCAGTTACTAATTGAGTTAGGATTTTGATATTTTGCAGACTTTACTTACAATCTGGGGTGTATTTTAGGAAAATATTTTTGATTATACAGGGTGTCCCAAAAAACGTGTGACGTCATCATGATGTATATTTTTTTATTGCATAGTATATTTTTTGTTACTTATTTGGGTGCCCTTTATGGATGCCTACATACCTATGAAATTTTATTAAAATCAGTTCTGTGATTTTAGCACAAAAATATAAAAACTGAAAAAAAACAGCTTTGCACCATTGGTTAAGAAAATTAATAAGGGATAAAAATAGTGCCTCGTTAATAAAACCATACAAGGTACCCATTAAATAAGGTCTGACAGTTGCATTAACCAAGTTTTTTGATATGCATTATACAGAGTATCCAAAATTTAGTGTCAAACTTTTCAAACTTTAAAGCACTTTATTGTTCTTATTTTAAATTGGAACCCCAGTATATTTTTATGCAATAACATGCGGAATTACAAGACAAACATTTTTCCTAATAACAACTCTATTGCAATTCCTAACACATTTTAAGTTTGGACTTGAACCGACGCCATATTTGATTTCAACTAAGAAAAATTTCAAATAAAAAACCACTGCTAAGTCGATTTCGATGATTTTGGATATTGTGAGTTTTGATCTATAAGACTCAAATGTCTAATAGACATGACACAAGAAAATAATTAACTTCCGTTGCATCACTGAATCAGTATGTCCAACATGACAATAAGAAAACCCAGCCAACTCGGTTGCAAAAAGGTCGTCAATGTATATTATGTACTATTATCAACTTCAACTCGCCTACATCTTAACATTAGAGGGGAAACCCCTCTAATGTTAGTTTCAACATAAAATGAGTTTCAACTCAAAATAAATAGTGTGACAAAGAGAACCAATTTACTAGTAGTAAGTAGAAATGTTTAATGAAATGATAATGTACAGATCACAGGAAAAATAATTCCTTTTGTATCTTCTTTGATCTGAAAATGAATATCTCTGTGCATATAAATCAAATCCGATTTACCTGCAGACAATATACATACATAAAAGGGTGTGGGTAAATAAAAACAACATTTTATTTTACAAATATTAATTTTACATTTTAATAGTAATATGAACATTTTTACATGCATATTTATACCAAAAATAAATGAACAGATCGAAAACGAATGAATGAAATGAACGAAAAACCATGACGAATAAATTAACGTGATGCAACTAATCCTAAGAGAACGCAACAGATACATTTTCACTACGCGAAACCAAAACGAACAAATCGTCGGTTTAGAGGTAAAACTGATTAAGTAACATTTTAGTCGAAAATTAACTAAATATAAAGTAATAATTTTACTTCTAATGTTCATGTAGAAAGAACTTCTTGAGTAATTTTCTCTTTTATACCAAGTTATTATTAATATATCTTACATATCTCAGAAATATAAAAATGTTAGTTAATAATGTTTACCTCTATACGGACGAAATATAAAACCCAGTCAGCGATGTGTCTCACAATTTGTCAGTTTCGGCATGGGAACGAACGGAACAGAAAAAGAAACAACGATAGAACATCGAGGTACCCACCTAAAACTAAATCCGAACGTGTTCCTGCATTAACCTTGCAATTTTGCCTCTTTCTCGATCGCTTACGAGATAATCTAACGGGGGGAGGGAAATAAATAATCAATAAATAATCACTAATCAACAAATAATAAAATAATTGCTGTACACAGTACATACTCCACAAATTAATAACAACGATATTATACTATTGCAATGCACTGCTGATACGTTCTGGAACGTATTTACGGAGGAAACTAAACTGAGAGTGCGTGAACGTTGTGTGTGCTAGGGCTTATTTAAGCTGTGGGGGCAAACTCTTCAAGTAGATACCCAAAAACATCCAATTTGATATATGTACAATACAAAAATATTCTTCTGCAGATGAACTGAAACGCACTTAATACTGATCATCCGGTGGGCGAGGGGCGGGTGGGGTTTGTCTGATGGGGGTTTGGTGGCCCTGATACCGATTTTGGCGAAACGAGGGGGCTCCTCCACGAACCGTTTCACTTAAAATTATTACACGAACAGAACGGAAACAGTAAAAATAGTCACAAGCACCATCGAGTTTATACATTTATCTTTTTTTGTTTACTTACATTTACAACTATAAATATATATTTAGGCGAGATATTAACATGTTCTTATTTGGTTTGAAGTATTTGGGATATATCTAAGATGATAGAGGGACGGATTCTGCTGCACACTGTTCTGCACTCTAATTACACGAAAATTGCATTAGCTGTCTTCAATCAACACAAATTGGAGCCCAAGTGGTGCAAACGTATATATATACCATATTCGATATAGGTATATGAATGAAAATATGAAAATTTGTACTAATAGTAAATTTAAATGGGTGAATATTGTGATGGATGAATGTTTGTTAATACTATAATAAATGAAAATTTATGAATACCATGGTAGATTAAAATTGGTGATTATTATGATTGTCTAAAATTAATAATGTCAAATTGGTGAATACTATAATAAAACGAACTTAAATAATTTTAACTTGATGAAATTTATGTACAACATGTATTATATGATTCATAGACATTGGTGAATATTATGATTGATGAATGCTGTGATTATTGATGTATTTAATGTTGATGTCATAAATTTATGGAAAATTTGTGAAAACTGTGATAGATGAAAATTCTTGAACGCAATGATTGACGAATATTGATGAGCATCATGATAGATGAATATGTATGAATATTGTGCTAGATGAAAATATATCAATGTTAAGAGACAATTCTACGAGAGATGATGAATATAGATTCTATGTATAACGTATCAGTTCATAAACATCTAACCTAGATAAAACGAGTTAACAATTTATACTAAAACCTAATATGTACTTATTTTTTTGAAACATTTAAAGTAATAGTGAACAAAGTATACAAATGCATGAGTGTAAATTGTCACCCCACACATACAAATGAGCATGTCGACCTTTAGATTATATAATAGCCTCTATGCATAACTATACCTTTTCAAGTTCAAATTGAGACCAATCAAGTTCAAATTGATACCAATCAATTTCAAATTGAGGCCAATCAAGTTCAAATTGATACCAATCAATTTCAAATTTAGACTAAACAAAATCAAGTTGACACTAAACAATATCAAGTTGAGAGTAAACAAATAAAATTTATTATGACAACTTGATATTGTTTAGTGTCAAATTGATTTTGTTTAGTCTCAATTTGAAATTGATTCTTCTCAATTTGAAATTGAATCGTATCAATTTGAACTTGATTGGTCTCAATTTGAAATTGATTGGTCTCAATTTGAACTTGATTGGTCTCAATTTGAACTTAAAAAGGTATAGTTGTACCACTTTTTTAACAGACTGCCTCTATAATTGTAAAATCTTTCAATAACGTATCAATTTGTTCACTAATTAAGTGACTTGCCCATAACTTCAGTAGATATTTTTTGTTAGTTATATCGGTTTCTGCTTGTATATGGTTAAAATTATAAAGTTTAATAAAAATATAATATAAAGTTGATGGAGGAAGCCGTTACTATGTGATAATTAATCATGATGATACAAAAATTAAACACGTTACAACGTTTTTTTATATAATATAATATAATATAATATAAAAATGTAATAATTTCGTAAATATGCAAAGTTAAAAGAATTCTTGAATCATTGTGAATAATGCTATCATTTTTATTTATAAAAATTATGGAAAGGTAATGAATCAGATTATAATGAATGTAAGGTTTCGAACAATAATTCCGCTCTTCGGATGAGTACTTCAGCTGACAATCCCATTCACACAATAAAAACCGACGATATGAATTCTTTAATATGATATAATTATCGGATTATCTTGGATAAATATCTGCATTCAACAGAAATACGGCGTCATTAAATAAAATAAAAAATAAATAAATAAATAACAAAATGTCTTAGAAATTATCTTTTTTCGAATATCTAAGATCGATGATACCTTAACATTAACAGCAGTAAATTAATGTATCGTGTTTAAAAAACTAGACTGATACTCGCCATAAATAGTGTACATTTTTCTAAGGGTAAGTTTTAAGTGTAACTTCTCCACTCTTGGCACAAGCTTTAGTTAGAAAAACTAGACTGGTGCCATAAATAGTGAACAATGTCCTAAGTGTAAGTTCTAAGTGTAACTTAGAACTTACCAATACGCTGTACTTCGCTGATACGAAGAACTACGAGTGAAGGCTCATTACAAGTTTAGAGATATAGCATGTAACATATTTTGACATTTCAACACATATTCATGATAAAAGGTGAAATTATCAATTATCTTTAAAATGGTATCATACAAAATATAAAAAAAAATATCCCAGTTTATGTTCTCTTATGCATGAAGCATGAAATATGAAATTTTATTTTGAAGCATAAATTTCAGGTACAAATTATTTCACGCAAGTACTGTACAAAATGATTTGTAATATTAAAACATATTCGACATAGTAACTTTCTGAAATTGGATAGTAGTAATTAAAGACTTTGAAGAAGTCATTTTAAAATTAAATTTTAGAATTTCGTTGTATATATTCGTATTGTGAGAAACTTGCGAAATTAATTTTGATTATGATTTGTCCACTACATTATCAACCCAATATATACTACAAATCTTTTTTTATTCTCAGGGGACTTCAAAACATCAAATAAATTAGCAGAAGATTTAAATATATATTTAAATAACAAAAATATCCCATTTTATGTTCTCTTATGCATTGAGCTGAAATATGTAATTTTATTTTCCTGAATAAATTTCAAGTACAAATTATTTCATGCTAGTACTGTATAAAATGATTTGCAATATTAAAACAAATTCGGCATGGTAACTTTCTAAAATTGGATAGTAGTAATTAAAGACTTTGAAGAAGTGATTTTAAAAATTAATTTTAGAATTTTGTTGTATATTAATTCGTATTGTGAGAAACTTGACAAATTAATTTTGATTGTGAATTTTCCACTACATTATCACCCCAATATACTACTTACAATATACCTACAATACACCCACAATATACTACAATATACAACTTTGTTATTCTCAGGGGACTGCAAAACATCAAATAAATCAGCAGGAGATTTAAATATTAATGAAGCAAAGCATTTGATATAACCAAAGTGATTAATATTTCCACTACATTTTCACCATAATATATACCACAAAACTTTTTGTTTCTCAGGGGACTTCAAAACATCAAATAAATCAGTAGAATATTTAAATTTTAATGTAGCAAAGAATTTGATGAAAGTGTTTTAACAAATACAAAATTTTGTTGTTGCATATTATGAGTATAAGCGATACATTTGAACGAAGACTGGTTTAATAATAGCATCATTATACTAATTGAAAAAAGTATAATTGAAAATAATATATGCTGATCTATTAAGATTTATAGTTGAATTAAAATTGTTCGAAACTAAATAATTACAAAATAACAAATTTTGATTCATTGATTGATATTGGAGCTTACAAAATAAATGTATTTATAACATATTTATGACTAAAAATTAAGGCTGCACATATTTGAAATGCTAATAAATCTATTATTAAAGTGATGTGCTTTGATTGATGATAGAAAAGCTATAATTTTGTTTTGCATATTATGAGTATAAACAATTCATTTGAAATATTCTTATAACAGAAACGAAGACTGTTTTAATAATAACAAAATTATACTAATTGAAAAGAGTATAATTGAAAATAATATATGCAGATCTATTTAGATTTATAGTTGAAATAAAAAAAAATCGAAACAAAATAATTACTAACTGACAAATTTTGATTGATTGATTGATACTGGGGCTTCTAAAATATATTTGATAATTGATAAAATATTTATGAATAAAAATTATGGCTTTACATATTTGAAATGCTAATAAATATATTATTGAAGTGACGTGCCTTCATTGATAATAAATAAGCTATATATATTTTTTGTGCATATTATGAGTATAAGCAATTCATTTGAAATATTCTTATTACAGAAACGAAGACTGTTTTAATAATAACAAAATTATACTAATTGAAAAAAAGTATCATTGAAAATACTTATATGCTGTTCTATTAAGATTTATAGTTGAAATAAAATTGTTCGAAGCTAAATAATTACAAAATAACAAATTTTGATTAATTGATTGATATTGGAGCTTACAAAATAAATGTTTTGACAAAATATATATGAATAAAAATTATGGCTTCACATATTTTATATGCTATTAAATCTATTATTGAAGTTACGTGCTTTCATTAATGATAAATAAGCTATATTTTATTTTTGAATATTATGAGTATAAGCAATTCATTTGAAATATTCGTATAACAGAAACGAATACTGTTTTAATTATAACAAAATTACACTGAAAATTGTTTTAATAGCAAAATTATACTAATTGAAAAAAGTATAATTGAAAATGATATATGCTGATCTATTAAGTTTTATGATTGAAATAAAATTGTTCGAAACTAAATAATTACTAAATAACAAATTTTGATTGATTAATTGATGTTGGAGCTTACAAAATAAATGTTTTGATAAAATATTTATGAATAAAAATGATGGCTTCACACATTTGAAATACTAATAAAACTATTATTGAAGTGACGTGCTTTGATTGATGATAAATAAGCAATATTTTTTTTGCATATTATGAGTATAAGTAATTCAGTTGAAATATTCGTATAACAGAAACGAATACTGTTTCAATAATAACAAAATTATATTAACTGAAAAAAGTATCATTGAAAATAATATATCCTGATCTATTAAGATTTATACTTGAAATAAAATTGTTAGAAGCTAAATAATTACTAAATAACAAATTGTGATTGATTGATTGATACTGGAGGTTACAAAATATTTTTTTTGATAAAATATTTATGAATAAAAATTATGGCTTCACATATTTGAAATGCTAATAATACAATTACAATTACAATTACATATTAGTGAAATAAAATTTCTTGTAATTGATCAATCTTTGTTGCAGATTGAATTGGCTGTCCATTAGAAGTAGTTTAAGATCGTCACAAATGTGTCTCGAATTTATTATTGAAGTGACGTGCTTTAATTGATGATAAATAAGCTATTTCATTTTATTTCAACCTAATCGTGTTTGTAGACATGAGCGAAATATATACTTTATTTGTATAGATACTACATACATTATGATACACTGGCACAAAAAACTGCAGTTTATTTCAACCAAGTGTAATATCTTGAATATATCAATGGTGTGGTGGATAATTGTTGTAAGTACATTTTCTGATGAAATTCTGTTAAATGCGTATAAATGTTTTAATTTTAGTATAAATTAAGCGCTTGATCTAGTTTCACAAATTTTTAATAGAAAAACTTTACAAACAAAACTTTGTTTTATAAAAGTTTTATTTTTCTCTTGATAATGGTCGTGAGACCGAAATAATTGCAGGGTTTTTCTATTAAAAATTTGTGAAACTTAACCAAGTGCTTTATTGATACTAATTTAAGTATAACCACAGGTTTTACCAAGTATTAACCACAGATTCATACAATCTAATGTTTAATTTGATGAGTAAATAAAATAAATACAATTAGTTTCCTTAAAAGCATACTTTAATTCCACTAATAACAACAATTCATTATATTATTATTAAATACTATGCCCAAATGTGGAAATCACATACAAAAAATTAAAGTTTAAATTTTGAACATTTTTGTACTACACCATTGATATAATTATATTAATGATTTATTTTGTGACCAAAATTTAAATAAGATATTTCCATTCTGAAACCGATATCCCAAATATCTGCCCTAACATTTTGCCTATATTTATCATAATTTAAGATTTTCACTGTTTAATAAAATTATGGAAAAAGTATTCGACATATTTGTGTGAGCAAATTTTGGTTTTATCATAATATAAGATTCGAACAGGTTAAAAAAATATGGAAAAAGTTTTCGAAATAATTGTGTGTGCAAATTTTGGTTTTATCATAATTTAAGATTCGAACACATTAATGGAAAAAGTTTTCGAACTTTTTATTTATTTTTTATTTTTCTAAAATTGATGAAAAATAAAAACTTGGCAAGTTTATTTGTTTATTGAATCTGGGATCAAGGATAACTATAAATCTCGTAAAGTTATGAAATTCTATTAAAGAATTTTAACCAGTTGTACATTTTTGTAATTATTACGACGTTTCAGATTTAACATTTAAGCAGCTGTGCAAAATTGTTCCAGTAATAAAAAAATGTATATACCTAAACATAAATATAAAATGATGACTGTTGAATCAATTGTTCACAATATCACCTTGTTTAATTAAATATTTGCAATTTGTGTTGATCAAGGAACCTTAAAGATGTTAACCATGTCAGATGGTTATACACGTTCGATTTTTGCAATTCACTCATCAGTTGATGATGCAATTCACTCATCAGTTGATGATGGGATGAACGAACTGGTGCGCGTTTCGGCAGAATCCGCCCCCTCACACAGGTGGGATTTATCGGCGGGACACGCGAATGGGGGGCGACCCGAATCGCCCCCTTATCGGTGACCTGCCAATAAAGTAATGAGAGAAAAGACTCTGAAATCCTCGGACTGAACTGGCGACGCCGGTTGTCATTATTATTATCTTTATTATTACTATTATTATTATTATTTAGCGGATTACACAGGTGAATATTTATAAAAGGGCTTATTCGAAAAAGAACATCTAGAGCGTTTTGCTTATTTTTGCCACTTTGTTTCTTGACGACGAACACAAAAATGTAACGAAAAGCGAAACGATGAACCGTTTGTCACACAAACAAGCGAAATGATACCGCGACATTTTGAGGAGCGCAGGCTAAAGAACATCCAAATAGAAACTAAACGACACGCAGCTTTTAAGTATAGTTGATAACAGTTTTTCTTGCACATCTCCACTTATTGAGGTCATGGTATCTATTATATATTGCTTTTCTTCGTAATAATCAGTCTAAAATCGAAATTCGGTCATTTTCTTCAATACTTCATCAATTAAATCATAGAAACCAATAAATAAACTAATACAATCTATAAAAATATGTTTCAACAAAAATATATGTATGTATATGTATATATTTGAGTATCTTTTAAGAGAAAATTAAATATATTTCCATTGAAACAGAGACAGACGACCTCCTAATAATTAAATAAACATTAAAAACTTAACAACTTAACTACTCGTTATTTATAATATGTATATTGTATGTATAAATATTTATAGTAATGTGTGAGCATCAGGAAAAATTGTTCTTAGGTACATTCGATAATGTGTGGCTGGGAAGATTCTATGACGCTCGGTCGGGACTCTACCTTTGACGTCGTGAGCGATGGGGGTAGTCGGGGGTGGCCATTCTGCATCCCTTGCTGAGGTACAGGCCTCGACAGGCCTGGATGAAGAACGGTGTGGCCCAACTGTGGGGGTTGAGGGTGGACGTCGTACATCGACTCCCTGGACTCCTCAAACATCTCCTTTTTCATCTCGACAGAACCTAAGACAAATATTAATAACAAGTATTAGAAAGAGCTAATAACATGATCAGGCACCAATGAACGACATGGGAATGGTAGGAGTAAAATAGAAAATGAATAATATAATTTTTGTAAATACTCGCACCTACTATCGATTTCAAAACTTTTTACCCCCGTTTTTGAACGTACATAAAACGAAACTACTTATCCAAATAACGTAAATAAAAAATTCCTATATAACGTATTTTATTTTCATAATTTTTGCCATAACCGTTTCTTCTGTACGGAAAAAGTACTTGCAAAAAATACGGATTTTTCTTGTAATTTAGAAAAACACAACTTTAGGAATTTATTTTTCGTAAAACCCGTTGTAGCAAAAATTTGTAATTTTTTGTCAATGTTTGTAGGACAGTTGCCGAGGTATTTAAGATATTATAAGTGATATTTTTTTATACTTTCCCATTAAATTGCAAATTTATTGCCGGGAAATAAGTTCGCAACTGCCAGGAATTTTCAAACAAACTGTTGTGCCATTGCATTGAAATACATAAATCGGTCGTAGTTTACTTAAAAAAGCAAACTTATCATTAAAAATACAATCACTACAGCAACAATTAAAGTTTAGAAAATGAGAAATGCAAATGTATCGCGGGACGGAGTGACGCAAAGGGCAGCGCTGGGAGGCTGTCGCCGGCATGCATAGTTGTGCCACAATGATAGCCTTGCGGCGGTTTGGTATATTATTACCATCTGTACATAATCGCTCAAAGTTTGAGTTTGGCGCTAAATTATATGAAAAAAATATTTGTAATAACATAACAAGTGGCATGAACGTTACCAATTACAGTTCGATTTGAATAGAACAGCGTTACATCCACAAATATTTACAGTGGTTTATTTTCTATCAGGGATCAAATACACGTGTCCATTAAATGCCGCTCTGGCGCAATATGAGTACGGCGATACTAATCTCTCGTCTCTATTTACTACGCGCCGACAATAATTGCTTAAATTGCATCAATATCCAACGTGTGTTGTTCAAAATACATTATTTAATTGTTTTCTGAGATAATCTTCTTCATTATGTTTGAAAAAATGGGACGATTTGATTGATATTAATGAACTTAGCACGACATTATAAAAGCATTATTAATAAATAAGTTGAATAGAATTTATACCAAATTTTCAGATCTTTTGAGGGTTACTGCATTCCTTTTATTGTGTTTTTAATATGGTTTAATAATTTTGTAACAGCAAAAAGTTACATTAGGTTAAGTTATGGCGCAGTGACAATATTTGTGAAATGCCATAACAATTTAACGAGTTGCATAATCGCATTACAATTTTAATACGTTATTAGCTAATGTACCATATATCTTCTGTCTTTTTTTTTTAATTTTTGACTCCGTGCTTTTGTTTTAATTTCATTTCAAACCCAGGGGTCCAAACTTTTGGGTGTGTAGGTGAGTTTTCCCATAGACTACGATGCCGTATACTTGACCCAAAGATCTAAGAATATTATGACTTTGACTTCTTAATAGTTATATTCGGGGTTTAATTTAGGGTCACCATAAAGCAAACGGATGGTCAAGACGGAAGAATCGCACGCCGTCGTCAATACCAGAAAGACAGCCGGGCAACCCCAGATAACTGAATAATATTAGCAGGACTTTTATGATTTTATGGCAACACCAAATAAAACCCCCATAAAATACTTAAAAGTCTAAGTCGTAATATTCTTAAATTTTTGGGTCGACTATACCACTAAATGAAACACAGCAATTATCTGAAATGTTATCATTCTCACAATAAGCAATTTATGTTGCAAGTTGCATACGAGTAATCTAATCTAATCTTAATGCCAATACATCCAAATAGAGATGAAATTGGTACATGAAGCCTTAACTATGTGATAGTTTATTATAATATTGTTATATATAAAAGCACATATTGTACCAGATTCCTCTTATGCCAAATCTAAAACCAAAGCAGTAAAGTTTCACTTCGGAAAAGTCAACATTTAGATTTTATTAAGCAACTAGAAACTGAAATTAATTCCCATGCTAAAGTACTTGGAATGTACAGTTTAAATTGGTATGTCCACCGCCAGAACTTAAACAAAAAAATATTTTCTGTGTGTTGTGCATTAAGAGTTACGAACAATTTTGTAGATCAGTATACACTAATAATAATATACATTATTAGTATTAGTATTAGTAAGACATTACAGTGTATAGAAAATGTTTGAATCGTTGTAAATAACGGAACAATAGTAGTGAGGCTATGACAGTTCTGCGGCATTTTCTCCATAAGGTTTATGGTGAACATTCATTAAGATAAAGGTCGTCGATAATATTTGCAGACGTACTGTCCCCCACAAATATAAAATATGTAAAATATAATTGGGTAAATATAAAATATGTAAAATATAATTGGAACTTCGCCGATGCTAGGTACATACATACTTCGCCGATGCTTTATCTTAATGAATGTTCTCCATAAACCTTATGGGGAAAATGCCGCAGAACTGTCATAGCCTCACTACTATTGTTCCGTTATTAACAACGACACTGTACACATGCATCATAGTATGCGAAATATGCTAATTTTTCTTTACTGTAATAACCAATGTTACCAAGAAATTTCTCATTTGAAAAGTTCACTAAATGTGTTAATATTGTTGATAATTCAGTCATATTAGCCTCAAGAAGCCGTTTTGATGGAAATAAATTATATAGTTTCGAAATTTGGTATACATAAGTATATACTGTCGAGTTTCCCCTTATCAGTGGGAGCTTCATCCCTTAATATTGAAAAAGCATCTCCCAAACGGCGAACTTGTGTTATGTTTCGCAATTATCTCGTAAACGGTGCACAGCCTAAAAATTTTTGTATCGGGTAAAATTCATAGAAACAATATATTTTAAACAAAAATTAATATTAGATGGTTTGCCACAATAGCTATAGTTCGCAAGGTATAGAAAGTCGGAAGTCAAATTATCCAGTAAATCAATTAGACTTTTTGGCGGAAATAAATGATATGGTTTTGAAACTTTTCAGGAGTGAAATTTCTTTGTTAACATTCGTTAAGCATGTGTAAACAGCACAGGCAAAATTTCGAGTACATATTGCAGTAATTAGGATTTTCAAAATATTTCAAAAACTAATCATTTTGGGAATATAGTTCTATTATGCTTTTTTGTAGCAAATTGTCATTGTCAACATAATACAGAAATTCGAATTTTCGAAATATTTCAAAACCAGCATATTTCGAGAATATAGTTGTAAAATACTTTTTTGTAGTAAATTGTCATGCCAATTGCTCTATGAGAAAAAAAAAGTATCTCATTACATTTAAAAATAAATAAAATACGCCTACTCAAGTGGGCACTTAACTAATGACATGTTTGGGTGACTAAATGTCAAAATGTTTAGCTGCAAAATATATCAGTCATAGAGGTATCTTTCAGGTACAACTCGACATAAATTTTCCGTTTTTATCTTATTTGTAACAGACATTGACGCTATTTTTATAAAGAATTTTTGAAGTCAAAAGTTTCCAATTTAGTTTAAAAAAATAGGTTATTCGAAAGATACGTGTACATACATTTGTACGAAAGAGGTTTCAAATTAAACGGGGAAGCCAAAACCATGATAATTTATAGTATACTCTAGTTAAAAAGCAAAAGTTAACGGCTTCTTTCAAATTTTCCGTTATTATCTTATTTGGAAAAGAAATTGAAGACATTTTTTCATAATTAATTTTTTATCTTAGAGAGTAAAAAATATAGGTGTACACACGTCCCTACAAAATATGTTTCAAATTAAACAGGGAAGCTAAAAACATAATAATATATAGGGTGTTCTGTTTAAAAAACAAAAGTTAATTGCTTTTTCCGGTAGAACCGGAAGACCTGAGGAGAACGGAATCAACCATGTTTGTATGATTTTGGTAATTTTTTTATTTTATTGAGAACCCTATAAAATTTTAATGGTCCATTAGCGTAGGACACCGTGTATGTATATTGCTTGAATTTCATTATACATGAATAAAGATTTGATTTGCTTTGATATATATATATATATATATATATATATATATATATATATATATATATATATATATATATATATATATATATATATATATATATATTTCCAATTCGCATTATTAAAATGCTCATTATGTATATTGCATCTTATCATTAAAACTACACTTTAATCGAATGGGAGAATGAAATGTTTACATTTTCACTTTATTCACTCTAACCATTGACAACGTGAATAAAGTAAAAAATACGTAAATACGCACTATCCTTGAAATTTTTGTGGTCAGCTGACAATGTGACATTTGCATGCAAATTCTTCAATTCTGATAACGAATTGAAAAAAGTCTTGTATGATAGAAGTGAATAAAGCAATTTGATTCACTTATACCATAAATAGGTGCTTTATATTTACGTATAACACGCAGTTGTGCTAGTGACTTTAGAAACGGAATGAAACGTAAAAATAAATAGTCTTATAAAAAGTAGAAAAATGTGTGCTTTTATTCCCGATAACAACCAAATAGATATGTTCATAAAATTGATATATTTAACTTCAAATTACTACTTCTTTTACAATATCTCACATAGTTTATAAATTGCATCGTTTAAGATTTTGTTTGGTCTTTTCATAGTTTCAAAATTGACGGCTATCTAGCTATAAATTGTTTAAAAAGTTCAAAACATACAATTATGGACCTCAGTCTGGTGTAACCGCATTATAATTACATATGCACTCACTTGAACAGTCATGCACAGAACCAAAATAATTATTAGACGAAATTATTAAAGAAAATGTTTAGAATTTAAAATATATTTGAAAATCTTTGCTTGAAGTTCATGCTTGAAACAAAAATAACAAAAGATACTTTAATACTTGTGAACATACCGTGTTAAAAATAATAATAGAGGAATACATAAACACAAGTAGAAATTACAAAAAAATGTGTTGGTTTAGCTAGAACTAGAATCTAGACCAAAACACATTTAAAAATGTAGGAATAAGATGGATTGCAATAGAAATAAATGACGGTGACTCCCCTGAGGAAAACTGACTCAATTGGTTCATACTTACAAATAGAAGTGTAAGAATTTAGAGGGATGACGTAAATAAAATAATGTATATCAGAAATTTAGAAGAAGAGGAAAGTTATGTCAAGAAGAATTAAAATGTGGTTAGGTTGGTTTGGAACCACAACAAATTACGAGTCATGGTTATTACGAGTTATGATCAAATTGTATTATCTCAAATTTCATTTTGTTTAAATCAGCCGTTTCCCAAATATTGCATTGTAACACTTTCAACGGACTACCCTGTATATTATAATAAATAATCGGTTTTGAAAATCGTAATAATTTTACGTGTGCCTATAGCCGTTAAAATATTCGTGCAGTATGAGAAACTAAATTACCAATATTTCCCCTAATTTTTTGATTGATTTTTTGGAAAATTTTGCTCAACATTTTGTTTATGGCTTGGAAGCAAATAGATATAATTTATTGCTGAATTGAGCGTCTTTTGAGAATAAAAAATGCATGAGAAACTATCAATGTCTTGATGAGTAACGCTTACCATCATTGTACTAAATACATTTAAGTGATACTAACAAAGTAACCTGTTTGCGTTTTTTACCTATAAATGTCTTGCACAAAAAAATGCGTAGCCGAGCAATTTTCCGAATTGGTGACATTGTTTTGACACAGTTTTTATTTTAGGGTTTTTTGAAGGATAGAGTCTGCTTAAATAATGCCCTGATAACTGATGACATACAACCATTTTCGTTGACATATGGACAAAATTTGTCCTAATGTGTGCAAAAGAGTAATAGAAAATTTTGAAAAAATAATCACCATATGCAGAAGGGCCAAAGCTAATATTTTTACATTATGTTATACAAATAATTTTATAGTCTCTATTTCGTTAACTGTTAATATATTGACGAATATATGACGAATTCTAAGTGTTTTTTTTTCAGAATTAAAATCACCAAGTTCATGTTGTCACAATCAAGTGAGAACAAATTATAATGAACATAAGAAGTCGAAACTTAGTATTTTTTCTATGTCCTAACAGAGAGTTTTTTAAAGTGCATATACGGGATATATCGCCTATGTATACTTTTATAAAAAATGCATCAAATACCTGGTGACTCATGCAATACAGGCAACCAACTACATATACACACTTATTATATAGGCAAATGTGTGGTGACACAGAGTAACCTATTTTTTTTTTTCTACTCCTACATTTTAATTGATATATTAACCATTCGCTACCTGTACCTAAATGATAGTCATTTAGATTCAAATTTTTCATTACGATACAAGTTTATCTAAAAAGCCATGAAAATGACAGATATATGATAGATATGATGGCAATGACAGATAGATAATTGGTGATTCGTAATCTTAATAAATTGTTGCTTTTTTAAATAAAATCATTAAACATGTCAATAGTGATAGTGATGTGGAAAATTTGTGCCACAAGAGCCACAAACAATTTATTATCAGTGAAATCGTTATAAACTTCTAATGTTATGGATTGGAAAAATACAAATAAGGTCAGCAGCTTTTCCGAAAACGTCTTCGTTGTTTATTTTAATGAATTATCAAAAAAATTGAAATCTCAAACTTTATGGACATAATATTCAATTTTGAAATATACGTTGGGTATCAAACATAATGTGGACATATCCAAATATCCAAAATTACATGCTTTATTAAAAAGAAAATTTGAAGGATATAAACCTAAAAAAGCTAAAACGTGTGCGACCAACGAAATCAAGCAATTTATTACAGACGCCCCGATGTTAAATATTTATTATTAATTTTTATGCTGTGTCGTAGAAAACATATTGTTAAATATATTAAAATTATTGTGTTGTATATTTACATTTAATAAATTTTGACAATTACCACTTTTCATGCTTTGTCGTAGAAAAACTAGTGTATGCAACTCGCAAATAATGGTTATTAAGACACTCGTATTCGTTACGAAACTCGCTAAGGCGAGTAATTAAATGCTCGCTGCATAATATATTAATTTCAAATAATGTCAAAATGGCATTAGATTCAGAATGGCGCGACATATTTTCTACAACATATACAGAAAAGCCAATTTCTTGGCTATAGATCCCATTCATTTGTTCGTCATAAAGTTTTGCTACTGAAAGGTACCTTCTCAATGACTTGAGCAAAGGTATCACAAACATATGAGCATAGGTATGACAATAGTAAGACCAAATTTCAAAACTATATAATTTATTTCCACTAAAGCGGCTTTTTAAGGCTAATATGACTGGATTATCAATGGAATTAACACATTTAACGTGAACTTTTCAAATGTGAAATTTCATTGTTAATATGGTTATGTTAGGTTAGGAAAATAACATAGTTATTACAATGAAGAAAAATGAGCATATTGCGCAGACTATGATGCATATGTAAATAGCATCGGCGAAATTACGAGTACCAGATGCAGAAATTAGAATTTTCGAAATATTTCAAAAACTACGTGTTTTGGGAATATGGTTGTATATATTGTAAACTATTGTACTATTGTATTGTATAATTTACTTTTTTGTAGAAAATTGTTATGCCAATTGCACTATAAGATAGTGGAAGTATGCACTTATGTATGATAAGTATGTCATTATATTTAAAAAATTGAAATGCGCTGAATATTAAAAAAAAACGCAATACGCTTAATTTAAGTGGGCACTTAACTAATGAAATTTTTGAATGACTAATTGTCAAAATTTTCAGTTGCAACATATATCAGTCACAAAGGTCCTTTCAGGTACAATTTGAGATAGATTTTCCGTTATTATCTTATTTGCAAGAGTAATTGAAGGCATCTTTTTCATAATACAATCTCAGAAAGTGAAAAATATAGGTGTACACACGTCTCAAGAGAAATAGAAGGCATTTTTTTCTACGAAGTCTGTAGTTATCTTATTTTGACTATTGCACTTGTCACATATACATATGAAACTTCACACTGACGGACCAATGAAATAACCCAAATTTTAAATTGTTGGTCAATTAGAATCCACTTAAAGTGATAATTGCTGTCGAACACTTATCACTTTCGAGGAGTTTAAGATTACGAAATAAAATACCGTGTTTCAAAATAACTTGACAACTCATTCTTTGTACTCAGTTCCGTCTTCTTTTGTCATATTGTATGCCCAATCGGTTAAAATCAATGCAATTTGGTGCATACTTGTAGTTTCATTTAGTACATACTTTCTTTCATCGCATTTTTTTTTAAATTGTCTCCAAATATATTCTTGTGAGTTTTTTGTATTCTCTGGCGTGGAGTCAATAATTTCTTGCTTTATAATTGTAAGAGATTTGATGCCAAACCGGTTGGAAGATATGTTTATAATATTTATTAAATATTTGTCAATGTCAATACGACACGTGCAATAGTCAATCATAATATGTTTCGTGCATAGTTCCTTGCTTAGATAATACCCGCTATAGTGACACACTCGAGCTTGTTGCCGTGAAAATGTGCTCGAGTGTATTACTCAAGTCAAGACTCACGAAGCGCGGGTACAACAAACAACGGCAACAAGCTCTCGTGCCACTATAGCGGGTATTATCGGCAAGTGCACTTAACATATTACTATTGATAATGTTTATGTTCACTTCTACTATTTAAAATTTATACCATTCTCAGGTTCCATACCGATATTTATCATACAGCTACCTTGCTTACACTTAGACTTGGTGAATATCAGCTACTAATAAACAAACTATCCCAGAACTTTTATCATAGGACTTTTGACATTACTATGTATATACCACACTCTGTAGGGAAATTACATGGTGTAGCAATAACTCTGATAATTCGAGTACATTACAAAAATTAAATATATCATATCGTTTTAATGAACTGATTTGCTATTAAATTAGGGTTGGAAATGGTTACGATAAAATAAGTGATAGTATTTTGAGCGATACCTAGACTGTTTTCTGAGCCGGGATACTCGTAGTAGTTTGGTGAACATTCTCCGTTCAGCTCCTCCTCGATGTTGTTCGGCCGACAGCTAGTCGTCTTCCAATGGGTCCTCAAACCGGACGCGCTGATGTAGTTCTTGCCGCACTCCTGACATATATACGGACGCTCGTTGGTATGTAGCCTCTTGTGCAGTTTTAGGTGTACGAACTGCGTGAACTTGGCGGGGCAGAAGTCACACGCGTACGGCTTTTGTCCACTGTGTAGCCTCAGGTGCGTCTTCAGGTTGGACGTGGAGGAAAAGCGTTTCTTGCAGATAACGCACTCGTGCGGCCGCTCCCCGGTGTGCACCAGGTGGTGCTTCTGGAGGTGGGCGAGCTGGGTGAACGACTTGGTGCAGACGTTGCACTTGAAAGGCCGTTCGCCACTGTGCGTCCTCAGGTGGACCTTCAGGTTGGAGAGCTGGCCGAAGGTCTTGCAGCACACGTTGCACTCGTAGTGCATCTTGCCGTCCTTCTTCTTCAGGGGGTAAGGTAGGCTGCGGTAACCTCGGGACGTGCCGTTGGGGCTCGTCGGGCTCAAGCTGCAGGAGTTGTCCGGGCTGCGTGACCCTGGCGGTGAAGGACGGGTTGGGTGCTGCAGAGGTGTCAGCGGGGTCAGCAGTTGGTGGCTTAGGTTGCTGCTCATGATGTGCGACGTAGAAATCATCAAATTCGTCGTGTTTGGATGCGTCGAGCCAAAACTTGTAGTGATCGGGGGTGAGTAAGTCGTCGTGGGCGTCGACGTGATTGTGCTATGCACATTGTTCCCGGTTTGATATAGGTTGTAATAGTTTTGGGGTTGGATGTGGTTGGCATACTCATAGTTGTGGGTCACATAGAAGTTGCTGGGATTTGCCGGGCTCGGCGGGGAGTTTTTGGTCGATGGTGTTTGCGGAGACATATTCTGCAAGGGAAGATTGGAGCTCGAGTCAGGGCTACATGGCACCGCCCCATACCTGTGGCTCTTCTTATACGAGTACGCCATCTCCGTGGGGGAGCTAGGAGGTGGAGTGGCATTAGGTTGCCGTTGGTTTTGATCGTTATTATTATTATTAGTATCGATCCTATTCCTCAGCAATATATTCTCCAATATACTCGAGGTGGGTGGGGTATATCTCGTAATAATCGGCTGTGCTTTTACGTCGGATTCGTAGAATGGTTTGTTAGGAACTTCGTGCGGCGGCGAGTCATACACAATCACCGAACTAGGGGGTGTTACAATTTGGGTCGTTATTTCAGGTACTGCTGTGGTTGCCGGAGACGGGGGTTTCTCAATCTCGTGGTCACTCTCCGCCGTCTTCGACTTGTAATGATAGGCCTTTGAAATTTTTATCTTCACTTTCCTATACTCGTTCTTCTGTGTTTCTTGCGCCACCGGCTTTATCACCGCCGTCTCCTTAGCACTGGGCTTTGTACTAAAGTCCAGCACATAGTTATTCTCACTGTCCGAATCACTAGAGTCCTCCGGTGGCGTAAACGCGTCATCATGATACCCATTACTATGGTATCCCTCATCCGATCTCACACTACCATCAGTTGGAGTTAACTGATGCTCGTACGGTCCATCCTTAGGCTGAGGTTCCGTTGTGCTGACGGTAATCACCTCAGAATTCTGCTGGACTTGTTGACCTACAACCCGTTACCAATTTACACTTAAACTGATAAACAAAACTAATTTCAGACTTACGTATCCTTTGCAACATCTGCTCTCCAGTCAATGGATAGTTCAACCTCTCCGCGAACTCCCGACAGTACCACACCAACAGCTCCTGGTTAGGAAGGATGGGCTTTATCGTGTAGAAGTAGATGTTCATCTTGTATTGGCAAGCAATCAGGTTCTGAGATTCGCTCGAGTAAGCAGGGTTCACATAGCGCATCCAGTTTGCCTTTGAGGTATCGAATCCATCAATATAATAATAAAGCTCGTTCTCCTTGTATATCTGAAATATCAAAATTGCAAGCTGAGTATTTCTGGGCAATTTTATTTCCGTGCCTGGGCGTAAACAAGACATAAACCATTGGCAGAAAACGAGCAACACACACTAGCCGGCCTTCAATTTAATAAAAGCACCGGGCTAAAATTGCAATGTACACTTGCGGAGAAACGCCGTTGCGAAACACCTAAAAATAGCCAGTACCCACAGTGTGTGAGCCTTTCAATTTCGAACATTAGTCATGGGACAGGAAAATATTAGTTTTGAATAGATATAGAGTAGAACCAAGTACCTTGCTTTTGTTACAATCACGGAAAAACCCTTCTCGTAGCTGTACCTGTTAGAGCAGAAGATTGGATTAGAAACACCTCAACCTGTGTTACGACAAGGAATTATGGTTTTGGGCGCTTTCATAGACTCCCATACTTACCCTCCAGAAATACTTCCTATTGGCCGACGGCGGGACCGCGTCTTTGGCGTAGATTTCTCCCACGAGAGGCCCAAAGCGCGTCCCTCGTGGGATATACCCCGTGCTCCACACGCCCTGTGCCTAAAATTAAAACAAAATCAAAATTAAGAAGAAACATCTTGAAACATCAAGCAGAGGGTTCATATTTGGCAGACATACGTAAAAAATATAAAGAGGCTCAGAATAAAATACGTCTGCCGAATATGAACCCTCTGCGATAACGGATACCCCTTTAGTCCCAAAAGGAAAAACGATACCTATTTTTTTCTTATGGGAGGGGATAGAACAAAATTCGTACAGATCACCGTAAAAATTAAAAAAATCAAATATACTACAAAATTTGGTTTTAATAAATGTCCTGAAGACAGGTTAATCAGCAAAAATATTATAAATTCAAGTATGAAACTCAATCAAAAAGTAGTTATACTCAAATTTTTCTAACCTGCCGTTCACGTCATCAAACAGTTTTGTGATGAGGTTTTTTCGTACCAACGTGATTGTTTTCGAGAATATGCGTAATAATAGTAACAATAAGAATCGAAATCATTTGTTATATAACACTGATCACCGGTGGTTATAAATAGGTAATTGGTGTATTAACCGCGGACACAATTTTCGCCTGCCAATCATGTAATAAAACATGTTATGTTGGCAGCCGTGATAATTTTTCGGCGACGATGCCAAATCTTTTTCACTAACACATGCTCGTACATGTGTGTATAACCAAACTTCTTTGACGTTTAACTTGTTACATTTGATCGTTTATTGCAATGCATATTTTGTCATTGTAGATGTTAAACCATAACAACAAGATTGATATCTGTACGAAAAACGGCAGAGAAGTCGACGAATTTTATACGAACTGTGCACTGTCGCACAAGATTGCACGGGCGCAACAGCTGATTGCAGCCATTTTTAAATACCCAAGACAGCTGGCAACCTTGTAAAATTGTGTCATCATTATTATGATTATTATTTTGATGACGTGAACGCTAGTTTACAAAAATTAGAGTATATAGACATTTTTAATTTAAAAATTGATTACTACTGTTAACGGTTAACTACTAACGGTTATCTGTTAACTACTTACTGTTAACTGTTAACTACAAACTGTTAATTGTTAACTACTGACTGTTAACTGTTAACTACTGCTATAAATCTTAAATTTACTGATCATGACACTGCTTTTTGCGGCCGTAGTTATCTGCTATAATCTGCAGATAATGAAGAATAGTTTTTCTAATACGTCAATTCTGTTGTCACTTTTGCAGTAAAATTATGCCCAGCCTTCTCTTTTGTGAACTTCCTTGAGGTCTGTTCCCGTGCGGGCAAGCAAGAAAACACGCTTTAAACAATAACGTGCTTTAAGGCGAGGAGTGGTAAAGCCGCAAATCGATGTCTATTACAATTTAATGGAAAATAGGCGCAGTGGAATGGGGATGAGTACTCATGGGCCGGCTGGGCCGCATGCGACCTAATGGCGCCTTTACTGCTCATGCCATAAAGCTCATAATAGTTTAAAGACCCTCGTTGCCTGGATTTTAAAAAGGGTCGGTCGGCATTTTACAGCAAAACTGACAACACCTTTAACATGGACTATAGTAGCTTCTTCAAGTGATAATTTTTAAATAATTTAACAGCTTTTACTCGGCAAACCCTAAAAGCTTATTGGTAAAAACGTATTTATATTAAAAGAAAAATGGCCAATCCTTGTATCAGCCTACAACTAAAATGGAGTTACCTAGTTCTTGCATTAAGCAGGCAATATCTTCTATACCACAGCAAAAATTTGTTATTTAATATATATTTTTTTTAAATTGTACTCACATCTGATAGGGCTTGAGATGACTTAAGGACGAGATTCCTGGGTAGCGTCGATTCTGCTCTATTTGGTGTTCCGACCTCTACAGGTAGGTCGGGTACTATATAGGTGGTGTGCTGTTCGAAGTCCTCCTCGCGCATCGTCGACAGATCGAACTCTGTCGCCGAGGACACTTGGCTCTCCTCGATCATTTCGCTGCAAAATAAAAATAAAATATGTATACGAGGTATGATGAAAAATCGTGCAAGTTTTGAAACAGGCGCTATATTTGTCGAACTCATAAAGTTTTTTGTTGATGATGTTGGTTAACATGCTTTTTAACTATTGTATCAATTAGGGGTCATTTTTGGAGTCATATCCATGTACTTTAGATTTAATAGCTAATTCAAGAAGTGGTAAGTTTTTTGGTTATGTATAATAGGCTTTTTTTTATTTTTCACAAGAACAGATCAAAGAATATGCATTATACATATTTTGCGTCAAATATTAAATTAAGTGCTGAAAAATTTTGGAAACACAAAAGAGCCCAAGTTTCGACCTGATCGCAGGGGAAATTCTGGAAAAAAAAAACTACCTAGAAAAGGTACTGTAAAACTAACATATTCTGATCATCAGGATGGTTTCGACCTTGACTGCGTGGTAGTCCATATTAAAAAAATAGAGAAACAACTTTCTATGTTTTTACCACAAAATGTTTATTGATATACATATGTTCTTCTCTCATCCAGTGAGGATTTTCCGTCAACCAATAGCGGCAATTTTGACGATTAGCATGACCGTGAAGTGTAAAGGTGCACTCATCAGAAAACAAAACATGTTCTAATTGGATCACATTGTTATCTAACATTGCCATCATTTGTTCACAAAAATACGTTCTCCTATCAAAATCGTCTTCCATGAGCTCCTGAGTTGGTATCATTTTATAGGGATGCATGTTAGTTTCTTTTAATGTTCGAAAAATCGATGAATGGCTAACATTGAACATTGTGGCTGCTTGTCGACTAGAAGTATGTGGGTTTTCCACAACTCAAGCATAATATCCAATTTGGTATCATCACTTATTGCATTGGCAGCTGCTTTTTTTATCTGCCTTACATGTCCAAGCTCACGAAACTGCTTTTCTATTTTACTAATTGTCCCTTGGGATATAGGCGGCAAATTTGGAAATTTTTCATGAAATAAGCGAGCAACTTCCATTTGTGCCCGTGTGTTATCTCCATAACCAATCATCTGTAGAATTGTAATTTTGTGCATTTCTGTTAAATTAACCATTTTTCTGATATGCAGTTAACGAAATTCAAACGACTATAACACTGACAACTAAACTTGCAGACAACAATTTCCTAAGGCCAGGCGTTTTAAACAAAAGTAAACAAAAGTATTTATAGCTTTTGTTAATTTCATATCCGTAAAAAGGTAAAAAGGAACGCTGAAATAGTTTTTGCTTACTTTCTCATTATCAAGACCTAAATGGAAAATAATTATTGAATGTGTTGTAGCGAATTTCTGTAATCAAATAATTTTCTTTTTTTAATGTTAATTTTTGCAATAAATCTGAAAACACTTAATATTTCCGAAACAGTTGAAGATAGGTATAGGACATTGTACATGAAATATGTCTAGAATTTTCTGTAGAATCCAAAAATTGAATAATATACCAGGTGTTGCATTTAAAATAAGAAAGTTGGTATTGGCCACGGTCACATGACACACCCTGTATAAAAAGTTTTTGTTGAAAAAAATGCGCAACTAAAAATAACAATCGACGTGTCCGAGCGTTTTTTCGAACACGCCCCCATTTATTTATTATTGAATTTATTCCATTTGGCGGATACACCCTGTATAGACATTGGACCTCTACGACAAAAACTTTAATGAAAACAACGTTCCGAACTAGCTCTCCAGTATTAAAAAATATTAATAATTCTTTAATTGATCTTCCATCTTACAACAAAATAACTTATTACAATAATGGCATAAGTTATTTTATTGTGTATGTCTATATATCAATAAACTTTTTGTGGTAAAACCATAGCAAGTTGTTTCTCTGTTTTTTAACATATTCTGACATGAAGTTTGTTTTAAAAATTCATATAAACTGAAATGCCGATTTCAGACTAATACATATTCCAATAATATGGAAAACGGCAGAGGTAGTAATACTACCGAAACCAGGTAAGCCTTGTTTGGAAAAAATCCAAAGTTTAGCATAAAGAGCCAATAGTAAAATTAAAAAGCTGCTTGCCAGAGCAATATGTACGCCTCTTGGAATCATACTTAAGTCACATAACCTTCAAAAATGGACAAGAAAACGAATACTCCGAACTCAAATTAATAGGAGCAGGGGTGTCCCAAGGCAGTGTACTTGGACCGGTTCTGTACTTATTATATACGTATCATATACATATTTTGTACTTATTATATACGTATTATATACGATGTCACACATATGCGACATCTTACATATATGTCACACATATGTGACATCTCACATATATGTCACATATATGTGACATCTCACATATATGTCACATATATGTGACATCTCGGTAGCAAAAAACATCAAGTTTGCCACATCAAAAACCTGGAAAAAGTTAAGAAAGACAATCTTCACAACCTGAGAATTACAATCAGAAAGGTTACTGAAGAAGTCGGTAAGAAGACGATACTTCAGCATTAGCAGTAGGCAACACTATAGCAGAAACAACAACAAGTCTCCAAAAAGCAATGGATCTACGGAACTACACAGATGCACCTGATACTTCAGGTGCAGACAGTCAAAGAAGAGATCACGAAAGTTGCCTGGAGACATAAGGAGAAGCTCCATAAGCATCCCAACATTAAAATGATTCAACTCCTAGACAACTAACTCATAACAGTTAAGGAGTAGTAGGGACTATAATTATTATTATTATTATTATTATTATTATTATTTTTATTATTATTATTATTATTATGATTATTATTATTATTATTATTATTATAACGCGTCAGCTAAAGAGGACTAAACCCAATGAGCTTATGCGATAGTGTAATGGATCAGGAAAGCAGAATACGACAATATGGGCAACAATGCAGTGCGGCCACAATACGAGATGTACAATAAGTGGAAATATACAGTGCCATAGAACAGGATGGACCATAGGGAAATCCGGAACAATAATGTAACGTAGTATCTGGTTAGACTAAAATTGTTTATTAATCTTAAGATTAGGTGCGTTGTAAATTGATTTAAAAAAACAAACGAACAGGATAAAAATAAATTTTCGAATCTGGCGATTTATAAATGGTATAATCGCCTTCGAGATTGCTAAGAATCACTTGAAGATTATGATAGAGTTAAGAGACCGATAACTTTAATCATCGGCAAAATCGTGGAAAAATTTAAGGAGGAAAATCTTCATAATCGACGAATTACAATTTGAAAGGTTACTGAAGAAGTTGGTATATCATATGGTTCATGCAAAGAAATGTTCACAAATGGTTTGGGCATAAGGCGAGTGGCAGTAAAATTTGTTTTGAAATTGTTAAATATTTAACAAATCAAGTAGAAGACGGTTATTTAGGTTAGGTTAGGTATAACCGTTGGATTACAATAAGAAAGGTTACTGAAGAAGTTGGTATATCATATGGTTCATGCAAAGAAATTTTCAGCAATACTTTGGGCACGAGGCGAGTGGCAGTAAAATTTGTTTAGAAATTATTAAATTTTTAACAAACCAAGTAGAAGAGGGTTGGTTAGGTTAGGTTAGGCATAACCGTCGGATTACAATTAGAAAGGTTACTGAAGAAGTTGGTATATCATAAAGTTCATGCAAAGTAGTTTTCACCAATGTTTTGGGTATGAGACGAGTGGCAGTAAAATTTGTTTAGAAATTGATACATTTTTAACAAACCAAGTAGACGAGGGTTGGTTTCCGTAATTAAATCGTTTATTTCAGAAACCGGTAGTATACTTTTTCAATTTTTCGGGAAACAAAAAAAACGCTATACAGGGTGTCCCTAAACTTCCTCTAATGATACCTTCAGGTAACCTTTTTCTATCATGGAAGATAAATACAAAACAACATAAAAAAATGTCATTGGTAGGTTAGTTTTCTCATACTACGTAGTTAAAATGACTATTTTCACAAACAAATTATAAGGAATTATAAAGAAAGCTTAAACAAAACGAACATTTTATTAATAGACTAGCTGTTTATGGAATAAGTGAATAAAGTCGAATTTTATCCACGAAAAATAGTTTAGCGCAAGAGGCGCATCCGAGTGCGATAATGTTTTCGAGTGGATAAAATTGCTTTATTCACGTGTATCATATAAGAATTTTTCCAATTCGTTATCAGAATTGAAGAATATGTGTGAAGTATCACATTGTCAGGTGACACCGAAAATTTCAAGAATAGTGCGAATTTATCTATTTTTTTTACTTTATTCACGTTGTCAATGGTTATATTGAATAAAGTGAAAATGTAAACATTTTATTCACCCATTCGATTAAAGTGTAGTTTTAACGATTAGATTCACTATACATAATGAGCATTTCAATAATGCGAATTGGAAAAAATGTATATCTAAATGTATAAATGTAAAATAAATGTATAAAAAATGCATATCTAAAGTAATGCTATAATTTATTCTTTCCAATTCGCATTATTAAAATGCTCATTATGTATATTGAATCTCATTATTAAAACAACTCTTTAATCGAAATGGTGAATAAACTGTTTACATTTTCACAACAATTGCAACAAATTCAACTTTATTCACTTATACCACAAATAGTTATTAACTACAGATATTCGTAGTTCGTTTGTGAAGTTTGATTCCAATTTCTTCCAATGTCTTCCGAACGGCCTTCTTGTTACGTATATTCATTAAACAACCTAACAATGCTGTCAGATTTAATTTTCTTTTAATGCTTCATATGAGAAAACCAGGGTTGGTGTCATAATTTATTTAAATCATGATTTAAATCAAATGATTTTTTTTTAAATAAATCATTGACATAAATCAAAATTGATTTTTTTCTCAACTTAATTTTTGCACTGTTGCATTGCATTGCACTGTTGCATTGCATTGCACCGTTGCATTACATTGCACTGTTGCATTGCATTGCAGTGTTGCATTGCATATTGCACTGTTTGTGCATTCCAATAGGTGTACCATTAATAATATAATATAACTGTAGAGTTTGCTTGCTTTAAAGTAGATAATAATAAGGAAGTAAGTAAAATAATTTTCTTTTCATCCATTTTTGGACCATCACATAGTACACCGAATTTATTTTTAAAAAAACCAGATGATTTAAATCGTGATGTAAATAAATTGATTTAAATCACATATAAACTGGCAACAGCTGATCAGAACTATAAAAAATCAAATAAATCAAATAAATTGAGATTTATTTTTAAATCATTGATTTTTGTTTTTTTTCTAAATCATGGTTTATTCCAACCCTGGAGGAAACTATACACCTTAGACAGTTTGGGATGACAGTTATAGAAATGTCAATTCAGAGACATACGTCACCGAAACCTACTACCTGAAGCTTTGGCGGAAGTTACGAAACACCCTGTATCTATTCGTATTTTATATACGATGTTTCAACTCTCTGGTGAAGGTCAACTACGGGATTATTATTCAAAATATCAAAATTTGTTTTATAAAAATGATGTGCAAAATAATAAGTTGCAGTTGATAAAAATATTGAAATTTATACAGGGTGGTGCATATACAAGTTACAGACTAGACTTATGTTTATTTTTAATTGAACACCCTAGATATTTTCGCATTTTTGGATCATATGTCATTATTGAAACCTAACCATTTCCACGTTATTCAGATGTTTATACTAAAATGTATGCAATTTCATTATTTTTTTTCTGTTCTTATTGATGAAATTAAAAAGTGTTAATTTGGTGTGTAATTTTATTTATAGTTGGTCTTCAATAACAAATTTTTATCCGATACATAACTCAGGATATCATACAGAGTAATTGATCTCTGCAAACTGCACCATATGTTAATTTTTTTTAAATGGAACTCCCTTTACATTATTTCATAGCATAAAAGTCCAGTAAATAAGTTTTCATTTGATTTAGGGTTTGCTATACTCAGACCTAACTGTTACTCTAATATTTCGAAATTAATTCGTAATTTACATATTGTCAATTTTTTTGGGTTTCAAGTTGGGCTTCATTCAAAATAATAACAAAAATGACACATACCGCCTTGACACGAACAAGTAACTATTGCATTCGTCTAAGATTCGTTAATTTTTATTTTTCGTAAAAGTGCATTCTCACTTAGTAGAGTATGATTTTTTCTCAACAAGACTTTGTTGATATTACTATTGTATTGTATCCTTGGTGAATGTTATAAAAATTGTAATTTGCCATCGCGAGTATATGGAACTAGAGAGAACTATCCCGAGAGACGTCCAAAAAAAGAAACCTAAACAAGATTACAGGAAAGATTTGAACCAACAGGAAATGTAAACTACCACAAACGTGTACAAAACAAACCTGTTTGTAAGCCAAAAAAATATTGACTAGTTTTAACGTCCGTTGTGGAAAATCCAAACAAAAGATTAGATGAAATTAATACATTCGGAATTAACCAATTATCAGTTGCAGAATTTGAACACAACTTTCATCCCTACCACGTCCCTCAAGGTGCAGATTTCCGTGCCAGAGTTGATTTCTGTCAATGCTATGAAAAACAGTGATTTTTTTTTTTATCTGGTAATGTTTATTGACGAGGTTACATGTGCAATATACATAAAATATAGGGTATGAAATTTAAAAAAAATCAAGTTATGACCATTCAAAGTTTACCAAAATTAATGTGTCGCAGCAAGGTGATACCACAATGCAAATAGACGATCTTCCCGCCAAAAGACACCCCAAGTAGTTGTTTAGACACACGCAAAGTTTCAACCTGTTATAGCAAAAACCAAGTGCCCTGCGATATTTTTAATAAGTGCGTGCAAACGAATAAAAAAAAAATCTGAGCGGTTAAAGCGAATTTCAAAACTAAATGGATTTATAGAGCATGAAAAGGGGAAAATAAAATATGCAAAGCAATACAGGGGGTTCCATTTAAAAAAAAAAACACAACATTGATACTTTTAGGGCTTCTGGAATACCCTGCATAATATGAAATTAATTTTAAAAAGTAACCATAATAGACCCCCATATGTTCCAAAGTGGAACTGTTTGGAAGTTATGTATTTTGGTCACAATATTCCGTATAGCGCGAATAACCCTTGAATACAGGGTGTCTACGCTAACCGTTCGTTAAAAGTTTACAGAGTTGCCGTCGTACAAAAAATTTCAAAAAAATCCTCGTCACACGGTTGAATCAGTTATCCTTATGTGAAATATTTTCAAGTTTCTATCACTTCCGGTTCCACCGGAAGTAGCACTAACTTTCTTATTTTAAATAGAACACCCCATATATTATCATATTTTTTAATTCCTCGCTTAAATGGGAACATATTTTGTAAAATTGTATGTGCACTTATCTCTTCTAGTTTTCAAGAAATTTTTTATGTCCCCAAAGATAGAAATCAAGAGGAGTAATATCAGGAGACCTTGCAGGCTAGTTCCATGATCCTAACCTCCTGATCCATCTATCCTCGAACATATCAGTCAGTTGGTGACATACCTCCTGGGAGCAATGAGCCAGGGCCCCATCGAGTAGATACCAACATATTTTTCTTATGTTCAGATGTAGTTCATCTAAAAAGACTTCTACCACAGTCCTTAGAATGTTTAAATACCTCTCACCAGTTAAATTTCCATCGTATATAATTCAATCTTCAATTAATTTTATTAATTTCATTGAGACATGTCCGATGAAAGTGAAATTTCGTCAACGTCCCTAGAGATATTGGAGCTGGCGAAAAATGCTACTAAAAAGTTGTTGCCGGAAAAATTGAAAGGTAAATATGATGCGGCATATAAGAACTTCATGATATGGCAAACGAAGAAAAAAACGTCTTCGTTTTCTGAAAACACTCTCCTTGTTTACTTCACCGGATTGGCAAAAACGTATAAGACGTTGTCTTTATGGGATTTTTATTCTATGCTAAGAAGCACACTGAATATTTACCACAATATTCATCTGGAAAATTATATTAAGTTGCAGTCATTTTTAAAGAGTCAATCTGAGGGTCATCTGGAAAAAATATTATTTCGTTGGAAATTCAACACATTAATTTCCATAATTGCAAGAATGTTACAATTAATTACAGTGTCTACAGTGTAAAAATGCCTTCACGAAAAAATTTAGCTTCATCGGTCCACAACACATTATTCAAAAACTGATTATTTTCTTGCTGTTTTACCAATAAAAATTCGCATAAATGTATCCATCTAAATTCAATTCTTGCACCAAACTAAATTTGAAATTGTGCATGCCATGTTTTAAAAAAAATCTGTACTGAAGATTTATCAACGCCTAAATCCTCTTGAGCACAGCGGATATATGCTTGTGGATTAACTTGAAAATAACAACACTATTTCTTGCACTTCCTTATTTTCCATAACTGGCTTTTGTCGATGTCTTATTGCATTCACTTGTCCAAATTAAACAAAAATTGATTCCAATCTTCTAAATCTTGTTTTAATCATCGGCGGCAAATGTGGATAGGTTTCATTTAATACTCTACATGTTCGAGCAACAATTCTATCGCAGACATGGCAAATAAACTTGTTTTAGGAGTATGGTTGTCGACAAATGTGGATAAGTTTTATTAAATACTCTACATGTTCGAGCAACAATTCTATCGCAGTTGCTATGTATAAAGAATAAATTGATAATTTGTTGATTTGTGTAATGATTCATTTTGTTGATTTTGAATACTTTATACTAAGTGGTTTTATTATTTGACAGTTTGTATTACAATCGTGACAAAACAAAAGCATATCACATGCTTACTAAAGTGCACTTATGACATGCGACATTATACCCTGCAGAAATGCGATGAAAAAGTAATCTTCGAAATAATTCAAAAGATACTTTAGGAGTATGGTTGTATTATACTTTTTTGTAGCAAATTTTTCTCCCAATCGTGCTATGCACTAAAAATGGGTCATTCCATTAAAAAAAATGAATTACGAGATATTTAAGAGGGTACTTAGATATTGATATTTTATGAACACTTATTATCAAAATTGACAGATTCCAATTATTTTACTCACAGAGGCATCCTCTAGGTACAATTAGAAATATAACTCATAATTTTATCTTATCCCTTAAGAGAAGTTGTAGACAGATTTCAGGCTACCTTTTAAAGGTAAAAATTTTAGAAAAAAATTTTTTTCTTGAAAACAAAAGAGATATGTGTACATACGTTCTTATAAAATATGTATCAATTTAAGCGAGGAATTCAAAAATATAATAATATATGTGGTGTTCCATTTGAAATAAGAAAGTTGGTGCTACTTTCGGTGGAACCGGAAGTAACAGAAAGTTGAAAATATTTCACATGAGGCTAACTGATTTAACCGTGAGACGAGGATTTATTTGAAATTTTTGGGCAATGGCAACCCCGTAAAGTTTTAACGAACGGTTTAGCGTAGACACCCTGTATACACTACCCAAACTGTCACGTGATTTACAAGTAATCTATTTGCTATACTCTGATTTTTCTAAACTGGCGTTCACGTCATCAAAATAATAATCATAATAATGATGGCACAATTTTACAAGGTTGCCAGCTGTCTTGGGTATTTAAAAATGGCTGCAATCAGCTGTTGCGCCCGTGCAATCTTGTGCGACAGTGCGCGGTTCTTATCAAATTCGTCGACTTCTCTGCCGTTTTTCGTACAGATATCAATCTTGTGGTTATGGTTTAACATCTACAATGGCAAAATATGCATTGTAATAATCGATCAAATATAACAAGTTAAACGTCAAAGAAGTTTGGTTATACACACATGTATGAGCATGTGTTAGTGAAAAAGATATGGCATCGTCGCCGAAAAAATATCACAGCTGCCAACATAACATGATTTATTACATGATTGGCAGGCGAAAATTGTGTCCGCGGTTAATACACCGATTACCTATATATAACCACCGGTGATCAGTGTTATGTAACAAATGATCCTCAGATTAATTTCTATTCTTAAACTATTGTTATGCATATTCTCGGAAACAATCAAGTTGGTACGAAAAAACCTCCTCACACAGCCGTTTGCTGACATGAACGCCAGTTTATAAAAACATAGAGTATACATATTCCACGTTGATTCTAATATAATGCATTTTTAAGAACATTAAAGGCGCATTTGATTGAAATTATCGATTGGTGTCGCCCGGCGCTAAACCTTCACACTATGCACCTATGTTTCGCCAACTGCAATTCCTCCTAAGCGGATAGAAGGTCAAAGGTTAAATGGTGCACCGTTGACATTTACGCCTGAAGTGCAGGGCACCTGCAGGGGAGACGACGTCCCCCGCACCCTCCTCCCTAGACCGTGCCCACATTCGCGCCGCCCCCACCCCCACCTCATCCGCAGTCGGCGCCTCCACCGTGACGTCGCTCGGCGCTCTATGACGTCACGGATCCGGCGCCCCGACGCCGGTCGATACTCTCCCGTACATACTGACCCATATTTGCTTTCACTTCGCGCGCCGTGCTGCCTCCGAGGGTGGCGGAAATGCATCTGAAATTGATCGCCAGCCCCTGCGACAACAAGTTTTTCCGTGATTATCGACGCTATTGATCCGTGGGGGCGGCTTGCGTCGTAATCACAAGCGAGACGGTGAAGAATGTTAAATAATTTAAGCGCAATACCATTAGACATTTAGATTATTATCGACGATGCGAGCGCCCTGTAAGGCGGGCAATTATGAAATTGCACCGCTGGGCGTCTTTTTCGGCGCTAAGGTCTCCGAGCGATTAATCATATCTGAAGTCCTCGTTTTACCCAAAAGCGGCGCTCTAAAGTGTACTTTAGCTCCCGTCAATGAAAATGCAGCCAATCAATCATTAGTTAGCTTACCATACCACTATACTTGGCACTACCAATATTAAAATGCATTCATTTTTAATGCGCTGTCAACATAACGGTAGTTTGTTATCATGTAGCACTTCGCAAATATTTAAGTGCCTATTGTTTTTGGACATGTTGTGTTCCATTCCTTTCAAAAATTAAAAAAAAAATGTGTACACTCCAGGGGCGAAACTAGGCGCCCTCTGAAGGGGGCGCTTGAGGCCATCCCCGCCCAAGTCGAGACAGCTTACATCCTCACAAGTATTTTTCTCCTCCTTTTCCTTGGCTTCTTGGCCATCGAACACCTATTGTTACTGACAATTGAACCAACAACGAGATGGCAAATTTTTAATTTACCTAAACATTTATTATTATTATTATCCGTATTCAGCAGGATGTATAAAACAAAAGAAGCTTCCAAAGTACGTAAATGGTTTCGGGCCCATTTTTGGCTAGAATACAGCGTCTGACAAATTCAGCATTCCTGTACAGGCTATTTTCAAAAAAATTCTAGAGAACAAGTTTTTATCTCATTCGGCTTTAAAAATTGGAAGATAGTTTGAGAAAACATCAAGTACAATTGAGTATCACAGAGTCGCCATGCATAAATGGTCTCTTTTTAATAGCTCTCTCAAATATGATCACTATAGAAGTTGTTATATTACAAAACAAACACCAAATTAGTTTTGTTTAGAAGCTATAATGAAAGGCCGAAAGTACAAATAAACTGTTTAAAAGAAGTTTTTTAAATTTTGAAGAAAAAAATCACCATTTTTACAAAGTTATAATCCTTCCAAGAATTGTGTCTAGATGATGTGGTTCTAAATGGAATTGCAGACAATACCGCTAATTGTGCACTGAATATGTTTGTAAAATAAACTATTAATGCATATTATTTTGCTGTTATGGCCGATGATAGTGGAACAGAAGATAAATTAAGAATAATGGTAAATCATATTTATGCCATTAAGGCAGTTAAATTAACATATCCGACAATTTTAGAATATTTCAAATAATATCTGATGCAACACCAAAATGGCTAGGCGCATTGCTCAATTAAAAATGTACCATTTTGTGTTTGTTCTTATATTTGAGCAAATCCTTTTCAGGAGTTCATCAATTGTTTCAGAGTGAAAAGTTTGATTCATCTAAAGCTTCTCTTGGTATTAAAACTTTAATTGTAACCTTTGAAACTCTGGAGGAAAATGAACAACACTTTAATAAATTATATAAAAATAAATAAATTTTATAGTTTAAGTTTAATAACTGTACGTCCTTAATCTTATTACTTAAATTATAGAATTAAAGAACCTTAATATAAGAAATATCACAGAAATACATTTTAGTTGGAATTGCAGTTAAATGAAAAAGATAAAACAGCGCCAAGGAAGCGAAAACGTCTAAGGACATTACAATCGTTCTTGTAGTATGATGATACTTGTTCAATTGACAAAGTTAATTTTCAGAAGTAATGTAACAAGAGCGTCAAAATAATCGAATATAGCTGACGTATGCGAAATGTGTTCTGAGAAATACGCCGAGTACGTAGGACGAGGCGTATTTTAAGGAACACATTGAGCAGTAGTCGCTATATTCAGATTATTTTTGATGAATTATTGGCAGTTTATTTTTGTGAAAAAAAATGTCAACGACGAAGAGTTAATTTGGAAAGTTAAAAAAAAAATTCAGTGCAAGAGAAAACAAAATCTGACGGTTTATTTTAATTTATTTCAAGATGTAAAAAATGTGTTGCATTAGTAGGAGATTATATTAAAAAATGATGAATTTTTTTTTCCAACTCCGTCATAGTTAGGTACCTTTTTATCAGCTTGTCCTCGCAGTTGTACTATAGAAAATGTTTATATTTCAAAGGGCTAATGATCCTCGGGTCTCTCTGCCCGGGATTTTACGTCTGTCAGAATTTATTTTAAATTGCGTCTTGTACTTGTCAATGATCGCCCATTTTACCGTATGCTGCCCATCCCTACATGATTCTTCTCAGCAATTCTGCTGGTTAGTTTTATTTGCGGAATTTGATTTCCATGATCTAATGTACAGTGAAATTCAGATGAAATATTAGAAAAAAATCTCGGTCGACTCCTAATTTTGAAAATGCACTTGTTAGCATATTTCTAAAAATGTTCCTTTCACTATTATAGATGTGACGCCATTGTATTTTTTTTAAATTAAAAACTTTACTATTTTAAATTTTCGTTAGATAGATTTTATTTTTCTGTATATAACTGTTAATAAATTTTGTTACCTTAAAAAATATTGATAATGTTAAATATACGCCGTTCACTACTAAAAGCAATACAATTATTTTTGGCTGGGGTTGAAATGCTTATGCCCGTATCTATAGTCCATACTTGAGCATGAGTTCGACCCAAATCGTATATTTGGTTGCGTATTTTCTATGAACGTTTATGTACCAAACGCAACCAAATATACGCAAATATGCGACTTGGGTCCAACTCATGCTCAAGTACGGGCCTAAAAGCTTATTGGTAAAAACGTACACTGCTCAACAAAATTATCGGAACACCTTTAAAAAGGGTTAAAATAGAAATTGAACAACTATACGAAATTAATTATTTCTGATTAATGTTAATTCATGTTTATTTAAACAGAAAAGAGGTATTTTAAAACCATGTGCTCAAAATAAGCAAAATAATACAACCTACTATAAAAATAAAAATAAACATTTTGAACCCATTTTTCTAGGTGTTCCCCTAATTTTGTTGAGCAGTGTATTTATAATACAAGAAAAATGGCCCACCCAAGTATCAGCCTAGGTCCAGACTATAGATACGGGCCTAATTCCATTGAAACCTATCAACTGTCCCAAAAACAGTATTGCAATGGCTTATATGAGCGAAAAACAGAAAATTGAGATACGAATAATGGTTAGATTCACTTCAGATTCTTCAAACAAAAAACAAGTTATGCTCTGCTCCACTAGATGCTGCTTTTACTTGAAGCTTACAACACTTCTTTAGTTTCTTAGCGTTTGGAAAAGATTTTTTTTTATAGTTATGCATATTACCTAATAATTGGTTAATCACAGTGCCTAACCTGTAGGTTATATTGTTTACTTATCTATTATATCGCAATTTCAAAATATTAGGGTTCCTGTTTATAAAAATTAACGACGACGGCACAGCTAGAATACAGGTCGGAGTAATTTTTTTTTTTGTAGCATCTCCCCAATGCTTTATTGCCATTTGACTTTTGAACTTACAAATCGTGATCTCTACGCGTTAGTAATATAAAAGTGACTATATTTTGAAATCTATTATTTTAAATATTTTATATCATAAATGGGTTTCTTAATTCAAAACATACATTTGGGCATAAAAATAAAAAAGAATATATTTTCAATCAAGATTGAAATAATTTTGAAAATTTTAGACCGGTTTCTGTAAGATTGGCACCGTATGTCAAATTTTTGTACAAAAATTTAAATATTTCTTATGCTATTGTAAATGGCTAATAATGGCTTCTAAATGGCTAAAAATAGATCGGCAATATAACTCGAAACACACGGTATGCAGGGTATATAAAAAGTAAGGAACCTCCTCCTAGAATCTTTATTATATTAAAAAAAAATGTTTGAACAAAAGTTTTATAGCTTTTTTTTATAATATGATTAATATATGATTTATTGAGCTAATTATTTGCCACAATTTGGCGATTTACATTTTCTTGTGACGCGACAACTTTTGACAATGACGTCATCGTTACTTTCTTTAAATGGCAACCTAAATTTTCACATATTTGGTAGCATTTTTTTTGCACTTCTTGCATAACAAAAATTTCGTGGGTGTTCCAGGATGCTAATATTATTACTGGTAATGTATTTTTTTGCTATTGATGACCAAAGAGCTACGGAATTGCCATGGGGAAAGACAAAATTAATTCCCTCTAGATTTTCTAGACCTTTCTTCCTGATTGATGTTGTAGGCGGCGTATAATTTTTAGGTAAAATTCTTTGGTGATGGTTTCACCAAAGAATCAAAATCAAAGAAATCAAAACTTACCGTAAGAAGTCGAAACTCGAGCAGTTATTTTATTGTATATGTCTATATATCAATAAACATTTTGTGGTAAAAACATAGCAAGTTGTTTCTCTGTTATTTAATTAATGTATTTTTGGATACTCCTAAAGCTAGGGATGCGCGAAATGCCACATTATTCGGATAAATCAAGCCCTATGATGTCACATTTACAGGAGTCAAATATTAGTAATATATGGTGCAAGTCATTTATTTAAGTATTTAAGAGCGAGGTCGGAGTATTAAATGCGAGGTGTTAGCGGAGCATTTAACCATCTCTTATAGACTGTTTAGAGGACGTGTACCGTGCCACAAATTTCGTAATACCTGTGTTGTAATTCGTAATTCGTAGCGTATTTATTATTATTAAATTATATTTTAAATGTCATAGCGTGTCGGTATTAAAATATCTTATCGCCGTACCGTAGCAACAAAAACTAAAATGCAAAATGATGAATTATTGGAGAGACCAACAACGAATTTTAATTTGTGTATTAAAGAAGTGAGAAGGATTTTAATGCAATTTTACATCAATTTTTCAATTTTAATCTTATTAAAATAGCGGTTTAAAAATGGTCGTTGCTATTCTGACGTTACGGACTTGTGAAATATAAAATAAAATAAATTTACAAATTATGTATACATATGTATGTATACCGCAAGTTTTTTTTTAATTTCTCAACGTAGGCCAAGTGCTATGTTTAGTTTTCTATAGACAGTGTAAATGCATTATGGTGTAAGCCGGCTTATGTGACCTGTTGGTTGCCTAAGATGGATTATGGAACCAATTCGTTTTAAACACATGTTGTACGATAAACAAAACCATAAACATGATAACTAGTTATATAACAACAACATAACTATAGCAAATATTCGAAATGGAACCACCCTGTTTCAAGCAGTAAGCAAGTCTATGTTGAAATCCATGCATTACATTTCGTATAAAATTTAGATTCAATTCAAGGCAAGCTCTAATTATTCATAAATCCTCAATCTTTTGAATTTCTACATGGTTGCCTAAGATGTATTTTGGAACCAATTCGTTTTAAACACGTTTATCATTCGTTTTCGAATGATAAACAAAACTATAAACATGATAACTAGTTATAAAACAAATCTCCCTATCCAACGTTTACCAAACACATTATTTAAATAATCTGTAATCAAATATTACCAATATTTAAGGGACGATTTGCTTTCTTAAAAATCTAACAAATTAATTTGCATATAAATTGTCACAAATAAAAAGTGGTCCATGAGGTTATTGTGAATTATGCCAGCTTACAATCTTGCTCGTACTTGATGATGAATAAAATTTTGAACAGGGGATTTAGACAGGCCCAGTATATTCGAAGAATATTTTGGAATAAATGATGAAATTGTAAACATTCTGACAGATAATTTAGAGAATTAGCTTCATTTTTATTAAAAGATTCTACGTCCGTAAAGACATTTTTTTCTAAAAGCTATTTAGAAAAGGTATTTAGTGTGATAAACATTTGTACACAAGAATCTATTCTCCTAATTTTATTCTCTTCACGGTGGTACTGATGGTTTCCAAACTAGTATGGTTTAAACCTAAACTGCTCTAAAACTTTTCGGATTAAAAATCGAGAAATCCCGAAATACTAACTCATTTGTAACGTGGAAAATATTGGTTCCCTTCAACATAATATATGACATTTAATTTAATTTATTATCCAAATTTCCAAATTTTTAGAACACCTTTAGCAAACACCCTGTATATACCGCGTGAGTAATTTTATTTGGAAATTGCGAAAATAATGACATATCAAAGAGATTTTAATATATATATATATATTTGTTTTATGTTTAGCCATAACACTGTTTAGCCTAGCTTGATTGGGGTTTTTATAATAATTTCAAAGTTAAGCTTGTGTAATAAGGTTTAGTTGTGGCATTTTCACATTTGTTTAGAAATTTGATTCTGATATTTATAAAAATTGGTTTACACCAAATAGATTTTAGATTTCTCATGTAGAATATAGAATTCGATAAAAATCTAAAGATCTGTTTTGCCCGTTATACCTATTTCTAAATTCCTAGTCGCTATTAACTATTTAAGAGCTATCCAGTACTAGCATAAGTTATATATTTATGTAAATTAGCATATTAGTAAAATATCCTCGGTAAGTGATGATGACTTTTAGTCATCGACAGCTTCAATACTGTTCGGGAGTAATTTAATCTAGCATCATAGTTTTCTCTAGTCCCATTTATGTCGCAATAGCAGTTGTCACTTAATTAACATAATCCATATTTTCTACATCACTCTATTTCTGTTGATTGAAATAACATTAATAATACTAACAATTAAATTCCACCTGCACATTATTTTGCCGGCATGGTTTCCGACACACGTATTAAACCAAGATTCCAAATGATTTTCTCGTTGACGTTATCTTAAAATCTTAAAAACATCTTAAAAACATCAAACCACCGAGTGACCAACTTTAGCTCCAGATATCTTAAAAAACGGTTGAGAATTCCACTCATAATTTATTAAAGTTTTTTTTCTTTAGAAATGCTTAATTTGTCTACATAGGAAGTATGGCGAAACCCTCGAGTGGCTTTCTGTATAATAAATTATGAATAATATATCTCTTTGATGTGTCATAATTTTCGCGATTGCGAAATAAAATTACTCACGCCGTATATACAGGGTGTTTGCTAAAGGTGTTCCGAAAATTTGTATATCGAGTCATCGATGGAAACCAAACAAAAAAGTACATATTGTTGAGAACACATTTTATTAAGGTTTTTTTCTGTAGAATTGCTTAATTTGCCTACGTAGGAAGTATAGCGAAATTCTTGAGTGCTACTCTGTATTAATAAATTATAAATAATATATCTCTTTGAGTTCATTATTTTCGCGATTGCCAAATAAAATTACTTACGCGGTATATACAAAAAAGTACATATTATCACATGGGCCTAGATGCAATAAGCATATATTCAATATATTAAGTTTTGTATTACCAAAGTATTAGATGATATTACTTAGGTGGTAGTAACTTTGTATGTGTAACGGTACAATACCGGGGTATCATTATAAATTGTAATTAATTTATAAACGTAGAGTGGCTCGTAATCTAAGTGGCTGTACTTCACCTGTGTTTGATTCATGGAATCGTTATAGTGACAAGATCGATGGTTCGTTGTTCAAGTATTGTGTCTGTTACGGGGAAAATATCAAATTATACGCATACACAAATATCATCATACAGTAATTTATTCATTCAGTAATTCATATGGTTTTACATTTTAATTTAGCAAGTAAGGTTTGGTTCATTTGGTAATGGTAAATAATACGCTTTACATTTATGTGGTGACTAAGGGTTTATTTAATAAGTAATAACACACAAATAATGAAGAATGGCGATTTATTCTCAATTAAAGTTTTGAAATGAGTAATGATTTTTACGTGGTTTCTGATTATTTCATTTGGTTATGGTAAAATAATACGCTTTACATTTATGTGGTGACTAAGGGTTTATTTAATAAGTAATAACACACAAATAAGGAAGAATGACGATTTATTTTGAATTAAAGTTTTGAAATGAATTTAATGATTTTTACGTGGTTTCTGATTATATTTCGTGGTATTCTGACGTGGATTAACGTTATAATTCAAATTCTACTGGTTACTAGTACATGCGATTTGTCCCTGCTAATTACGGTGTTTTGGTTATGTCATTCATTCCCCATGCGTCCGTTCATCCATGTTTTTGTCTTTTATTTACTTGATTTAATTTATCCTCAGATAAAGTTTCGCCGTGCATTTCCCAGCACATAACATGCCAGTACCCAGGGTGACGATTTACCCTTAATAACAGTTTCGCAATGCATTTACCAAGCAATAACACCCAAATAATTATATTGCAAATTTCGATCGGTGATTTGTGCACGATGGTCAGTTGTGTCTGGCTAAAGTACATATATCTGATCTCATAGCGAGTCTCATACCCTAACCCTACTAGTCTGACGTGTATGAGACATAAGCCCTTTTGTTGGTGATTAACTCTTTTTATTGTTTTATATTATCTTTTCTTTTGCTTTGATTTGGTCTCAGATGCATCTTTTTTGACTCTTTTTATTTTTATTTTCTTTTGTTTTTGTTTTGATTTGGTCTGAGATGCATCTAATTGTGAGGTAAATTACGATCGGTGATTTGTGCACGATGGTCAGTTGTGTCTGGCTAAAGTACATATATCTGATCTCATAGCGAGTCTCATACCCTAACCCTACTAGTCTGACGTGTATGAGACATAAGCCCCTCATTTGTTTTTGACTCTTTTTATTTTTATTTAATTAATATATTTATTAATTAAATATGTCTTCTTTTGTTTTTAATATTTTCATTTATTTTTAGTTTGTTTTTACTTTGTTTTTGTGATAATTGAATTCACTTAGCGGATGTGATTCTGCGTGATTTTGACTTTGATTCATTCACGGATTTATATCCCTTCTTTACACATGCTCATGCATGTCATCCCTTGATTCGCATTCTTTCTTAACTGCCGTTATGTTTCGTATTTATTAACTTTATTTCTCACCCGATCATGACTTATGACTTGGACTCATTCAATGATTTATCTATAATATTCACATGCTCGTGCTGCCGGAAAATACTGACTCGCATTCATCCATTTCTCACTCGCTCAAGAATTCAAATATGCAAATACTGACCACATGCATTATCGATGCTAAGGGCTGTTTTATTTCACCGGCATGCAATTACAACTTCTTAGTTTGATCACTCACTCGGCTGATTGATTAGTGATATTAATTACGCAACGCTAATTACAAGGATTTAGTGACTTGGTGTGACATGATGATATTTGCTGATTTTTGTGATAATTATTGACCTTCGCGGATACCGGTTTTGATTTCTCGTTGCGACCGCTACCTGGGAAATCCTTTGAGTTTATATCTGTTTAAATACCTTCCTGAACTAAGCTCTTTCCCGAATCCCTTGCTAATAAAATATAAATAATAATTAAAACGCATGATAATCGAGTTTTGGTGGTGGTTTATGTGGAGTAGCAATACTTATCATACGTGACAATATTACGAAGAGAACCATACACGTTGTGGGGTGTGATTAGTTAATATGTTCGACCCGAACACATCAAGGGGTTAGAGCGATATTTGTAGTCTGCTTCAAGCGCGCAAATCTGTTTCAAAGTGCGTCGCGAAGCCCACAGATCGCTCTAATTACGAAGAGAAACATACATGTTATCGTATGAGATTGATGAATGTGTTCGATCCGCACATACCAACGGGTAAGAGCGATTTTTGTAGTCTTCTTCAAGCGCGCCCTTGTATTTCAAAGTGATTACTACTACTTAGAATTTTGCTAACGTATTTTGGTGTACGAGTATAGATTCATTCACGTTTGTGAATTTGAACAGTGAACAGTGATTTTATATAAATTAAACATGAAATTCAAATATTCAATTGAAAATTTGTAAATTTATTATTAAAATTCATAATACGACTGTGAAAAACTAGTGGCACAGGGATTAGTTTAGTACCGGTACCTGAGTTGTGGCATCGCTGCAATGATTTATTGCCATTTGACTTTTGAAATTGTAATTTATTATCTCTTTTGGGTTAGTAATACTAAAGTGGCTGGAATCTAATCGATTTCTCAAATTTTTAATTTCATAAAGGGTTTTTTTAATTTGTTTATTTGGGCATACAAACTCAACAAACAAAAATTCTCGCGAAAAGAGTTTTAGAGTGTTTTTTTAATATTATAGTAATGTTTAATAATAATAATAATAATAATAATAATAATAATAATTCCTACTGCTCCTCCACCTAAATGGTAATTGGCAATTAAATTAATTTAAAATGGAAATGGTATTAAAAAATTTAGACCAATTTCTGTGAGATTGGCATCGTATGCATATCGTCGGCTTAATGTTACAAGGTTGTATGTGCAAATTTGTAAATTTGGGAATGTCGACTTTAACTATGTTTGTTATTATAGAAAATGATGTATTGTGCACTGTAATTAGATTTTTTTATATCACAGATTCTTAATAATCCGAATTTAACCTTCCAACAAGTTGAAAAGTCCCGCTTTGAAAACATATAGCCCTGTAAAGCTATAGACCTAAAAATTGAAAAAAATGTTACAGCAACCTTATAACACCAAGCCGACGATATGTTGACCAATTTTAATTTTTCTTATGCAACTGCAAATTTCTGAAAATTGCTCGGCGGTATAACTTGAAACACCCGATAGAATACGCCAATAAGGATACTGACGATTATTCCAACCCTCAGCCAAGCTTTTTACTCGTTTTAAAATTAAACAGATCAATTTTATGCCTATGTTCATCAAAATAAAAATAAACTCACTGTATTGTCTTATACAGTGACAAAACAAATATCATGTAAATGATCAAATGTTAAATAAACTATCTATCTATCTATTTATCTATACAGGGTATCAAAAAAGTCGGGAATGCATTATTTATTTTGGAAATTATAAATATTTTTGAAAAATTAAAAAAAAAATATTAGGGTTGAATTACGAATATATATCGAAATATCAGAGTAACTATCAGGTTTGGGTATAGGAAAACCTATATCAAATGAAATATTATTTAATGGACTTCCATACTATCAAATAATATACAAAGTGTTCCATTTAACACATTGAAAAAATGGCGCAGTTTGCGAATATTGATCACCCTGTATGATATAGTACATTAAGTATTAAATGGCAATTATCAATAAAATTACACACCGAATTAGAGATTAGTGGGTCTAGCAATAAGAGGAGAAAGAATTAATAAAATTGCATCAAATTTTGTATAAACATTTGAAAAAATTGTATAGTTTGCGAATATTGATCACCCTGTAGGATATAGTACGATAAATGTCAAATAAAAATTTATTATTGAAAGTCAACTATCAATAAAACTACACACCGAATTAGAGATTAGTGGCTCTATCAATAAGAGTAGAAAAAAATAATAAAATTGCATCAAATTTTATATAAACACTTGAACAAATGGTGCAGTTTGCGAATATTGATCACCCTGTATGATATAGTATGTTAAGTGTCAAATGAAAATTTATTCTTGAAGGTCAACTATCAATAAAACCACACACCGAATTAATAAAATTACCTAAAATTTTGTATGAACATTTGAGTAACATGCAAACGGTTAGGTTGCAATCCCTATAACCCCCTATCATTTTAATTCTGCAGAAACACACTATTCAAAAATGCAAAGATATATAGGATGTTCCATTAAAAAAAAAACATAAGTTTAGTCTGTAACTTTCATATGAACAATCCAATATAAATTTCAATATTTTTACGAAATGCAACTCATTATTGTACACAACATTTGAATAAAACAATTTTTGATACTTTGATTAATATCCCCGTAGTTCACAGTTCCCAGAGCGTTGAAACACCCTGTACGGTTGCATTATTATTTTTTTCTGTAAGCGATTACTTACCTCTGCGCCTTCTTCACCTTGAAAACTATCAACACGTGGTCATCATCCACCCCTGAAATTATAAAATAAATGCATGAGATTATAGTAAGTAGATATAGTATATAACGGTATTAGGCCGATATGGGTTATATAACAGACGAGGTTGAGATTTTATAATCAACCGAGTCTGTTAAATCCATATCGGCCGTATGTTTGTTTATAGCTTTCGTGATACTAACATAAAACGGATTAAGGCCCGTATCTATAGTCCGTACTTGAGCAAGAGTTCGACTCAAGTCGAATACGCAACCAAATATACGTCTCAAGCCGAACTGAACCGAATGCTCAAGTACGGACTATAGATACGGGCCTAAATTTTGCAAAATTATTTTCATAAATCATAATGATATATTTCAAGTATGCTGTGATGGTTGTGTAGTAACGCTTGTGAACACCAAAATAAATAACAGTCCACGGCTGTTAAATTTTAACGGCCGTGGCTGATATCAGTTAAATAACAACCATGCAGACAGTACCGATAATATGTAATTACAATCAAGTATCACGAAAACGTTATTATGCAGTTCCTAATTGTATATTAGGACATTAGATCGTTAAGCGTCTGATAACAGATCTGGAAAAATTCTACAACGCGAGGCCCGCAGGGCCGAACGGCGTTATTTTCAAGATCTGTTGTATATGTACGCTTAACGATCGTATGTCGTATATAGTTTTTCGTACGAAATCGCATCAAACTTGCATTGTCATAATTTTCCATTTACATATTAATATTGCAAACACTAAAGGTTGTGGAAAGCAAAAAAACAAATTCATCATTCATGTGGCCGTGTTTCTTGATTTTTTTTCTTATCTAACCTATTCAAAATGTTATATGGTTGAAAACAGATTAAAAAGCTTTACCGAAATAAAAATAAAAAATGTAGGTTGTCATTTCAAAAATCATTAATAACGTCATTACTTTTAAATTTTTTTTTTTTTTAAATCTGAAAAAATATTTTCAATAGCGCAGTAATTTGGATATAGCTATATTCCCTTTTGGATTTTTTCTCTCTCATACACATTAACGGAATTACCGAATATATCCGCTACTTAATTTCCACACTGTATGTAACGAATTATTGAATATTTTGTCAAATTATGTTATTGATGAAATCGTTATTAAGGCGAACAAATATTATTCCATATTCCATAAGAGTATATTCAAATCCTGACATAACACATTATGATCAATTGACAGTAATTTTGAGATATTGTAATAATAAATGATTTCATATGGAGAGATTCGTGGGGTTTTATGAAAATACTGGGCATGGTGGACAAGAACTTCAAGAATTGAAGGACTGTGATCAATGTGTTAAAATCTTTAAATTTAGATATTAAAAACTGCCGAGGTCAATCCTATGACAATGTCAGTAACATGATAGTGATAACTATTTTCTTTAAAACCATAGTTAATTTCCACTAATAACAATATTTCATTGTATCGTATTCTTAAACACTCTGCACATAATAAATGTGTAAATTAGATACAAAAAATTTATATCTAATTGTAGCATACGGTAATAACATTCTGATAAACAAAAGTCACATAAATGTGTAATTTTGTGGCTTTTAATATATCACATTTTTCACATTCCCGAGAAACTTTTCATGCAATATATCATTGAAATTTGAAATCATACGTATTTAATGCGTTTCGTTAAGTTTTAATCGATTATAGACGCAGAATCAAAATTTATTAAGATTTCGTAGCAATTAGTCATAGCAACATAACTAGGCTACAGTTAAATCAACAAATAAAAAATTATTATTTCGAACCTTTATGTTTAAATGTATGTGTTCGTAGTTTAGCTTCCACTTCTTATGGTCTCATTTTTATATAACTCTTTTTAAACTTCTGCATACTATCTTTCATACTCCATCTTCTGTCGTTTGATAATTGACAATTATTTTATGTTTATATTTACCTTTTTTCTTGCATATTAAGTATGTTGTACCACCTTAGGAAAGTTGTTAATAGGGAACGAAAATTTTGCGGAAAAGCGGATTTTCCAAAGAAAGCTGCAATTAGGTGAATATAATACACAGACAAATGTAGATCAAAAAGAAAAAATGCGCACACGATGTTTCATTTGAATAATAGACAACCTTCAAGCAGAAATTATCCGTCGATCTGAGAGCTACACATCTTACTCAGAAGCATTTGAATTTCTATTCAATCTAAAAGCTATAATAGACAAAAATATTTAAAAAAATGCAACTTAACTACGTGAAAGGTATGTGGAGGATTTAGACGAATATTTTCCGCAAGAATGTGTCCTTCTTAAGAAACTGTTGAATACTCTTAGATATAATAAAAATTAGAACACGATTGGAATTGGTTCAAGTTTTATACGATAATAAGTTAATATCGTCATTTTCCAATATAATTATTTGTCTGCGTATTTTTTTCTCTATAGTGGTCACAAACTCAAGCGGTGAACGTTCCTTTTCTACTCTTAAAAGGGTAAAGACCTACTTAAGAAATTCTATTTCCCAACAAAAATTGAACTCCTTGGCAACATATTTATAATAAGAATTAATACAAATGACTGATATTATTGAACGCTTTGCTTCAATAAAAGCTAGAAAATAGTCTTTTAAATTGTTACACTATTCAGGTAAAAATTGACAAGGAGTTCAATTAACATATTATGTAAGTTATGTTCTTATTATTTGAATATGGTTTTAGTTTTTACCTATTGTTTCTATTTGAATGTGATTTTTTTTTATTGGTTTTTCTTGTTATGGTTTATATAAACCAAAGAATACTGTTTTTAATATTTATTGGCGTTAGCATAAGTAAAATGTATTTTTTTAAGTTTGTTCGTTCCTTTATGTTTTAATTAGAATAAATTAAAAAATGCTTTTGCATAAAAAGTTTTTATTTGAAAAAGTATTTCTTTCAAAAATCACTAGTTTTGAAATGAAGTTGAGTGCAGTTGCTTACTTCCGGTAACTTGAAGAAATTGAAACTATCTCTATTATATTCTTCAGATAGGCATATACAAGGCGCGGATTTCTAGGTATTATGCTTTACATCAGTTTTAATAGCCGACCAAAATGACCTCGTATCTATACGAATTTCAGCAAATGAAGTAACGTGACAAATTTTTTTATGTGCTTTTATGCATATTTTCAGTTTTTAAGCTTATAATTGCTTTAATAAATTTTTTTGTGCATATTTCCTTATTTTTTGTGCTTATTTGCTTATTTCTCAATTTTATAGCATATTATTTATATTAGCTAGGAATATATTTTGTGGCATATTAATGTAATGAGAATTCAGTATTAATATTACTCCGTTACGTCTAGAGTGCTTGGTTATCACAAAATCATCAGCAAAGCGAGCGTGCTTACGTGATATTTGGTAAACAAAGCTTGATTATTTCGGGGATTACCCTATTTTTACGTGCACAGAACGCATCTGGGGCAAATGTGCTATCAATTTAGTCCAATTTATCTCAATCTTCAGTGCGTTGTGCCTTGTGTGTATTACGTGTTTATAAGTTTCTTGTATAAAATGCCGAAAGTAAAACCTTCCGTCGATGAATGGATACGTGGACAATCTGAATTCAAATATCAGAACGGCAAATTCATTCACAGGGCTTGTATCAAAGCGGTAAGTTTTATTTTGTGTTGCCATTGGCCTAGGTACAACCATGTATTATGTTGTAGATTAACTGCGAGAAAAAAATTAACATATCACGATATATCACGACAGTTCACCTGGAAAATTTAAAAAAAACACAAATCTGCAAGCAGTACTTTGAGTACCCAGCAAACTATTTCCGAGTCTTTTGCGAGTTCTTCTACACAGAATGAAAAGGAATTTTAGTTTGATTTATGCAATACGATGGTATCTTCTAACATTCCGTTAAAAAAACTAGATAATAGTATGTTTAAATCTTTTTTACAAAAATACACCGGTAGACATATTTCTGCCGAATCAACCATTCGCAAAAACTATGTCGAGCAAGTATATAAATACACTATTGAGGAAATAAAAAAGATAATTGGCAACAATTACATATGGTTCTGTGTAGATGAAACTACTGATTCATGTGGTCATTCATTTAATGATTAGAATATTAAACGAAGACTCCACCAATGCATTTTTAATTAGTTCCAAGCAGAAAAAACAAAAGGCAATACCGTTGCCAAATTCGTTCACGATGGATTAACACTTTTTTTTTGCCAAACCCCGTACCAAATGATAATTTATTATTGATGCTTACTGATGCCGCTGCATATATGTTGAAGGAATATTCTAATTTAAAAGTATTTTATGAGCAATTAATGCATTGCACCTGTTTGGCTCATGGTTTTAATCGAGTTGCTGAAACGATTAGACTGCAATTTCCCCTGGTCAATGATTTGATAAAAATCGGGAAGAAAATTTTCCTAAAAGCTCCACTGAGGGTTGAAATGTTTAGGAAAAGAATGCCAAATGTACCTCTTCCTCCGGCACAGGTTATAACTAGATGGGGTACGTGGCTAGATGCTGCCTGCTATTATGCCGGCCATTTCGATTCATTTAAGGAGCTTGTGTTAGAGTTTCCCGAAAATGTGTCAGAGGCAATTAACGAATGCCACAAAGTTCTTGAAGATAGGAGGGTTGTACAAAATTTAGCATTCCTAAAAACCAACTACAGTTTCGTAAGCAAAGCGATTGATAAAGTCCAAGCAAAGGACACAACTTTGGTAGATGCGGTTCAAATAGTTGAAGATTGTAGGAACGATCTCAAACGTACGGGAATTTATAGGAGAGATTATTAAAAAAAAAATGTGATGCAGTTTTGTCAAAAAAACGGCGAGTTACAAAAAATATCAACAGTTTTAAAAGGAGATTTCGTGGAAGATTTGATGATATATTACAATTGTTCCCAAATTTAAATATGCACCTATTACAAGTGTGGGTGTGGAGAGAAGCATTTCACACTTAAAAAATGTGCTCAGTGATAGGAGAATGGGATTTTCCGTTGAAAATTTAGAAAAACATTTAATTATTAGTTCATTTAAAAATGAGCAGTAATCATTATTTGTTATTAATTATTATTGTTATTAATATTAATCACCAAAACCTATGTTATTAAAATATTACTTTTATCTCCCTATAGTGCGTTCTTGTTAATAAAATTATGTATTGTTTCGTTTTTCTGTATTTTTATAAAAAATAAAATATGCCTTTTGATGCTTTATCTGCGTTTTTGTGCGTATTCTAATCTTTATGCTATTTTATATGCTTATTTTCTAAGATTTTTATGCATATTTAAGCGCTTATTTTGTATTTTTTTACAAATTACCGAGAAAAGGGTCTGGTACGGGTGGTCTGAACACCTTGTATAATTAAACATTGCGTTTATCAAGTTCTATTGGAATTGCATGCTGCATTATCAATTGCGCATTAATTTATCCGTCTGGGTTCATGCGGAAATTCGAGATGATTATTATTACAATTTTAATGGCTGGCCTTATCGTTGCCGGAATATGTAACATTGGATGTTTAGAGATTAGTCAGGGTCGCGTCGGGTGCCAAACGGTCGCAAGGTTGACCACGACGAGAGCCGTGGTTGAGGAAGTGCATCGGTCGGAACAGGACAGGAGATGCACTCAGGTGACGTCAAGGCTCGTGCATTATAACCTTGCAACTATTATTAGTTAGCGGTGGACTGCATAGATCCGCCGCAGAAAAATCGGCGTCGATTTTCCGATAGCCATAATACGAAAATCACAAGAAAATTTACACGCGAAAATAATTGGTAATAAATAAACTTAGTTCGCAATACTTAAATTTCAATCTTGCTAAATTACGCCTGGTGGTACGGTCTACAATTAGCTTTAACATGGAGTCATTATGAGCACCATTCCGTCAAAATTTGTATAGCATGAAACCAGCCGTCGAATAAAATTAATTGGAGACCGAAAGACCAGGCATGAGCATTGTATAAGTTTGACTATAGAGTATTTCTGTGGGATACGGTGCCAAGTTGTGAGATGTTAATATTCCGTTCAACTCCATCGCAGTCTACCACAATTTTGTTTATTCACCGTTCCATTCAAATAAAAAGTTGCTTCATCACTAAATAAAACTCTGGTAGCAAACCCTTCATCGACGTTACAGAGATTCATCATTTGTTCGCAAAACTGAACCCTACAATCAAAAGTCTATCTTCTTCAGACTTTATCTGAAGTGAAACAAACAGGCTTTACAACTTAGCACCATATCACAAAGTAATACACTATACATATTTGGAAATATATCGCATACCATTTTCTGCAAGCACAAGTAAATCACAAAGTGACAGCCCTAAGCTAACCTAAAAAGAATTAATATATTACGTAACGAGAGTTGTAAGAGTATATTACGTAACGGAGTTGTAAATAGCATATTACGCACGAGTGGAACAGTTTTCCCACGAACTGTACACTGCCGTGCTAAGCACAATAGTGCTAACTTATTTTATGGCCATTTTGAGATATTCACAGTTTTTAATTTTCGAAGGTGTCCAAAAATTTCAAGTCAATAAATTTTCAAATTTAAATTGAATCATGAAGGAAAAATATGATATTACTTGTTAATGTTATAAAATTATTAATTATTAAATAATTCAATAGAAGAGAATTGTTTTACACTGGCCACTTTAGATGAATAAAATAATTTTATTTTATTACTTAACTGGGAAAAGCATAGTAGAGAGATTATTACAAATTAAAAATTTACTTCATCCAAGTATAATAAACTTATTAATTAAAGATAATATAACTTATATGTACGTAAATTAAAATTTTCAGTTATAAGTTACAGTCGCATATAATTAAAATAATATACCTATTTTATTCGTCCCAGGCTTTCGTCCCAGTTATCATTAAGTATTCCAGAAATTGGTCTTGCCAAATTTTTTTTGCAAAAAAACAATTATTGTGGAATACCATTAATTTGTTTTAATGCTGGTTCCGTAATCCCTTCTTTAATGATTATATTCTTCAAAAATTTGACTATCGTACATTCAGCATCTTCAAAAGTACTTTTATACGTTAATACCAGATTCCTTGCTAATCCCAAAAATATATAACACATGGACGTTGAGAATTACATTTTGTATTTGTCAATACGTATGAGCCCCAACAACTTAAAGTTCGGACGATACCCATTTTCACTATTACTTGTAAATTATTTTGCAGAAAGTTGCTACTTACTATACTTACTATATTGATGATCTCATAAAAATGAATTATTAAGCACCACTTATGCCAAGCAATAAATATTATTTGTCTATATTTAAATCTTTAAGAAGAGATACATGAAAAACTGAACCAATTTTTCTCTATTTTCGATTCCTGTTGATATAAAACAAATATTTTTTAACAAAAGCGTCCCTTCATAAAGTTGTATTCCTAATTCTTGATTTAAAAAAATTACAAACAATTTACTGAGTAACAATCAGTAAATATGTATAAAAATTGGTACCGTCCGAACATTAAGTTGTTAGGGCTCTAATGGTAAGACTAAATACCCATAAAAATAATTACGGCCCCAAACTAAACACGAATAATGGCATTCGACAGGATAAGGAGAGAGGAAATATGGAACGAACTAGCAGAAAGAGGAACAGAGGAGGAACTAATAAATGTTATAATATACATGTACAGAGAAAACAAAAATATTGTGAAAATAAACAATGAGGAATCAAAAGAATTCGAAACGAAGAAAGGAGTAAAACAAGGATGCATGCTAAGCGCTTTGCTTTTCACAATTGTATGGGATAAGGCGATGAAGAAAGCAAAGCAAAAAATGAAAATGTTAAAAATTGAATACTGGAAAATGGACATAAAAAAATAGCAGAACTACTATTTGCGGATGACATGGCAATAATTGTAGAAACAGAGGAAGAACTGCAATGCAACGTGGAAATAATTGAGCAAGAGATTAAGAAAATATATATGACAATATACGACGAAAAGACAAAAACCATGATAATTGCCAAAGAGAAAATGAAAGAATCGAATATGTAGTAGAACAATACATATATTTATACAGATACAGAGCAATGGTAATGTAGATAATGAATAGATAAAACAGCAAAACTGTACAATATGTTAAAAAACACCTTTTTCAGCAAGAAGGAGATATCAAGAGACACGAAAACATCAGTTTCAATGGTTAGGTTAACCTAACCTAACCTAACCTAACCTAACCTAACCTAACCATTAAAACTGATGGTGGAGCACAACGGAGCATTGAAAATTCTATTACCTTGTAAAAACAAATGAAAATCAGTATTTTATTTATTTTATTTATTTATTCCTTTACCCATCTACCTTTCAGTGTAAGGCATACATTATTAATTTTTATAATATTCTCTCCACTTCCTCCTATCTTTTGTTAATTCCTTTATTTTTTCCCACGTGTTCCCTTTTCTTGTTGCCTCTTCTTTTATTGCGCTATTCCACTCTTTTCGCGGTCTTCCTCTTTGTTGTTTTCCTGTTGCACTTGTCTCGTATATTTTATCACTGTTTCTTTCTTCAATCATTCATCTCATGTGTCCATATCACCTAATTTGGCCTTCTGTTATTTTTTCCTGTATTGGTTTTATTTTTAAGTTTTTCCTGTGCGTCTCGTTCCTTATCCCGTCTCATCTATTTTTCATAGGAATCTCATCTCCATGGCATTTATTCTTTTTATTTGTTATCCTGTCATCGTCCATGTTTCGCTGCTGTAAGTTAGCGTAGGTCTAATTACTTTTTTGACTATTTCTGTTTTTGTGTCTCTTGATATCCCCTTCTTACTAAAAAAGGTGTTTTTTAACATGTTGTATAGTTTTGCTGTTTTATCTATTTCATTATCTAATTTACCATTGCTCTGTATGATTGTTCCTAAATATCTGTAATAGAACTTTCAATGCTCCGTTGTACTCCACCATCAGTTTTAATGGTTAGGTTAACCTAACCTAACCCAACCTAACCATTAAAACTGATGGTGGAGCACAACGGAGCATTGAAAGTTCTATTACCTTCTAACTTACCTTAACTCCGTTGTGCTCCACCATCAGTTTTAATGGTTAGGTTAACCTAACTTAACCATTAAAACTGATGGTTGAGCACATCGGACCATTGAAGGTTCTATAACCTACACTCACCCCACCTTTTTTTTTTGGAAATTCTGATTTTACCGCCCACGGTTACGGCGGTCAATTTTGAGACTCAAAATACAAGCAAATATTTCCGGAAAAAGGAGTACAGGGAGAAGAAAAATCTCCTGGTTGAGAAACTTAAGAAATTGGTAACGCTGCAACTCGTGCGAACTTTTTTAAAGCAGCAATCAATAAAATAAAAATAAGCCTGATGATGTTCAACCTCCGGTAGGAGAAGCAACCCGAATAAGAAGAATATCATTTAATCTAACTTTATCACGGAAAGATTACTTAGTAATGACCATGAATTTACAGATGAATATTTTTAGTCCATATTACGCTCGTGTCGGATGTCGAACCATATTATAAAGTCCAAATAAACAGGTGAACAATTGTTTAAATGGTTTATTATTTGCTAGTCTTAAATCTTAATTACATTGATAATTGTGAAAATCATATTATATTTTCAGTTAACCTAGAAACTATAGTCGGCACCGAATTAACTCGGGTGTAAGAGGACGAGGACTTAAAATATGTCAGTGCTGAGGAGCATAACATGTACCTACCCAGGAAAACATGCCCAGTTGTGGAGAAACAACTTAGTTTTGATAAGATATTTGGTTAAACATACAATACACGTATGTCTTGCACAAGTTGATAATTTTTTTTATCGCCCACCGTCAATAGAGCCATGTATTACCATAGCGATTTTCGGAAGTAAACAAACACTTTATCTTACTGTAAAAATAAAACATTTTACCTGCCGCTAATATTTATCAACATGGCCAAAACAACTGTTTGACATTAATCAGTTATCGTTTGTCGCTGTCACGGCTCCAACAGTAAAAGTTTTGTCGCGAATTATTTATAGAAAATAATGGAAGAAAATATGGGCGATAAAAGTTTGTATGCACCACGTCAGTAAAGTATCTTTATCGAACTCGCCTGTTACTCGCCACGCTCGCTTCGCTCGCTCGGCTCATAATCTCAGACTCGTTCGATAAAGAATCACTTTACTGACTTGGTACATAAATAACTATTAATTCAGGCAATCATAATATGTTATAGTAATATTACTATATTATTATTATTTGATATTAATATATTTAGTATATATTAATATCTAGTTGTTAAAGGTGGTTTTGAGGATTGTTTGTTACTATGTAAAGATAGTTTTTACGGTCCCCAAGCCGTAAAGAGCGGTCAAATCACTATAGCAACGTAAATATATTCCTAAAAAGGGGTCATTAGCTTGAAATAAAAAAAAAAAAAACGTAAATCTCAACTTTATTTGTTGAGCCATTGCTGCCATTTATATTTAGTGTTATGGGACAAATTGTATTATTTGAAATCTGCATGCTATAAAGGGAGGTAGAGCAGATTAAAGTTGATGCTTCAAGAACATTAATGCTTGAACTAATACCAATCCCTTGGTTTGACTGCTTCGGTGGTGTAGCCACAATTCCTAATTGCTTATTGATTCCATTCGTTTCAACTATTTTCAGGGTTCAGTTGAATATATGAATTGACCAAATAATAAATAATGCAATTTTTACTTGTAGGTATCACAGTTTATTTTAATACAGTGACTATAGTTTCGATCGAACTGTCGGTCATTACCGATCACGAAGTAAAAGCCTCCAGTGTTAATAAAATGAACAAATAATATTTTGGTTGATGACTTTTGTTTATATAAACAAGGGTTGACAATGACAACGTCTCGCCTACTCGTAATCGTTTCTTTTATGAAAAAAAAAAATTAAAAAGAATAATAATGAACGAATCAGGGAGATATTGCAAAAATATTGTACAATACACATCCGTTAGGGCCTTTACTGCCTCGCCAGTTTTATTCGACTTGCTCTACGAACTCGTCTCACAAACTTCTGGCTTGGCCGTAAAGGCTTTCCTAACGGACTTCTACTGTAATAGTATATAACGCCATTAGGCCGATATGTAGCAAATAACAGGCGCGGGTTGAAGTTTGTAAACCGAGGCGAAGCGAAGCGGAGCGGAGCGCAGCCGAGGTTTATATTCAACAAAGCCTGTTATTTGCATATCGGCCGGATGTTGTTCGATACTTTTTGTAATACCTAAATTACAAAAACTGGTCAATTTATCAATATTAAATTTCAAAATTAATAAACTAGTTATCCAGGCGCAATTTGATACTATAGCAACATCAACGGTTCAAATACAAACAAACAAATCAAAGTGAAATTAGAAAAATAATGTCAGATGAGCAAAGTTCTTCGTTTTGTGGTATCCCCGAAGATGTACTAAATGAAGCAAATGCTGCCACAATCGATTTACTTCCCCAAAAAAGCAGCAGCAGGTATGAGAAAGAATATGAAGACTTTATTGCTCATAAATTTGCGTTGTCATTTAAATAACGTCCACGGCCGTTATTATAACGTCCAAGGCCTTTACGCCTGTCATATCGATCAAGCAGACAGTACTGATAAATGTCAATAACACAGAGGTATTACAAAAAATACTAAAACGCGTACCTCTTGTCTGTCGTAAAACGCTACATTTATTTCACGGTGGTAAATACTTCACGGCATTCTTCAAATACGGTCTTTCATCTGCGGTCATCTTTTTAGAATCAAATTTCAAGATATATTTATCTGGACTTTTCCGCGAGTAAATGTCGCAGCAGTAGTCGCTTCGATAATTTCCGGTGGAGTTGCGTGGAATCACTCTCGATATCACTCCGATATTTTTTAAAGACTATGTTTATAAATGAAATACTTTTGATTGTATGTCGGAAATACATGCGATTGAGCGATACCAACTGGCAATGAATTTAGCAGATTTTTAAAGAAAGATAAAATTATCGTTACATTTCTATTATAATCTGCATTCATTCATGCATGTTTTATTTTCACAACAGATAGTTGTAAACCCTAATAGTAAAAAATAGTTTAAAATAGTAGTAAAAGTTATGTGTCGTAGATAAAGCATAGTATGTGACTCAAGTAGTAACTCACTTACGCATGAGTGGAAATGCTGCGCTAACCGCTGTACTGCCATACTAAGCACAGATGTGGTAACTCACTTATTTGACGAAAATGAGTTATCAGTTTTAGATGTTGTAATACCAATTGGTGAACAATTTCATAATATAATGAAATAATTAAACTTTTCACAATAAAAATAGTTTATAAAAGTTGCCGTATCTTCTCTAAAGATGTGTATTACTACAAAAATTAGCCGTATCAATTACTAAGATATTTTAATCGTAACTCCAAAAGTTACGCTAAAATATCTTAGTATTTACGCAATACGCTTATTTCACATTAGTAACTATCAGTTTCGTCAATTACCCTAGGTAATAATAATGGAAGACAATTCGAAATTCCGCTATAATGAAAGTATTCAATATAGTGAAATATTTTATTGCTAATTTTTGAAATTACTTCTATGATAATAAAAGATAAAGGTGCGTAATGCGATGCAATTTGGCTTATGATTTGTTTAGTATTTTGTCTATAATTAATAATAGAACATATCTAAATAATTTTCGTTTTATCGTGACAGACGTTAAATATCTAATTTAGAAGATGAATTGCATTGCAGAAATAAGAAAATCTTTTAGATGATTTAATTTGATATTACATTAATCTGTGTTTTTTGCTGATTCATTTCACCACAGGGTAGAAAAAATACTCAAAGTAACGAAAAAAGTGTCACAAATGCGTCAAAAAACAATTATTTAGGAAATGAGAGTTGAAGATTTCTTTGAGTGGCGATTTTTTAGTTCCATATATTGTAGGTTATTTATATTTTATGCTACTTCCAGAGTTTAGGGTTTACCCATTTATATTTATTCCTTCATTACTGCCATTTAGCAATTTCTGGCATATAGCTTCACTGTAAATATTGAATATAAGTGATGATACAGTCCTGTCTTACTCCTCATCGTAACTTATCTTTTTTCGTTAGTTGTTCCTCTGCCTTTACTTTCATAGTCTGGTACCAATACAAATTTGTTATTAACCCGATGTCAAATCTGTCGATATTCTTCGTTTTTAGTATTTGGTACATTTCTTCATCATTGACTGTATCGAAGGTATGCAATATTCTAGGTCTTTATTCATGTCTATGCATCTTTGCATCAATTCATTAACAATTAAATAATATTGGACAAATTAACAAATAAGAAAGCTGATATCAGGGCAGGTCTATTTATTCATTGATTCGTTGATAAATTTGCGAATAGTTGACAATTCATGACATCCACAATGAGATAGAAATGCATTGGGTAAGTAGTTTTCAACCTCCTTGGGGGTACGTGTATCCAGCAGATAACGTATCTTCAGCTTTGGTAAAATCGGCTCTTATGTGATTTATGTCCTAGAAATATAAAGGGTTTTCCAATAAGAGGTGTTATTTTGAATAGCCCGCTATTTCGGTAGATGTCACTTTTGAAGCTGTCATTTCTTGGCATTTGACAAGTAGAAACTACGCCATTAATAAAAATGGTACGATACACGCTTCAACAACGCATTGAAATTATTAAAATTCACTATAAAAATGGTGAAAATTTGGCAGAGACGGTTCGTAAAACTCGAACATTTTTGGGTCGTCGTGAAGCACCTTGTCGGACCGCAATACAGAAATTGGTGGAAAAATTCGAGCTGTTGGGACAAGTTAGTGATGAGAAGAATAAAACCCGTGCACGTCGCTCAAGAACAGCCGAGAATATTGCTGCTGTAGCCGAAAGTGTTGAAGAAAACCCAGGTTTGTCCATTCCTCGTCGTTCTTTGGAATTAGGTATTCCACAAACGTCATTACACCGTATTTTGCATAAAGATTTGGGTCTTAAGGCTTATAAAGTCCAGTTAACACAAGAACTCAAGCCGGCCGATCATCAACAACGTCGTGACTTTGCTGATTGGGTCGTTGAAATGCATGAAAATGATCCGGAATTCCATCGAAAAATCATCTTCAGTGATGAGGCCCATTTCCACCTCGGTGGCTTCGTCAACAAGCAAAATTGTCGCATCTGGGGCTCAGAAAACCCAAGAGTTATTGTTGAAAAGCCTCTCTATCCTCAACGTGTGACTGTTTGGTGCGGTTTATGGTCCGGCGGAGTCATTGGACCTTACTTTTTCGAAAATGAGGCTGGCGCAACAGTTACGGTGAATGGATTGCGCTATCAAGAGATGATTAACGATTTTTTATGGCTGGAATTGGATGGTATTGATCTGGACAACGTTCACTTTCAACAAGACGGCGCTACGTGCCACACAAGCAACGAAACCATTGATCTTTTAAGGGAAAAGTTTCCGGACCGTGTTATCTCTCGAAGAGGTGATCACAATTGGCCACCGAGATCTTGTGATTTAATACCTTGCGACTTCTTTCTTTGGGGCCACGTGAAGGAGAAGGTCTACGCCAACAGCCCAGTATCGATTCAAGACCTCAAAGATGGAATTCGTGAGGCTATCGAGGACATACAGCAGCCACTTTGCGATTTAGTTATGGAAAATTTCATGAAAAGGATTTTGTCCTGTAAGCGTGGCCGTGGTGGTCATTTGCTTGATGTTATTTTCCACTATTAACGGCATACCTTCCTCTTTGTAATGAAATAAACATCTGATGATTTATAATAAAAAATGGCATTTTTCTTTGAATATCAAAATAACACCTCTTATTGGAAAACCCTTTATTATTTGACAATAATTACCCTATTTGAAGGTATATTGCATACAAACTAACGACCCAAGGGTAATTATTTATTTATAAAAAACCTAGGGTCATTATGAGATAATAAACACTATTTGTTTTCATAGATACAACTTATGTCATATAATTCAATAACCATAAATGATATAACCAGTATTTTGTAACATAAGTAATAGTAACATATAACGAAAAGTTAGTTTGACCTGCAAAATATACAATTAAAATGGCCCGAAAATTAATTAGATACGAAAACTGGTAGGACATAAAACGTTGAGGCACCACGGGCAATATGAGCTAAGCTCCCTCGGTCGATGTACAGCCACAGACTCTGGGAATGACGCGCTCCGTAAGACCGAGCAGTTTGCTATCCTTGCCTGCCCCGCACGGTAAGTGCACGGTAGACAAAGATAGCAGAGTGCTCGGTCTTACTGAGCGCGTCATTCCCAGAGTCTGTGGCTGTACATCGACCGAGCTAGCTTAGCTCATATAGGCAATATATAGGCAATATCAGCTAAGCTCCCTCGGTCGATGTACAGCCACAGACTCTGGGAATGACGCGCTCCGTAAGACCGAGCACTCTGCTATCTTTGTCTACCGTGCACTTACCGTGCGGGGCAGGCAAGGATAGCAAACTGCTCGGTCTTACGGAGCGCGTCATTCCCAGAGACCTTGGGTGCACACCCCACCAAAGACCCATAACTTATACACTATCGACCTTGTTCGCTTATGTGACTCATAGGCCCGTATCTATAGTCCGTACTTGAGCATGAGTTCGACTCAAGTCGTATATTTGGGTATGTTTGGTTGCGTTTGGTGCATAAACGTTTATAGAAATATTCAACCATATATACTACTTGAGTCGAACTCATTCTCAAGTATGGACTATTGATACGGGCCATAGTAACCTTGGTACCTTAATAACTACGAGATCTTGTGCGCTTATGTAACTCATAGGCCCGTATCTATAGCCTGTACTTGAGCATGAGTTCGACTCAAGTCGTATATTTGGGTATAATTGGTTGCGTTTGGTGCATAAATGTTTATAGAAAATACGCAACAAAATATACTACTTGAGTCGAACTCATGCTCTAGTATGGACTATTGATACGGGCCATAATACCCTTTGTACCTTAATAACTACGAGAAAGAGTTGACCAATTATATTCTATGACAATATATGACCCGCTACGATCAAGTCCAATCTAAGGTCCGTATCCATAGTCCGTACTTAATCATGAGTTCGACTCAAGTCGTATTTTTGCGTATATTTGGTTGCGTTCGGTACATAAATGTTTATAGAGAATACGCAACCAAATTTACGACTTGAGTCGAACTCATGCTTAGGTACCGACTATACATACGTGCCTTAGTGTACACATAGATTGACACATGACTATCAGTTTTAGATATAATACTGATGTTGACATTTAATTTTTGAATGAACCAAAATCATATATCATCATATATCATTGATGCAATATCTCCTAAAAGCTTTAAAGAGGTTTTCGTTTGTGCACTCGGGGCCTCTAACAAGAGAATTTGCCCATGGTCAAGTCCGATCCAAGGTGTAGACAGTGCTAAAGTGCTGCCAAATTTCTATTTTATTAGTTGCATCATGTAAACTCTGCCATTCTAAAAATAGTTACAAAGTAGCTCACGTCGGTAAAATTATATATAGACGGAACTTTTTTTTTTAGTTAATGTATAACACTTGCACACACATTAACATACACATAAACACGAAAGTAATCAACTCATCTTGATATTATTTTATTCATATGGAGCATACATGTATAAAATCTGTGAGAAAATGGTACATAATTCCAGCATTTAAAGAAATATGTTTTAAAGAAATATGTGGTTAAATAAGGGAGAAAATCAAACATACGACTTTCTGCATTGATAAGTAATTGTTAGACCAGTCACGCAAATATTAAGAAATTGGATCGGAATCCAATAGCGCCATAACTAGGAGTAATATGATTATTATGATTATTATGATTCATTATGCAATTTAACCAACGTAGTGCCATGTGTGTAACTATACCTTGTCAAGTTCAAATTGAGACCAATCAAGTTCAAATTGAGACCAATCAATTTCAAATTGATGGCAATCAAGTTCAAATTGATGCCAATCAAGTACAAATTGATACCAATCAATTTCAAATTGAGACCAATCAATTTCAAATTGAGACTAAACAAAATCAAGTTGACACAAAACAATATCAAGTTGTCATAATAAATTTTATTCGTTTACTCTCAACTTGATATTGTTTAGTGTCAACTTGATTTTGTTTAGACTCAATTTGAAATTGATTGGTACCAATTTGAACTTGATTGGCCTCATTGTGAAATTGATTGGTCTCAATTAGAACTTGATTGGTCTCAATTTGAACTTGAAAAGGTATAGTTTTGCATTCAAGAAATGCCACATGTGCAATGAAATCATTGACATCCGCGTCATATCCGATGTCTTGTAAGAGACTCATTACCCTATGTAACGAAATCGTCGATATGCCCAGGTTTAATTACAAGTGACTGAAGTTTAAAACGATAAAGCACTTGGGAGTTATGAACACGTAACACCAAAAAGATGCATTATAACTATTCAAGTCCATCTGTGTGATAAAATAAATTAAAGGGTCACCTGACCAACTAAAGGAACGCGGTTGGTTCCTTTGGCATATTGGTACAATCGCCGACATTTGAAATGCAACGAAAAGCCATAAACCAGAGCGAATTTAGACCTTATTGGTAATCGAGGTTTAGGCACGTACAAGTACAAATGCAGATGCAAAACAGCTTCGCCCTCAAATGTCGATAAGGCGGTCGTAAAAAAACCGCGTTGCACTTCGATTGTCGGCGATTGTACGAACGGTACGACAAATTTTGTCCATTAACCTTAAATTTCAGCCATACATCTCTGTGGCGCATAAACAAGCAAAATGGAACCAGTGAAATGGAAAACTTTCACAGATGTACATGTATGGTATACATAACCTTCTTATTATCTTAAATAAGCGAATTTTCTTACCCGTTTAACTTTTATAATGTGTCTACTGAAAAGTGACCTTGTTGGACCAGGCGACTTTTGCCAGAACACCGACGATATGTGTATCGTTCGCCAATGCCACCATTCGGACGGTATCATTTGCCCAAACCTAACAAAAACAATTGAATTATATGTGTCTTCAATAAATAAAAATGTATTTTTCGTATCTTGTACCGTTTGTTCAGAATGCACCTTCGAAATGTGGTACTCCATTCTGCCCCACCCTGTATAATAAGCACACAAACTCCTAGACCCGTATCTATAGTCCGTACTTGAGCATGAGTTCGACTCAAGTCGTATATTTGCGTATATTTGGTTGCGTTTGGTACATACACGTCTATAGAAAATACGCAACCAAATATACTACTTGAGTCGAACTCAAGCCCAAGTACGGATTATAGATACGGGCCCTAATATAGCAAGTAATCAAGTTGCATTTGAGACGCGGACAATGTTTTAAAATTACAAGCCATTGAGGCTTGTAACATAAGTTCGTGTGCTGGGTGCAAGCAGTTACATGTGTACATGTCTTCAAGTAACTTTGAACATGCTACGATTGAATGATTTTTTTTCCGTCAAGTGTATAAATTCTTCGATAGACACATTAACTCCAATATGTCTCAATCATGAAAGTTTACAAATGTCACCTGCCGAATGGTTATGGCTGATATCTCTATGTGTACAGGGTGCGAAAATGTCACCTGATGAATGGTTTGAATCTCATCTCTATATGTACAGGGTGTCGCAAACAAAATGTATCTACATTTTAATGACTGGCAACTTGTTTTTGTTTTGTTTTTAATTTAACCGATGAGAATTAATGGCTGAAACCAGACTAAGTTTTGAACAAAGAAAGATTATTTTGAAATACTTCTGGAAGTAGGAAGACGTGGTACACATACTATCAAACGAATTGAATCGTTTCACAAAAACCCGTTTAGTGCACGTTTCAAATTTTCGAGAAACAGAAAAACAATATATCTTTTCATATTCTATGCAGGGTGTTCCTTAATGACGTGCTAATATTTGAGGGTGTAATTCCTCAGGTCATTTAATGAAGAAAATTTCATATGAACATGTATCCGCAACGGCTTAAATTTTTTGCTGCAGGGTGTTGAAATATTATTTTAAATCGTTATTTTTCTGAGTACGAATAGTGATATTAAAAAAAATAACGATCTAAAAAAATACCCTGTAGCAAAAAAAATAAGCCGTTGCGGATATATGTTCATTACACTACACCCTTAAATATTAGCACGTCATTTAGCAACACCCTGTATATTGTTATTAAATATTTTTTGTAATACCTCTGTGTTATTGACATTTATCAGTACTGTCTGCTTGATCGATATGACAGGCGTAAAGGCCTTAGCCGTTATAATAACGGCCGTGGACGTTATTTAAATGACAACGCAAATTTATGAGCAATAAAGTCTTCATATTCTTTCTCATACCTGCTGCTGCTTTTTTGGGGAAGTAAATCGATTGTGGCAGCATTTGCTTCATTTAGTACATCTTCGGGGATACCTCAAAACGAAGAACTTTGCACATCTGACATTATTTTTCTAATTTCACTTTGATTTGTTTGTTTGTATTTGAACCGTTGATGTTGCTATGGTATCAAATTGCGCCTGGATAACTAGTTTATTAATTTTGAAATTTAATATTGATAAATTGACCAGTTTTTGTAATTTAGGTATTACAAAAAGTATCGAACAACATACGGCCGATATGCAAATAACAGGCTTGGTTGAATATAAACCTCGGCTGCGCTCCGCTCCGCTTCGCTTCGCCTCGATTTACAAACTTCAACCCGCGCCTGTTATTTGCTACATATCGGCCTAATGGCGTTATATACTATTATAAATTTGGATGCCAGTTAAAGGGATAATACAGAAAAAATATACGTTTTGATTATTATTGATATACCGTATTCTGTAAAAAAATAAAGCTTCATAAAAATGTCTGTTGGCGGCTTTCTGAAATAAACGATTCAATTAGATATAAGTTTTAGAACTGTAGATAAGTTTTAGAATAGAACTGTTCAGAATATCCATAAGCAAGTTTAAGGAAGATTAAGAACTTCTATGAACGATGTCGTGGAAGAAAGGGCGTTGGAAACGTATCTTCCACAAAATCCAGGAACATCTGTTAGGCAGACTTCTCAGGAAACCAAAGGAAAGCGTGTAGGTAGTAATCTTCGTATGTTACTTCTTCTAGTAACAAACGAAGAAGTTCTTCTCGTATCTTACTATCTTACTATGTATGTCGTTTCAAATTTTCGATTGTAACTCGAATTTTCCACTTCACCTTTCAAAATATGTCACTCCATTCCAAGTGTATGTCTTTCCAAGTGTACACTTGGAAGTGTACACCACTTCCAAGTGTCATATGTCTTTCCAAGTGTGAAACCATTTAAAATTTACAATTTCAACTGTAAAAACGCTGTCATATTTTTAACTACCACTGTTCATTAACTTTCATTATCAGCTGTAAAAAAGTTTAAAACTTACAATTGCAACAGTCAAAATTAATGGACAACTGGTGTCAAATGGTGATTTTATTTGGTAATTTTGTATAATTAGTGTTTAAAAAATGTTGCATTTAATTTATCAATAAATATTTTATTTAGTTATTGTTTGTTTTCAATTAAAAATTAAGACATTTTTCAGTTGATTTATTTTTGATTAAGTAAAAAGTTGTTTTCTATTTTCACTTGCAATTCTGTTCATGTTTCAAGTGAACTTGAAGATAACTTCCTTGAGAACTGTCAAATTTTCAGTTACTAGTGTTAACAACTGTTAAATTTTCGGCCGCAATTGTCACAAATTGTCAAAAATTTCAAATTTTCATTTTGCGTACTAAAATTCACTGATGATATTGTTAAAAATATGTTTAACAGATATAAAAGTTACCACATTTGAGCAAACTTTATTGTTTAACGTCAAAAATTTTGGGAGTTTAGGTACGTCCTTGTACGTTCTTTTTTTGAGATAAACATTGAGTATTGAGGACGCAAAACAGAACCCTCAATAAAATGACTAGCAATCACTTTGACTAGCTTTTCGTAAGCGTTTGAGGATGCTAGTGTACAGCCACGGACTCTGGGAATGACATCCTCCATAAGACAGAGCAGTGTGCTATTCTTGCCTACCGATCGCTTACCGTGCAGGACCAGATAAGGATAGCAGACTGCTCGGTCTTACGGAGCGCGTCATTCCTAAAGTCCGTGGATGTACATCGCTAGTGTCTTTTTTGAAGCGCTCCCGGTGGAAAAGTCACATACAAAAATTAGTACACGTATTGCTTTGGTAATCCTAATTAAAATCGCTCTCGCATTCTGCCGCGTTTTCGTACTTCCAGTAGAACTTCAAAACAAACTTTCTTCATGCAAAACTTAGTCTGGTTTCAATAGATATTTCTAACAGCCTAAATCAAAAACAAAACCAAATATTCAGCAAGTCACCAGCTATTAAAGTATGCATACATTATTTTGCGATACCCTGTATATTAGAATCACGGACACCCGTATAAATTCTTGTAGCTGCAAGCCCAAAAAGGATGGTTCCTCAAAAGTTACGTTTTTGATATTAAAAAAGTCATGTAGTTTTACGTGACACTGACATGTAATTGACATACTGACAATTATGTCAGTACGTACATAATCCTAATTAAAATCGCCCTCGCTCTTCTGCCACGCTTTCGTACTTTCATTAGCAATTCAAAAAAAGACCTTCTTGGTTCTAAAATTAGTCTGGTTTCATAAGATATTTCTTATAGACTAAATCACAAACAAAACCAAATATTCAGCAAGTTACCAGCTATTAAAGTGTGCATACATTATTTTGCGATACCCTGTATATTAGAATCGTGGACATCCGCATAAATTCTTGTAGCTGCAAGCCCAAAAAGGACCGTTCCTCAAAATTTAACATACTGCATGTAACATGTAATTAACATACTGCAACAATAGTCGACATTTTAACCATGAAATAGTAATAAGTCGACGTTTGTTAACAACGAAATTACTGTGGAAATAGTTCGCTACATTATTCAAGTAAAGGTTGAGATTTTAGAGGTCATGCGTATGTATGGATTTTTTGTAACTTTATTTTGGTAATATTTTATTTCACTCAGATTACAGGTGATAGTCAGAGGATACTATTCCGCTGGGATATTAAAAATACTATACCTTTCCAAGTTCAAATTGAGACCAATCAAGTTCAAATTGAGACCAATCAATTTCAAATTGAGGCCAATCAAGTTCAAATTGATACCAATCAATTCCAAATTGAAACCAATCAATTTCAAATTGAGTCTAAACAAAATCAAGTTGACACTAAACAATATCAATTTTATTTGTTTACTCTCAACTTGACATTGTTTAGTGTCAACTTGATTTTGTTTAGTCTCAATTTGAAATTGATTGGTATCAATTTGAACTTGATTGGACTCAATTTGAAATTGATTGGTCTCAATTTGAACTTGACAGGTCTCAATTTGAACTTGAAAAGGTATAGAGTAATATTCCATTCACGACCTTTTTGCAACCGAGTAGGCTAGGTTTTCTTTTTGTCATGTTGGACAACCTGATTCAATTATGAAACGGAAGTTAATTATTTTTTTTGTGTCGGTGTCTATTAGAGATTTGCTTCCTACCAAATTGTCAGATTTATAATTTAATAGCATTTAATACAAATTGGCATAGCTGAGTCTCCACACAATCGTTGTCCAAATTGCAATAAATTGAATGTCTTTCAACGCATTATTTTTCATTTTCTTTCCTGCCGTTCCATTTTCATCTCTAATAATTTAAACATTACATCTGGCAACAATGTAATTTAACCAATAACCTCAAATTGAAAACAACATAACCTAAAAAAAAGTTTTATAGAGTCATAACACGCTGAGCGGTTAACCAGGGGGTTAGCCAGAGGTTATTCAGAGGGTACTCAGAGGCTAGTCGGAGGTTAGTCAGACCTAGGCAGCCCTTAACCTCGGCACAAAGCCCTACTAAGAAGTTCGAGTCTGGAGTTCAGAGATCGCCGAAGGAACGAACATCTCCAACCCGCATCTACGTGGCGACGCATCTGCGGCGTAGAGTCGACCATACCAGGGTCGTCTGAAGAGTTGCGGCGGACCAGCGGAACTCACCCAGAACTCCGAAAAACAGGCCATAAAACCTTTTTTTTTGTATTACTATAACTCTTTAATTATCATAACTTCTTATACTTACTTTTCATTACCGTCATTACTTGACGTAGAACATTTCGTGTGTGTATATTTGTGTATTGCGGCGTTTATTGTATTGTACGTGTTCTAGCGCCGTTGTGAAAGAGGTATTTCCGTGAGTATTTCACCTTGCGCGATTCGTGTTTGCGGAATTTGGTCCAAATTCTGTTAACGCGGTGTAATTACTTACAGAGCGGAGATATTTTCTTACAGGTACCAGCGGAATACGGTGTCCGCCATTTTGTGAGTGTTTGAATAAACGCCATATTGTTGACAGCGCCAAAACTCAGACATTTTTATAACCCCGAATTCTCTCAATAATTTTCGTAAACGCTTTTTCGTCATATTGTTACGCCTATTGTTTTTGGTCATATTGTATATTGTTACGCAATATTGTTGACAGCGCCAAAACTCAGACATTTTTATTACCCCGAATTCTCTCAATAATTTTCGTAAACGCTTCTTCGTCATTTCAAATTTAACTTCTTTTTTTCATATATTCAATATCAATTCTCACTTTGAGATATTTCAAATCTGGTGGCGTGGGCGTTAGATGGTCAGCTGTTACGATATTTTCGTAGTTTTGAGTATCTCTGATTATCTTCTGTCAACCCATACGGATAGGGTGCAGACCCTTATCTTGAAGTAACAACGAGGTTAAATTACGTGAAGCCGTTTTTTAACCCAACCCACTCTCCGACATCGAGAGCCCGGCCCTCTTCGTTACTTCAAAAGGATCCTCCACTTGCTCCGCGGCCGAACGCGTTGAAGGCCCATCAGGCAAGTCACAAACCTATCATCAACTCAGAACGTGTTTTTGTTAAGTAAATAAAGTCTTTCAGATTTTTTATTTCTTATGGCAATACTGAATTCAAATTTTAGTTTGACAGTTACCGGAATCACTTTTCTAAGTATTTTTCTTTGTTTTTGTAAGTTAATAGTGCAAAAACTATGTAAAAAATCGAAAAAAAGACCTCCAGCCCAATTTTGTTTGCATTTCGTACTTATGCATAGTGAATACTTTCCCAAAAATGCATTTAAATTGAAGGAACAACACATTCGTCAAAATTTGTCGACCAGTGATATCAGTTTTATCCACGTTTTTTCTTGGATTTTCAGATGAGGAAGGTTTAAATGAGCTAATATGCAAAGATTCATATAACCGGTTATACAAAGGTTCGTATAATCGATGTCATCCTGGTTACTCAAATAACTGTTATCATACGTTGTAATTAAGGAGAATCGCGCATTCTTATTGGTATATTTATGTATCCATGCCAATGCCGTATTTTGTTTATTAATTTAAGAAACACTATATGCTTGTCAAAGTGTGGAACGTAATTTAGGATGGATGGTGCAATTCCTGATGAAGTAAGAAAACGAGCTGAAAAAGCAAATAGTGAATTGTTGCCTATGAAATCGCAAAAATTGTATGAAAAATAATTTCAGATATTTGAAGAATAGAGTCATAGACATTTAATAACTGTCTTCAACGAGAGAGTGTTAGTGGGGTATTTTCAGGAAATGGTACAGACGAAATTGCTCTGCACAACCCGTGGACAAAAATACCTTTGGAAACATTCTTCTTCTTCTGCAAGTGCTTATCGGTTCCTGATATTGGCCATCATATTGGCTATCTTTACTTTCCGAACATACCTTTCCGAATAAAAAATCTGAAGAATACTACACTGGGCACTGTTTTGGATAGCAGCAACTTTTCTAGTTAAAGCAATGATGGTGCAATTCCTGATGAAGTAAGAAAACGAGCTGAAAATGCAAACAGTGAATTTTTGCCAATTAAATCGCGAAAATTGCGTTAAAAATAATTTGCTAAATTTGAAGAATGCAGTAATAGACATTTAATAACTGACTTAAACGAGAGAGTATTAATGGGGTATTTTTAGGAAATGGTACAGACGAAATTGCCCGTGGACAAAAATACCTTTGGAAACATACCTTTTCGAATAGCGAAAAATCTGGAGCTTGCACAGAGCCCTATTTTCATCGGATAGCATCAACTTTTCTAGGTAATGCAGGTACCGACATGCTAACTTTAAAAATTCAAAACCAATGGATAAGTGACACCGTTTCAGCAGGATATATTGAATGCAGCATGGCCTGAAAAATAAAATAGTTATGTACGATATTAGTATCGTAACGTACCATATTACAATACTGTAAGCCATTGAGTATCGTAATATGATGTTACGATAGGAATATCGTACAATGTTTTATCTACTATCAATTAAGATACTTTGAATGTAAAATAGCTATTTATGGTATAAGTGAGTAAAATTGCTTTATTCACGTGTATCATACAAGATTTTTTCCAATTCGTTATCAGAATTGAAGAATTGGCGTGAAGTGTCACATTATCAGGTAACAACGAAAATTTCAAGGATAATGCGAATTTACCTTTTTTTTTAACTTTAATCACGTTATCAATGGTTATAGTGAATAAAGTGAAAATGTAAAAATTGTATTCACCCATTCGATTCAAGTGGTATTTTGAATGTAAAATAGCTATTTATGGTATAAGTGAGTAAAATTGCTTCATACAAGTGTATCATACAAGATTTTTTCCAATTCGTTTTCAGAATTGAAGAATTTGCGTGAAGCGTCACATTATCAGGTGACAACGAAAATTTCAAGGATAGTGCGAATTTACCTATTTTTTTACTTTAATCACGTTGTCAATGGTTACGGTGAATAAAGTGAAAATGTAAACATTTTATTCACCCATTCGAATAAAGTGTAGTTTTAACGATAAGATTCAATACACATAATGAGCATTTTAATAATGCGAATTGGAAAAACTAAATTAGTAGTAGTTTGAATTTTCTTCTGTGAGTTTTGAGTTCTATCAGTACTTGTATGAATTAAATGACGAAGAATTGATTTTTTGCTGGAATGTCATATTTATTTTGTACTTTGCCCAATTTAAAAAAAAATGTTGAAAACGAATCGACATATTTTTACAATTAATATACCTCGTGGGTTCCTCATGTTAAAGTTTTAATATTCAATAAATAAGACGAATGTACTTCTTGAACTTCATGAAATTCACAAAGTTAACAAAGTACATCACAAAGTTAAAGAAGTACATTCGTCTTATGTATTAAATTAATATACCATTGTATTGGAAATTAGGTAAGTTTTCAAATCACTCGACCCCTACTTCATTTTTTTTAGATGGGTTTACCTCCCCTGCGAGCAGGGGATTAAACAATTGAAGATCGTTTGCCTGCCATGGTTGTCACCCTTGAATTAAAACTTGAAGTATTTCAGGGAATTCGCGAAAAAAAAATTATGGTAGATATTTAGGGTGTTACCTATCTTCTGGCACACCCTGTATACTGATAGTTCACAAATATCTATGTCCTGGGACACCATGTATACTGATAGTTCACAAATAACTATGTCCTGGGACACCCTGTATACTGATAGTTCACAAATAACTATCTTCTGAGACACCCTGTATACTGATAGTTCACAAATATCTATCTCCTGGGACACCCTGTATACTGATAGTTCATAAACAGCTATCTCGTGGGACACCCTGTATACTGCTAGTTCATAAATATATATATATATCTCCTTGGACACCCTGTATATTGATAGTTCACAAATAACTATCTCCTGAGACATCCTGTATACAGATAGTTCACAAAAAAATTGGTGCATATCTCCTGGGACACCCTGTATAGTGATGGTTCACAAATAACTATCTCCTGGGATACCCTGTATACTGATAGTTCACAAATATCTATCTCCTGGGACACCCTGTATACTGACAGTTCACAAATATCTATCTTCTGGGATACCCTGTATACTGACAGTTCACAAATAACTATCTCCCGGGACACTCAGTATACTGATAGTTCACAAATAACTATCTCCTGAGACACCCTGTATACAGATAGTTTAAAAAAATGTTGGTAGATATCTAGGGTGTTACCTATCTTCTGGCACACCCTGTATACTGATAGTTCACAAATAACTATCTTCTGGCACACCCTGTATACTGATAGTTCACAAATAACTATCTCCTGAGACACCCTGTATACTGATAGTTCACAAATAACTATCTCCTGAGACACCCTGTATAAAGATAGTTCACAAATAACTGTTGATGTCCCACGTGAAATGAATTTAAATTGATCTGTTATTACAATGCAAAAGTAATTTGAGGTGCCTAAATATGCTCTCGATTGCAGTCCTTTTAAACCTACGAAGTCAATTAATGTAAACAATAAACAAGAAAATATTATTATCGTTGGCAACAAGTTTTATCAAAATTAGCGTAACTTTGCCCTGAACTTATGTTACAATGTAAATTATCAGTAGTAATACCATAAGTGAATTAAAACTGCCCGATATTTTACGATAGCATGGTGCACAGCAACGAGTGTTAATTTGTCAGTTAAAAAGTCACGAGAGCGCGCAGCGCTCGAGCGGTTTTCTAACAAATTAACACGAGGTTTTCTACGCAACACGCTAGAGTTGAATATCCTAAATTTATAATTCATGAATGGTATTTGATCAGATAATTTGATGAATACTATTTAATAAATACAATATGATTTATGATTTGCAATCTCCTCCAGGGCATTATTAAAAAGGTCCAACGTGGCGTCGTTTCAAATATAACAGTTTTGAAGCATTTTACGTTCATTCGTTTTTAGTCATTTTTGAAGCATTTTACGTTCATTCGTTTTTATTCATTTGTGATATTTGCTTTGACTTGAAGTGTAATTATGTAGTTGTAGTTTGTATGAACGAAACTAGACAACCGATCAACAAACAAAATATTCAAAATATTCGCTGAAATTTCGTGTATCTTGGTCCAAAACTCGCGTCGTAATTGGCTAATATGGCATGAATAAAATAATCTTGAATTTTCTAGTCCAGCTCTGTCCATTTTGCAACGCCAGTATCGTCTATTTCTGCTTTTATATGTTTGTACTTAGGTATAAGTATAGCTTTATATTATATGGCAGCTTAATATACATTTGAAGGACGTTGTCAAAATACAGGAAGCTATTAATACAAGAAAATAATTAATATACAAAAGAACTCTATGGCAGTCTACAAGTGTTGCAGCATATTGTATAAAGTCAGATAATGACAAAATGGTGTTGCAAGAGTTTTAATATAGTATAAGTAGGTATATATACTATAGGTATAAGTAGTATCAGTTGATTACAATTTCGATGTTAATAATTTTAATAATTAACAATAATTTAATAGAGTTAATAATAATATTAAAGTATGTTAATACTTTAAAATCAATAATTAGTTAATAATTTAATAGAGTTAATAATAATAATAAAGTATCTTAATACTTTAAAATCAATAATTACTTAATAATTTTAAAGAGTACGTATAAGTGATAGATCCAAAAGGCGGTGATGATTATTTATAAACATAAATAATTATAATATTTCTGTTTATTATGTTAAACGTAACATAATTATTGAGAAACACTTTTTAACGCAGTTTAATTTGCAACTTTATTTAAGAAACAAAAACTGATATTAGTAAATTGCATTTGTTTAACTTGTATCATTTAGTTTCCAAAGCAGTCCTTAATTTTTAGCATATTTGTCAGGCAATAAACTCGATTTTCTTAGAATTATTATGCAACCTCATGGTATTTTTAGATATTATTGAAGAGAAAAACAAATTCTGTCAAGTTTGTTGGTAGAAAAAAAATAATTTGCAACCTTATTTGAGAAACAAAAACTGATATTAGTAAATCGCATTTGTTTAACTTGTATCATTTGTTTTCCATGGCAGTCCATAATTTTTCACATATTTGTCATCAGCTAATAAACTCGATTTTCTTAGAAATTATTATGCAACCTCATGGTATTTTTAGATATTATTGAAGAGAAAAACAAATGCTATCAAATGTGTTGATAGAAAAAATTAGGTTGCCATTTAAAAAACTATCGATGACGTCATTGTCAAAAAGGGCCGCGTCACAACAAAAATGAAAATCGTCAAATTGTGAGAACGAATTGGCTTTCAAAATGTTGAAAAAAACTTTGTTTTCTTAAAATAATAAATACTCTAGGAAGCAGGATCGTAACTTGTTACGCATATTGTATAATATAATACAACAACACAGTCCATAACCTATTCATAAATTCATAAATTAAAACGTGAATCAATATGTTGTTACATAATTCTTAGGATAGCTATTTAATACATTTATCAGTAGATCAAAAGACACGTTCTAAGCCCTACAGTCGTTATTAAACATTTATATTTACGTTTATTTTTCACTACAGCGAAGTAATGGTTTTGGGATTTTTCCAGGCGCATTATGCAGTATAATTTAATATATTGATATATCCTTTCATAAAAATGTAGGCAATAATTGTGCCACACCCACATTTTGAATAGCAGCCAGTTCTCGTTTAGAATTCTGTAAATATTACAGTTGAAACATAGCTATTTATGGTATAAGTGAATAATGTCGAATTTTATCCACGAAAAACAGTTTTGCGCAAGAGGCGAAGGCGAGTGCGATGATGTTTTCGAGTGGATAAAATTGCTTTATTCATGTGTATCATACAAGATTTTTTCCAATTCGTTATCAGAATTGAAGAATTTTCGTGAAGTGTCACATCGTCAGGTGACAACGAAAATTTCAAGGATAGTGCGTATTTACGTATTTTTTACTTTATTCACGTTGTCATTGGTTATAGTGAATAAAGTGAAAATGTATACATTTTATTCACCCATTCGATTAAAGTGTAGTTTTAACGATGAGATTCAATATACATAATGAACATTTCAATAATGCGAATTGGAAAAAAGTACTTTACAAAACATAAATTTTCAGTAAAATTTGTATGTAATCATTACCTACATATTACGCTGTGAATTGGATAATGTGAAATGCAAATGTAAATATTTTATCGCTGAAGGTTAGCTAAATACGTTACATAACGCCTGCGGTGCATATGCATTTTTGTGTTCTTGAGAGTTAAATTTAAAGTCAGGAAATGTTGTGCCCAGAAATATCTCGTGCATTTCACAATTGAGAGGGCAATTATTGGACCGTTAAACACTACAAGCATATGAGTCAATTACTTGCAAAACATTTCAAATTGTGAAAGATTAAATAAATATAAAAGAATTGATTTGGTCAATCAAATCGTCTGTTGCTTACAAACTTAATTCAGTTTTAGTTGTTACACAAATTAATCGCTTACTATAAGCTTTGCGAATCGTGATTTTTTTTTCTCGTTAAATATAGTCGCAATTATGTTAAAAAACGTAATTGATTTTTGAGCGACATTTTTCTTTTGTAAGGTATATTAGCGATTTATGGCATAAGTGAATAAAGTCGAATTTTATCCACGAAAAAACAATTTAGCTCAAGAGGCGAAACCGAGTGCGATAATGTTTTCGAGAGGATAAAATTGCTTTGTTTGCGTGTGTCATACAAGATTTTTTCCAATTCGTTATCAAAACAATTGTGTAGCATTGTTTTGTTATAACAATACTATAATTATAGTTATAATTCAACTCACTTGTCATATCATATTTTTTATTATATTGAAACTGCAAATGAAAGTAGTGAATTAATTATTATTATTATACAATATTTTAAGACGAAATAACTTACCGACTTTACACAAACTCTGCAAAATATTTTGTTATTTTCAAATTTCAATTCCTTGTGTTCTTTAATCCACTCATCTACAGTAGTTTTTTGTTTAAGCATTATGCAAGAAATAATTTAACCGTACAAACGAGACGTTGTTGGAGTAACGAACGAGTAAACTAATTGCACAATGTTCAGAATTACGAATGCTTGTTCATTGGGAATATTTTGTATATAATTTAAATAAATCACTCAATCTAAATGCGTAGAACTGTAGTAGAAAAGTAATAAACTTCTGCGATATGAATGATATGAATGTATTTACTTGTATTTTAAATTTATTTATATGAGCAATAAACATAAACAAAATCCATTATAGATATGAATTGTCAAAGTGCCATTGGGTTGGCATTATTGATAAAGTTACTAGGAACGCCAATGGGCATTTGAACCATTTAATATTAAATAACATTAAATTAACATTAAATAACATAAGTAACTTCCAGATAAGCCCCACGTTTGTTTTTGATATAATAAAAAAACATGAAAGTGGTCAGAGTCTTCAAATCCCTAATTTGCATGGAAAACAAAATACGGCACGAATTCACACTAATATGCACTTTATAAAAGAAGAAATTTCTAGAAAAATTTATGGGTATCACGAGAGAAATAAATACTTTACATTAGACTATCTTTTAGATTATGCTAAATTGGAGTTAGAAAATAATAGAAGAAGATCCACGTTACACAAAATCATAAAATCTATGGGGTACAAATTTAGAAAAGTTAATGGCCGTCGCATTTTATGTGAAAGTACTCGCATAAAATCTTTGATCGTTTTTAAGAGAGCATTTGCAACTCTGCGAGTCTTCAAATTCACCGACTTTTATTTTTTTGGACGAATCATGAATCTTCCAATCCATCCAGAAGGTCCATCCAAAAGGGAATCCATCCAGAATCATAGCAGAAGGGAAACGCTTTACTGTTCTTCATGCGGGGTGTACTTCTGGATTGTTAGAAGGATGCAGTGTTCTTTTAGACAATAAAATTGAACATCGTGATTACCACAAAAACATATCTGGGGAAGTATTCAAAATGTGGATTAAAGAGCAACTAGTCCCTGCTTTAAATCAAATTAGTGCCTACTATTCCATGCGCGCTGATAAACCTCTCAATTCAAATTCACAGATAGGGGAAATGGAAAAATGGCTCCAGAGAGAGAATATCAATTTCAATCACACATCAACTAAAAAAGAACTGAGGAAGCAGATTAAGCCTATCTTAGGAACAGAAAACAGAAAATATGTAATTGATGATATTTTGATCAGTTATGGACATCAGGTTCTCAGGCTTCCTCCATACCATTGGTAGTATAATGCAATTGAACTAGTATGGGGGTTTGCCAAACAGTATTACAATAAACAAGTTCACGCCCAACCTTCTTCAAGAGCGAATGTTCTTCATTTATGGAAAGAAACACTTTCAAAATATACACCAGAAATGTGGCGAAATAGTATCTAACATTGCGAAAAACTCATCAAAGATAATTGGACGAAGTATATGGGAAATACATCTACCGAAAACATCCCCCCAATAATTATATCGTTAGGACAATTTGAGTCGGAATCTGATAAAGAATTGTCCAATTTTGAATGAATTTAAAACGTTTTTGTTTCTTTCATATTTTCACAATTTATTAACTAAAATTGCAACGGTACCTATTTCTTGTTATTAAACCAAATCAGTGGCGGATTTATACTTCTGCCGTCTATAATTTGCCGCCCAGGATGCCCCCCCCCCCGTTATCAATCTAAAATCAGTAACAGTTATCGAGAAAATACTGTGAAATTGACTATAATAAGAAATCGTAGTTAAAACGCAAAAAAGTTATCAAATAAATTTAAAATGTTTTGATAGTAATACATTTCAAAGTTAAATGTTTAAAAAAACTTCGTTTGTGAACTGGAGATTGAAAACGAATGGATCATTAAAATCCAATCTTTTGGTTAGCTCCGACTCGATGGTCAAAATTGTCTTAATTGTGCTTCGGTCATTGTAGATCATGTATCATTTTATATTCTTTTCAAGACGGATGATGACCTTTCCGCTAAATAGTTGGATGAAGGGATCATCAAATAAGTCTCAGTGCGATGCCAACATAAGGGCATACATCTTGTAGTTCGTTGTCATGTAGCAGCTTGCAAAGTTTAAGTATTGTTTTTGGACATTGTTCCAATCCTTTTGAAAATCGAAACAAATGTATACACTCACTCACAAAAACTTCTGTTGTTGGTAGATCAAGTTCTGAAAAATTTAATAATAACCTATCTGCGTACAAAAATAGGATAAGACGCATTAATTGATTTGGGGCGGCTCTCAATGAAATCAGAATTTTGAAAACATCTACTCGTAGATTTGAATGAACTCATAGATTAGTACCTACAGTAAAATTGTATATGAAAATGGGAAAACGAAAGGGTCGGCCAATTTTGTGAGGTTGATTAGAAGATCATAATAGGTATTCAAATTGATGTTATTCCAACAAAATTTCCTTGTGTTCCACCGTTCCGGTGACCATCTTGAAAAAACCGTTACCCTCGATATCTCACCTTCTATTTCAGATTTAATTAATTTTTGTTTTGTTTTGTATGGAGCATATACTCTACAACTTTTTTCACAAAATTTCCTTGTGTAACGGTGGCCATCTTGAAGAAACCGTTACTCTCGATATCTCACCATCTATTTCAGACATAAGTAATATTTGTTTTGTTTTGTATGGAACATATACTCTACAATTTTATTTTGAGAAATTTAGATAGACATGTATTTCATGTATGGAGTGCATGATGAAAATTTGTTAAGGGTGAGACGGTTGGAAACAGTGAACAATTTCCAAATCGTTCCTGATAGAAAAAATCCTCTAAAGTATTCACCAACCTCTGAATAAAACATGTACAATTAAACATAATGGAGGGCCAGGAAGAATGATAAAAGTACAGGAATTCCAGTACAGAATTCCAGTAAGAATGATAAAAGTACAGGAACATCTACTGAACATAGTAAAGAGTTATCCAGATATTTATATTAGAAAAATTGCAAATGTTTTGAATATAAATAATAGGACTATATGGAATATTTTAAAACCTCAGTTGTTGTACCCACATCACATTAAACGGATTTAGACTTTTATTCCTGCTGATTTTCATCAACACATTGCATTTTATCAGTGGCTTCTGCAAACATTGGTACAGATTCTTCTACTACTGGTACGGATTATTTTACCCAATGTACCAAATTGGGAATTTCTTAAGAATTTCTTAAGAATCTATTATCTTTTCACAATAACCAAGCAAATCAAAGCAAAGCAAAGCAAAGCAAACGTTGATGATAATAATTTTTACCCCACGGTATAATAGTTTTTCACTTCAGTTTTCCACATCAATTTTCATTGAATGTTTGGTTTGGATTTCTGGACCGATGATTTACCAGGAAGGTTTACAGGTAAGGTGTATCGATTTTTTTAACACGCGATACCTCACTTACTAGATTTAACAGGCATTTGTTAATAAAAGAAAATCATCAAATCACAAAAGATTCTTAAATAATCCAAGGAATAACCGCTTTAATCATTGGCCTATGTTTGGAAAACACCATGTGTAATAATGCCTAATTTCTTGCCTTATTGTTTTTATTTTACTTTATTTTTACATTTTAGCAGGTACATACCTGTCCAGACGAACTTTTTTTTTTCAGATATAAGGGGAGTCAGGTACGCATTCTGCATTGTTTTAAGTTATTTCTTGTATTTTCATTCAATGTCATCCAAACGTATTATTTTAATTTTTAAACTGGTTAACATTTTTATGTATTTGTTTATTTGTTCTTTTTATTGTAGTGATTTGTGCTTCGGTATTTTTCAAAAATTTGCCGCTCTTGGATTTTTCCGCCCTGGGCCCCTATAGCCACCCCCTTAAATCCGCCACTGTAAGAACTAATGGGTCTCATAACCTCAAAACACATGTTGACATCAATGACATATTTGTTACTATACTCTATTTAAAAACTAGGAGGAGCGATTCAAATTTGGCGCGCGAATGCCTACACCTGTGATTGGCTGAAAGCACGCCCATTTCACGAGGCACCAAATCGCCGTTTTTAACGGATATAACCTCAATTCGAAGCGTCAGCGAGTTGCAACTGTCAGTCTTATTTTCATTCTATCCCGTGAAATTTTGCAAGTAAACAAAATCAGCTCTTTTCAGAAGTTATGTTCGCAGTGTTAACAGTTTTGCATTTATTATTGTGATGCATTCTGAACCCAGTACAAGTTCAGCTATTTTCCAATCTTTATCTTTTCAATAGTTAATTAAGTGATAACCTACAATATCAGCAATCAAAGCTACACCATGCTCAAACTCATTACTTTGAATACTAAGGTAACCTATAAATCCACTGTATTTGACTAACATATTAATATCTTTAGCTGCCTACAGTACAACCCTTACGAATCGTTTAAAAAAATGACTTGTTTAAAAATAAACTAGTGATTATACAGATGAAATAATTTAAAATTGCCGCCAGAAATATCTGGTGATTTTTCTGGTAACTTTTTACAGTGTAAACTGAGTTTTGGGACTTACTCCTCCTGGTTATTAAATAGAGTATAGTTGTTTTACAAGTACACTGTCAAAATTATTTTACAATGGGACATTTTGGCCGACCTTGAATTTGACAGTTCATATCTATAATGGAAGATCCATAGTACAAGCTTACCTAGCTTATTTTTTTTTAGTAATGCCTCGCACCTTGCACTGAATTTAAACTGTGCAGTATGCATAAGAGTTGATACATGTACAAATTATAATCACCACGATAATTAAATTTCGTTTCAATCCAGAATTAGCTGATAAAAGCTCTAAATAAGTTGATACATGAACAAATTATAATCACCACGATAATTAAATTTCGTTTCAATCCAGAATCAGCTGATAAAAGCTCTAAATAAGTGCAAAAGTGTAAAATAAGCACGACATTGCAAAAAAAAACACAAAAAATAGTTATTTATGATATAAGTGTTAAAATCACTTTTAACACACATATCATACAATATTTGTTCTAAAAACACCTTAAAAAGCATACCTAATAAAGTTCTTTAAAAATGTTGACATTTCAGTCAATCTGTAGAATTTATAAAACAAGTAATTCTAGTATTCATATTGTATGACATACTTGTCAAACAAGAAATTATTTCTTAAATCATGATTATGATTTCTAATATTTAAGAAAGTGAACTACCGAAAGAAATTGAAGAAGGTGCTACCAGGGCTACTGTAAATGTGTTGCCTACCAAATCGAGGCAACAATATGTATTGTTGTACAATCGCTTTGTGGAATGGTGTGATGTTGCAACGGTACCTACTTCTTGTTATTAAACCAACTCAAATTATTAAAAACTAATAGGTAACATAACCTCAAAACACATGTTGACATCAATGACATATTTCTTACTAGTTGTTTTACAAGTACACTGTCAAAATTAACTAAAATTGCGATGGTACCTACTTCTTGTTATTAAACCAACTCAAATTATTAAAAACTAATAGGTCTTATAACCTCAAAACACATGTTGACATCAATGACATATTTGTTACTAGTTGTTTTACAAGTACTCTGTCAAAATTTACTAAAAATTGCAATAGTACCTACTTCCTGTTATTAAACCAACTCAAATTATTAAAAACTAATAGGTCTTATAACCTCAAAACATATATTGACATTAATGACATATTTCTTACTTGCTGTTTTATAAGTACACTGTCAAAATTATTATACAATGGGACACAATGTGGAATGGTGTGATGTTAACACAAATTTAAATTTAAATAATTCTCTATCTTATTTGAATAGTTCTGAAGTTACCACGGCATTATCACAAGGGATAAACATTAATAATTGTTCAAAATGCACTATTAATATTAGTATTTCAAAACAGATTGCACCTACTTAACTCTGTCGTTATTATCTTAATGTTATTTCTTATTATTGATTAAATAAATGTCATTTTGACAGATTATTGGCTGCTTACTTTTAACACTAGCATTAGAAATGAAGCACTTTTTACACGCTTATGTCATTTCTCTATAATATTGCATTTTTAATTGAAGTATGCCGAGTTAAAACTTCAACTTTTAATGGTGTTTGTAGAAAAAATGTAAAATGCTTAGAAATGAAGCACTTTTAACACGCTTATGTCATTTCTCTATAATATTGCATTTTTAATTGAAGTATGCCGAGTTAAAAGTTCAACTTCTTATGGTGTTTGTAGAAAAAAATTGGTAAATGGTCCGTTTATTTCCAAATCGGATGTAAATTTAATTCATTTGATAATGCTTTAGATATTTACAAAGCGCATAAAGCTTAGAATCCGTTCTCTACTTCTGTGTATAACCCTAAGATTAGTTCTCATAATTTTAATAGATGGCATAACTTTTATATATTGACTATGTAATACTCTGTAAAAATATTAATAAAGTAAACACTGAATACCGAATAATTATCATAATTTTATGTAAATTAGTGAAACACTCAGTATTTTCTTGTAAATTGCAATCTGATCAAAATTTTTATTTGAGAATATAAGTAGTATAGTATAGTAGTAGAATAGTTAGTTCATTTGGTAATGCTTTAGATATTTACAAAACGCCATAAAGCTTAGAATCCGTTCTCTACTTCTGTGTATAACCCTAAGATTAGTACTCATAATTTTAATAGATGGCATAACTTTTATATATTGACAATGTAATATTCTGTAAAGAGTAAAGATACTAATATAGTGAATACTGAATACTTGTCATAATTTCATGTAAATTAGTAAAACACTCGGGGTTTTCTTTTAAAATGCATGTGACCAAATTTTTTATGTGAGAATAGTAGCATTAATTTTATTTTATCCTTCCTTAGGGAAGTTCGTTTAGGGCCTAAAGGAACAACTATTTTACGATAGAGGAAGAAACATTTTTATTGATTAATTGTTTGATTTTTCTGTAGCTGTGGTGGTAGGAATGTGTTGGAATTAATTCATTTATAGGCGTTATGATTTTATGAATCTAGATGAATGTCATTGAAATTCCTGATGCGTGGATTATGTGCATTGATACCTTGACCTTTAGAAAGGCTAAGAAGTGCTTTCTTACATTATGGCAGGTCTTGGAGTTTAGTGGTTCACTTAGGTGGTAAGATAGTGGCTGTTATGCAGCTTGTTTGGGCTGGAGCTTTCGCTGTGGAGCTTTTTTTAGTTTCGCCGGCGAATGCAAACGGCGATGAGTAACCTTGAATTGAACTTGAAGCCTTCCGCACACACATTGGCAGTGGCAGTTATCGCCGGTTAATAATTATCGCATTGTTTGCAATGCACGTCCGGACGATTTGTTGGCGTCCGCGAGATGCGCTCGCGAGTGCAAGAGTGGTAAGCACTTTTCCGGCTTCCGGTCCGCACTCGAAATGTCATAGTTCACGAGGGTTACGTTTCGGCAGATTCGGCATCAGCGAGGTGGTAACGGCGACGGCCGCGGCGGGTTGCGTTAAGGATGGGGTTGGCGAACGGGGGCACACTCAGATTTTACCTTGGGCGCTTTCGAAGGACGTCTAAAATAGCTCTTCCGAAGGGCGTCGTTTTCTACGCGGAAACCGGCCGGCGGCCATCTTGAATTTTCACTTTTGATCGTATTGAACGACACGATTTCCGCTCGTTAAGTCGCTCCTCCTCGCTTCGATCGCTTCTGCGATGATCTCTAGGAAGATTGTGCGGTGGGAACGCGTGGTGGTTGCAGTCGCATGGACCGCATGGTGAAGTGGTTAAGGCGCGAATTTCAATTGTCCGGTGCGACTCAGCCGGCTCGCGATTGTTTCGCTTTTTATCTATAAATAGATGTGATCGATGTTAAGTTTCACTTTTGGAATTGCCGAAATTTCGCGACGTGGATCGCCGCCGTCGTCAGCGGTGCGGCTTCCTAGTGAATCGGATGCCGTTTTGGCGCGCTGGCCATCAACGAGGTGCTCTGGGATGTCAAATCCACCACCCCCAAACAAAGCGGAACTTCCGGCCTGCGACTTCCTTTCTCGTTACAGACGGCACACTCTCGCGCGACACAGAGACGCGGAAATGCACCGGGCGCATCGGAGCGCCCCGACGCCGACCTAGCACAACACACTCTGCCGTGCGCTCGATGCAACGCTGCACACGACGCATTCTGTCTCTCTCCGTCCACGAACGGATCTCGCACTCATGCGCTGATAACGTCCACGGCATTTCGCAATCCCCCCGATTACCATCATCATCATCTGCATCCTCCGCAATTATTCCCAGGAACGGTGTTCGAAGTGCACAAATGTCTTTGGCCGGGAAAATCCACCCCCATCGCCCCCTCCACAACGAACACCAGACGCTGCTTTTCTTTTGTGAAGAAATTAGGCATCAAAGTAGATTGCACACAATTGCAGCTAAACTGCAGTTCGAGTTTTCCAAAATTGTGCCTCTCGCAATAGCAGCAAAGTTGTGTGCAACACGCACGCATAACTCCTCATGATTTCGCGTTTGGTAGCAGCCATATGAATAAAAGAGATGTAGCGGCCTCTAGTGCATTTTCCGCGAACGATTATTTTTGTTGCGGTTAAAATCAGTAATTAGCGCCTCTAAGATCCGCCGCCACCGTACAGTTATTGGCCCCTTAAGCCATTTTCACTTCGGAAAATTCTGTAGAACGCAATTTCTAGAAAGAAAAAAACAAATCGAATAATGAGCAAGAAAACTTAACTAACACTCTTTCGAATACATCTATTTATATCTGTTTTCTATAAACACAATTTTTTCATTTTTTATTTAAACATAAATGTGGATAAAACTACAATAATTGGCCAGTTATTAGCCACATAATTTACAGTAGTTGGCCACAGTGATTGATATACAGGGCGAGTTTTTCGGATGTTTAGTATGGGGATCTCGGAAACTAGCGGAAATAGAGAGACGTTTTACGAGTTCAATTTCATCAGCTTTTTGTTTGTATGGAAAATTGCATGGCTAACTAGATATCTCGAAAAAATATATTTTTCTTTATATAGTGCGGAGCATATTGCTCTGTTATTATTGACTTTAGAAAAAATGTGTAAAGGAAAAAGTTATAGGAAATTATGTGCTTAATAGTACAGTCTAACCGATTATTTTATTTAAGCTAAAAAAATTGAGTTGTGACATAAACTTGTGTTTTTCCTAATGGAAACCATAGTTGGCCATGACTTTATAAAAAAGGCCTCTTTTCAACGATTCTAATGATATATCATATTACATAGTTATTTTTATAAATAAATAAGAGTGTATCAAACATCGTACGTAACAGTAGATGACCTTAGAAAAGCTGTACTTACAAGTTACAAGTTTTTTGCTAATATTGATGGACGTTCCGTTAGAAAAGCAACACATTCTGTTTTAAAAAGGTGTGCATTAATCATAATGGTGAACCTTTTGAATATATTTAGTCCTAAATACTTTCCTAACTTTAATTACGTTGTTTTGGTACTACTTTAGTTACGTTCTAATATGCTTGTATTGTTTCTCAATTTATCGTCTGTCATTCCCTGTTTAGTAGTTGTAACGGTCCAAAATAGCGTTCGGCAGAGACGGCTTTTAATAAATTAACTAGCGTGTAGACCTACACGGTAGGCAACCATGCTTGCATTTTTTTTGTTGTGGTGACGCGTCTCCCCGGTGAGCGATTTTTAAATTCACCGGCGTTAAGCGCCACTACGAGCAGAACCACATTGACTCGTGCCCGAGATAGATCGTGTCAGAAGAACCGTTGCAGATAAGATATTTCACCATCCGTTTTACGGGAATAATCAACGGTTCTCAGCTAACCACCCTTGAGGGGGATTGAGGCACCGACTACAGGGCAGGGAACACGCTCGTAACACCCGAGCGTTTGCCGACGGGCTAAACCGCTCGGCCAGAACCATTCTTGGCTGGAAGCCGCGGACCTGGCCCAGACGCCGTCGACGGATACCGCCGACATCCCGGGGCTGAACCCAGCCAACGGCGAGGCCATCCAGATAACACAGGCCAGATATAAAAATTCCAATAATATAATTCTTTTTGTGTGCTCGATTGAGCCATTTTTGCCGATTATTGTTTTGTGTGTAAATTGCGTAAACGTGTTCTGTATCGTACGTGTTTTGCGCTAGTGTACGAGAAAGGTCGCTCCCTCTGCCCTTTAAATCGCGCGATTAGGAGCTTATTTTATTCGGCCGAATAGAGTAGACCCTGCGCGAAAGGGTGGCGCTCGGAGGTATTTGTTTTCAGGAGCGCAGGACACGGTGTCCGTCTTGATTTGTGTGTGCGAATAAACGCCATCTTACCATACCAAACTCACAGCTGCTATTTTTTGCTCCCCCCCACGTTTTCTCTTTACAGTTTTCTATTCGGTTTATTTCAGTTACAGTTTTACAGTTTTCTATTCTCACTGCGAGATTTACACCTGGTGGTGTTGGCGTCAAACGGTCAGCGTTGTGACAGTTCGTGATTTCTGAGCTTCGCTGACTGTCTGCCGTCCACCCACGTAGGTAGAGTGGAGCCTCCCTTGCGACGAAGTAGCAACGAGGTAAAATTACGTGGAGCCTTTTTTAACCCCCCCACTCTCTGACACCGAGAGCCTGGCCCTCGTCACTACTTCAAAGGGACCCTCCACTCGCTCCACGGCCTAACGCGCCGACTGCCCTTCAGGTACGTCACATAGTTTTGTACTTATGTAATTTTGTTTTATCAGAAATAATTTTTATATAAAATTGTAACTCCAACGAAATAAACATTTTACACCTAAATAATAATGTTTATAATTTAGAAATGAAAAGAAAAATTTTAATAACTAACTTGAATTTTATTATTTAACGCGTTGCGCATCTATCAATTGTTTCCATAGCCTACTTCTTGAATAGTTCGAAAATTAAAAGTAAAAAATAACGATAATTTAATTATTTATAATAATAACTATATCAAGTGGTATATCATTTGAATAGTTGAAAAAGCGCCTGTTTTATAAAGTCATGGCCAACTATGGTTTCCATTAGAAAAAACTCAACTTTGCCTCATAACTCAAAAATTATAGCTTTAATAAAATAATCGGTTAGATTGTATTATTAAGCACGTAATTACGTACTACTTTTTCGTTTACACATTTTTCTAAAGTCAATAACAACAGATCCATAGGCACCGAGCCAAATAACAAAAAATATTTTTTTCGAGATATCTAGTTAGCCATGCAATTTTTCAAATAAACAAAAAGCTCACGAAATTAAACTCGTAAAACTGCAATTCTTTCCCCATTTAATCGTTCCTCTATCTCCGCTAGATTCCGAGATCCCCATACTAAACATCCGAAAAAACTCACTCGGTATTTTTAAAAACCGAAAATTGTGTGCCCAACTACTTCATCCAAATGAAATTCAGATATCTTGTTTTTTGATGTACCATTTATTTAAAATAATAATGCATAATAAATTATTTCATAATAATAACTTTATTTATAACAGACATGACAATTAGACATAACTTTTTTGTCTGCATGGCCACAATATAATAAAGGTTCGTTGTTGTTTTTTGTTATGAATCATTTTGAAATACACATGTACTTTGGTAAATGCGTTGACATGTAGTACATTTAATACCAAATTTATCAATAGAAATGTTTTTACGCACCATACGCAGTAAAAAGATAGGCCTTTGTCAGTACCGTACTTACCTCTTTGGAGGCTCAAGGCCCAAACATATCTTGACCACACCCCCCCAAAAAAAACTTATTTTAAGAAAAAACGTCAATAAAATATTGCTTTATATGTTTAAAACAGAAATACAAAAAATTACAAAAATAAAAATATAAAAATATAAAAAAATAACAAAAATTTAAAAATTGACAAAAACGTAATTATTATCTAATAAAATATATAACAATGAAATAAAATACAAAACACACAAAACAACGTAATAAGTATTAAATATCTGGTTTCTCGATATTAAAAAAATAAAAAAAATATAGTATTAGACAGTTGTTTAAAATTATAATTTTTTTTCCTTCCTCAGTACTCTGAAATATATCAATTATGTTATCAAAATTAATTGCTTGAGTTACTTCAGACTATAAATAATACTGCCAAATCAGACAATTTATTTTGACTGAAACAATTTCTTAAATACTTCTTTATTCTCCTTAAGACAGAGAAGGAGTTCTCTGCTTGCATTCGGCATATGTATTGTTAAAAATATATTTAATATTGTCTCAATATTATTAATATTATGTTTATTCAGCTTAGGTTTAATTATGTTTGGCTCAGTGTTATCAGAAACAACAGTAATATCTTCTTTATCGAAGATCTGTATAGGAATACTGGTACTATTCCATATTTCACTATACAGGGTGAGTCAATAGGACGGGCAGGCTCAATTACACCTACACCGTTAATGATATCGAAATGAACCCAAAGGCACTGCAAACTAGAGGCCAAAGTGCAGTTTGTAAAATTATTTTGTCATATACAGGGTGTTCCATTTTTGCAGGGCAGCTTTCGACCAAGTTTTTTTAAATAGCACCCCCTGTATAAATTTACATATTTGAATTTCACACACACAAAAAATCACAAAATTAACAAACAATATTTTTTTAGATATTTAGAGACACAACAATTGATCTTATTTTTAAATGGAACACCCTGTATATTCTCTCATTTTTGGAATACGGTTCATGTGGGCTTCACATATCAGTTTTATTTTTAGGGATCAGATGTAACGTAGGCAACTTATTCAAATTTTAATCTAATTTAACGAAAAATTATGGACCTGGAAAAAATTCAACAAAACCTTATGAAAAGATTCGGGCATACAAGTACCCAAGCAATGTGGCAAAATAAATACAATATTTTGAGTCACGTAGAATACACAGGGTGTTCTGAAACAACGATCGAATTTTGTTATTTTCAAATTGCTATCGATTATGTTCTTCTGAAGTTATTTGAAAAGGTATTAAAAACAAAAGCCACTTTCTCATTGCCACTTTTTTAGCTCTACAATACAGCGTTCTTATATTCTCAGTACAACATTTCGTTTCGAAGAAACCATCATCAACTTTATATTTTTATATGGCCCGTAAATAATTTACACCCTGTATTAAATAACATCTAATGTTACGATTTCATCGAATTATATCACAGTATCATTTCTTATGTTTTTAATCAGAAAAGAAGACTTGTTAATACATTTTACAAGGCATTAATACATTTCGAACATTAAGGTTTAGTAAGCGTTGAAATGAGAGACGAAAACAAAATTTATCACCAAATTTTAAGATGTTAAGATAATTAAATGAACAGAACAGTTCTCATAATAACACAGTAAACAAATAATAAGCGTGGTTCTCAATAATTATAATATTTCAATGTTTAACAGCTATTCTTGCTAAATTGTTCTTAGTTACTATTTTGGTACCTATTCCAGGTTATTTTCGGTTTATATAAATAAATAAATTAAATTCCCGGCGCATCCACCAGAAGTGGGAAGTCCTAAGCATTATATGCCTGAAATTGCCGTTTTTTGTTTAACCGCATTCTCTTATTCATTTGTGTATAACGCACAAATATTTTCTGAATAAAAACATGAGAAACCATACTGTGATATAAATAATTGAATTCGTAATAGGAAATGCTATCTAATTCAACGTGCAAGTACATTTTTTACGGACCATATGAAGAAAATAAAGTTGAGGATAGTTTCTTCGAAATGAAACGCTGTACTGAAAATTTGTAAACGGTGTCTTGTAGAGCTAAAAATGGGGTAACGAGAAAGCCCCTTTGATTTTCTTATACCTTTTTAAATAACTTCAAAAAAAAAATAGAAACGAAATCCCAAGATTTCGGATTCAGTCGAATATCTCCGAAAGTAAGCGGAAATTTCTGGTTTTCCCAACAGGGTATTGTGCTACATTTTTGTAATTTATCCGTCTTTGTAATTGTTACAGTTTCCGAGATCCCCATGCTATAGATCCTTATCTTGGACACCCTGTATAGTATTTATTAATAACAACGTAAATTTCACTCAAAGCGAATTTCCAGTGTGAATTAACAACAACTTTAAATTCTAATCAATTCTTTTAAAGATATAATTAACAATATCAAATACGAAATAAGTTCAATACTTACAACTATAATCAGTTCTTGATATAACAAACCAGCCTCGACAAAACAGTAAATATTCAGATCCAGTCCTTTTGTTTTGTTATATTTGGGGTGTTACTGATTACGTAAATTACTATATTTTTTTCTGCTGATAAAAAAAACCACCTAAATTGTAAATCTTAAAAAATTCCTAACTCTTTTCTAGGTAAACGAAAAAAAAAAGTTTTTGCTGGAAAAGCCCGCATTTAGTTCGCTCTATAAAGTCTACATTTTTCTTGCATGGGAAATTTTTGACCCAACAAAAAGTTGTAGAAAAGTAAAATGCTCAACTGTCATCGCTCAATACATATTAATTTTTTTTTATAAAACTTACATGTAAAAAAATGCAAATAGAAATCATCGCACATGGTTAGCCTTTTTTTCTGTTACGTGAATCCAAAATTTATGTTTAATATATAAAATCCAATGGCGATGCCAATAGATAACTTTTAAAAGATGGCTTAAGTCAATAATGGAAACCCCATAAAACGAGTTTGGTGATGAAAAAACAACTCTCAACAAGGTGACAGACTTGCCTGCGGCTCGTCAGTCATTACGTTTTATTTATATATATTTTATCTTATTTATAAGAATAATATATAGAATTTTATGTTTAGGTGCAGATATTTATTCATATATTTTTTTTAATATAGGATTTGGCAGTAAGTAAGTAAGTAAGTAAGTAAGTAAGTAAGTAAGTAAGTAAGTAAGTAAGTAAGTAAGTAAGTAAGTAAGTAATTTATTCATGTTACAACAGTGTGTTTTACATTCGTCGGTATAGAAAATAAAGAAATATTTTAAATGTAATTTAAAAGCAGATTTACAAAAATTAAATACAAAAATTTAAAAAAAAATGTTGCGGTTATTCATATAATATAATTGATTTCTTTTCAGTAAATAATTAATGTATCGCCAGTAAAAACCCTCTTACCCGGCTTATAACGTAAAATACTATAACGGACTGTTGTCATGGAATACATGACAACATATATTATTTGAAGCAACAGAGTTGGCCGTGACCGTACATGAATTCGTACAATATTGGATTACTTTACTGCCTGTTTCTCTTACTTCACTGATGATTTAAGAAAAAAAAAATTTACAATAAAAAGCAATAATAAGGCGAGTGTACAATCTCGTGGTCGTGGAAGTGGACCTGGACGTAGACGTGGACTTGGACTGGACTTGGACTGGACTTGGACGTGGATTTAAGAAAAAAATATTTTTCAATAAAAAGCAATAATAAGGTGAGTGTACAATCTCGTGGACGTGGACGTGGACGTGGACGTGGACGTGGACGTGGACTTGAACTGGACTTGGACTGGACTTGGACTGGACTTGGACTGGACTTGGACGTGGATTTAAGAAAAAAATATTTTTCAATAAAAAGCAATAATAAGGTGAGTGTACAATCTCGTGGACGTGGACGTGGATGTGGACGTGGACGTGGACTTGAACTGGACTTGGACTGGACTTGGACTGGACTTGGACTGGACTTGGACTGGACTGGACGTGGACGTGGACGTGGACGTGGAGGTGGACGTGGACGTGGACGTGGACGTGGACGTGGACGTGGACGTGGACGTGGACGTGGACGTGGACGTGGACGTGGACGTGGACGTGGACGTGGACGTGAACTTGCATTTTGTCCGTACATTAATTTATTAGAAATATCCTAAGTTTTTTAATTTATTTTATCATGTACCGAGCTATTAGGTTGGTTACAACAAATTATATCTTCCAATTCAAACCTTACCAGAAGTCGCGACATTTTTTTGGAGGAACAAATTAATACGTATGCAGTAAAAATATCGTATGAAACACATTGTCTTGATGTAGCCGTTTTTTTTTGGCCAAAAACAAACACCAAAATGCCACAGACTATTTTTTATAAAACTGTATACATAAAAAACATCAAATAGTTTAATCAGTAAACATCAAATGAAACCATTAGAAGTCCAGCGTTTAAAAAAAGTCCAAAGCCAAATCAGACAAAGATCTAATGCTGGATAAATAAAATTCAAACAATAAGACCAGAAAGAAAATATCAAAATTATGGCGAAAATTGTATTACACCAGATATTGGGTGGACTAGACTAAACAAAAAGTGTTATTTTGTGTCTTACAAAAAGGATGCAGTTTAAGATTTTATTTGAGTTTTATACAAAGATTTTTTTAATATTTATAATTTTTGAGAAATAAGTCATTAAATAAATTAATGTACGATAATTTTATACTAGGGATAAGGATGAATAAAAACAATTCAAAGCAATAAGACAAGAAAAGAAAAGATCACAATTATGGCAAAAATTGTATTTTAACAGATATTGCCTGGAGAAGACTAAACTAAAAGTGCTAAGAAATTTTGTGTCTTACAAAAAGGATGCAGTTTCAGATTTTATTTGAATTTTATACAAAGATTTCTTAAATATTTATAATTTTTGAGAAATAAATCATTAAATAAATTAAAGTACGATAATTTTATACTAAGGATAAGGATGAATAAATACAATTAAAAGCAATAAGACAAGAAAAGAAAATATCACAATTATGGCGAAAATTGTAATATAACAGATATTGGCTGGACTAGACTAAACGAAAAGTGCTAAGAAATTTTGTATCTTGCAAAAAGGATGCAGTTTAAGATTTTATTTAAGTTTTATACAAAGTTTTTTTAAATATTTATAATATTTGAGAAATAAATCATTAAATAAATTAAAGTACGGTAATTTTATACTAGGAATAAGGATGAATAAATAAAATTCAATGCAATAAGACATGAAAGAAAATATCAAAATTATGGCGAAAATTGTATTATAACAGATATTGACTGGACTAGACTAAACAAAAAGTGCTATGAAATTTTGTGTCTTACAAAAAGGATGCAGTTTCAGATTTTATTCAAATTTTATAGAAATATTTTTAAAATATTTATAATATTTATGAAATTATTCATTACACAAATTAAAGTACGATAATTTTATACTAAGGACAAGGATGAATAAATACAATTCAAAGCAATAAAACATGAAAGAAAATATCAAAATTATGGGGAAAATTGTATTATAACAGATATTGGCTGGACAAGACTAGACAAAAAGTACTATGAAGTTTTGTGTCTTACAAAAAGGATGCAGTTTCAGATTTTATTCAAATTTTATAGAAATATTTTTAAAATATTTATAATTTTTATGAAATTATTCATTAAATAAATTAAAGTACGATAATTTTATACTAGGGATAAGGATGAATAAATTCAATTCAAAGCAATAAGACATGAAACAAAATATCAAAATTATGGCAAAAATTGTATTTTAACAGATATTGGCTGGACTATACCGCCAATTTTTTTTAATTTTCAAGAACATAACTAATACTAATTTAATACAAAATTACTAAACAAAAAGTGCTATGAAATTGTGTGTCTTACAAAAACGATGTAGATTAAGATTTTATTCAAGTTTTATAGAAACATTTTAAAAATATTTATAATTTTTGAGAAATTATTCATTATATAAATTAAAGTACGATAATTTTATACTAAGGATAAGGCTGGATAAATAAAATTCAAAGCAATAAGACATGAAAGAAAATATCAAAATTATGGGGAAAATTGTATTATAACAGATATTGGTTGGACTAGACTAAACAAAAAGTACTATGAAATATTATGTCTTACAAAAAGGATGCAGTTTAAAATTTCATTCTAGTTTTATACAAATATTTTTAAAATATTTGTAATTTTTGAGAAATTATTCATTAAATAAAGTAAAGTACGGTAATTTTATACTTATATGCAATTCTGCTTATAGATTTCGTACAAAAACTTTTCAAATAAGTATATGTTAAATAGACGGTATAAATAATATATATATATAAATATATATATATATATATATATATATATATATATATATATATATAATATTATATATATATATATATATATATATATATATATATATATTATATATGATATATGAAAGTTCAAAACATAAATGCATCTCGAATTATTATTTACATGAATCATAATTATTCATCACTGATATAACATCAATAAATAAAAATAGACTAAGCAAGTCAGATTTGTTATTACTCAATTTATTCTGTAATCAAAAATTAATAAATAATATATGTATTTCTACAATAAGTATATTATCATTCAATTATCTGAGTAGTAGTTACAATATTTATTTGCTTTCTAGTCTTTCTGCTTTTACAGTGATAGTTTAATTTTATATTTAGTTTGATGTATCAAATATTAAAATTAACAATTAAATCAAATTAACAATATTAAATTAAAAGAGATAGAAAAAAAACAAAACAAAAAAAATATCAGATATGATCGAAGTGTAAGTGTAATGTGTATATATGAAGGTGAAAATGAGATGTGTCAGTCATTGTATGATTCGTATATTGTTTTATATGGAAAAGTCCGTTTGGTACGTCGTGTGGTTCATTTCAAGCATCATCAATATCTTCAATAGTTTCACTGCATTTCAATAGTTGCATCAATTTCAAGCATCATCAATAATGACCCAGTATATATTATTGATTTTGAATTTAAATCGAAAATTTTTTAACCTAGAAGCGATTGGTAATAATTTTGTAACTTCATATAGACTTTTGTTACTTGTATTGTGTAATAGGTTATTGATATGTATTTTGTTATCATTCGTAGCGCGTTTCTTTCAGCAATCTCAATTATTTCTTGTGTGTTTTTTAATGTGTTTCTGAAAATTATATGACCGTAGTCATGTAGTGGCATATCACTGCATAAATCTTTGTTGCAGTGTTAGTACAGATCCCAGTATTATATTTTATTTATATATATTAAAAATATTACTTAAAGATGGTATATGTCTGCTCCTACCATAGTATTAGTATTTTATTTACGAATTTCTTTTTGTATGCTTTGGCTCAAACGATAAATTCATCTCATTTATAAGTGACAAATTTGATTTAACATAATTTGAAATTTCATGAAGTATCAGTTCATAATATTGTTATTATTATTATTACAATTACATTATTGCATGAATTATAGCGCTGCCAAAATGGTGTTATCGCCTCCTACCTTGGCAAACGTTGATCTAGCGCAACCTACTTTACCCCGACCAATCATAATGTGACCTAACTTTCTTAATACCAAGTTCATCGAACTCACAACTTATACTTGCTTTATTACTAATTAGCAATTAAGTGTCGGTTTAAAAATTTCATAATTAAAATATTTATAACAAGTTCAATAAGGTAGTTGATACAAAAGCACGTGTCGTGATATGTTCGATGACACACATTAAGGCCCAGTTTTACGATCGTTGATCATCCTTGACCATGGTTCAGTTACAATTGTTAATACAATGGAGTTCTTAGAAACTGAACCACGATCAAAGGTAATCCACGATCGTATAACTGGGCCTAAGTAGGTAATTTATAATGTGCAACAATATATTTCTAAATGCCGGAAACGCCGAGAGAATATTATTAATATTAACCCCAGATGATGATGGTTATTACATAATTAGTAACATAAAATAGCCCACGGTGAAATAAATAAACTATGTTTACCGAAATTTGTGTTTAGTTGCTTCTCAATCGATAAGATTAATTAAAAATTAAAATATATACTTGTACCCAGTACTAAGGATAGTATTTATATATTGACATGGTGTTTCATCATGTATCAGCCTCATCAATCCGATAGTATTTATGCCAAAAGTGCGATTTTAAAAGTATTTTAGTTGGGGTTTCTATTTTAAAATATATATATTTTTTCTAATATAATTAAGTACGCGCACATATAAAGGAATTATTATTATAGTTAATTATGCTAAAACTGAGATCAAACTTCTTGATAAATATAATAATTAAATCTCAAATTTTGTATTTCTACAATAAGTATTTTATTATTTATATATCTGAATAAGCTAATGTTCTGCATCATAATCAATGTTTTCTTCGTCACTCACTTCATACAACAAGTATTGACAGAACTCAGAAGAAACTTCAAAACCTACTAATTTTGTTATGGAAAAAATAATTTGCATTAAAAATAGCTAATAATTGATAGTAGATAAAACATTGTACGATATACGTATCGTAACATGATATTACGATACTCAATAGCTTAAACGACATTTTTTTTTATATAGCAAATATCTAAAAGTAAGAGTTTAATATTAATTTTATCATTTAATTTTTAGATTTTTATATTTAGTAACAATATATGTTTTAAATTATTAAATTATTATTATTCTTGTTAAATTAATTATTAAATAGTAATATTTACAAAAATATTTTCTATATATTCCAATTTCCTAATATTTCCCAGTATTATAAATTTTGGGAAATTTTGGGAAATACATTTTCCCAATATATTTCCTATATATTCTATATATTCTATATATTACAATTTAGACTTATAATCAAATATTTAAAATTTGAAGGATTATATTGAGAATCATAAGGTTAGATAATTTAGATGTATTCATTAAAAATAGTGTTAGGATAAGTTCGCCTGCATATTCAAATTGTACTTTAATAAACATAGACGATGTTTTATACTTGAACTATTTTATGTCAGGAAATCAATACCCTGACCATAGACAAGGCGTCGCGATGCTCGAGAACTGGAGAGACGGTTGTAAAATTTCGTTAAGGAAGCAACACAACCTGTGTGTAGTTCTAACAAAAGTTAATCCTGTAAACTTTACTACAAAAATAAATAGTTTCTATTTTATACTATTTTCAAGTTAACTGTATTTATTTGTGAAAAAAAAAATTTATGCATTGATATATAATAATAAGATCCATATATTTATGACGATGTACCATTATAATTAGGAATATGACGTTTTGGTATGGCTGAACTATTATTTCATGTTAACATGTTCATTCTAAACCCCACGAGACATAAATTATAATTATATTTTCACAATGATTGATTTGAGATAAAAACTTGTTCTGCATATAAAATAGTGTATGTATATATATATATATATAGTAAGCGTAAGTCACTACCATGGCCCTATAGCCTGTTCCTATCCCTTAACTGACGCCTCAGGCTAGAAATAAGTCTTCGAGCCACGAAATATAAACCTATATAAACTAAAATCACATCTCATGGAATACCTATTTATGGTATAAGTGAATAAAGTCGTATTTTATCCACGAAAAAAGAGTTTAGCGCAAGAGGCAAAGCCGAGTGCGATAATATTTTCGAGTGAACAAAATTGCTTTATTCACGTGTATCATACAAGACTTTTTCCAATTCGTTATTAGAATTGAAGAATTTGCATGAAGTGTCACAATGTCAAGTGACAACGAAAATTTCAAGGATAGTTCAAATCGAATATCATAAAAATAAGATCAGGATACATACATATTAAAATACATATATCATGTCTCTGATGATGTTTTTTAAGAAACAGAAACTAGTCAGGCAAAATAAAATAATAAAATAATAAAATTAAATAAAAATAATGTTGCCAGTAACTACCTAATAATAATAATAATAATACCTTAAATACATAACTGGTAATTTATGGATAACACCTTAAACTTAATTATTATTATTATTCTAAAAACAAATATTAGCAGGTTTTTTATCTATTAGTGGCGTACTTTATTTTTCAAAAGCTATCATACTTTTCGAGATATGACGTAATTGACAGTTTTTTTATGGATTACCTTATATATTTTTCAACAATTACAATGATATAGGGTTTGGTGGGTCTGCGACTTGTAGTGTTTAAAATATTAAATTATGTAATTCAATAATAAAATGAAATGGTGGAAGGTATTTTTTTATCTGCTATCAATATGTAATGTCAACCTTTACGATATTCACTTTACGATTGTAATGACGTACTTTACCACACTAGTGCGGTAAAGTGGCACTTTACCGCACTGTTAAGCTTTACCATTTGTTGAATTTATTGTACCCTTTCTCGTACTTCTGTCTCGATTTGGCCCGCTCCAGTGTCTCGAGCTTGCTGCTGCTTCTGCATCATAATCAATGTTTTCTTCGTCACTCAGTTCATACAACAAGTACTGACAGAACTCAAAACTAATAGAAGAAACATTAAAACCTACTGATTTGGTTATGGAACATATAATTTGCATTTAAAATGCCTAATAACACTGGTCAACAAAATGTTTGTCCCCTAGACGTAAATGGCCGTTTCCGGTAGAAAATGTTGCTCTGATTTCAGAAACGTAAAAAAATACTAGCATGTCAGGTTTTTGTGATATTTCAGTTTTTGCAAAACTTATATTTTTTTTGGATGCAAGACCGATTCCGATGTTTTTTTATGGCAATACTCGATTCAAATTTCAGTTTACAGTTACCGTTATCACTTTTCTAACCTATCTTTAACTCAGAACGGTTTTTGTAAGAAAATAGTGCAAAAACCATGTAAAAAATCTACCTGTAACACGTTTTTTTGCATTTAGTACTTATGCATAGTGAATACTTTCCGAAAAATGCATTTAAATTTATGGGATAACACAATCGTCAAAATTTGTCGACCAGTGTAATTGATATTCGTATCGTAACATCATATTACGAAACGCAATAGCTTAAAGGACAATTTTGCCATATCGTATCGTAATATGATACGTTACAAGGGACAACACATTCGTCAAAATTTGTCGACCAGTGTAATTGATAGTAGCTAAAACATGTACAATATTCGTATCGTAACATCATATTACGAAACTCAATAGCTTAAAGGACAATTTTGCCATATCGTATCGTAATATGATACGTTACGTTACTTATGTCGTAAGTATTTATTTTGTAATTTTTCCAGTCGTTCTTTAATTCTTTAAAACCGGAAACAGAACTTGTCTGGGAACTTGTCAAACATAACTGGGATGTTATGTTTGTGTCAATTATCAGTAGATGATAAGTAAAAAAATCCTGTTTTACTAACAGATAGTTTCGGTATGAAATAATAATATTGCCGTTCAATTATGGATGAACCAACTGAACGTGAAATAAATAAGTCTGTTAATGATAGCATTAAGATATGATAGCATACCTTAAGAGCCTTCGTTGATCGATTAGGAGATTGTCAGGCTCCTGAAGGTATCCAGTTTGAACATTTCTTATATTTTTTTTAAACTAAAGTTTTCAAGAAGAACAAATTTAATTCTCTTATTTTATTTAATATTTTAAAAAATACAAGTCGCACACTCACCAAACCCTATATCATTGTAATTGTTGAAAAAGTATCTATTTAAAAATGTAAAAACATACAGGGTCGTCCATAAAAAAAACTGTTAATGATGTCATATCTCGAGAAGTAGGTTAGCTGATGGAAAACAAAGTACCTACGTCACTGAATAAGAAAAACAAACTACTGACATTTGTTTTAGTGTAATAATAATAATAATAATAATAATAATAATTCTAATAATAACGTGTAGACAGAAATCAGGTGTCCCGACACATTTGCGCAACCCTGTATTTGGAGTTGTATATTGTATTGGAGTACTGTATTGGAGTCTGTAATTTTGAGAATTTTGTTGATGAACAACCAAAAAAATATTAAAAAATATGATTGCATAAACAATTATTTTCCTAATTTAGCATTAGTTTTCCATTTTAACAACATTTAACACAACATAATTTTATATAAATTTATAATTATACTTACGCCATTTAATGCCGATGTACGCCAATACATATGTCCAACCCTGTATACAGGGTGTCCTAAATAGTGTAGGATTGCAAGGGTGTCTTTTTTAATTTGAAAGCTAGAGATCTGGTTAAAGGGGCAATGTTATGTAGTTTGATATGCTGGTTCAGATTATGTTGAAAACATTTCAAAAGTCCAAGCAGTTTAGAAATTATTCTGAAATAACTGAAACTCGTGATTTTTTAAAAACTCCGATATTTCCATAACTATTATAGATGAGGAAATTAGTTTAAAGTAAAAGTGACTTGGTTCTATTGAATAAACTTACGAATAAAGTCAAAACAAAAGTCAAAATGGCGGTTTCCGACAAATTATAGCAACTTCTTATTTTAAATAGCCGCCATATTTGATTTTTACACGTCTAAATCGACTTTTTTTTCTTTTCAACGATGTATAAAAACCTATGTCCTAATAATAAATATAGGAAATATCAATTGTTACAATTTAAAACCTATGTCAAAATAATAAATATAGGAAATATCAACTGTTACAATTTAAAACCTATGTCAAAATAATAAATATAGGAAATATCAATTGTTACAATTTTTATTTTTATTAAATAAATTATTATTAACAAATGTAAAAATAATTTAAAAAAAAAACGTAAAAAACTAAGTAGTAAAATAACAATAAATCTCAAAAAAGCATATAAAACTGCACAATATTCGTTCTTTAACTATATCTCTAGCTTTAAGAATAAGAAAGATATTCATACAAACTACTCTATTTACGTTTTAGGACTTTTAGGTAAAGTATTAAGATGAAAATATTTCTATTTTTGTCATTTTTATGTAAGATGATCAAATGAAAGTTTATTACAGTTGATTATTTTCTATAAAATTGTAATAGTTAAAAAAAAATCTGACGCTACCACGTGACTTTATTATATTAATAAATACCATATTATCAGAAAACCAATAAGTCCCATGAAGTTACTTTTTTTAACAAAAAATAACAGTTTGAGTTTTCTTTAACATGAAGTTATTTTTTTTAATAAAAATTAGCAAGGAATGTAAGGAAATAAAATATTAAGAAGAAAATATTTCTATTTTTGTCATTTTCATGTAAGATCGTAAGGTTCAAATGAAAGTTTATTACAGTTGATTATTTTCTATAAAATTGTAATATTTAAAAAAATCTGACTCTACCAAGTGACTTTATTATACTAATAAATACCATATTATCAGAAAACCAATAAGTCCCATGCACTTACTGTTTTTTTTTTTTACAAAAAATAGCAGTTTGAGTTTTCTTGAACTTTTATTAAAATTGTTATATTGTTATATTTATAAAAGTACTTACTGGCAAATAATTATTTTTAATTGATTATATTATATACTTATTATTTTATTTCGCCTTAAAACTTTTATTAAAATATTTTTCAGGTTCCTACTTATTCAATTTCAGAAAATGTTCGTCTAAAAAACAAAATAATAGCCTAACAACAACAGAAACAAACTCCTTCTACAGGTTGGACATTTTGAACCTAAAACTGATATGCGTTAAGTTAGATTAGATTAAGTTAGATTGTTTAATATCAACCTAAAATTCTTTGTAATTCTGAATTATCGACTGGACAAAATCCATGGCAAATACAACGTGTAATTCCGTCAAAATCAGATATTATATTTATAACAATAAGTAATATTATAATTAATTAAATATGTTTTTATTAAATTTTGTCGTAATTATCGTAAAAATTTAGCAAGTAAATTTCATTATATGAAAAGTTAAGTTTAAGTGATAAAGTGTAAAGTTATAAAATATTTAACGGAATGTTTCATTAAAATAGTTAGATATTAAACTATTATTGGCTATTTATGGTATAAGTGAATAATGTCGAATTTTATCCACGAAAAAACAGTTTAGCGCAACTCGAAGCCGAGTGCGATAATGTTTTCAAGTGGATAACATTGCTGTATTCACGTGTATCATACAAGATTTTTTCCAATTCATTATCAGAATTGAAGAATTTGCGTAACGAAAATTTCAAGGATAGTGCGAATGTACCTATTTTTTTACTTTCTTCACGTTGTCAATGGCTATAGTAAATACTGAGAAAATGTAAACATTTTATTCACCCATTTGATTAAAGTTTTAACGATGAGATTCAATATTTTAAGCATTTTCAGCATTTTAATAATGAGAATTGGAAAAAAACTAATTTGAGAAATTCTATGTTTTTTTGAAAAATATTTGTTGTGATTTTTTTTTAAATTGCTGATAACGCTAGTGTGTCTTTTGACATCATTGTGAGTATTTCAAAATAAGTGCCGCTACGTAGTGGTTAAATGCGAATTAAGTAAATAAACTTCAATAATATTCTTCTACTACCCACTGTTATGCATAACTATACACACTAACTTACTAACTTACTAATTTACTTTCTAAACACAATAAACATGATATCAAAATAATTTATAGAAATTATCAGAATATTTTAACACACTGTTGTTATCTTATATGTTGTCTTATAACGGGGTTAATTTTCATAGAATAATGTATACAATAAAATGTGAATATGCCATTATTAATAATTAATCAATTATGCGAAATCTACACTAATTGTTAATTATATTCTAATTTTTGTTGATTCCATAATAACTCGACCATTTAAGAAAGGAGAAATAAGGTAATAAGGTAATAAGGAAAACTGAGAATTGGTACAACTTGCAAATAACAAAATTGATGTAAGATTATTTATGCAACTATCTCAGGTAAACAATTTACATTCACTAATGTGAAGTTATAAACTGCAAAGTTATTTGCGATAATTTGCCTGAGATAGTTGCATAAATAATATTACATCAATTCAAATTGACTCAGGTTATGATCCAATAATTATTAAAATCAAATAAATTATTATTATTAAATCCAGGAAAATTATAAATCACTCTAAATATCTATATTCATCCCTAGTTTCACAAAGAAATAGAACTGCACCGTTTGCACCTATTTGATTAATTTTGCATTACAAAAAATGGAGAAATAGTAATAATAAATATTATTATCATTTTAGTTCACTACTGAAAACCATAAACTTCCTGCACTTCCTGAATATAAATTTAAGAAACAACTCTACGTGTATCTCTGCTAAAATAGTAGATTGTACCACGAGTCAATAATGATAGCTATTATGCCCGAGGAAACATTCCGAAGGAATAATCGCCATTATTGCGAGGAGTATACTCTACTTTATCTATGACTAAATAAGCTAGTAGAGCATTTTCGGAAAATGAGTTTGCGTTCTTTCGAAGACGCCATTTGTTGAAGGTTGCGTACAAACTTCACAATAAAATCCGTTATATTGTAAATAGATTTCGATGTTTCCGTTATTAAGGTAGATGTTGTTGCTATAATGAACTTTATTTACTAAATTTTTACGACAATTTATAAACAAAATTTAATAAAAACATATTTAGGAAATTATAATACTACTTATTGTTATAGATAAAATATTGCAATCTTGCAGAAAATTTCTGACTTTGAACTAGCTTTGTAGCTAGTTGTACAATTTCTGAAGGTGTACAAGTAAAAGACTTTTCATTTTCATCAATTTCAATACAAAGACACAAACACTACGCGTTTGACAGTGACACTTTTGAGTTTGTGTATTTTGTTTTCATGGTATTAATTAATTTGAGAAATTTTGTAATTTTTGTGTTTTAATATTAATCCCTACTAATTAATCCCTAAGGGAATTATATATAGCATTATACTGCAAAACAATTTAATAACTTTGATGTTTACTGTTTGGGTTCTATCCTATTTTATGAATTATAGTTATTTAAAATTCAAAATAATCTTAAAAAACGTTAGAATCAGTCAAAATACAGCATCAAAATAATATATACGTTATGTAATGTAAATTCGCATTTGATGAAAATGTAAACAGGGTTTGGATTCTCAGCCCTTTAATTATTTTTCGTTGTTTATAATTAACAAAAATATCACATAAATCTAAATTATTCATGTATGCATAAACAGATTACATCATCATTATTATTTCACATTTAAACATACATTAGGTACATTAAAAAATAATTTATCTACAATAGTTTCCATACTTTTGAAATATATTACCTACAGGAATACCTTGCTTAGTTATTGTTTTGTGATCCCATAGAAAAATAATGTATATAATGTAACTTACGGGGGTGATAGGGAATGCCTACATTAAGGCATCCGGATGTGGTAAAAGGCGGCGATCTAGTGTGAAACGAACCGTCCAAAATCAATATTTGGTGCGAGTTTCCGTCAAAACAAAATAAAAGTGAAATTACACGCGAATCGATGCGGCCTGAGCGGGAGAGCGCACTACGTTGGGGTCGTTGAACCCCCAGCGAAATGCACAGACCAGCCGGCTTGCAGCCCGAAGTACTCCGGAAAATCCGTATACTACTACCACACATTCATCATTCCGTTCGCCCGGCGCATTCACCATTCCTACACTGCCCTACGCCAACACTCAATGTTATTGGTACATTAATTCAGTATAAATTAGGTTATCACAAAACATTATGATTCGGTACTACTAGAAGACTATTTTATACTAATATACATTCACGACCTTTTTGCAACCGAGTTGGCTGGGTTTTTTTGTTGTCATGTTGGACACACCGATTCAGTGATGCAACGGAAGGTAATTATTTTCTTGCGTCGATGTCTATTAGACAGTTGCTTCCTATCACATTGTCAGATTTATAATTTATTTCACTACTAGCTTTTAAAGCTATCATTTTTTTTTTACTGCAAAGAAACAATTAAGAAGCAGCCAAACAACACCCGTAACAACAAAAACAAAGAGGCAAATCGAAACATTCATCTTCCGAAAAACAACACAAGAAGAAATTAACTGCATAATAACAAATTTAAAGAACCATAAAACACTGGGCTTTGAAAAGATAACGAACGAAATCTTAATACAAAACAGAACAATACTAACACCTATTCTTGTAGAAATCATAAATACAGTACTCCAAAAAGGAATATATCCTGAATACATGAAACAAGCACAATTGTACCAATTTACAAAAAAGGAGACAAAACCAAGAAGAAAAATTAAAGACCTATTTCATTATTATCAACACTAAATAAAATATTAGAGAAAACCAACCAAATTCAAATCACCAATCACTTGCTTAAAAACAAAATTATCAACCAAGAACAATATGCCTATCAACAACATTCAGGAACGACATCGGCCACACAAGATCTCATACACCACATATTATCGAAGAGGGACAAGAAACAACTAGTATAAGCTATATACATTGACATAAAAAAGCCTTCCACACTATATCAAAACTAAAATTAATCGAAAAACTTAAGGCAATGGGAATAACGGGAAAGGAGCTAAACATGTTTAACACATATTTATCAAACTGAACACAAAAAACCATATTAAATAATGCAGAAAGCCAACCACTTGTAGCTGAATATGGAATACCACAAGGAGGAAACCTACCACCAATCTTACATATTATATACATAAACGATCTGCTGGAAATGAACTTGAAAAGAAAACAACATATCTAGGCAGATGACACCTGTATAGTTTACACGGGAAAAACCCATAGAGATATAGAAGACAATATGAACGAAGATATAAAACTGCTGGAAAACGGGTTTTTCAATAACGAGCTAACAATAAACGAAGCAAAAACAGAATATATGATATTCTCAAGCGATAAAACAACGAAAGACATAAACATCACGATCAATAATACAAAAATAAAACAAATAAAAGAAGTCAATTATCTAGGACTTAAAATACAAAGTAATCTGAAATGGGATCAACACATAGAAACGCTTAAAAAAGGGAACTCTGAAACTATCGCCTCAATAAGGAAAATCAGAAACTACGTACCGGAATCTATGTATCATGCACTATTTACATCAACACTCAACTATATCTGCAACATATGGGGAAACACGAATGAAAAAAAACCTGAATAAACTACAGACACAACAAAACAAAATATTAAAAATACTCTACAAACTGGACCTAAGAACAAATACAGCAGAATTATATAAGAAAACTAAGGAGCTCAATGTAAGAAACATGATAGAACTAAGTAATCTACTATTAATATATAAAATTAAAAACAACCTAACAAAAACGAACATGACACTAACAAATAATAAACAATTCCATCAACATAACACAAGAAGAAAGTCAGATCTGTGAACAGAAAAATTTACAACAACAAAACATACACAAAACTTAACAACGTAAGCAATAAATAAATATAACAACCTGAACGGAACGAACACATAAGAAAACTAAAATACATACCTTTTAAACTAAAAATAAAAAACCTAATTTTACATAACAAGATCAAAACAAGAGGAATGAAGAAGACCGACAACATCCTTCAATACCATTAACCCAGGAGAGGAGAGAAACCCCACAACTCCCGAGGTAAAGACAGAAGGAAGAAAACATGCAATATTTGAAACAGTATTATTAATGATATTATATAGAATTTTATTTATAGGAGCTATTTATTGTGCTGGTATAAATTTATAATAAACTATTATTATTAAATATTCGTGAACCCAGAAATAAGTTTCACTTCTTGGTAAATATTTATTCTTTCATTCCTGCCGTTTCATTTTCATCTCTAATATTTTAAACTTTGCATCTTTCAACATTTTTATTTAAAAAATATAACCTAAAATTGAATGCAACTTAACCAAAAAAAAGTTCCATTGGGGAATTCAGTTGTTTCCGAAACACTACCAACAAAATTACTTGATATTCTTAGACTCCCCTTACGCAAAAACATCTAACATGAAGTTGATACAATCCCCTTCAAAAACTTCGAAAATGAAAAACATTCATTATCGAACGCCATATTAGAACTTCCATGATACAAGCTTGTGTTGAAAACAAAAATGGCAATCCTTGTCCAAATTGCAATAAATTGAATGGCTCAATGCATTATTTTTCATTTTCTTTCCTGACGTTCCATTTTTATATCAAATAATTTAAACTTTACATCTGGCAACATTGTTATTTAAAAAATATAACCACAAATTGAAAGCAACATAACCTAAAAAAAAAATTGACAAGTTCCACAGGGGAATTCAGGTATTTCCGAAACACTACCAACAAAATTAATAGTTATTCTTAGACTCCCCTGACGCAAAAACATCTAACGAAGTTGATACAATCTTCTTCAAAAATTTCGGAAATGAAAAACATTCATTATCGAACGCCATATTAGAACTTCCACGATACAAGCTTGTGTCGAAAACCAAAATATATCTTATTATTATAATTATTTGTAATCATGTGCATCATATAAATATACCGAGTAAATATTATGTTCATATAAATATTCAAGGGTTACGTCGTAATAAGATCCCCCTTAACATTATGACCATTATTTTTAGTATCTTTAATATCTAGATTTCAAATATTTTGGGCAAAAATCACCACTAGACAGATAGATGAGCACGAAATATGCTCACATTAACCAACGCCTTAAACCAAAGAAGAAATAATACAAAAAATTTAAATTAATATTAGTTTGTAATATTTTTCCTTATAAACCTGTATTGTTCCTTAAAAATACTTATTAAACAAATGCATTGTTCACCTTTGTGCTAGAAAACTAGTTATCAATGGTATTAATAGTGTACTTAAATTAATTTAAAGATCTAGGAAACTGGTTGTGCAATTTTTAAAATTAATGTTGCTAGTATAATTTTTCATATGTGAGCCACCTATCCTCGCTCGGACCATTGCTGCAAGACGAACGAAAATTGAAGACAAAATCTGATTGGAAGTTATTGGACACTTGATGTGCTACTTTTTTAAATTATTTTCGAGTGTACAGAGTGTAGGTACCATATATCCGGGACACAAAATTTGGATTCTTTAAAAAATGGATCGCCCTGTATATTCTTTCAATTTTAGAATCTGCTTCATGAGGGCTTCACAAATCATCTTTATTTTCAGAGATCAAATGCAACGTTGCCAAGTTATTCACATTTTAATAAAATTTAACGAAAAATCGTAGACGTGGAAAAATATTCAACAAAACATTATTTTAAGAGATAAATGAAAGAATCTGCGTATTCAAGTACCCAAACAATTTACCAAAACACACACAATTGTATAATTGTATTGTATTGCAACAATACTGACAATACTGAGTACTACCTGCCATGGTCGGGTATTACAACTCAGTATTAACACCCTATACAGGGTGATTGATTATATACAGGGTGTCCTAAATAGAGTAGGATTGCATGGGTATCTTTGTTATTTTGAAAGCTAGAGATCTGGTTAAATGGGCAATGTGATGCAGTTTTGTATGCTGGTTCAGATTTTGTTGAAATATTTTCAAAAGTCTGAGCACGAATTGCCATTTTTGACTTCTTGAACTGCGATGTCTATTAAGTTTGAATTGTAATCAGCTCTTTTAGGCATTTTTCAATATATAGGTGAACCCTACTGTAGAAATTTATGCGTTCTAGAAGCTATTTGAAACCTCATAAAAAGTTACCTAGGTACCTACCTATGTAGCTACCTAAGAAGGTAGCGAAATTGTATCACACACCTACTTGTGCTGTATTAATTGTATTAATTACAGCTGTATTAATATCAAAACAGTAACAATTGTATTGTAACATATGATTTGTTTATCTTGTAATTCAATTTAAATAAAAAAACTTTTTTAAGCAGATCGAAAAAAAAATGTTTTAGATAAATGTTATAAGATAGTCTAAGGACTTTATAAATGTTTTATTTTCAAAAATCGATCGAATGGTTTACAAAATATCCTGTTTTGAAATTTTTGATCGGTCGCCATTTTGTTATTTAATAAAATAGAAAATAATTGTAAGTACAAATGTTTTAGAGAACCGAAAGCAAATGCTGAAAGTTTTTTATATTAATTAAATATTCCTTAAAATAAGGGAGTAACGTCGATTTTTCGAAAAATTAAAAAAAAGGCCAATAACTATGAACTTGGGCTCCAATTCAAAAATTTTAACAAAGAAAAGTTGTTTGTTTCAATGAATAATATTACATTAAAAAATTATGATTTTTTTAACTCCTTCATTGTTAGGTACCTTTTTTATCCGCTTGCCCAGTTGTACAATAGAAAATATTTACATTTCAAAGGGCTAACGACCCTCAGGTCTATCTGCCTTTGATTTTGATTAATATCAAAACAGTAACAATTGTATTGTAACATATGATTTATTTATCTTGTAATTCAATTTGAATAAAAACTTTTTTGGGCAGATCGAAAAAAATGTTTTAGACAAATGTTATAAGATAGTTTCAGGATTTTATAAATGTTTTATTTTCAAAAATCGATCGAATGGTTTACAAAATATCCTGTTTTGAAATTTTTGATCGGTCGCCATTTTGTTATTTAATAAAATAGAAAATAATTGTAAGTACAAATGTTTTAGAGAACCGAAAGCAAATGCTGAAAGTTTTTTATATTAATTAAATATTCCTTAAAATAAGGGAGTAACGTCGATTTTTCGAAAAATTAAAAAAAAAGCCAATAACTATGAACTTGGGCTCCAATTCAAAAATTTGAACAAAGAAAAGTTGTTTGTTTCAATGAATAATATTACATTAAAAAATTATGATTTTTTTAACTCCTTCATTGTTAGGTACCTTTTTTATCCGCTTGCCCAGTTGTACAATAGAAAATATTTACATTTCAAAGGGCTAACGACCCTCAGGTCTATCTGCCTTTGATTTTGATTAATATCAAAACAGTAACAATTGTATTGTAACATATGATTTATTTATGTTGTAATTCAATTTGAATAAAAACTTTTTTGGGCAGATCGAAAAAAATGTTTTAGACAAATGTTATAAGATAGTTTCAGGATTTTATAAATGTTTTATTTTCAAAAATCGATCGAATGGTCTACAAAATATCCTGTTTTGAAATTTTTGATCGGTCGCTATTTTGTTATTTAATAAAATAGAAAATAATTGTAAGTACAAATGTTTTAGAGAACCGAAAGCAAATGCTGAAAGGTTTTTGTATTAATTAAACATTCCTTAAATAAAGGGAGTAATGTCGATTTTTCGAAAAATAAAAAAAGGCCAATAACTATGAACTTGGGCTCCAATTCAAAAATTTGAACAAAGAAAAGTTGTTTGTTTCAATGCATTAGTAGAATATTACATTGAAAAATTAAGATTTTTTTAACTCCTTTATTGTTAGGTACCATTTTTATCCGCTTACCCTCGTAAATGTACAATAGAAAATATTTACATTTTAAAGGGCTAACGACCCTCTGGTCTATCTGCCTGGGATTTTATGTCTGTCTGAATTTATTTTACATTGCGTCTTGTACTTGTAAATGATCGCCCATTTTACAATATGCTGCCCATCCCTACATGATTCTTAGCAATTCTGCTGCTTGGTTTTATCTGCTGATTTTGATTTTGGAAATTGAAGATTTTTTGCAGAGCAAGAGAAAAACATTTTTTTTGCGGTTTATTTTCATTAATTTCAAGATTTAAAAAATGTGTGAAATTAGTTGGAGATTACATTGAAAAATTATGATTTTTTATTTTTATTTCAACTCCTTCATTACATTTTTAATTTCCCTAAACATTTCTTATTATGCGTTTTCAGCAGTATGTATAAAACAAAAGAAGTTTCCAAAGTACATAAATGGTTTCGGGACTATTTTTAGCTAGAATACAGCGTGCGGCAAAATTCAGCATTCTGCTTCCTGTACAGGCTATTTTCAAAAAAAAATTCTAGACAACCAGTTTTTATCTCACTCGGCTTCAAAAATTGGAAGCAAGCTTGAGAAAATATCAAGTACATCGAGATTTTGAGTATCAGAGTCGCTATGCAAAAATGGTCTCTTTTTAATAGCTCTCTCAAATATGATCACTGTAAAAGTTGTTTTATTACAAAACAAACACCAAATTTGTGCTGCTTAGAGGCCATAATGAAAGGCCGGAAGTACAAATCGTGGAAACTACTTAGAAGACATTTTTGAAGTTTGGAAATAAAATTTAACCATTTTTACAAAGTTATAATCCTCCCAAGAATTGTGTCTAGATGATGTGTATCTCAATGGAATTGAAATAGGTACCTTTTTTATCTGCTTGCCCTCGTATATTATTAGAGATAAATTAGCATATGACATCAAATGTTTTTTAGGCAAAAATATTACTTATAATACAAAAACAAATATGCAAGTATGAAAATTGCCAAATCCAATAACAAGCAATATTTAAAAGGTAAATAAAACATTTGGTTTAAAGTTTTACGGAATTTATAGATCACTCTACAATCGTTTCGGCAGTTAAGCCATTCTCAAGAGTACAAGTTATACTGATTACAAGTTATACAGTAATAACTTGTACTCTCGAGGATGGCTTAACTGCCGAAACGATTGTAGAGTGATCTATAAATTCCGTGAAACTTCAAACCAAGTGTTTTATTTACCTTTTAATTAACATGTTTCACCAAGTGGTAACCACAAATAGATTTCATTTAAGCAATATTTACCGTATTTTATTTTATAGTGCAGTGATTTGACCTGTTATCACAATGTTTTACCCCATTTCTTGAACAATAAGCAGATAAGAATTGTAATAAGAAAATGTGAGTATTTAAAAACATGTCAATGGTGCATTTAACAATCGAATTGACAATAGTACGTGCAAAGAAAGGAACGAACAAAATATATTATGATGTTATTTAATAGATTTAATTTGTTATTTTATAGTATACGTTAAATAGGATTTTCTTTATAGAAAATTATACTGAATATATTAGATTTAGGGTATATTAATAGGATTACTTAGGTAGTCAAATAGGACTTGTATAGCTAGAATTATAATTAGATTTAGGGTATTCAGATATTAATAGGATTACTTAAGTAGTCAAATAGGACTTGTATAGCTAGAATTATAATTAATCCAGGGCACAATTAACGTAAAATAATTGTAATGAGTCAGTAATATGTATAAAATTCAATTGAAATTTCAAACTCATCGTACAAAGGCGTTCGACATTCGTATAGAAGCAGGAAAATACAATAATCTCGAATATCAGATTCAAATCACAATTGGAATTATGGTTTCATCGGTATATGGATAATTATAATCATAATTATAATTTGTTGATTTGTTGCCGTGGTTACAAATTGGATTCGGGGAGCAACTCGACAATTTACACGCTTATTTGGATCAACGTAGGCGGATTTTAACAAGCGAAAATCACTTGTTTAACCGAGGTCTTAAAAGGCTGAACGCCGATAAACAATCAGATTCGCTTTAGATCCCGGAGCATCCACGGCGGTCAGCAGAGAAAAAGAAAACAGTTGTACAGAAACAAATATCGTCGAACAATAGTTATTTACATTCACGCGTTATTCAAAAACAGTTTGATTTACGTTTTGTTTACGCGGATATAATTAATTTCGGGACAGTAATTATTTGCGTTCGAGCATCTGTAAACACTCGACGTGAACTAGGGAATCATTATCAACACGGAGCAGCTGAAAGGAGTCCAAGAGGATTCAACGAGAACTTCAACCCCAAAGACGATTCAGCGAGAACGTCAACTATGGAAGAGGATCAACCAAGGACAGCAGGACTTCGAATCGAGGGAATTGGTGCCGACTTAATCGAATTTACTGATTCGACATCTGCAACTAGGATTGCCGATCATCACTGCGAGTTGCTGCTATTCACCAGGAATATAAATATGAATGCCAGGTAGAATTTACTACAATTACTACTCAATTAGAGAGTTAATTGTGCGAATTAAGAATTTAGGGAAATATTGTTATTAAATATTGATAGTGTTAGTTTGTTAATTATTGATAGGACTTGCTTTCTATGGTCAATCGTTCATTTTGTTTCATATTAAATTAGTGTAGTGTTTGTTTTGTTATCAATTATCTAAATATTTAATATTATAATAAATAATAAATAAAATTAATATTCTTTGCCTGCCATCTAATTTATTTTGATCCCACGTTTTGAGCCTGAGAAAAGAGAAAAACAAAATAATAAAGTTCATAACAACAAAAGTAAGTAACAATTTTATGATTCTTAATTATCAACCCAATAATAAATCTACGCAGTTAATAGACTTAGCACATTTTAAACACCCGAACGTGGGGCGTCTATAATGTAGCATTTGGCACCCTCAACGTGGGGTAAATCATATTTTTTGTGATAAAATAATTAAACCCTAACTATAACATAGCAATATATTTTTGTATACGTCTTGCGTTGACTTTAAAGACATCTACTCGTGTGCATTGAATTAAGCCGAATTATTTAAGCATACCTCGTATGTTGTAAAAAGTGGGATTACAACAAATAGATACGTATTATTTGATGGATTTGTAACTACAGATGTAAGACTCTAATCGGCACGAAACTCTGAAAAACTTACAAACTTAAAATAGCAGTTCTGCGATATACAAGGTGCTTGACGCGCCCAGCTAGTATCTGCGAATTCCCCCGTTCAATTCGCAACTCTGATGAGGTCGGGGATAATTTGGGCGATAAATCGCTGGAGTTGCAGTTTTGGAGGAAGTAGGAAGTTTGTGCGGTTTAAAATCTCTAATTTAGGATTACTACAAAATGAGGGTGATATCAGCAACTCCACTCGCCGATCCTTTTTCACCCAGACGTGTGATAAATATTGCCAGGGAATTTCCAATTGCAGACTTGCTTCATAAATCAGTTAAATCTTATCAGGAATTCAAAAAACATTGAATAAACCACAAAAATATACTAAATAGGAAAAAGATGCGGTAATGACTCTTTAAACCATTTTTTTAATTTGTTATTCCAATTTCCATTTCCATTTTTATGTTTATTAAAATTCTCTCTGTAAAATAAAACTTAATAAGCGGAGACATATCATGTCGAAAACCTTATAAAATCAAAATTATAGATCAATTACAAAATGTTCCAATATAATAACTACATAATCGCTATAATCTGATTTTTGTAAACTGGCGTTCACGTCATCAAAATAATAACCATACTAATGATAGCACAATTTTACAAGGTTGCCAGCTGTCCTGGGTATTTAAAAATGGCTGCAATCAGCTGTTGCGCCCGTGAATTCTTGTGCGACAGTGCGCAGTTCGTATTACATTCGTCGACTACTCTGCCGTTTATCGTACAGATATCAATCTTGTGGTTATGGTTGAACATCTACAATGGCAAAATATGCATTGTAATAATCGATCAAATGTAACAAGTTAAACGTCAAAGGAGTTTGGTTATACATACATGTATGAGCATGTGTTAGTGAAAAAGATTTGGCATCGTCGCCGAAAAAATATCACGGCTGCCAACATAACATGATTTATTACATGATTGGCAGGCGAAAATTGTGTCCGCGGTTAATACACAGATTACCTATTTATAACCACCGATGATCAGTGTTATGTAACAAATGATCCTCAGATTAATTTCGATTCTTAAACTATTGTTATGCATATTCTCGAAAACAATCACGTTGGTACGAAAAAACCTCATCGCACAGCTGTTTGGTGACGTGGACGCCAGTTTAGAAAAATCAGAGTATAGTAAGTTTACATTATGCTACATACAATTTTCCTGGTACTTTTTTATGATTTTTATCACCGAGCATTACCATATAGCACCGATTCATGCTTCCTTGCATATCTCATTAGGCCTAATGGTAACAATTAAGTTTTTTAATTTTTAAACCTGCCACCCCACCTGCAGCCACCCCCCAGATGTGCGCCGGATCGTGACGCTTTTCGGAATTTTCCGGCCGGTGGCGGTTGTAAACAGAACGCACCCGGGGTGAATGTATCCTCCCCTGTGTTTGCGGAAGGTTCGGGTTTGACCCCGCATGACCTGGGCCAACACTTTCCATGGTAACCGTCACGCAAGTCGCGGATCGATTCCGCCGCTCCCCTCTCAGACTTCGGCACGGAGCAATTACGCCCCCCTCCTATACCAAAAAAAAAACCCTTTTAACCCATACACACTCATACACATATGTCGGGAAATGAGGGGAAGAGGGAGCATAGGAGGATTAACAATAGCAAATGGTAATTGATTATTTCAAAATTTATGAGTCAGTTAGAGATGAGGGAAAGGGTTTCGATTCACTGGAATAATTATTTTTTCATGGTACGGTATATGCATTTTTAGTTTCAGTAGATGACATGTTTTTCGTACAGCTGTTTTGTTACAAGATTATCACATAAGTAAAGCAGGGACAAATATGCACGAAAAAAGACGAAAATATGCGCATATATACGCACGCAAAATTAAAGAAATATGCACCAACATTTCAAATATTCAAAAAAACGTTTAAAAATTAACAATAATTTATTTATATTACATATATATGTATATACAAATAATTTGTTTATCATTCAACTTTTAAATTAAAAATAATAATTATTAAATATTTTTCCAAATTTTCCATACTGAAAGAGCGCCTCCGACCTCTTAAAATGTTTTTGTATGAAGAAAAACTTCATTCCACATCAACGGAAGTTATTGGAGCAAATTTAAAACATGCAACTATTGAAGGATCCATTTCAAGAGGTAGATTTTCGTCAAATTCTCCTTTCATAATATTTGATATTAGTTTTAGTATCTGAAAACCTTCATTTTTTAATAACACTTGTTTAAGATTTCTTTAATACGATTGCCAGGACCACCAGCCACCTCATTCAATTTGCCACTTAAATCTTTCACAAGATCTATTGATTTATTCAGAGACATGCCTTGTTCTTCTAATTGTTTTAAAGTATCGCTAATTATATTAAAATTCGTTTTTATGAAAGCCAATTCTTGTGGAATCTTGGGATCGTTAAAAAAATGTTTTACAATCCTTAATAGATATCGACTCGTTGGAAAAACTGGGAACCAAATCCTTAATGGCCAAAAAATGGTTAGCGTAGAAGATAGCAGCACCAATCCAAGTACCCCATCTTCTAATAATTGGCTGTGGTGGCAATGGCACATTTGGTAATGTGTCTCGATACACTTGTACTCTTAACGGAGCTTTGAGAAATATCTTTTTAACGTTGTTAACAATATTATTTACCATTGGAAAATTACTTCTAACTTCTTCCGCGACTCTATTGACTCCATGGGCTAAGCACGTAGTGTGAATAGGGTTTTTATGAAATATTTTCAAATGTTGCCCAGCTTTCACCATGTATGATACTGCGTCTGAAAGCATTAGCAACACTTTTTCTTCTGGCACTATCTCAGGCAAATAAAAATTAGCCAATCCTTCATGTACGAATCTAGATATGGTAGCATTGTTTGTTTTGTCAAGTTCTTTTGTACTAAATAAATACAAGTTGCTTGGTTCATTCTCGTTTAAACTCCCAATTAATAAATTTGCGATGTATCCGCAGCAATCCTACGTTTCGTCGACAATGAAGTATATATAGCTATTTCCAATAATTGTTCTCATAGTAAGCATTGTTTCTCCTTACAATTCATCTACATATTTTTTCCTTAAATAGCTCTCATCTAGTATTTAAATTTTACAATATTTTTGCAAGAACGTCTTCAATTTTGAGTTATTCAGTTTGATAAACGGAATACTGGCAGATATTAGAGCATTACATAATTCAAAATTAAAAGCGCCCTTCTCTTTCATTTTCGAGCTTGAACTTAAGCTTTCATGTAGCGTGTGTTGTTTTTTTGATGTTTGGATTATTTTCGTATAAACTTGTTTTAATGTCTTGTATAATTTGATTTTTTTTCACATGGAATCTGATGTAACATGTAAATTAAAAAAGCAAATGTCTACAAACTATACAACGGCACAGTAGAAAAATAAAACTTACGGATTTACTGCAGGGTTTACAAAATGCAACACAATTCTCCAAAATTAGATCTTTATAATCTCTAATTCATTGAGACACGATTCCCTTGTCCTTTACTTTCGGCATTATACACACACAATTTTAATAATACCACACACAATCGCAGTCATTTTATGCTACGTAGGCACTGAACTACGGAGCGATCTACTATTTGCTGACAACACAAAATGAATAGTGAACAAGATAAATAGGGTAATCCCCGAAATAATAATATTGTATTCGATTATTAATAATTAACTTTTCATAATATTTGAATGAATTTGAATTATGTTTTCATTGCATACTAAAATTTAGGTACTTTATCAAAAACTTATAATTTTTTTACTAAAAAAAAATTGGTCACAAATATCCAAATATATGACCTAATATGCAATTATTGATAAAATATGCATTGAATACATAAAATATGCGTTATATGAAAAACAAATTGGTTAATTAGCTCTGTTTCTTTATGATTCGTGTAGATCTGTTGAAATTTCCGTAGTCATATCATTAATTCAGGACATGCATATTGCATATAGTCCGTGCTTTACATTAATAAAGAAAAAACACCTTTTTCACAAAACACATTTATTTTATCTAAATGTACATTTCGATCGCTAGGCGACCATCTTCAGTAGAAATATTACTCAAATGCTTTACACATCACACAACGATAATAGGATTTAAAGGGTGCACATCTGAGGACTTGACAAGAACTATTCTTTGCAAACATGAACATAACAATAAATGCATCATGCATCATAATGCATCATAACAACTCAATAACTAAATAGTATGGAGTGTAATTAATTTGTGAGATAATTTCATTGGTCTGAAAAGTTAGGGTAATCAGATATAATTAGTTACATTATGTTACATGAAGTCATGTTCAGTTAAATTGTACTCTAATGGATAGTATCTCCATAGATCTATAGTCAAATTTCGAGACGAAGCTTAATTAATTAATTAATTGTGAATGAATTTGTGTGATAATTTCATTGATCTGAAAAGTTAGGGTAATCAGGTATAGTTAGTTACATTATTTTACGTGAAGTCATATTCAGTAAAATTGTACTCTAATGGATAGTATCTCTATAGATCTATAGTCAAATTTCGAGACGAAGCTTAATTAATTAATTAATTGTGAATGATTTTATGTGATAATTTCATTGGTCGGAAAAGTTAGGGTTATCAGGTATAGTTAATTACATTATGTTACATGAAGTCGTGGTCAGTTAAATTGTACTCTAATGGATAGTATCTCTATAGATCTATAGTCAAATTTCGAGACGAAGCTTAATTAATTAATTAATTGTGAATGAATTTGTGTGATAATTTCATTGATCTGAAAAGTTGGGATAATCAGGTATAGTTAGTTACATTATGTTACGTGAAGTCATATTCAGTAAAATTGTACTCTAATGGATAGTATCTCTATAGATCTATAGTCAAATTTCGAGACGAAGCTTATGTAAACAGTCTTACATGTGTGTTCCCCGCGTAAAGATTTTATCACAAGCATACGATTGGTCGTTCTGTAGTCTCTGATCTACCCGGACTAAGTGAATTTTCTTTCTGCAATCGCTACAATCGTATTGAACTTGTGTTGTGAGGAATCGGCCCTGTAAATTGTCACCAATCACGTGACCAGTTTATATTAGCTTCGTCTTGAAATTCGACAGACTATAGTAGATTGACTGTTTATATCACATAAAATTAATCAAGTTATATTTGGTTAGGGTAGGTTAAGTTAAACAAGTATTAGTTATTTTGAAGACTTTCCATCGATACAATTGCGAGTACATATCTGATGATTATATATACATACATATTGAAATTAACTACCGTATCATTAAGGCCCGTATCTATAGTCCGTACTTGAGCATGAGTACGACTCAAGTCGTATATTTGGTTGCGTATTTTCTATAAACGTTTATGCACCAAACGCAACCAAATATACGACTTCAACAACTCAAGACGTAGTCGTAGTAAGTCGAGTCGTACTCATGAGCTTGAGTACAACTCAAGCTCATGAGTACGACTCAAGTCGTATATTTGGTTACGTATTTTCTATAAACATTTATGCACCAAACGCAACCAAATATACGACTTGAGTCGTACTCAAGCTCAAATACGGACTATATATATGAACCTAAGCTCTGGACCTAAGGGAAACTACCGATAAAGGACTACCGAGAAATTTAAACTCATTGGGCAAGTCTTTTCTCGCCTCCTCATGAGAATATCATTTCAGCAGATATCTTATCCTCAAAATCGGAGACAAAACTTTGGTTCATTTAACAATTGATTATCACATCAATGATTTCCGAAAATAATCAAGGCCCGCATAATATAACTAGTTCTGAAATAATTAATGAAAAAAATCAATTCAAATCTTTTCTGTATATTGTTCATAATTAGTTCAATAGATCTCGTTTTATATAAAAATTGTGAATTTTTGTTATGAAATATATTTTATAAATCTCTCGTACGAGAATATTAGAAATTATTGATAAATAAGAAAACTTTAAAGTATTTTATCATATTTAAGCAATTCTCTATAAATAAACGTGAACTTTGGTTTCTTAAAAAACCTTTACAAAGCTTGATTTTATCATAAACATATTTTTCATGTCATCCGTGTTTCCATCCGTTTTGGAAGAACAATATTTTGATACGTGGATAACATTTAATCGTTTATTATTGTTATTTTCATTCAACATCCATATGATTGTTATTACTTATTTCTAGTGCATGGCCCACTATATAGCCTCCTATGTATAGTACTTGGTTATATTTCCTTTGTGGATTTGGCTTCAACTAGGGTTAGATTTACGGTTATAGTGATTACTTTTTTATTATTATTTTCCAGATTATTGTTATTGAAGGTTGTTATATTATTATTTGGTACTTACCGGTAAAAAAATATTTTTTATTTTATTTCATTGTTTATTTATTTTATTTCGCCTGACTAGTTTCGGTTATATACAGTATGTCTCCGGATTGAGTTTACGAAAGGGATTTTTTGTAATTCTTACTTTTTAGTAAGTAATATTAGTAATTAGTAATTAGTAATATTATAGGAATTAAAATTTCTGCTTAGTCTAAAACTACCATTTCAGTTATTAAAACACTGATTTATTTATACAGGTAGTTGGTTGTTAAAAAAATAGCTAATTTTGACAATTTTAGAAAAATAACATTATTTAAACAATCCACCAGCATTTTCTTCACACAGTTCAGGCCTGGTTTGAAACTCCAGAAAACTGTTTTTTTTATTCCTTCAATAGTTATCGCTGCAAATGCCTCTCGTAGGCAATTTTTTTAAATTTTCAGTATTATTTTCTGCATTTGGGGGATTGTTTGAATGATAATATTCTTCTATTATGTTATTAGATGTAATTTTAAATTATTTTTGCAAATAGTAAATAAATAAGTGTCAAAATATGATTTAAATTTTTTGATTTTGTTAACATCCTGTATAAATAAATCAAAGTTTCGATAACTGAACTGGTAGTGTCAGACCAAGTAGGAATTATAATTTATATAACATTTTTACTTAAAAGTAAAAATAAAAAAATAATCCGTTTTGTAAACTCAATCCGAGGACATACTGTATATAACCATCATCAGATTCATGTATTAAATGTTTATACATCTTGAATTCACTTTAATTGTAATTTTAAATCTTTATCATTATTTCTTGTGTATGTATTAGTGTTTTTTTTTTGTACTGCTATGTTGATTATTTTTATGCATTTTCCTTTTATTTGTTGTTCTTGTAAGTGATGTTTTAGTGCAATATCTAATGCTATTGAAAGAAGAGTAAAATTGATTTATTTTTTGGGGTTAATGCATATTTGTGTCCTTTGTTTTATAGTTTTAATTCTAGTTTGTTAAAGGATGTATTTGAAAGATTCGTTATTTTTGGTTGTGTTCGTGTATTATTGTTTGTATTATTAATATGAGTATTATTATTTATTAGTTTTTTATTGTAAAATTCTTCTTGGTTTTCTTTCTTCTTTCTTTATTTTATAATCTTGTTATTTTTAATTAATTGTTTTTTCTTCAGAGTTTTAGATTTATATTATCCATAATTGATTGTAGATTTATGATGTATGTTCTGCTATTCAAGATATTGATTAATAATTCAATTTTAGTTTTTACTTTTTCTAGATTTGTTTACGTTGTTGTTTTAGATAGTGTTTACGTATTTCAGTTTTTAGTTTATTTTGTTTTATTTGTTCTTGGAATCGTTTGTTAATATAAGAGGGGAATTTGTAATTTATGAAGGCTGGAGTTAAATTTTCTTATTTGTATGTTTTCACGTAGTGAGTTATAGAAGAATTTTACAATAAAAAACTAATAAATAATAATTCTTATATTAATAATTGTTTATATTGTAATATATATTGTCATCGGATTAACAAACTATTAATCCTGTAGAAAAAAAAAATAATATAAATATTTAAATAAGATATTGATAAAACTTCTAAAAATTAAATCCTTCGAATAAAACCTATGCTGACATTAGGTAATAGTTACACATTATTAATAACATAGTTACTTGGACCTCAATTATCTCGTTCTAACTTACCTTCAGTTTATTCCATAATGGAGAAGATTGTAACTAAATCTAGCAGTCTATGGTAGTACTTCATTGGAAATGGTGTAGCATCTGAAATGAAAAATAATAATTAGTAGTGCACAGAACTCAAACATTATTTTTTGTGTAGAAGTGGTTCGTGGGCTATACTCATATTAATCAGGCATTAAGTTAGTGTGGTGCAGAAGTCTAAGCTTCGGTTTAAGTATTCGATTCTCGTTAACGTCAATATAAAAATGTATACATGAGAGTAACTGTTTTACAGCATATTTTAAGGAATTGAACACGGCCATAATGAACGACGTAGATACAATATTAAACAATTATAATAATGAAGTAATTTCAATGATTTAACATAATGCATTATTATGGTGAATGAAAATATGAAAAATGAAACATATGGTGAATGCGCCAGGTTTCTGTTCATGAAGTTGGCCGTTATATAAAATATAAGTAATTTATAATAATATTAATTAATTATAACCTAGAGGGTGTAATTTGCGTAATTAAAATGCATTATTATTCATCCAGTATGTATTAAGATAGTTTATACAGGAAAATGGACCAAATAGCGGCGGAAAAGGACTTAAAATGTGTATATTTGACTATATATAGTTAAAGCTATTTTAAGTTAATATACAAGGTGTTTAAAAATATCGTGGCTATTTTGTTTGTATCGATGAGATGTATCAGTGGGTAAGATATCCGAACATATTTAAAAATATGTTCATACACATATTTGTGTATGAACATATCATATCTTGTACATGAACATATTTTGAAATATGTTCGGATATCTTACTCACTTATACATCTCATCGATACAAACAAAATATCCACGATATTTTTAAACACCTTGTATATTAACTTAAAATATCTTTGACTATATATAGTCAAATATATGCATTTTTAAGTCCTTTCTTAAAGTTTTTAAGTTTGTATCGATTCATCTCATCGATACAAACAAAATAGCCTCGATAGTCATAATATTTTTAAACACCCTGTATAATATAGTCAAATATATACATTTTAACAAAACATGTTCCAACCCAGATAATTCATGAATGGGTTAACATAATATCAATCAGATACCTGATTTAGAAAGTTTCCACATTTATCTTCATATATGCCGAATAGTTTTAAGAAATAAATTAAAGGTGACTTATTATTGATCTTTAAATCGTATTTATGTGCACACAAGAATACTCCATTATAACTCGATATATTGAAACAAAAAGAAGGAGAAGGTATTATATACCTATCTAAGAAGAAGATTATATGTACCCTGTCTTAATTAAATAAATGCAGAAGAAAATATCACAAAGCGGCTAATCATCACATTATTTTAAACAACATAATAAATCACCATTTTATTATTTCATAAAACTACTCAACATAATTGAAGATAAATGTATAAACTTTCTGAATCAAGGAACTGATTGTCATTATGTTAACCCGTTCATGAATTATTTTGGTTGTCGTTTACTAGCAATTCCCTAAACCACCTAGGGCTAAAGAGGCCTCTTAAGTTCAAAACTCTAATTTCACCATCACATGTATAGCAGCTTTTGCATTAACTACAATTATGTATAGTATAGTTGTTGCCTTTCCAATAATAATGTAGTAACGATATTTTATTGGCTATCAACCTGCGGTCTATCCGCCTTCAATAATGTTTATGCAAATATGTAAATTCGTATAGTAGATGCAGGTAATATGTTCTGCTGATGTTCAATAATTAATTTTTAATAGAATGCATCTTAAGATAGTATTTTTGGTATGAAAATCTGCACGAAAAGCCATCATTTTGCTAAAGACTATGGTTGCTAGGTAACGGTGTTATTCGTCCTAAGCTGAAAAATATTTCGGCAGCAAAAATTTAAAAAAACAATGATTGATTAATTTATGGCATAACATGGCTCTCATCATATAATAGTGAGACCATACAGTCGAATATTTCATTTGTTGAAACAAATTTGAGAAATATGCCAGTAAAACATTCTCGGAGAGAGTTGGAATATTATTTTCTTGTTTTTGGTTTCTTCTGAATATTCTTAATAATAATTATTGTTTCTTGAATATTATATTATTGTATGTTTCAAATCTTTGTATGCCCTTTCATAAACTACTTTTTATTTTTGCGGAAGTAACTCTACCCAAACTTCATTTGCGGAGTCTCGCATTTCAGGAGGAGTACACATTAACTCTTCTTCGCTTGACGTTTTAAAAAGATTTTAATATTTTCGTTGTTGATCGAACGTCACACTGACAACGTAATAAAAAATTCACAGCACTTTGATTAATCTTATTTCTTTTTTAATTTTGTAGTTTCTAAAGTTCTTGCAATCGAATAAAAAACTATGTATGATATACGGACGACAAACATATTTCGTTTTTTGTCGTTATAACATAAAATACTATTATTTGTGACATGCCCACCCGCTGATAAAGATATCAGAAAGTTTATACTATGATAATGACCCATACTCTCGTACACCTTTGCGAGATTCGTATCGACGACTTTAGATTAGGACACAAGTTCATAGATATTAGCGTTTTTTTTTTTTTCGAAAACTCGTCATTACTCACTTATTTTAATTAATATTGAAAAATTCAAAAACTTTCAGCATTTGCTTTCGGTTCTCTAAAACATTTGTACTTACAATTATTTTCTATTTTATCAAATAACAAAATGGCGACCGATCAAAAATTTCAAAACAAGATATTTTGAAATCCACTCAATCGATTTTTGAAAATAATACATTTATAAAATCCTTAAACTATTTTATAACATTTCTCTGAAACATTTTTTCGATCTCTCTAAAAAAAGTTTTTATTCAAATTGTATAAGATAAATTTAAACGAACTGCACAATCATTTAAAACAAAGTAGAGAAGTAAACAAACAGAGAGAACAAAGTAAGAAAATAATTGTAAATACAAATGTTTTCGAGAACCGAAAACAAATGCTGAAAGTTTTTGTATTTTTTTATGTTCCTTAAAATAATTGAGTAATGACGATGTTTCGAAAAACAAAAAAATGCCAATAACTCTGAACTTGCGCTCCTATTCAAAAATTTAGACTAAGAAAAGTTGTTCTTTCAATGAGTTAGACTAACTACCTAACTGACATACTAAGTTGTAATACCCGAACTTAGTATTAACACTCTGTATATGTGTCCGTACTGATGGACTTTAAAATGTCGCTGCTCACTGTGATGTCACATTTATTTAATATTTTATGAATGCAAATTATTCTAAATTGGATGTTAAAAGTTAAAAGTTAATTTTATTTTTTTTTAATTCTTCCGCGACGGAACAAACGTCGCTAATGCTAAAATTTTATTCTTCACTTGCCATTGCCAAAACATAAATTGCCATTTGATATCTATTTATTGGCACTCGATTTAGTCACGCAATATATACATACACGATTAAATTAATCTAATTATTCTAATACAAAAAATACAGTTTTTTTGTCTAATTATAAATTATTTTAATTGCATTTGACAACTAAATAATTTCACAAATTATTACATAAAAATTTTCTTCTGTTGTCGGCAAGTATGTTTTTATAACATGATAATATTCTCTCCACATTACACGAAACAATAGGAACATAGTTTAAGGAACAAACGTCGCTAATGCTAAAATTTGATTCTTCACTTAATTTTTGAGACTTATTTAATACCCCGCTTAATATTTTTAATTCATGGTATCCACTATTTTGTTAGCACTTTATTTATTTTGTTGTAAAACTCTTTGTTTGTGAGTTTTTCCAAACTTACTTCAATACTCTCAATAATATTTACACTTTCAATTAATTCCATTCCTTTCTTTTCTAATTTGGTGATGGCTTGTGCAACATGTGAAAATGTAGAGAAAATGTATATAAGATCCTCACAAATGCTTTTGTCGGAGAAGAATAGTTGCTGCACGTCTCAAACACTTTGGCTTTCTTCCGGATCTAACTTTTCGGCATTTTATTTTATTTTCTCAAAATTGTGAGCGTAATATATTGCAGCATTAATGCACGTGCACCATCTTGTCACAATTGGTGCTGGAGGTAGTGCAACATCGGGAACATTTTCTCGGAAACGTTGCACTCGGCTAGGAGCTTTCAAAAATATTTTTTCATCGCCGATTTTAGTGGATTAACATTAGGGAATGTAAATCTTATATATTCTGAGAGACGATGTAGTCCATGTGCAACACATGTTACAAGAATCATTTTTGGGTACAATACTTTCTGCCCTCTCATTGGTTTGCACATATATGGGGCACATCTGTAGAAGTTACGAGAACGTGTTCGTATATGATGCCACTAGGATACAATATATTCATTGAATCGTTAAAAAAACTTGCGTTCGTATTGTGGCTTACCTTATCCAAAACTTTTAAATTAACGAAATATGATTTGGAACCTTCGGCCTCTTATCCAAGAATTCCAAATACAAAATTGGCTACACACCTTTGCTCTACGTCAGTAGTTTCATCAAGGGAAATCAAAATGTTCCTTCCTTTAGCCTTGTGTTGCAACGTTTTCAATGTAGATTGAAATAAATGGGGCACGTAGTTTTTTCTTAAAGTTGATTCATCAGGAGTTTTCTGTACTGTGTACTTCTCCAAAAATCGTACTAGATGTTCATTTTTTGCCCAATGAAATATCTGCCGAAACAAAAGCTTTGCACAACTCATTGTTGAATGTTGACATGTTGGGTCCAGATCGTTGTATTTCTGTACTAATTAGAGCATTATGATGAGTCCCTTTCTTTATTAATTTGTTCACATGTTTGGCGGTTTTTATATGTTGCACGACGTTAAAGTTCTTGTCCACTGATACCAGAATTTCACAGTATTTACATAGTAAAATGCTTCAATCGGTTTGAAAGTCTTCGAATTCCTTCACAAAATCACTTAATGTTGCACTTTTGGACCTTCTTTCGTTTGGCATGTTGATATTTTTAATAAATTTATTTATGAAGTGTACAAAACCAAGTTCAAGTAGCAACTGAATGAATAAATAACAGCGTAAACCAAAATGCTCCTGAAAACCTCCCGCCCCCATTCATCAGTGCTCTTTCCTTGAATTACTTTAAAATTTCATTGCCATCCATAAAGCAGGTATAAAGTCCATTAGGCAAATCTAGATCGTAAAATTTTGGGTCCATAATTGACTGCCAAGAAATGCAGATTTTCTTGTATGTATCAGCAATACATTAGTTGACAATTATGTACGTAGGTAATTAAGGCTTCAGCTCTTGAAATAGTTGTTTCAGTTTTCAGGAGCAAGAACTAAGAAAGTATTAAGTACCCTACCTACCAAAATATGCATTTTGGAAAAAAAAATGTTGAAAATATGCATTTTAGTAAAAAATGTTCAAAATATGCATTTATCCTTAATATTGGCAAATATATGCAATTGCACATGAATATATGCAACTGCATAACTATCCTAAGCTTATTTATATAACCATATCATTCCAATGATAGTCGACGATAAAATAAATAAAATAATTTTCGACGCCTCCTTTATGTCGACCAGTAGGTACGTTAAATAATTTCATATAAACATTTTCGTTTTAGATTTAAAAGCGATCGCAAAATAAGTGGTCCTTTCTATGGTTACAGTGCGGTAAGGAGTGTCGCAATCGATAGTAGTTAAAACAAATGACTGCTGCGACCATTGTTTGATTCATGTGTCTCCCACCCAAAAATTGCGCATTTATCGCTCAATCGATGCGTTTGTGAATCCAGTGAAACCCAGGCCAGCGTCCCTGTTGATATCCTGGAAAGGGATCCCGGGAATCCAGTGCATGTGTGTGTGCAGACGATGAACGGGATTATACGTGGTGGGGAGACTCCGTAGGGGAATAGCGTGTCGGTCGTTGAACCCGCAGTCCCAATGTTGACATCCCGGTCCTGGGCGTTCGATCCCCGCCGCGGCGCTTGCTTTTTGCATATTTGATGGCTGCGCCGGGAGATCCCGAGCCCTGCAGACCTGGTGGACCCGCAGAAGATGCCCTCCGACGACCGGCAAGGCCCCCGGCCCAGTGTAGGTCAGATGCGTTTTTTAGGCCAAAAGGTCAAACCGCGTAATCGCACACACACGTACACATATACGTGCGCTCGCACAGTCAGCCGAGAATCGCCATTGGCCGACGGACCGGTGCTGACCTGAATTTGGTCAATCATACAAGAGAACGGTACTCAACAATGCGTTTAACTTGAGGCCTCATCGGAAGCGAGCTCGTTCGGACGACGCCTTAGAAATTCGTCGGTCATCGCAAATCTGCTTGAATAATCGATGGGTAGGTAGCCAATGTTCGGTGCAGTACAAATGTTGGTTCTCGAGTTCTGTTTACTATTCAAATAACCATGACCTCAACTCAGGAAATTATATTAGAAGCATGCACGGGTTTATTATATTAAATTCCGAGAACTACATTAAATCGTCCAAAATACACCATACAGAACATGATGTTTCTCAGTTTTGTCGTTTATGATAATATCTACATTTGATTCTACTACAAAAATGACTATAATTGTGTAAAACTATCATTTTATTATAAATTCAATTAAAGAACCTTTCGTATAACACGAAATGTGTCTGTAAACTATATGCACGTGGAAGAGGCTTGGGATATGAACTCTCGCCATTCTCTGATTGTCCTCACCCTAAGCGATAGTAATATACAAAAGGAAATACCTGCTAGATTGACTAACAGATTAACTGACTGACAGAGCTCTAAACTTCAACTTGAAGACACTATCAACTTGTCATTCTCAATAAGAAACGAAGACCAGCATGACAATAAAGCGGAAAAAAATGTTGATAATATCCAATATTATCCAAAATATAATAGATAATATCCAAAGCTACATGGTATAACACCCCTATTATTACCCCACGAACAAAACGTTTCAATTACCCCAAAAAAATTCGAACCCTTATTTTCGCAAAGAGAAGACTCAGAAGAATCTGGCATCAATCTAGATGCCCAGCAGATAAAACTAGAGTAAATAACGTAATACAGCAACTCAAAAGAGAGATTCCAAAAATTAAAAATGACTATTAGTATAAGTATCTAATCTAGTATCTAATTAGTGAATGTATAATTGGACTATCAAATGACTTTGGAACTACAAACACTTAAGAGACCAATCTTGCAGAATTCTCCAATTAGAAGAGCAGATGGGATATATGCAAAAAGCAATGCTCAAAAGGCTAATAGATTTGCCCAATATCTTGAAAGGACTTTCCAACCGAATGAGGGTGAAGCCATTCTAGACTGGGAAAATATTACCCCGAAAGAAGATGAAATCAGACCCTCTGCCCCTACAAAAATTGCAAGGGAAAAAAAAAAATAGCACTAAGAAAGCTCCAGGATTTGACTTAATTACTGCCGAAATTCTCAAACAACTACCTCGTAAAGCAATTGTAAAACTTACATATCTTATTAATGCATCTTTAAGATAAAAATATGTACCTAAGATATGGAAAGTAGCAGAAGTGATATTGATTCCGAAACCTGGAAAACTACAAAATGAAGTTTCTTCCTACAGACTAATCTCCTTATTACCTCTAATCTCAAAACTGTTCGAAAAAATACTTCCTAAAAGAACAAAACCTTAAAAATCTTTAAAAAATAATATCATAATTATTAAGTAAAGTTAACTATTTTATGTTACTGTTTGTTAATAGTAGCAAACGTGTTTGTAAGTAAATAGTGGAAAAACTTTGTAAATAATCCAAAAAAAAACGCCATCCAACATTTTTTTTTTGCATTTCGTAGATATGGATAGTAAATACTTTCCGAAAAATCCATTTAAATTGAAGGGACAACACATTCATCAAAATTTATCGACCAGTGATTATGAATAAAAATATCAAAAATTGTTTTATACAAAATTTGTGAACAATAATGAGTTGTTGCATATCGTAAAAATATAGAAATTTATAAAAGTTGGTTCATATGAAAGTTATAGACTAAACTTATGTTGGTGGTTCATATGAAAGTTAATAAAAAAAATAAAAATTAGATAATTGTTAAATAAAGTTACATTAATTGTTTCATGTTACTGTTTGTTAAACGTTTTTGTAAGAACATAGTGGAAAAACTTTGTAAATAATTCAAAAAAAAACGACCTCCAACATTTTTTTTTGCATTTCGTACATATGAAGAAGAAAAAATAATAAGATAATTATTAAGTAAAGTTAACTTTTTTATGTTACTGTTTGTTAACAGTAGCAAACGTTTTCATAAGTAAATAGTGGAAAAACTATGTAAATAATAAAAAAAAAGATAACGACCTCCAACATTTTTTTTGCATTTCGTACATATGCATAGTAGATACTTTCCGAAAAATCCATTTAAATTGAAGGGACAACGCATTCGTCAAAATTTATCGACCCGTAATTATGAGTCAAAATATCAAAAATTGTTTTATACAAAATTTGTGAACAATAATGAGTTGTTGCATTTCGTAAAAATATAGAAATTTATAAAAGTTGGTTCATATGAAAGTTACTGACTAAACTTATGTTTTTTTTTTTAAATTGGAACACCCTATATATCTTTGCATATTTGGATCCTGTGTTACTAAGAAAAAATACTTCTTGAAAGAATAAAACCTTAAGTATCTTAAAAATATAATAAGACAATTGTTAAGTAAAGTTACATTAACTGTTTAATGTTACTGTTTGTTAACAGTAACAAACGTTTTTGTAAGTAAATAGTGGAAAAACTATGTAAATAATCCAAAAAAAAAACGACCTCCAACATTTTTTTTTGCATTTCGTACATATGCATAGTAGATACCTTGCAAAAAATCCATTTAAATTGAAGGGACAACACATTCCTCAAAATTTATCGACCAGTGATTATGAATCATAATATCAAAAAATGTTTTATACAAAATTTGTGAACAATAATGAGTTGTTGCATTTCGTAAAAATATAGGAATTTATGAAAGGTAGTTCATATGAAAGTTACAGACTAAACTCATGTTTTTTTTTAATTGGAACATCCTATATATCTCTGCATATTTGGATCCTGTATTACTTAGAAAAAATACTTCTTAAAAGAATAAAACCTTAAAAATCTTTAAAAAATAATAAGATAATTGTTAAGTAAAGTTACATTAACTGTTTAATGTTACTGTTTGTTAACAGTAACAAACGTTTTTGTAAGTAAATAGTGGAAAAACTTTGTAAATAATAAAAAAAACGACCTCCAACTATTTTGTTTTGCATTTCGTACATATGCATAGTAAATACTTTCTGAAAAATCAATTTAAATTGAAAGGACAACACATTCGTCAAAATTTATCGACCAGTGATTATGAATCAAAATATCAAAAATTGTTTTATAGAAAATTTGTGAACAAAAATGAGTTGTTGCATTTTGTAAAAATATAGAAATTTATAAAAGGTGGTTCATATGAAAGTTATAGACTAAACTTATGTTGGTGGTTCATACGAAAGTTAATAAAAAAAATTAAAATAAGATAATTGTTAAATAAAGTTACATTAATTGTTTCATGTTACTGTTTGTTAACAGTAACATACGTTTTTGTAAGAACATAGTGGAAAAACTTTGTAAATAATTTAAAAAAAACGACCTCCAACATTTTTTTTTGCATTTCGTACATATGAAGAAGAAAAAATAATAAGATAATTATTAAGTAAAGTTAACTTTTTTATGTTATTGTTTGTTAACAGTAGCAAACGTTTTCATAAGTAAATAGTGGAAAAACTATGTAAATAATAAAAAAAAAGATAACGACCTCCAACATTTTTTTTGCATTTCGTACATATGCATAGTAGATACCTTGCAAAAAATCCATTTAAATTGAAGGGACAACACATTCGTCAAAATTTATCGACCCGTAATTATGAATCAAAATATCAAAAATTGTTTTATACAAAATTTGTGAACAATAATGAATTGTTGCATTTCGTAAAAATATAGAAATTTATAAAAGTTGGTTCATATGAAAGTTACTGACTAAACTTATGTTTTTTTTTTAAATTGGAACACCCTATATATCTTTGCATATTTGGATCCCGTGTTACTTAGAAAAAATACTTCTTAAAAGAATAAAACCTTAAAATCTTTAAAAAATAATAAGATAATTGTTAAGTAAAGTTACATTAATTGTTTAATGTTACTGTTTGTTAACAGTAACAGACGTTTTTGTAAGTACATAGTGGAAAAACTTTGTAAATAATTCAAAAAAAAACGACCTCCAACATTTTTTTTTGCATTTCGTACATATGAAGAAGAAAAAATAATAAGATAATTATTAAGTAAAGTTAACTTTTTTATGTTACTGTTTGTTAACAGTAGCAAACGTTTTCATAAGTAAATAGTGGAAAAACTATGTAAATAATAAAAAAAAAAGATAACGACCTCCAACATTTTTTTTTGCATTTCGTACATATGCATACTTTCCGAAAAATCCATTTAAATTGAAGGGACAACACATTCGTCAAAATTTATCGACCAGTGATTATGAATCATAATATCAAAAAATGTTTTATACAAAATTTGTGAACAATAATGAGTTGTTGCATTTCGTAAAAATATAGGAATTTATGAAAGGTAGTTCATATGAAAGTTACAGACTAAACTCATGTTTTTTTGAAATTGGAACACCCTATATATCTTTGCATATTTGGATCCTGTGTTACTTAGAAAAAATACTTCTTAAAAGAATAAAACCTTAAAATCTTTAAAAAAATAATCAGATAATTGTTAAGTAAAGTTACATAAACTGTTTCATGTTACTGATTGTTAACAGTAACAAACGTTTTTGTAAGTAAATAGTGGAAAAACTTTGTAAATAATAAAAAAAACGACCTCCAACTATTTTGTTTTGCATTTCGTACATATGCATAGTAAATACTTTCCGAAAAATCCATTTAAATTGAAGGGACAACACATTCGTTAAAATTTATCTACCAGTGATTATGAATCAAAATATCAAAAATTGTTATATACAAAATCTGTGAACAATAATAAGTTGTTGCATTTCGTAAAAATATAGATATTTATAAAAGGTGATTCATATGAAAGGTAACCTTTATCAGTCATGAAAGATGAACAAAAAAAAATGTCATTCGCAGCTTAGTTTCCTCATACGAAGCATGAAAGATGAACACAAAAAGACAAAAAAAATGTCCTTTGCAGCTTAGTTTTCTCATACGCAGCATTCAAAGAAAAATTAAAAGACAACACGGTTAGGTTCATGTAATAAATGTACCGAACAAAAAGGCCGAATAAATCTTCTCATGCCACAAATGACAGCGAAAATCTGACATAAGAGCATAGTTTTAATGTTTAATTTTTATACATTTCTCAATTTTTAACACCATTTCAAAAACGAAATACGAACAGTACAGTAATACAGTAATATAGTAATACAGTACAGTAATACGAACAAATTGTAGTCAATACTTTTGATTATAAAATATTTTCTATTGATAAAATATAGGTTATCTTTAAGTTTTATTTATAATTCCTATAACTTGTTGTCCATTTCAAAAACGAAATACGAACAGTAAAACAAATTGTAGTCAATACTTTTGATTATAAAATATTTTCTATCCATAAAATATAGGTTATCTTTAAATTTGCTTTATAATTCCTTATAACTTGTTGTTGAAGATGACAACTTTATCCACACCGTACAAGAAAACTAAGCTGCGAAGGCCATATTGCTTGCAGTTTTGTGTTCATCTTTCTTGGCAGAAAAAGGTTACCTGAAGCTTTAGCAGCAGTTTCGGGACACCCTGTATAATCTGCAACTGACAATGATAAATCAAAACCCATAAAAGGTGTGTTTCTTATGCAACCTTGCAAAATAACAAATTTGTAGGCTGTCGATCATTGTGCAATCACCGATTGGCACTTACATTATTCCACTGGTAGCCTGACTACTACCATGCGATCAACCATTATTTAGATAAATGAAGCCCTTGAGATGTTGGAAGTATGTCTGTTGTGGTACAAGATGTCTGTAAAAAACTAGTGATTACAATGCATGATATATTTTGAAGGGATGCATTTCTAAGTCCTTCAAATTTTGTTGGTAGGCTCGATAACACTGATTTAGCCATAGCCTATTAAAATAATTGTTTATCGCACGTATGTGCATAAATTGCTGATTTAGCCATACTAATGCACAGAAAATTCACATCCCAATTGAGTTCTCAGATTGAGAAATAAATTAACAGCAGGCCGAACGAACAACTGGGAATCTAAAACTAAATATTTTATTAAGAGTATATACTGTTATTTCTAAAGGTTACACTAGTTAATCAGGTCAGTTAATTTACGATATACTAAATTGACAAAATACGTAATTAGATGAGATTTGCATGTACAATGCATTTACAAATATTGGCATTTGACTGTAATAGTATTTTACATTATAAAGTAGGAAAAGGATTTTCAAAAGCGGTTATTGCGTTACACTACTGCAATGGATTTTATTAAATATAAATATATTGCGATTAAAATGCCCATAAAACAGTGTACAATGCTCGAACGTTACCTGAATTCTCGCACATATAACAGGCTCGCTGTCGCTCGCCCGTTACCTTTCTGTGCTCGCCTGTAAAGTTCTGTATAACAGCCTTGCAATGTAAATAACTATTACATTATAAGCCGATTAAAACGGTTTTTATTGGTGACACAAGGAAATGACCTTGTACATTGTAGAGCCAGTAAAGTCCATTACAAGGCATATATGTACAATATTTCATTTGTTAACCACTTGTAAACAATTAAATTATGATAAATAAAATGACAATAATGGTAACAATAAAAAAATATCACCTCAGTGTCAATTTTTTTATAAACAATATCATATAGTAGCTAGTATAGGGCCAGAGTGACTTAACCTATTATTAGGTTAGCACGTTCGTAAAATGCGGGAACTTGAAAATCTCAAAGCATTTAGCATTTATAAGGTAACTTTCTTCCGGCTTTGCATATATGTAAAAATGCTCATCTTTAGTGTCAGAGCGTCACCTGCTGCACCTTAAAAACGCCATTGTATGGTAAGAATAATGCAATTAGTGAGGTCTTTAAAAGTGGCAATTGAATGTTTTTTATGTCAGTTGGTATTAACATATTTTACGACTCATATGATACGCAAATTACATTTCAGTACTTATCATATCATAATTTTGATGAACATCCCTGACCCATACAACTAAATAAATTATGGGGTTAGATAGTATATAATTATTTATAAAATAAATCGATAATTGCCTTGTATTTACTGTGGACGGAATTGCAGTCATGGAATCTCAGCATCGATTAAAATGTATCAGGACTGTAAAACATTAGGTATATTGAGGTATCAGTACTTATGATATCATAATTTTGATAAAAATCCCAGACCCAGTCAAATACAACTATTTATGGTATAAGTGAATAAAGTCGAATTTGATCCACGAAAAACAGTTTAGCGTAAGAGGCGAAGGCGAGTGCGATAATGTTTTCGAGTCGAAAAAATTGCTTAATTCACGTGTATCATACAAAAAAAAATTCACTTCGTTATCAGAATTGAAGAATTTGCGTGTAGTGTCACATTATCAGGTGACAACGAAAATTTCAAGGATAGTGCGAATTTACCTTTGCTTTTACTTTATTCACGTTGTCAATGGTTATAGTGAATAAAGTGAAAATATAAACATTTTATTCACACATTCGATTAAAGTGTAGTGTTAACGATGAGATTCAATATACATAATGAGCATTTTATTGAAGCTAATTGGAAAAATAAATTATTAGGTTCGATAGTTTATAGTTATTTTAAAAATAAATCGATAATTGCCTTGTATTCACTGAGGACGTAATTGCAGTCATGGAATCTCAGTATCGATTAAAATGTATCCGAACTGTAAAACTTTAAGGTATATTGAGGTATAAGTACTTCATAATTTCATATCATAATTTTTTAATAAAATTCCCTGACCCCATCAAATAAATAAACTATTGGGTTCGATAGTTTATAGTTATTTTTAAAATAAATCGATAATTGCCTTATATTCACTGTGGACGTAATTGCAGTCATGGAATCTCAGCATCGATTAAAATGTATTAGGACTGAAAAACTTTAATGTATATTAAGTACTCATTTGAAAAGTGCACAGGTTTAAATGTAATTAGTATATATATATATATATATATATATATATATATATATATATATATATATATATATATATATATATATATATATATATATATTAATGTGTCTTATACAGGGTGCTGTATTTCAAGCATTTCACCTCCCGTCTTCTATAGCTCAGTTACTAATTAATTAGGATTTTGATATTTTGCAGCCTTTAGTTGCATATTAGGGCGTATTTAAGGAAAGTATTGTTGTTTATACAGGGCGTCCCAAACAAGTGTTACGTCATGATAATGTATATTTTTAGATAGCATGCTGTATATTTTGTTGCTTACTTGGGTGCCTTTTATAGTTACTTACATTATTACTATTACCTACTAAAATTTTATTGAAATTGGTTCAGCGATATCAGCAAAAATAAATAAAAACTAAAAAAATTAGTTTTGCAACATTGTATTGGTTTAAATAATGAAAAACAAAAATAGTGCCTCGGTAAAAAAATTATACAAGGTACAACAGTGCCGTTAAGAAAGTTTGATTGATATGAATTATACAGAGTGGCCCAAATTTAGTGCCAAACTTTTCAAATTTTATACCATTTTATTGTTCTTTTTTTAAGTAGGAGCTCCTGTATATTTTTATGTTATTCCATGCGAAATTAAAAAACAAAAATTGTTCCTAATTACAACCCTTTCACAATTTCTAACACATTAAAAGTTTTATAATAATTTTCTTCTTAATCGGAGTACTTACTGGTAGATATATATGGTAGATATATATATATATATATATATATATATATATAGATATATAGATTTTAATATAAAGATAGAAATTATATTAAAAATAAGTTTGTGTTTTATGTGGTGTATGTGTATTGTGTGCATGTGTATTATAATTTAATTTTACTTACTTTTTGAGTTTAATATGTTTCCTATTAGATTAGATTTGATATATTTTGATTTGTCAATAATTTCTTTATTTCTCAAATTTTTAAGTTTGTTGTTACTTGATGTTTTAATTTAGATTCTGTAAGGATTCTTTAAAAATTTATATGGTTTGAAATTTAGTTCTGTTTGGTTAGGTTAGGTTAGGTTAGGTTAGTAAGTTTATGTTATTACTTGATGTTTTAATTTAGATTCTGCAATGATTATTTAAAAATTTATATAGTAATTTAAAATTTAGTTCTGTTTGGTCGTTTAAACATATTGTATTAGGTTCTGTATTTATTAATTTTTCTATTACATATGCCTCTAATAAAATTTGTTTGAGTCCTTTAGAGTTTTGAGTTTGAGTTAGTGTTGTGTAATAATTTTGTGTTGGTGTTTATGTCGAAGGTGTGGTTGTTGAAATGGCTTCGAATATTTGATATAGTTTTATCTCTGATATGTTCTTTAATTCTTGTTTTGATTGCTCTTCATGTTTGTCCAATGTATTTTGCACCAATATTTGCAGCTTAGTGCATAAACTCCATTTTTGTCTAAATTTTTAGTGTGGTCATGTGCAGTAAATAATTTTGTTTTTATTGTGTTTTTGGTTCTAAATGAATTTTAATATTATAGTTTTTTTAATTTTTGATTGATTTTGTTGCAGATGTGTCCTTGGTAAGTAAGTGATCTGTATTGTATACTGTTAGTGTTTTTAGTGATTGTTATTTTTTTATATATAGCATAAACTTCAAAATTTGACTAATAAAGAAATTATTAAAAATATATTAATATCAAATATATTAAACTCAAAAAGTAAGTAAAAAATATAAATTGAAATACACATATACACAATACACATACACCACATAAAACACAAACTTACTTTTAAATAATTTCTATATTTAAATATTTATTGTAGAACCAACCTCTGAAGGTGACTAAATATAGCCGAAACTAGCAAGTAATGTCAAGAACACAAAATAAAGTAATAATAACAAAAGATCTTTATATACAGGGTGATTTTTTTTTTCATTTTAAGCATTGCTTTCTCGGAAACCATAAGACATAGAGATTCGGTTAAATGAGGTAAGAGTTGTCGTTTTAAGAGCTTATGTAAGATATGTTTTCCTTTTTTGAAAAAAGTCCACAGTTTTTCGGTAATGATACAAACTTTTTTTTTTTTTAATGGCAGGCTTAGTTGAATTTAACATTTTTAAAGAGGACCATTTTTTCTCTTTATAACGATATAAGGTTTGCTGTGCTCTTTTTTCAAAAAACAAAATAAAGTAATAAAAACGAAAGATCTTTATATACAGGGTGAGTTTTTTTTTTCATTTGAAGCATTGATATCTCGGAAACAATAAGACATAGAGATTCGGTTAGATGAGGAAAGAGTTGTGGTTTTAAGAGCTTATGCAAGATATGCTTTTGTGTTTTAAAAAAAGACCACAGTTTTTCAGTTATAATACAAAATATATATATTTTTTTTTAATGGCAGCCATAGTTTGATTTGACATTTTTAAAGAGCACATTTTTTTCTCTTTATAGTGATACAATGTTTGCTGTACTTACTTTGACAAATAAATGCTATCCTCGAAAACTAACTTTATGACAATTATTACTTACTTTAACAAATAAACACGACACAGGACTGTTTGCATTATTGAGAGTAGCAAAAACAGAGTTTGCCATGTATTTTTTTACTCTTTCTACAAAAATTCTATTAATTTTTCTATTCAAATTATACTAAATTATGACAATTATTACTTACTTTAACAAATAAACATGATACAGGACTGCGTGCATTATTGAGAGTAGCAAAAACAGAGTTTGCCCTGGAATTTTGTTTCCTTTTTCTACAAAAATTCTATTAATTTATAGTAAATTATGACAATTATTACTTACTTTAACATATAAACACGATACAGGACTACTTGCATTATTGAGAGTAGCAAAAACAGAGTTTGCCATGGATTTTTTCTTTCCCTTTTCTACAAAAATTCTATTAATTTTTCTATTCAAATTATACAACAAAAATTTCTGCATCTCATTTATTTACGAAAGTAAGTATAGCAAAAGTTATATAATTATAAAGAGAAAAAAATGTCCATTCAAAGCCAAAATATCAAAGCCAACTATGACTGCCATTAAAAAAATGAAGTTTGTATTATAACTCAAAAACTATTTTTTTTTTCAAAAAACAAAAGCATATCTTGCATAAGTTCTTAAAATGACAACTCTTTCCTCATTTAACCGAATCTCTATGTAAGATTATATACTCTCTGTAAAAGTATTCTTTTTCAAATAACAAAAGCATATCTTGCATAAGTTCTTAAAATGACAACTCTTTCCTCATTTAACCGAATCTCTATGTAAGATTCTATACTCTTTGTAAAACTATACTTTTTCAAAAAACAAAAGCATATCTTGCATATGTTATTAAAACTATAACTCTTTCCTCATCTAATCGAATCTGTATGTTTTATGGTTTCCGAGATCCCAATGATTAAATTGAAGAAAAAACTCACCCTGTATATCTACCAGTAACTTGGTAGATTTGACCAGTACCAGATTTAATGGACCAGTAGACTTAGTCTATATCTGAGTACTTACTGAGTACAGTAAGTACTCAGTTTAAGAAGAAAACAATTATAAAATATTAATAACTGGTATCCAAACTGGATGAAACCATAACAAAAAATTGAGAGTTATTTGCAGAAAACTCGTTTTATCAACTATTCCAATAGTCATTTTAATTAATAAAAATAAAAATCTAAGGTGGCTTTGAAAAACAATTCACCCAGTATATTCAATTTTAAATGTTCTGCCCTGATTTTAAAGAACTGCTGCAAACAGTTGCACGAAATTTTATAAGAAAGACCAAACAAACTTACATTAGTAAATCGCATTTGTCCAACTTGTATCATTTGTTGTCGAAGGCAGTCTTTAACATTTTTTCACATTTTTTTAAACATTTTTTTAACATTTTTTCACATTTTTGTCATCGGGCATTAAACTCGATTTTCTTAGAAAATATTGTTATGCAACCTCACGGTATTTTTTAATATTCGTGGAGAGAAAAACAAATGCTATCAAATTTGTTAATAAAAAAAGTTAGGTTGCTATTTAAAAACACTATCGATAACGTCATCGTCAAAAAGTGATGCGTCACAAAAAAAATTAAAATCGCCAAAGTATGGCAAATAATTAGCTATACAATTTTTGTTAAATACTTTTTTTTTCTATAAATTACAATAAAGGGCTCCAGAGACGTGGTTTTTTGCTTTTTACTCACGTACGAGTGAGTGGAATAGTGTTGTATAACGAGTTTTTGTTACAATTGTCACTGTTTAGCGTTTATTCGTATTACTATAGGTATGTTCATAATTTTTCATAATTTACGGAAATTTTGATAAAATTGAAATATTGATGACAGTGGTTACGTGATTAGTAATTGAGGGTCTAGAAATAAAATGGTTTAAGTGCATTTTTTTGTAGTTCTGAGATAAATGGCCATAATGTTCCAAATTCCAGGAATAAGTTTAGAAAACTATGTTAATATTTTAGACTAAGGCGGAAAGACCCCATGGGGTCGATAGCCTAATAAAGATTGTTAATATATATTTTAGACTAAAGGGGATAAGTTTAGAAAACTGTGTTAATATTCTAGACTAAATTGAATAAGATTAGAAAACTGTGTTAATATTTTAGACTAAAACTATTATACTAGACATCCTATTATATTACATTTCAGTCTAAAATATTAACACAGTTTTCTAAACTTATTTCTGGAATTTTGAAATTCAAGTTCACTTTAAAGCCATTCATCTCAGATCTACAAAAAATGCACTTAAATCCTTTTACTTCTGGGACCCTCAATTGTCAGTTTACGTCAAATCGCGTATATTATGACAATCAATTAAATTTTAATGTCATCATTAACGTCAGGGCATCAATTAAAAAAAAAATAGAACCGTATGTAGAATTAGAATTAAGCTCATTTCAGGACTACTTTTGCTAAAATTGGTGCGGGAATACTGACATTCTAGTTGCGAAACGGAAACGTGCATTTCTAGTTCTTTCTGAATAAAAATAGCAACATGGTTTCTCGTGATTTTCTGTGAATGCTATTGTTTAGAATATAAGTAGGTAAACATTTGATTGAAAACCTTATGCAAACTAAGAAGTTGGTTCATTGTGGGAGCTTTGGGGGCTCGTTGCTGGTTTGTGGACTGCCTTAACAGTGCCCGGCTTAATAATGTGAGGCACTTATTCACTATATTGCTTTCCTTTGAGCTGGAACCACGACAAAACCATTTCCAAAATCTGCAACCAACACTTACAATCCCTTCCGGATGCTGGACATACATACGTAAAAGCGCCGACACAACCCTTTCTGCAACAAAATACATAAACCGAGGAATAACTGTCCAGGGCGCATTTGCCTGCCAAAGGTAACAGAAGCAGATTTGCGGATTACGGCCTTTCCTTTTCCCAGAAGATTACCACTTGACCACCGGACAGTGGTCAGCCCACGCGGGCAGATGCGAGCTCAGAACTGAAAGGCGTTTTCGCGACGCACAAGTGCACCTCCCAGGACCTGTCTGGTGACAAAGGCAGTTTGTGGACGCGAAAAATGGGACACCAGACTTGTAAAAGGACGGAAAAGGAACGCCGAACGATGAAAAGAGCAAATGGGCACGGCACGATCGTGTAATCGTGGAGAATGGGCGTTAAGAGAACTGAAATTGTCGTGAAATCCTCTGAGGGGAGACTGGCGAGGGTGGTTATGAGAATATAGTTAATTATTAAAGCAAGAAGGAAATTGATGGATTGTGCTAATTTAGATGCACCAATGATTGATGGGAATGTGGCATTGGTAGTTTCAGATTATTATTACGAATAACTAGTTTTCTTTTATTGCGGAGTTTTACATATATTAATAGTGATTAAAAACTATAATGATACAATTTACGAGAAAATTATTTTATATAACGAATAAGTATTTTTTGTATAATCTAAAACCATATTACATTTATAACAAGACTATGTAAAGCAGGGGTCTCCAAACTTTTTAGCCCTAGGGCCACACTGACTCCTCCACTAAGTCCCAAGGGCCAAGCCTTAGGTAGCTCATCATATCAACGTACTGTAGTTTTGAATTACCAGTAAATTTTCGTTCAGGAAGCCTACGGTTAGCTTTCGTGTGGCTATTGAAATTGCAAAACGTGGAAAACCATTCACCGATGGAGAGATGATCAAAGAATGCATAATTGCAGCAGTCGAAGAAATGTGCCCTGAAAAGGTAAATTTATTAAAAACTGTCAGTATGTCAGCAAACACTGTGGCTCGAAGGGTAGAAAACATCGCTGAAAATATATCCTCTCAACTGTTCGACAAAAATGGACATGTTGAGTGGTTTTCTTTGGCCTTGGATGAGTCAACGGATGTGTCAGATACTGCTCAGGTGTTGATTTATATTCCAGGAGTAGATAAAAGCTATGAAGTGCATGAAGAACTTCTTGATATGTATAGTATTCATGGCACAACTACTGGTACAGATATTTTTAAAGGAGTTGAAATGGCCATTAATCAAAAGAACCTTCGTTGGAAAAACTTGAAATGTATTACTGATGGAGGCAAAAACATGAGTGGGAAAGATAAAGGAGTGGTCGCTCTTGTGTCAAAGGCTGTAGAAAATGACGGTGGTTCAAAACCATTAGTCTTACATTGTATCATTCATCAACAGTCTTTGTGCGGAAAATGTTTGGATATGTCCGAAGTTCTGAAACCAGTCATATCAACTGTTAATTTTATCAGATCTTTTGGGCTGAATCACCGACAATTCCGACAATTTATTGAAGAGATTGGAGAAAATGACTTACCTTATCATACTGCCGTACGTTGGCTTAGTTGTGGGAAAGTCCTTCAGCGTTTTTTTGAACTTCGAGCAGTGATCGAATTTTTTTTGAATGAAAAGCATCGCACTCTTACTGAATTACAAAACAACGCATGGCTGTGGAAGTTAGCATTCTATGTTGATTTGACAAAACATGTGAACGAACTGAATTTGAGATTCCAAGGAGAAAACCAGCATCTTCCTGATTTATACACTAATATCAAATCATTCCGGAAGAAATTTATACTGTTTCAATCACAACTACGAAGTAAATGTTTTTCACATTTTAAAACATGTGAAATATTCAGCCACACCACTGAGACTGAGTTTCCTATCGATTTTGCAATCGAAACTTTGAGTGCTTTGAAAATAAATTTTGATACTCGTTTCTCGGACTTTGATGCCATTGCGAATCAAATTAAGATTTTTCAGAATCCTTTTGATACTGACATTGAAACCCTAGCCCCGGAACTTCCAATGGAAATGATTGATCTACAGTGCAGTGATATAATGAATAATAATATAATGAACAAATATCAAAACTCATCTTTGTTGGAATTTTATAAGAGTCTTCCACTGACACAATTTGATAATTTGCATAAATTTGCTCGTGGGCTGTTTTCTGATTTTGGGACTACTTATTTGTGTGGAGACCTTCTCCAAAATGAAGTACACAAAAAATGTTTACAGATCTAAATTAACTGTTGAGCATCTTAAATCTCTTTTAATAATTGGTACAAGTAAAATTAGTCCACAACTACAAACTATTGTCAGTGGAAAATCTCAATTACATAAATCTCATTAGTATTTCATATGTCATTATGCTTGTTATAAGTTATGTTTTTATTTAAAATGTATAAAATGTTTGTTGGATTCATTTACATAATTTGTTAGTTATTATATACAGAAGTTAAATTTTCTGCATATTATATATGTCTTTACTCATTACAATTCTGTGTTTCTTTATCCAACTTATCACAAAAACAATAACAATAAGCCTACAACAATGTTATGAGTAGTTAGCCCATAACCATATCAATGTAGATGTCATATTAATAATTATTCAACATAAAATTAGAATACTTCAGTAAACTAAATTTAATTTGCTATAAAAAATATGTTCTCTAAAAGGAGTTTTCAAGTATGCTAGGTCTCCGCGGGCCGGACAAAATCTGTACGCTGGCCGGATGTGGCCCTCGGGCCGTAGTTTGGAGACCCCTGATGTAAAGCATTGATATTTTGAAAACCGCTCGATCTAATTTTGAAAATAAAACATTTATAAAATCCTCAAATTATCTTATAACATTTGAGGAGCTGAATTTCAAAAAGAATATTATCCATTAAATTCAGCTGGTGACTTATAGGTGGCGTCATGGGCTTCAATACCACATAATTAATATACTGAAGACGAAACTGTTAAAACAAAATTCTATCCCATCTAAAATAAAAGTCAAAACATCGCAACTTTTTCAAAAGGATAATTATCCTATCAAGTTCGTGTCAAAAAGAATTTTATTTTTTGTTTACTTATTAGTGACGAAACTCAGCTCGTTTGCTTTCCTCGAAAGTATTTTTATCAAAATAAAATGGATATAGAAGGTGTTTCAGTGAGTGCATATAATGAAGGTAGTCGAAAAAGGCAGAAGAAAACTTCTAAAAACGAGAAAGCGAAGCAATTAAGGTAATATTCCGATAATTTTATTTATAACCCTACTTTTCTTATATTAACTCTTATGTTATAGATATGTGGATCATTTACCTAACTTAGAAAATTTTGAACGTCCATGCACACATAATGGGCCTACATATAAATGTTTAAAAATAACGAGACGCGATATAATTACATCAACAAAAACATTTTTCATACTCCGGATAAGCATGTTCAAGATAGAAAATTATCATATTTCTGTAAAGTTTCGAATCCAAAGAGGCACAGGGAAAAATATAAGCCCAATTGCCGAAATCAAAAACATGTTTTGTCAGCAAAATACCGTATGGTTACTGAAAATGGTAAAACCTACAGAGTGTGTCAAAAAATGATTTTAAAATGTTTTGGATTTTCTTTAAAACGGCTACATACGATTACAAAAAATATAAAATTTGGATACGACATAAAAGAGAGAAGAGGAGGAGACAGGCGTTCATTAAAGAATAATGAAAAAAGAGAGGAGGTTAAAAAGTTTATTGGTAAACTTCATGCAGAAGAAAACCATTATAACCGCAATAAATCGAAAAGGTTGTATTTGCCCGCCAATTTAATTCTGTTGAGGAACAATACAAGGTAAAATACGGATTTTTTCATAAAATATTTTCTACCAATTTTAATATTGGTTTCGGGTCACCAGCATCGGATGTTTGTAGTTTCCGTTTTAAAAAGAAAAATGAACTAAAGAATTGCACTGAATTGCAAAAAGTTAATGTGATGACAGAGTTAAGAATTCACAAATTAAGAGCGAAATAATTTAATTGATTAATGAATAGTTATGAGGAACAGTGAAGAATTTTATTTCGACTTACAGCAGGTTCAGAATCTGCCCAAATTGCCTGTGGGAGAAGCATATTACTTAAGGCAGCTTTCTTTTTATAATTTTTGTATTACGGATGTCGCGACTTCATCTCCATTTTTCTACACCTGGAATGAAATACAAGCCGGTAGAGGACCTAATGAAGTGGGTTCTGCCATTACAAATTTCTTAAATTCGCATAAATTTTCCGATAATTGCAAAGTGATATGATTATTTGCAGGCGGATGCGCTGGGCAAAATAAAAATTCATATGTAATATATGCTCTGGCACTTTGGCTGTCAAAAAGTGCTCCTGAGTCATTAAAAGAAATTAAAGTTACATTTCCGGTTCGAGGGCACTCTTTTCTGCCGCAGATTGGGTGTTTGGGCCTCTACAAAAGAAGCTTAGGAGAATAGAAGTAATACTGAATGCTGAAGAGTACATAGGAATTTATAAAGTAGTTTTAACTGTAAAGAAGCTAGGAATACATTGGACAATCATAGATTTTAAGGCCCTTGATAAAAGCTTAAAAAAGTTAAAAGGTATAAAAGACATGAAAAGAATTATATTAAGAAAAGACACTAATGGAATTGTAAAAATGAAAATAGAACGATATTTTAGGAACGATGACTCATCGAAAAGTTTTGAAACTCTAACAAAAAAAGGTATAGTTTTAAAAGACTTGAATGTCAATGAAAAGGTACTGAAAGTCCCAGTAAAGGAAGAGAAATTGAAAAATCTTAAAACATTACTCTTATTATACGACGAAAATTGGCAGCAAGACGAAAATCTTAAGTTTTTTAATGAATTACTATTGGATGAACCAAAGTTAAACCCAGCCACCAGCCACAAGGACGATGAACCTTGTGATTGCAATGACGATGATGGTGGTTTCTTATATAATATGTACTTAAAAATAATGTTATTGTTTCATAAAAATAAAATGTTTGATAATAATAGAGTTTTTACTTCCAATTTGCAATAAAATACAACGCTTTGCTGCATTAAAATTATTTCAAAAAGAAGTTTATCCATATCTTTTGAATCAAGTGGATTTGAATTTTTGTTTTCAAAAGCAATATTATCAAAATTTATTAGTCAATAATAATAATGTGTAGATGAACTCAATTTCAATTTTTTTCATATGGCTTTATAAAAGTTTGTATTATCACTTTATAGTATCACTTTACAAATTTAATTTTGGTTATACAGTTTTAAGTTTTAAATGATTATTTATAAGCATAACTTTTTCTAACGGGTAGGTAGGTATTATCGCTTTACCACATACAATTCTGGTTTCTAGACTTAACAATGCTATGACTTAATCGCAATAACGGGTATAGTGGTCTAGTGCGTGCGGTGGCCATTCCTGTGGGGACATTTCATGTCTGTTTGTGTTTGTGATGTCCCGTTTGGATTCAAACGTCCTAACGGAACAGCTTATCCGACCTGCATACGAACTGATCGTTCAATGGCCAGTCGCACGATTATTCGATATCTCGTGCAATTATCGGGTATGTGGAACGGATCGTCCGTTATATGTGTTTCCTGCACAACGGACGATAAGACGTTGGGTGGGTGGAGGCTAGACTCGCTTCCGCTAATCGGAAAGGTGAGTTGTGTGAAGATTTCGATTTGAAATCAACAGTTATGAGTTTGAAAGTTTCATTGTACAAATAAGATCAACTATAATAATAATAATAATAATAATAATAATCCCCATCAACGCCCAATAATTATTTTCCAAGATTTTTTGCTGAATATTTTGTTTAAATTTTACCTGTGGCCCATAAATCTCCTGGTATAGGTATTCCACATTTATTTAAGTATTGTGACAAGCAAGTATTTGGCATTAAATATTCGTAGAAATTAATAATTACGCCCAATTGACGTCATAAGAATATTAATAAAGGGCGGTATGAAACACAGATAACGTTCAAAATGTAGTTATATTATGCTGGGGTACTTCTTACTCTCCATAATAATTTTAACCATCCGGTAGTTTATACGTTATTTCACAAAGAATTCGTAATTTTATTTATTTAGTTTTTGTCAGAACATACCTTAATGCTATTCCAAACATTCCAGTGTAATCCAAGTCACAAAAATTGCACCAATCATTGAATTAAATGAAATTTGATATTGCAATAGTAAGATTTATTACTAAATAGTAAAATATGACGGCTGCTTCCAGTAATAGTCCCTATAATGGATTTTATGGGTTTGATGATAGGGCCGTACCCAATCCCTCCGCCTGCTGGGTGGATACCGACGCAAGGATTTCTTCAGGGCCGGAGCTCAATATTTGCTTAATAATAAAGTCATAAAACGTTCCAACCGCATCGGCGCGGTCAATGCTTTGTAGGGCTCTTGACTTACAAAATCATAAATCATACCGAGGAAAGTTGGTCCGTAATGTAAAAAATGCTTTAAGTTGAAATCTAATTTTGTTCGTTACTTTTTGATTTCATAAATGGGTTCTATGAATAAAATAAAACAGTTTAGGGCAAAAATTACTATAGAGAATTTTGCCCGAAAAGAGTTTTTTTTAAATTTTATAACCGATTATATAATTATATCGAAATAGTCAAACTACCTTTCCGTAGATTAGTATCAGACCTATATAAATCCAAATTTTCATATTTTTTGGGCAACTCCATATGCCTAAAAAACCCATGGTAATAAAACTTGAATTACCCAGTATTTTTTAATTTTTTTTGTAATTGTATTTTGCAGTTTCTATTTTTATTGTTGTAGACATATTTTTGAAATTTAATGTTTTATTTAGTTGTAAAGATGGAGTGAAATATGGTAATTCGAATAAGTTCTTAATACTTCTATTTTGTATTCTTTGTAATTTAAATGGAATTGTCTTAGAGGCAGTGCCCCATATATCGGCACAGAATTTAATGCGAGAGTCAATCAACGCATAGTAAATTTCTATGCGCTATTGATCTGGTATTACACAAGCAATTCCTTTAAGAAATTAAACGGTACTGGCAGTACCGTTTACTGGTAGTAAACGAGTACTGGCAGCTGCTGCAATATTTTTTATTAATGTGTAAATATGAATCTCCCAATTTAATCTTTCATCATTTGTACGCCTAAGTATTTTATTTTATTTACTTGTTTGATTGGAAATCAAAAATCAAATCTTGGAAAGCCATTAATTTCTAATTTTATTCTATTTCCAGTATTGTTAAATATTATGAACTCTTGTCAGTTGGTGCTTGTTTTACGCTTTGTAGCTAGTTTTATGTGCATTTGTTTTGATTATTTGCTTTTACTTGACGATTATTGTAACCTTTAGTAGCGGTAGTAGCGGTAGTAGTTTTTTGTCGTTAATTAATAGAGCTTTAACTTATATCCATTTACTAAATATTTTTAGATCTTCATTTATTACTTTTTGCAATGAATTTAGGTTTTTATCTGTATAAATAATTATAGTGCCGTCAGCGAAAATGTAATGTAGACTTTTAGATATAATGAGTGCATACTATTTACGTTTGCGAATATAGTAATGGGCCCAATACCGATCCTTGTGGTACACCTATTTGAAATTAAACGGTACTGGCAGTACAGTTTACTGGAAGTAATCGAGTACTGGCAGTTGCTGCAATATTTTGTATTAATGTGTTAATATGAATCTCCCAATTTAATCTTTCATCTATTTGTACGCCTAAATATTTAATTTTACTTACTTGTTTGATTTCCAAACCATTAATTTCTAATTCTTTTCTATTTCCATTAGTGTTAAATATTATGAATTATGTTGTTTTTTTTTTCGTTATTTGACGGAGCTTTAACTTACATCCATTTACTAAATATTTTTAGATCTTCATGTATTACTTTTTGCAATGAATTTAGGTTTTTATCTGTATAAATAATTATAGTGCCGTCAGCGAAAATGTAATGTAGACTTTTAGATTTAATGAGTGCATACTATTTACGTTTGCGAATATAGTAATGGGCCCAATACCGATCCTTGTGGTACACTTATTTGAACTGTCATTTGTACACTATTTATTCCGTTGAACGTTGTGATTTGTTTTCTATCTTTTAAGTGGGTTTTAATTAATTTTGCGAGAATCAAAATCCCGACAATTATAATCCCGACGATTTAAATCCCGATAAATCAGAATCCTGACAAATCAGTATTCCGATAATTAAAATCCCGAAAAAGTAAAATAATTTTTAGATTATTCAGAGATTCTGAGATTAATAATAATAATAAGGGAAAATAATAAAGGTCGGACTTTTACAATCCAAGCTAACCTAACCTAACCCATTGATTTCTAGGAATATGTAGAAACGAAGTTGTGTTGGTGAATTTTACCTTGCCCGAATTTCCTGATTTCGTCAGGATTTTGATTTGTCGGGATTCCGATTTGTCGCGATTTCGACTTGCCGGGATTCTGATTTGTCGGGATTTTGATCGTCAGGATTATAATTGTCGGGATTTTGAACGTATCCACTTTTAAGTACGTTTCAAATAGTTTGTGAGCTATTCCCCTGATTTCCCTCATTATAGTGTCGTCAGCAAAAATGTAATGTTGACCTTTTAGATTTAATGAGTGCATACTGTTTACGTTTTGTGGATATAGTAATGGGCCCAATACCGATCCTTGTGGTACACGTATTTGAACTGTCATTTGTACACTATTTATTCCATTGAATGTTGTGATTTGTGTTCTATCTTTTAAGTGGGTTTGGGTTGACATCCCGAGAATCAAAATCCCGATAATTACAATCCCGACGATTAAAATCCCGATAAATCAGAACCCCGACAAATGGAAATTCCGACAAATCAGAATCCCGACAAATCAGAATCCCGATAATTATATATATATAACGATCTTTATTAAGGCTATCGACCCCAGAAGGGGTCTTTCCGCCCTCCTTCAATAATACATTTATTTATTTAACATTTTGTTGTTTTGTGTTGTATTTTGTGTATGTACATATATAATTTGGTGATTTGGTGATTTATTAACTAATGAATTAATTAAAATCCCGAAAAAGTAAAATAATTTTTAGATTATTCAGAGATTCTGAGATTAATAATAATAATAAGGGAAAATAATAAAGGTCGGACTTTTACAATCCAAGCTGACCTAACCTAACCTAACCTAGTGATTTCTAGGAATATATAGAAACGAAGTTGTGTTGGTGAATTTTGCCTTGCCCGAATTTCCTGATTTCGTCAGGATTTTGATTTGTCTGGATTTCGATTTGTCGGGATTTTGACTAGCTGGGATTCTGATTTGTGGGGATTTTGATCGTCGGGATTATGATTGCCGGGATTATAATTGTCGCGATTTTGAACGTATCCACTTTTAAGTACGTTTCAAATAGTTTGTGAGCTATTCCCCTGATTCCCATTTTAAGAATCGTACTAAAAGTAAATTGTGATTTACGCTGTCAACAGCTTTTCTCAGATCAATTGATACTGCAACTACTTTTTCTTTTTTGTCCATTTTATGACATGCAAAGTTCATGATATCAGTTATCGCAGCTTGTGTGTTACTTTGTCATTTAAATCCATATTGATATTTGTCTAATGTTAATTGCTGATTGTTATTGATAAAATTTAGTAATCTAGTACTATTATTTATCATTTTTTCGAAGATTTTTGAGAATATTGATGTTATTGATATGTAATTATTTAGGTCCGAGTTCTTTTCAATGAGTAGATAAAACAACGAGAGTTCCACTTCACCTCTCGCAAAAACAATGCTAAAAATTGGCGCTTTTAATTCGCGAATTTAATCAAAATCAGCGGGCGGTAACAATGGGTTGATTGCCGGATTGCAGGATAACAATGGAATAATTGCAGGTGCATTACTGCAATTACAGGTACTTTAATTACAGGCTAATTGGCGATCTGCAATTATTCCATTGTTATCCTGCAATCCTGCAATCAACCCATTGTTACCGCCCGCTGATTTTGATTAAATTCGCGAATTAAAAGAGCCAAATTTTCGCAATGTTTTTGCGAGAGGTGAAGTGGAACTCTTGTTGTTTTATCTACTTCAATGTTTCTGGAAATTAACCGGTACCTTGCTATAAATATTGGTTAAGATGTTTATGACTGAGGATAAGCTATTTATAATGTCATTCACTGTATTGTTATCTATATCAGGACATGTATTTTTATTTAGATGAAGTACTATATTACTAACATAATCGTTTGGAGCTTGTGAAATATTAATACTTAAAGAAAAATAACAAATTATCCTTTTTCACAACGACATTCATTTCTCTAAATGTACATTTCAACCACTACGTGGTTTGTTAGGATTTAAATATGTATTGCTTAGGATCTAAGTATGTATTATTAAAGGAAGGATTAATGTGTTTTGTCTTGTTTTCTCCTCAGTACAAATGTCTAGTGAAGATGACCACGTAGTGGTTGAAATGTACATTTAGAGAAATAAATGTCGTTGTGAAAAAGGATAATTTGTTATTTTTCTTTAAGTACTATATTACTGATTTCATTTTGTACACATAGTTCTAAAAACATATGCTATGCTATACATAAACTATTGTTATATTGCTATGTTCTTTTAGAAATTCATTGCCATTTGAGTTTGTCTGGTTTGTTTGTTTATTATTGCCTATTTCAATGAAATGTTTATTAAACGCATCGGCAAATGTTTTCGTATCCTGTATGTAATTGCTATTAAGTAGAATTTCAGTTGATTGTTGTATTCATTTTATATTAAAGCAATTTAATACATCTTATATGGCCCTCCAGTTTTTTGCAGTCATGTCCATATTTTTGAAAAAAAATATGGTAATATTCTTTATTTTGTTTTTTTTTTTTTGTACAATTCATTTCGTTTCATATAATTTTCTTTGAGTTATGTATTGTTCGGATATGTTCAGGTTTATTTATATAGTTAATATCCTTTTCTTAATTGTTTTAGTAATTTTTCATTAAACCAATTTGAATATCTATATTTTATTTGTACTTCTCTGGATTTTTTATTTTTATGTATTTAATAGTTTCAATTAATTCCTTAACGTCCATGTTTTGTTTAGTGTCAAATATTATTTGTGCATCTTGTATAATTTTGTAATTTTCTATTTTCAGAAATGTTTTTCCATTTCCCTCATAATGTTTTTCCCCATTATAATTAATTAGAGTTTCTAGCTAAGGTTGTTTCAAAATGTTCAAAAAAGTCAATTGTTCTATTATTTCATTTTCATTGAATGCTTCTATTTTTATCTCCATCATTTTATGGTCACTAATGTGTATTTCACTTCATTCAATATCTATATCCATATTTGTGATATCTGTTAATATATGGTAAATAATAGTAGATGTTGTTTTTGCTGTGCGATTTGCATCACTGTAATTTAAATATATTTCTTATAGGTGTTACTTATAATTAAATGTTGCTAATCTTGTATACCATTTATATTATTAAGTAAGTTTATGTTGAAATCCCCCGTTATAATTAATTTAGAGTTTCCAGCTAAGGTTATTTCAAATTGTTCAAAAAAGTCAATTGTTCTATTATTTAAATTTTATTTAATGCTTCTATTTTTATATCTATCATTTTATGGTCACTAATAAGTGTTTCACTTCATAAGATATTTATATCCATATTTGTGATATCTGTTTTTATATGGTCAATAATAGTGGATGTTGTTTTTCTTGTGCAAGTTGCATCATTGTAATTTAAAGTTTTTTTTATAGGAGTTACTTATAATAAAAGTTTGGTAATCGATTGTACAATTTATATTATTTAGTAAGATTATGTTGAAATCCCCTATTATAATTAATTTAGAGTTTCTAGCGAAGATTGTTTCAAATTGTTCAAAAAATCAATTGTTCTTCTTCAATTTTTCGCCCATCATTTTTATTAATACACAGGGTGTCTCTAAATTATGTGGACATAGCTTAACCTCAGATTATTGGGATCAAAAGAAGACGATTTAACAAAACTTATCCATATACAAATGCGTCCATGTGATTCTTGAAGCATTTTTAATTTTTTTTTGTGTACGCAATATTTTGATTTCAGATCATTCAGAATCTTTGATTTGATTACCCTCTGTATTCTCTGCTATCGTAAGTCTTGTTCATATGTTTTCGACTTCATCTTTCAGATAATTCTACAGTCCGTAACTTCAGATACTCGTCTGTCATCCATTTTTGTGCTGACTTCTTGTTTCCCAGTTTATCTTTCGCAACTTCGATTTATATGTTTTTTTTTTTTTAATTCTATAGCGTGAGTGTCTCGTTTTGCTTCTGTAGATTGCAGTTGTTTATTTATGTCGGTCGTTATATGTCTTCTCACCTCGTTGTCTTTCAGCTTTCAAGGTCTAGGTTTTATATCTGGGGTTTTCTTTTGAATCCATGCTAATTGCTACTAATTTTAGCAAGAAGAGCTTACTTCTATCTAGCAGATCTAGCAAGCGATCACAGCTTGTGATCGCTTGCTAGATCTGCTCCAGGATTAGTTTTCCTCTTTGCGACTGATGAGCACTGTCTAACCTCGAATATTTTGTTTTTATAAGTATTAAGTCAATATGGTTTTTTACAATGTGCTGGTTACCTTCAGGAAACTTCCAAGTATACAATCTTCAGCATCGCAAAGAAACATATGTTGGTGTTGGGTGACACACAGATTTTTGCCGCATCAGCACATGGCAGTATGCATCGACCAAGACAAATATCACTGTGTACGATGATTTAACTTCCTTTCAGGGACCATTTCAGCGACCCTATACATGTTATATTTTTCATGATTTTACCAGAAATTTAAAGTTATAAATTAGTTTTTGTAAAAATACAAAACTAAATCTTTAAAATAAAACTTTATTTATAAATAAATAAATATTTACAAAAACGATCGATCGTAGTTACAAGTAACGACTGTTGAAGTTAATATATTAATTAATATTACGTAAAATGTAGAAAACACCAAATATATCAAAATTTTATAAAACAGTTGGTATCGCCATTATAGTTTCAAATAAAGCTACAAAAAATTAAATTAGCACTTAAATTACTCTTCATTCGCGATGTTTTTGCGTCAGGGGAGTCTATGAATATCTATTAATTTTGTTGGTAGTGTTTCGGAAATAACTGAATTCCCCAATGGAACTGGTCAATAATATTTAGGTTAAGTTCTTTTCAATTTGAGGTTATATTTTTTAAATAACATTGTTGCCCGATGTGAAGTTTAAATTATTATATATACTTTTTGTTGCAGTTGTATAATTTTTCGCATTTTGATTAATATTTTGACATTAATTCTGTGTTCAAATATGCAGTAAAAATAATAAATAATGATACATTTAAAAGCTAGTAGTGAAAAAATTTATAAATCTGACAATGTGGAAGGATTGTCAGATAGCAGGATTAGCAAAAAGCTAATAGATGACGACACACAAAAAAATTAACTTCCGTTGCATCACTGAATCAGTTTGTCCAACATGACAAAAAGAAAACCTACCCAGCTCGGTTGCAAACATATCGTGAATGTAATATATTAGCTTTTCTTATACAATTAATATCATCTAAAATTAATTGAAATGTTAATATGTTAATATTTAAATGTTAAATTGCTAATAATTGTGAAATAAATTCAAATAATTGTTCAAATAATAAGATCATTTGTTAATGATGTTTAATTACAATTCATATTATACAAACTATGTTTATAACAAAATGATAATGAATTATTAAATAACTGTCTTAAACACTGGCGATATCAATAGCGCTTGAACTTGCTTTTGAATGGAGATAGTCATAGGTTACTTAAACCCGTTCATCGTTACATTCACTTGATCAATATGCACGTAGTTTGCATTTCCTATTTTGATTTTGCTTGAAAATTAAATCCACCGTATCGGAGCCTCTCGATGAGCACGCATCGGCCGCTTCATTGGAGATGGATTATTGTAATGGTAATGCATGCCGAGTCCAAGAGTTCGTTGAACTAACCCAGTGTCCTACTAATCCCATAGAAAAGTGGAAGATGGCGGAAAAAAACTGGAAGTACGGTGTCCGACATCTGCGAGCGGCCACTCCGACCATGGCCGAGACCAACTTAAAACCATCTCCTCATGGTTAACACCCAGGGCACTGATTAATGGAGGGTTTGCAAAAAAATGGCATTTTTTCCCGTTATTGGAAGCTAGTTTAATGGAAAGCTGGAAGTTAATCAATTTATACGGTGAGCCTAAACGTTGCGGAAGCGATTTATTGAAAAACCTTTATTACACTTTAATTGCCGCAAGATGAGGACGATTATGGCCTAAAAATTAATCGGATTGTTATTTTGTTTTCGTGAATATGTGAGGAACTAGCAGTTTAGCATTAATTTGTATATTGTGAGTTGAATTTATTTCTGAGTTATTAATGTATTTTATCAATGCATTTTTGAGTGTATATGTATACAGAGTGTAATAAATTCATATACGAAATCAAAGGACTACTGGGAAATGATTAAACAAATCGGAATATTCAAAATTTCAATTTGCGGAAATAAAATACTAAAAATCCCGTTTAACTTATTACACAAAATATTAATTAACTATATGCGATATTAATTATCGCCTCTGGTTCACGATGTCTTCAGTTTGTAGTAGCAAAATAGACCAACACTCGTCGACGTATTAATACTTATTATACTACTTATTAACTTATACTTATTAAGTGAAAGGGTCTTTTATGAAATAAATAAGTCGACGAGTATTTATAGGAGTTAAATGTTATTGTTAAACAGTGTAGTCATCACACAAAAACAGAAATGGATGACAACGGGAATCTGAACTTTATGGACAAATCATCTGAAAAATGAAGTCGAAAACATCTGAACAAGACTTACGATAGCAGATACTACAGAGATTAATCGAATCAAAAATACGACACGCGAAAACCATCTAGATTCTGAATGATCTGAAATCAAAATATTGAGTGCACAAAAAATAAATTAAAGAGGCTTCAAGAATTTATCGAAGAACAAGTCCGTCTGCTTCAGCGAATGAAAAAAATTAAATAGCTGCAAATTTAACCGAAAGATGCGATTGTGGAAAGATCAACTAAATCAACTTTTCCGGACATTTCAGAATATACAGGGTGGCCGACCTATTGCTGCCAGACGAATGAAAATTGAGGAAAACACCTGATTCGAAGTTATTGGACACTTGATACTTTTTACTACTTCTTACTTCTACTTTTTTAAATTATTTTCCAGTGAACAGAGTGTACCATAAATCCGTGACACACAATGTGGTCTCTTTTTTAAATGAATCACCCTGAATATTATTTTCCATTTTTAGAATCTGCTTTATGTAGGCTTCACAAATCATTTGAAAATAGCAAAATTCTGTCGGTGTTTCTGAACACCCTGTAAATTCAACGTGACTCAAAATATTGTGTATGTTTTGGCACATTGCTTGGGTACTTGCATATCTCTTATTGATCTCTTATAATAAGGTTTTCTTAAAAAAAATTCCACATCTATGATATTTCGTTAAATACTTGCATACTTTTATACGGATACTTGCATATCTTTTATTGATCTCTTATAATAAGGTTTTCTTAAAATTTTTCCCACATCTATGATATTTCGTTAAATTTGATTAAAATGTGAATAACTTGGCAACGTTGCATCTGATCCCAAAAATAAAAATGTTTTGTGAAGCCCACATTGAAGCAGATTTCACAAATGAAAAAATTACAGGGCGTTCCGTTTAAAAATGAGACCAAATATTGTGTCCCGGATTTATGGTACATTCGAACATAATTTCAAAAAGTAGCACGTCAAGTGTCCAATAACTTCCAATCAGATTTTTTCCTCAATTTTCATTAGTCTAGCAGCAATGGTCCGAGCGAAGATAAGTGGGCCACCCTGTAAACATATAAATATAAGGTGTCCTAAATATAGTAGGATTGCATGGGTATCTTTGATATTTTGAAAACTAGAAATCTGGTTAAATGGGCGATGTTACGCAGTTTTGTATGTTGGTTCAGATTATGTTGAAAAATTTTCAAAAGTCCGAGCAGTTTAGAAATTATTCCAAAAAAAATAAAAATTGCGATTTTCTAAAAACTACGATATTTCCATAATTATTAAAGGTGCAGAAATAAGTTTAAAATAAAAGTTACTTGGTTCGATCGCACAAACTTAAGATTATAGTCAAAACAAAAGTCAAGATGGCGGTTTCCGAGATATAAATAGCAACTTTCTTACTTTAAATGGCCGCCATATTTGATTTTTACACGGCTAAATCGACGTGTTTTTAGCTTTTCAACGATGTATAACAACCTACGTCAAAATAAAAAATATGGGATATATCAATAGTTCCAATTTTTATTTTTATTCTATGAATTATTTTTAAAATACATGTAAAATAAATTTAAAAAAAACGTAATAGAACTAAGTAGTAAAATAACAATAAATTATAAAAAATGCTCAAAATGCTGACTGTTATTGGCTAAATGGCCAAAAATAAGCTAAACACAATTGACAGCGTTTTAGAATATTGCCAGTTACTTTTAGAGTATTCAAAACAGTAAAGGTATCATCCATTTAATATTCGTTTGTACCAGAATCCACCTCAGAAATATAAAAATAAGTTTAACATTGTACCATAAAAACAGTTGCCGTCAGTTTGACAAATGTCATGTTATTGTCAATAGTACATGAGTATCTTTTTTTGTATTATTAAGTAACAGTGCCAATAAAGGTTACAATCCCCTAGATTTAGATAAGTGTGTAAAGTTTTTAATTATCCAGTAGCGATCACGTATTTGCATTTGTCAAACCAACTGTCATCGCGAGCAATTAGTTGCTTTTCTAATACGCCAAGCCCACAAAATAAACGAGGTTACCAATGAGGAGTTAATTGCAGATCTTTGCCAGATCGCGTTTCCTACTCAAGCGGCCATAACCTTATAAACAATATGCTTCCAATATAGAAGAATTTATGCAATGAAATTAAAACATTCTTATACATATGTTGTATTAGTTTCCATTTTCTTCTAGTACAAAGTGGCCGGTCGACGGACTCAATGTAGGTGGCGCTCGCAGCCGTTCTCCTTTCGTACGTAGTCTAGCAGCTACGCGGTGTCCTCTGTACCGTTAATAATTGCATTGAATTAACAAGCGTTAAACCTACTAAAATAAAACTAATCGTGAAAAAAAGGAGATTTCGTGGTAGAGCATTCGAGTTTACTTCGTCAGAGTTAACAATTTATGTACAACGAGACGCAGTCTATAAAATAAAACTAAGCGAGTAAAAGCATAAAATTACCACTACATATTTAATAAAAAGTGTTTTATTTTTCGTTAAATTGCAATTATGTAAAGACTGGGTAATATCTGAATCTTTGCGTTGAAGGAGTTACTAAACAGCAACCATGTACTCCTTCTGTGAAGGTTTGTCCGAATCTACTATCATAGTTTAAAAGGCAGGCGTCTCCAAACTTTTTAGTCCGAGGGCCACACTGACTCCTCCACTAAGTCCCAAGGGCCAAGCCTTAGGTAGCTCATCATATCAACGTACTGTAGTTTTGAATTACCAGCAAATTTTCGTTCAGGAAGCCTACGGTTAGCTTTCGTGTGGCTCTTGAAATTGCAAAACGTGGAAAACCATTCACGGATGGAGAAATGATCAAAGAATGCATAATTGCAGCAGCCGAAGAAATGTGCCCTGAAAAGGTAAATTTATTAAAAACTGTCAGTATGTCAGCAAACACTGTGGCTCGAAGGGTAGAAAACATCGCTGAAAATATATCCTCTCAACTGTTCGACAAAAATGGACATGTTGAATGGTTTTCTTTGGCCTTGGATGAGTCAACGGATGTGTCAGATACTGCTCAGGTGTTGATTTATATTCGAGGAGTAGATAAAAGCTATGAAGTGCATGAAGAACTTCTTGATATGTATAGTATTCATGGCACAACTACTGGTACAGATATTTTTAAAGGAGTTGAAATGGCCATTAATCAAAAGAACCTTCGATGGCAAAACTTGAAATGTATTACAACTGATGGAGGCAAAAACATGAGTGGGAAAGATAAAAGAGTGGTCGCTCTTGTGTCAAAGGCTGTAGAAAATGACGGTGGTTCAAAACCATTAGTCTTACATTGTATCATTCATCAACAGTCTTTGTGCGGAAAATGTTTGGATATGTCTGAAGTTCTGAAACCAGTCATATCAACTGTTAATTTTATCAGATTTTTTGGGCTGAATCACCGACAATTCCGACAATTTATTGAAGAGATTGGAGAAAATGACTTACCTTACCATACTGCCGTATGTTGGCTTAGTTGTGGGAAAGTCCTTCAGCGCTTTTTTGAACTTCGAGCAGTGATCGAAATTTTTTTGAATGAAAAGCATCGCCCTCTTACTGAATTACAAAACAACGCATGGCTGTGGAAGTTAGCATTCTATGTTGATTTGACAAAACATGTGAACGAACTGAATTTGAGATTGCAAGGAGAAAACCACCATCTTCCTGATTTATACACTAATATCAAATCATTCCGGAAGAAATTGATACTGTTTCAATCACAACTACGAAGTAAATGTTTTTCACATTTTAAAACATGTGAAATATTCAGCCACGCCACTGAGACTGAGTTTCCTATCGATTTTGCAATCGAAACTTTGAGTGCTTTGAAAATAAATTTTGATACTCGTTTCTCGGACTTTGATGCCATTGCGAATCAAATTAAGATTTTTCAGAATCCTTTTGATACTGACATTGAAACCCTAGCCCCGGAACTTGGATGACTTGGAAATGGAAATGATTGATCTACAGTGCAGTGATATAATTAAGAACAAATATCAAAACTCATCTTTGTTGGAATTTTATAAGAGTCTTCCCATTGACACAATTTGATAATTTGCATAAATTTGCTCGTGGGCTGTTTTCTGTTTTTGGTACTACTTATTTGTGGGAGAAGACCTTCTCCAAAATGAAGTACACAAAAAATGTTTACAGATCTAAATTAACTGATGAGCATCTTAAATCTCTTTTAATAATCGGTACAAGTAAAATTAGTCCACAACTACAAACTATTGTCAGTGGAAAATCTCAATTACATAAATCTCATTAGTATTTCATATGTCATTATGCTTGTTATAAGTTATGTTTTTATTTAAAATATATAAAATGTTAGTTGGATTCATTTACATAATTTGTTAGTTATTATATACTGAAGTTAAATTTTCTGCATATTATACATGTCTTTACTCATTACAATTCTGTGTTTCTTTATCCAACTTATCACAAAAACAATAACAATAAGCTTACAACAATGTTATGAGTACTTAGCCCATAACCATATCAATGTAGATGTCATATTAATAATTATTCAACATAAAATTAGAATACTTCAGTAAACTAAATTTAATTTGCTATAAAAAATATGTTCTCTAAAAGGAGTTTTCAAGTATGCCAGGTCTCCGCGGGCCGGTCAAAATCTGTACGCGGGCCGGATGTGGCCCTCGGGCCGTAGTTTGGAGACCCCTGGTTTAAGGAGATAATGGCGAAATAATTAAAATAAAACTAAGCAAGCATAAGCATAAAATTACCACTACATATTTAATAAAAAAAGTGCTTTATTTTTCGTTAGATTGCAATTATGTAAGGACTGTGTAACATCTGAATCTTCGCGTTGAAGTAGCTATTAAACATCAACGATATGCTTCTTGTGTGAAGGTTCGTCTGAATCTACTATCATAGTTTAAGGAGATAGTGGTGAAGTAATTTTACGCAAGACATGTTTTACGAACTTATATTTAGTTATTTCTAAAATGTTCACACCAACAAAGATCGATATGCCTGTCGATTAAGGAACGCCATACATGCATATTCCGATTGGTAAACAGTAAGCAAGGACTGACATCACTCACATGCAATTTGACCGGATATAAATCATTCCACGAGTTTCATTGCATGTAACCCAGATCATTGTCTTTCGCGTCTTTTATGCGTTTGCATTACAAGTCAACTAATATAAATGATTTAATTAAATGTGAGTGTGGTTAATACTTGGTGAAACTTATTGGTTTGGTATTTTTATTTATATTTAATATAATTAAGAGACCAAGAACATCCAAGCGGAATGTCGGTATATATTCTATGTGTACTATGTGTATACTATATATACTATGGAAAAGGTGGCTCGACGACAAGAAGGACGTGGCCGGAAAACGATGGCTATAAGTCAAAAGCAATAGCTTTTGTAGCTATAAGTCAAAAGCAATAGCTTTTGTAGTCAATAGTCAATAGCGAAAAGCTATAAGAAGCATGTATGCAGGGGCGTAGCATCAAAGATAGAAAGAAAAAAATGAAGAGCGGCGAAGCAAACTGCCAACATTAGAACATTTTCTTTTAAAAAGAATATCTAATACATCGTCAAATAATCAGGAAAGAAATGTCAATTGTAGGGATGATGTTGATTCTGTTATTATAAATGATGAGCAACCATTACAATTACAATAAAAAATTATTGCTACAAAAAACTAATAAAATAAATATCACTGATGACATTAAAAGATTTTTGGTCAATTGTGACGAAAATGAAGATAACCTCTAGGAACTATCCCTAAGGATGAACAACAACCAATAGACACATTAGCGAATCTTACTATTCAATATTATCAAAGTATGGACCCGTGCAGCGGCGATGGTTGTGCTATTCAAGATCATTAGATGCTGCATATTGCAAGCCGTGTTGGCTTTTTTCCAAAAAATAATAGTAATTGGCGTTCAGGGGTATGAGAATGGCAAAATTTGTCGGTCAAAATAAAAAGACACAGTTCTTCGACATCACACAAGGAGCAACAGCTGTACATGAAGTTTGGAGAAAAAAAAATGTCACCATCGACAAAAACTTCGAAGATGAAATTTGATATCAGGCAATTTTTTAGAAGCTGGTTTTAGAACGACTATTTAATATTACTCTCTATTATCTACAAATTCATTAGCTTTCCGTGGTAAAGAAGAAAATATAAATGATCAAAATAATTACAATGGAAACTTTTTGTCACAAGTTGAATTATTTAGTAAATATGATACAGTTATAAGACAAGTTTTAGAAATGTCTTCAGGATGCACTAGTTATTTGAGCCCTACAATTCAAAATGAATGAATTGAGTGTGCAGGAAATAATTTAGAAATAATTTTAATAAACAAAATTAATGTTTCTCCGTTTTATGCCTTATTATTAACACAATTAATGTTTCTCCATTTTATGCCTTATTATTAGATATAACATAAGATATCCCGGAAAAGGATCAGTTGAGCATTGCACATGTGCACACTGCAAGAGGCAACAATCAAAAAGCTATTAATTTTGAAATCCAAGAAACTTTTCCATTGAACTCGCTGTAGGCTCGTACCTTATGCCAGAGTTGGGAGCTCGTAGCTAAGTCCAATGGCTTGGAGGAGGGACTCCAAGACCCCACAAAAAAAAACTGGGATTTCTGGGATTTTATACTACACAAGATCAATCAGCTGAAGGTATGAAAGAACTAATACCAAATTATTTAAAAGAGAAAAATCTTTCTATAAGCAAATGTTATTGTAAAGGATATAACGGTGCTAGTGTGAGTAGCGGTATCTATAATGGCTTGCAAACGAAAATAAAAAATATTTAAAAAAAAGGCGGATATGTACATTGTTCCAGTCACAATTCAAATTAAGTGATAAATGATGCAATACGCGGTTGCAAAGAAATACGAACATTTTTTGATGAAATACAATTAATTTTTTCGAAAAAGTCTTAAGTGATGGAACTCTGAGATTTCTTAAAAAAAAAATCAAATCGTTGGTTGGGCAGAATTACATCACCGACTGCTGTAAAACTGCGTTATGTTGATATACTTACAGCATTGGTTGAAATTAATCTCAAAATTAATTTAAAAAAGATGAAACTGAAGAGGGACACTCTCATCTTTTCTTATTAATTTTGAGATTAATTTCAACCTATGCTTTAAGTATATCAACATAACGCAGTTTTACAGCAGTCAGTGATGTAATTCTGCCTGACTAACGAGTTATTAAAAAACAGAATGGATAATTTTGATTTTAATATTATGTGTATTTTCCTGCATAAATTATTAGTGGATATTAATTATGGTTCATAAAATTAACAAAGAAAGGATATTTTCCTACATGAAGCAGAGAAAAATCTGAGCATTGTCATCTATGAACACGTACAGAAATAATATTTCAAGATATGTTAATGGAATCTCGAGAAATAGCAAAATAATGGGGTAATGTTCCAGAATTTTCTAATAAACTGCAAAAGAAAACAATACGTCAGTTTAACTAATTTTCAACGAAACATAGATATAAATATCGCGAAGAATATTTTAAAGTAAATATATTCTACTGCATATTGGATATAATAATTAATCAACTCAATACTCGATTCACTGATTTGAAAAATATTAAGAATCATTTTAATTTTATGGAACCAAGATCCATACTTAATTCTCCAAAATATTAGTGAAGCAGAGGAAAATCTGAACAGAGCCTTGTCATCTATGAACAGGTACAGAACAATTTTCAAGATATGTTAATGGAATCTCGAGAAATGGCAAAATATTAGGGTATTGTTCCAAAAATTTTTAATAAACGGCAAAAATGCAAAAAGTCATTTTGACGATTTTTTAACGCAACATAGATATAAATCTCGTGAAGAATATTTTAAAGTAAATATATTCTATTGTATATTGGATATAATAATTCAGCAACTCAATACTCGATTCACTGGTATGAAAAATATTAGGAATCATTTTAATTTCATGGAACCAAGATCTATACTAAATTCTCCAAAATATTAGTGGATATTTTCCGACATGAAGCAGAGGAAAATCTGAACAGAGCATTGTCATGTCTGAACACGTACAGAAACAATTTTCAATATGTTAATGGAATCTCGAGAAATAGCAAAATAATGGGGTAATGTTCAGAAACATTACAAGGCAACATAGATATAAATCTTGTGAAGAATATTTTAAAGTAAATAGATTCTATTGCATATTGATATAATAATTCAGCAACACAATACTCGATTCACTGGTATGAAAAATATTAAGGATCATTTTAATTTTATGGAACCAAGATCCATAATTAATTCTCCAGAATCAGAATTAATGGAAAAGTGTGACAGTTTACGGAATACTTATTCCGTAATATTACCTCCACAATTACCTATTCAGTATATGAATGCTTTTTTTTAAACCTGATCTTTAAGAAAATATAACTATTATAGACTTCTTATGACTTATTATTAAAGACTATTAAAGAATCTCGAGAAATAGCAAAATAATGGGGTAATGTTCCAGCATTTTCTAATGAACGGCAAAAGAAGATAAAATGTCATTTTGATATACTTAAGCATTGGTTGAAATTAATCTCAAAAGTAATTAAACAGATGAGAGAGAAAAGGCACAACAAAAAAACAGTATGGATAATTTTGATTTTATTTTTATGTGTGTTTTCCTGCATAAAATATGAATTGATATTAATTATGCTTAAAAAAATTTACAAAGATATTTGCATACATGAAGCAGAGGGAAATCTGAACAGAGCATTGAACGTTGTGAAAACATTCGGAAGCAATTTTCAAGATATATTAATGGAATCTTGAGGAACAGCAAGAAAATGGGGTATTGTTCGAGAATTTTCTGATAATCAGCTAATGGAGGCAAAATATCATTGTAATGAATTTTTAAGACAACATAGATATAAATCTTGTGAAGAATATTTTAAAGTAAAAAGAATCTATTGCATATTGATATAATAATTCAGCATCACAATACTCGATTCACTGGTATGAAAAATATTAAGGTTCATTTTAATTTTATGGAACCAAGATCCATAATTAATTCTCCAGAATCAGAATTAATGGAAAAGTGTGACAGTTTACGGAATACTTATTCCGTAATATTACCTCCACAATTACCTATTCAGTATATGAATGCTTTTTTTTAAACCTGATCTTTAAGAAAATATAACTATTATAGACTTCTTATGACTTATTATTAAAGACTATTAAAGAATTTCGAGAAATAGCAAAATCATGGGGTATTGTCCAGAATTTTCTAATAAACGGCAAAAGAAGATAAAATGTCATTTTGACTAATTTTCAACGCAACATAGATATAAATCTCGTGAAAAATATTTTTAAGTAAATATATTCTATTGCATATTGGATATAATAATTCAGCAACTCAATACTCAATTCACTAGTATCAAACATATTTAGGATCATTTTAATTTTATGGAACCAAGATCCATACATAATTCTCCAGAATCAGAATTAATGGAAAAATGTGACAGTTTACGGAATACTTATTCTGAAATATTTCCTCCACAATTACCCATTCAGTATATGAATGCTATATATTTTTTAAAACCCGATCTTAAAGAAATTATGACTATTAATGACTTCGGTAATTTATTATTGCAAAAATATGGTCTATTAAAAAGTGATTTTTCCGAGGTTTGCACAGCTCTTATACTATTCCTAACGATTCCGGTAACAGTTGCTTCTGTGTGAAAGGATATTTAGTAAACTAAAAATGATAAAAGACAGAAGAAATACTATTCGACAGTCGTGATTAAAACGATCTTGCATTACTTGCCATTGAACATCAAGAAGCCTCGAAAATTGAGTCTTTTGCTCAAGCGAAAGCTATCAAACGAGTATTTTATTTTTTTGTTTTGTTTAATACTTTACGTTGTTTTATATTATTTATTTTCAGATAATGGAATAGTTTTATGATTTGAAGTGAACTATATTTATAGAAAAAGTTTTAATTTGTTTCATTTCTATGTTTATTTTCATGTTTCATGCAATAATTTTGTTTGCTAATTAATTTATAATAAATTATAGAGTTATTAATTTACTTTGTTCTAATCGAATTGAAATATATGAACATATGTTTGTCATATATTCTACTAGAAACTTCAAAACTGTATATACTACATATGTACATGTATGTACTGCGATAAATATTCGATAGTATGGGGGGGCCTTTTAAAATTTTGCTTAGGGGCCCAAAATTTCTAGCTACGCCACTGCATGGAGGACTATGGAAGAGGCCAGCATCCTAAAGTGGATAAATCAAATCCTACGTCCTAGGTGACTGAACTATGGCCAAAGATTATCCACGTTTGTACAATTGGGCTTTAGTGTTTTTATGGATCTGATTTAAATTTGCTCAAATCAAAATGTGCTATACTAAATGTTAAAAGTTATTGGTTTGTTGCATAGACGATTTGTATCAACGAATTTGAGCAGGGCACAGCATGATAATGAGTGCCACTAGGACCACGTATAGTTTAAACTTAGACGTTAACCTCAGAGTGTAGTAATTTTATACCTAATTACTGGCTCGGATCCTCACTGATTAGATGTGCAATTATCTAATGCAATAATTAATTTGGCCAATTACATATGCGGTTTCTGGGTTCGCAAACTTAAGTCACGGCTATATGGGAGGTGGCAGAAAAGAGCATTGCCTGATCGGGCTAAATTTTTCGGAACTGGTTGCTGGTTGAAGGACGAGGAGGTGAAGAAGAAACTTTGATGAGCTTCGCGACGGTGCGCAACGCTTCCCTCACGGTGACCGCATTTGGGTTCAATGAACCACTCGCCAAATATCATAGCCTCCGTTGGGCCTTTGCGCGATTTTCGGCCGCGATCCATTGTTCCAGGCCACGGATCGCGGTGGAGGGGATGGGCAACGGAAGGCGTATGAGTAGATTGCGTACGAGTTGATAATTTCTGAGTTCATACTTAGTAAACTGGATTCAAAGAGAAAGGTTGGGTAGATATTAAACAACACATTAAATTTAAGCAATAAAATTTCCGCAGGAAATATGTTCTGCGTAATTCATATCGGAACTGATTAGTATGGCAGGACAAATATTTGATATTAGTTTAAAAAAAAAAAACTTTTTTATTAAATTCAGACAATAATAAAAAACGGGGGCAGAAAGACCCCTTCTGGGGTCGATAGCCTTAATAAAGATCGTTATATATAAAAACCGGGCTCTGAATCAACTATAACTCGACTAATATTCCATCAATTATCAATGTAATCAATCAACAGTCTATAAAACAAAATATGGAAACAGTTTTTGTGTCTTTATTTAATCGTTAATTTCTGGAAAATTTGTTGATTCTTTGTGTCTTTATTAAATCGTTCATTTCTGGAAAAAAATGCTCAGTCTTTTGGTTCCTGCTACAAAATTCTCTTATTTTCTTGTAATACTTTAATATTTCTGTGAAAATTACAACTCTTCGGATATAAGTTTTGTTCATTTCCTCTAACTTCTTACATTGAACTGTTGACAAGTATGACACAAGCATCCCCACATGTGCAGTAGAAAACAATTTGAAATTCTAATGGGATATTTGATATGTTTCGAGCTTTTGGATTTTTTTTAACGAAAATCTAGCTTCATGCTTGGTGACAAAAATGTGGAAAATAACAGATCTTGGAAAACAAATGATACAAGTAAAACATATACAATTTACTAATGTCAGTTTGTGTTCAACCAATAAAGTTGTAAATTAAACTGCATTAGAAAGATCCTCTCAATAATTGAATCGTTTATTTCAGAAATTGACTAGTTTCTGCAAGCAGGAATCAAGAATAATTAAAAAAAACAATTATTTAACGGTGCTGTTAATTTTATTATAGTATGAGTAGGGCAGCAGCAAACAAAAAAAAACATTTTCCCAGGTTATTTCTATAGGTTCTACGGCAAATCTATCACCTGGTATGTTTGAGTATATTTAATAAAATAATATAAATTCATTGAATATATTGAAGGTATGTTAGGTTAGGAAGATCAATAGATTGTGGCAAATAATTAGCTATCAAACTTATGCAAAAAAGGGATGATACGTTTAACAGAAAAATAATGCATGAAAGTTTGTATGATGATTGTTTTTTAATTTTAATTTACAATCTTATTTGACAAACACAAACTGACATTAGTAAATAATATTTGTTTAATTTGTATCAGTTGTTTTCCAAGGCAGTGCATATTTTTTCACATTTTTGTCATCACGCATTAAAGTCGATTTTCTTAGAAATTTTTACTATACAGCCTAATGCTATTTTTAGATATTGGCTAAGAGAGAAAAAACTATCATGTGTATTAATAGAAAAAAGTAGATTGCCATTTAAAAAAAAGTATCGACGTCATTGTTAAAATAGGGAAATATCGCAATAAATAATGAAATTCAACAAATTGTGGCAAATAATTAGTTATCAAACTTTTGCAATATAAGGAAGAGGTTTCTTACTTAAAAAAAGTATTTTTTGTAACACCCTTTATATAATATACATAATTTGTAGCTTCATTTACACTTTATATATCTGCATGTACAGCCACGAACTCTAAGAATGACGCGTCCGTACGTCCGAACAGTTTGCTGTCCTTGTCTGGTCCCGCACGACAGGGGCACGGTAGACAAGGATAGCACACTGCTCGGTCTTACGGAGCGTGTAATTCCCAGAGTCCGTGGCGGTACACTAGCATCCTGAAGCGCTTATGAAGATAGTAACATACATAGTAAGATAGTAAGATACGAAGAAGTAACTTCGTCGTTTGTTACTAGAAGAAGTAACATAGAAAGATTACTACCTATACGCTTTCCTTCCTAAGACTGATCAAACGAACAAGCGCGTCATTCTTAGAGTCCGTGGCTGTATACGGGTTCAAATTCTAAGTTTTGATTAATTTTGTATTACACGGAGGAGCGTGTAATTCCCAGAGCCCGTGGCGGTACACTAGCATCCTGAAGAGCTTACGAAGATAGTAACATACATAGTAAGATACGAAGAAGTAACTTCTTCGTTTGATTACTACCTATACGCTTTCCTTCCTAAGACTGATCGGATGAACAGACGCGTCATTCTTAGAGTCCGTGCCTGTACATGAGTTCAAATTCCAAGTTTTGAATAATTTTCTTTCAAATTTTCTAAAGTATAGATCAACATTGAATGACTCTCGCTTAATTCTCAATAAAAAAATCGGAAATGAAATACAAATAGTTGATAACATTCATTTAAAGTGTGCCCCGCTCTTGATTTTGGATTATATTCGTCAGTAGAAAGAATGACAAAAAAATTACATATCAACTAATAATCGATCAATTGATTATAAATTTTGTATTAAATTTGGATTAAAAAAATGTCAGAAAAACAATTTTGCAAAAAAGGATTTTTTAAATAAAGCCCCTTTTAAAGACTCCTGTTTTGCCAAATTATTTTTCTGACAATTTTTGGAAAGGTTTAATATATTTGTTTTAATTCAGGATTTTTAGGTTTGTATGAATTGGTTTAAAGGACGTTAACTTCAATTTTCAACTTCGCAAAAAAAACTATACCGAGTGTCTGTGATAAGGGGCAAACATAGGAATTAAACATGTAAAATAAAATATGTGTAATTTTTAGCTCCCCAATTAATTGTAGCCAAAAATCGTACAGGAATATTCATTCATTTTCAATATATCATTTTTCAATATATTTCAATATATCATTTTTTTAAATGATGACAAAAAATTATAAATCCATGCTTGTCGTTTAGGATAAATCATAATAATAACACGTAATTAGTGGAAGAAAGGTAATTATTCATTATCAAAACATTTTACAGTGGCGTCAGTTTACGCAAAGTTTCTGACTTATTTTCGTTTAAATTTAACAATCAACCAATTCCGTCTGTATCAGCAATTAGCAAGTATGGGAAAATGTTTGAAAATACAGCAAGTATAGCGGCAGATGATTCAAACTGTATTTTAATACTCCAATTTCGACAAATATTATTTCAAAAACATGAACATTAAAAAAAATGTATCACATCAACATCTGTTGATGGTCGCTCATACATTTTGATTTCACCGAGAGATGCCGTTTGGTGTCTTTCTCCTTTATTAACATTAACATTACAGGCAAACGGAACAGATGAAGCAAATATGCATTGTTTCATTGTTGTAAATTATAGAGAATAAGTTATTTTTAATAGATGTAACAAAATACATGATAAGATAAACGTAAGTTGCTTTTGTGGCACGCACGCACATTTGTCGAAGCTGCAGCCAACTGTTGAATTGATTAAGATGGTTTTCATTTTTATTATTTCATTTTCTCCATTTATTTATTGTGAGTTAATCATTAATAATAATTGAAGCGCGCAGAAAAAAAATGGCTCTGTTCAGTTAAAAAAAAAATAGCCTTTGTCAACGCCTATATGCTGTTACTATTATTACAAAGCAAATTCCTATTCAAATTAATTCATGTCATGTATGGTTTCACTGGTCAACACAAATTTTGTCGCTTCGACGTAAATAACCGTTTGCGATGGAAAATTTTAAGCTGATTTTAGAAACGCAAGAAAAAAATCTCTAGCACATTACGTTTTTGTGATATTTCAACTTTATTTTAATTTTCTTAAGGATGTTATATTATTATTTGGTACTTACTGGCAAAAAAAAAATATTTTATTTTATTATTTATTTATTTTATTTCGCCTGACTAGTTTCGGTTATACAGGGTGTCCTAAATAGAGTAGGATTGCATGGGTATATTTGTTATTTTGAAAGCTAGAGATCTGGTTAAATGGGCAATATCATGCATTTTCTGCAATCGTTATTTTTTTAATATCTCCGAAAACACTTTAGATATTATTTTCAATTTTGGTATGCGCTAGTAGGATATTAAACCACAAATTTTAGTTAGAAAAGCTATTCTATCGCTCCGCCAGTGGCGTCCCTGTAAACATGTCCTCTGATATTGTATTACAAAAAAAGTGGTACGCCACTGTCATTTCTCCATTTAAATATTTTTTCCAATTAGCCTGGTCAATTCTACATAAAAACGGTCTCTTACGTTTTTCTCGACAAAGGCACAGTTCTTGATTAAAACAACTAAATTAAATTTGAAACTCTGTATTATTAACATGGATAATGATTTTTTTTTAAGAAAATTGTTGGAAATTTCCACCTTCACTTAATAGGCATATTATTTTAACAAGGATTATGATTTTTTTTTAAATAAAAATTGTTAACATGGATAATGATAAATTATTTTTTTAATAAAAATTGTTGGAAATGTTCACATTCACTTAATAGGCATATTATTTTAACAAGGATAATGATTTTTTTAAATAAAAATTGTTGGAAATGTCGATCTTCACATGCCCGTCTTCGCATCGAATTGCGCACTTGTTCAAATATTTGCGGCGTATTCCGTATTGTTTCACACGGGAATAGTTGCCCCTCAAATTTTCTAAAATGTTAATAGGAGTTTTATACACCAGAGTTTTAAGATGACCCCACAAAACGAAATCCAAACTGTTGAGATGGGGGGATCTTGCAGGTCATTGCTGAGGTACTCCGCGACCTATCCAACGATTAGGATAAACTACATGTAAATGGTCGCGAACAATTACACTGAAATGAGCAGGAGCTCCATCGTGCATGTACCACATTTGATTCCTTTACGCAATTGGTACCTCTTCAAGCAGCAGAGGTAGTTGTTCTTGGAGGAAATGCAGGTAAGACTGTTCATTAAGGCGTCCTGACAGAAAAAAATGGGCATATAAGATTATTACCAATAATTCCTGCCCATACATTAACCGAAAAATGCTCTTGGAATTGGGTTTCGGTTATGGCATGGGGATTTTCATCAGCCCACACTTGACTGTTATGGAAATTTTGTGTAGCATTCCTAGTAAAATTTGCTTCACCTGTTAACATAATTTGTGACTCAAACTGCTAAGTGTAACATTTTGAAGGTACCACTGAAAGAAGTTCACACGCTGTGGAAAATCCCTGGGAAGTAATGCCTGTGCTCTTAGAATATGGTACGGATATAACAAAAAATCAACACCAAACAATTTGATGACAAATATTCAGAGCTCTGGCGATCTTCTTCGTACTCGTCTCAGGAAGTTCTTCGATTTCCTGCAGCACCGCTTCTTCAATTTCAGGTGAACTAACAGTTCGAGGTCTATAAAGGTCTGGAATACCATTTCCGTATTCGTATAATTCACCATAATTTACAGAGATATTCGAATAGAAATAGCGAAACAATAAAGTAAATTCAATGAAACACTAAAGATCGAACAACACCTACAACTCACTTTATGTCAACAATCATTGTTTTGAATGATATTTGTAAAAATAAAAAATGTTTCGTAGTAACTAGATTTAGTGTTTAAAATTTATTTATCAATATGAATAGAGATATTAAAAAAATAACGATTTAAAAAAATATTTCAACACCCTGTAGCAAAAAAATTAAGCCATTGCGGATCTATGTTTATATGAAATTTCCTTCATAAAATGACCTGGCGAATTACATCCTTAAATATTAGCAAGTCATTAAGGAACACCCTGTATACATATACAGAGAGCGCATAAAGTATTAAGACCTGGCTATTTTTTCCCCTGTAGAAATTTTCGAAAAACGCTTCAATAGGTAAACATGTTTGTTTTTCAAACAAATATTTTGAGACCATTTTCATTTCTCTATCTCTTTCGGTTTTGAAGTTATGACGTCAGAGCCATTTTTGTAATGACACCCTATATTTTTTATTATTGATTTTGATAGTACTTTTTATTATGTTTTCAACAAAATGACATTTTCAATGTGTAACATTTAAAAAAAATGAGAAAAAGTGCGTTAAAGTAAAACTATTAAATTATTATTTTAATGTGCAGAATGCATGTAGTTATCAGTCAAACCAACGTCAGTTAAAACAAAATTACGAAAACAGGCTTGGATTTTAAATATTGGAATAAAACAAAATAGATCAACCTGGAAAACATTCTTATTACAATATCATCAATTAAAAAAATAAGAACAGAAAAACCAAAAGATTTTTTTATCGAGAAAAAAATACTAATAACTGGTTTTAAGATAAGTTTTAAAATAATATGAAGTCACAATAATTATTAAAATAACGAAATATTGGTTAGGGGAAATAATCAAATTAGATGTTCAAATTGTTGACCATTTTGTTCTTGACAATGTGCCAATCGATGTCGAAAGGCCGCACAGACATTGAGGAGAACTTTTGGCTGTATTTGTCTCATTTCGACTTGGATCCGTTCTTTCAATTGTTCAATTGTGGTTGGCCGATTAAAGTATACTTTACTTTTGATGTAACCCCATAAGAAAAAATCTAAAGAGGTCAGGTCAGGGGAACGCGCTTGCCATTCAACAAAACTCCTTCTGCCAATCCACCTGCCTTGGAAGACTTCGTTGAGTACCAGTCGCGTACCATTCGGCTATAATGAGGTGGAGCCCCATCTTGTTGGAACCATAAGTCTTCATTTGGAATGTCGGGATCGTGTTGATTTGGGAATACAACCGCTGGAACGAGGCAATCTCTCAATAGGTCCAAATATGTTTGGCCTGTCAACGAGCCATCGATGAAGAAGGGCCCAATAATAATATCACCTACTATTCCTGCCCAAACGTTTAATTTTTCCGGAAATAGGGTATGGGCTTCCATCATCCACTGAGGATTGCGCTCGGACCAATAGCGATAATTTTGTTTATTCCCCGTTCCATTCAAATAAAAAGTTGCTTCATCACTAAATTAAATTCTGGTACCAAACCTTCATCGAGGTTACAGAGATTCATCATTTATTCGCAAAACTGAACCCTACGATCAAAATCATCTTCGTTCAGAACGTGGACTAAATTTGCTTTGTAAGGATGGCGTTTCTGCCGTTTCAAAAATTTCAAAACAGATGTTTGTGAAAGCTCACTATTTGCCGCAACCGCTCTGGAGGGAATATGAGGGCAACTTTAACAGCACGTTTAGCTTAACATCTTCCGGAACTGACGGTCGTCCACTTTTCGGGCGATCCCTAATATGCCCCAACTGCTCATACTTTCTTATGATTGCACTAACAGACGTCTTAAGAAGAGGTTCTTGAAGCGGATATTTATTATTAAAATAAATGCACACTTCTTCATAGGTACGTATTCTATCACTACAACCTCTAATCATAAGAATTTCAATTCTTTGTGGCTCCGAAAAACGTCGAACCATTTTGAAATTAACTTGTGACACGATGAATCGAACGAAACGTCAATCTGACTGTGAGTAGGTAATAATTTGTTTCACATAATTGTACTAGATTGTTTTTCAGGTTAATCAATTTTGTTTTATTGCAATATTTAAAATCCAAGCCTGTTTTCCTGATTTTGTTTTAACTGACGTTGTTTTGAATGGCAACTAGATGCATTCTGCACATTGAAATAATAATTTCATAGTTTTACTTTAACGCACTTTTTCTCATTTTTTTTCAAATGTTACACATTGAAAATGTCATTTTGTTGAAAACATAATGAAAAGTACTATCAAAATCAATAATAAAAAATATAGGTTGTCATTTAAAATAAATAAAAAAATTAATGAGGAAATTTGAAAGGTGATCAAACGAGCCACACGCTCCCGATTTTCGAAACAATGACCTGATCGATTATAAATTTATTTATTTGTTTAAGTGTCCGGCCGGTAGGCATGCGTGTACATCTGTGTGTGTGTGTAAATTCCTGCGTGCTGTTTATTTTTATCGGCGAGGTGAACGTACGTGTGACATCGTCAGAGGCCGAAAATCAGCCGCTTCGCACACCTCGAATCTTTGCGCACGTTATTACCATTTTAGAATGCTGCCTTTTATAATTAATAGTGAGTTAATTTACAGGTTCTGCTGGAAGCGCTCGCCATAAGAGAGGAATAACCTCAATGTATGCGCGCAAGACCCGATTATACAGGTGGCATGCCCCATGCTTGGGGCGAATTTTTCATATTGTTATTAAAAAAAATCGGGGAATCAAACTAATAAATATTAACACCGAATCTTTAGTGCCGAAATAATAATAAAATTAATATAAACAAAATCTGTTAAGGGGAAAACACGACTTTCAATATATATATATATACCGGGTGATTTGCCGCGGAACATATTGAAGTATCATGGGAAAATGATTTTCCTCGGCATGCTGCTCCCCTATGCCAACTACAATAAAATTAATTCTGAATAAAACCATTAGAAACCATACTGTGATATAAATAGTTGAATTCGTAATAGGAAATGCTATCTAATACAGGGGGTACATTTTTACAGGCCATATAAAAAAATAGCGTTGATGATGGTTTCTTCGAAATGAAACGTTGCACTGAAAATTTGTAAACACTGTCTTATATAGCTGAAAATATGGCAATGAGAAAGTGCCTTTGGTTTTCTTATACCTTATCAAATAACTGCAGAAAAAAATAAAAATGAAATCGTATGATTTCGGATTTTGTCGAATATCTTGGGAAGTAAGCGGAAATTTCTGGTTTTCTCAAAATAGTATTACTGACCACTAAATTGCGCAACTTTTATGTAATTTAACGGCCTTTGTAACTTTTACGGTTTCCGCGATCCACAGGCTGTTGATCCTTATCTTGGACACCCTGTATATGTCTGTCTGTTTGTCCGTGCATGATAACTTTTCATTATTAGTTCTATTAAATGTAGGCACAGTCTTGTTCGGCAGACGTCATAAACCAAATTATTTTCTTTAACCATAGATTATCTGCATAATTGTTAAATCGTAATATAATATTAAATGTTATTATCTTATGGGATTATATTGCACATTTTCACTATATATGCAGTTATATGGTTTCCGCATACATTCCACTTCTAAACTTTCCACTGTCAAATAGTATACATAAAGAGAATGATGTCAAGCTTAGTGCCAGGTCGTACGACACGTAATCAAGTTTTCTTGTGTAGGATTTCACAAGTACTGGCTAAGATTGCAAGTCCCCATGAAAAAATTAGCACATTAATTATTAAGGATTCTAAAGTCATCTTAATACATAGAAATTATACGAAAATTATGTGTACAAGTAACAAGAGGACCGGTTTATGTATGTCCAATTCTTATAATAAACTGGCATTGATAGTTTTGAAAATCAGAAAGCATGGTCTTTTAGAAAAACTAATAAATTAGCAAATGAATCGTATGATTAATAAATAATTTAAAATAATAGATAATAATGTGCGTCTATAAAGCCCAATAGAATCGTTTATTTCAGAAACTGGTCAACAGACATTTTTGTGGATTTTTCTTTTTTTGCGGAATCAGTATCTCCTATAGTCAAATTCCAATGTCTTGTTTGTAAAAAATCATAATACCACAAAAAAAATAGGAAATTACCATTAAAAATATGTTTCTGCATTACAATCGTATTTTATTGCAGAAACGAATCAACTGCAATATTTTCATAATTTTTTTTACAATTAAGGGAAAAATATTCCGAAAAAAAAATTCTAGGGCGTCAGGTTTTTGAGATTTTGTAATTTTTGCAATATGTGTTATTTAATTTTTTCTGGATGCAAAACAGATTGTGATAATTTTTTATCGCAACACTGGATTCAAATTGCTTCAATTGTTTGACAGTTACTGGTACCACTTTTCTAACCAATATTTAACTGAGAACATATTTTTGTAAGTAAATAGTGGGAAAACTGTGCAAATACTAAAAAATAAATGACCCCCTACAGTTTTTTTGCATTTCGTACATATGTATAGGAAATACTTTCCGAAAAATGCATATAAATTGAAGGCACAATACATTGGTCAAAATGTGTATTTTTGTATTGTATTGTTATATTATAACATATTATATGTTATTAACGTAACATAACGTAGTATATGTTATATTCTATTATTATAGACCAGTCTTATTTGAATCTTTTTCAGGACATTCGTTTAAAATTCCAATGTCTTGTTTGTAAAAATCATAATACCACAAAAAAATAGGAATTTACCATTAAAAGTATGTTTCTCCATTAAAATCGTATTTCATTGCAGAAACGAATCAACTGCAATTTTTTCAATATATTTTCTTTTACAATTAAGAGAGATATATTCCGAAAAAAAAATTCTAGGGCGTCAGGTATTTGAGATTTTGAAATTTTTGCAATATGTGTTATTTAATTTTTTCGGGATGCAAAACAGATTGCGATAATTTTTTTGGCAACACTGGATTCAAATTGCAGTTTGACAGTTACTGGTATCACTTTTCTAACCTATATTTAACTGAGAACATATTTTTGTAAGTAAATAGTGGAAAAACTGTGCAAAAACTAAAAAAAAAAATGACCCCAACATTTTTTTTGCATTTCGTACATACATATGCATAGTAAATACTTTCCGAAAAATGCATATAAATTGAAGGCACAATACATTGGTTAAAATGTGTATTTTTGTATTATATTGTTAAATTATAACATATTATATGTTATTAACGTAACATAACGTAGTATATGTTATATTCTATTGTTATAGACCAGTGTTATTTGAATCTTTTTCAGGCCATTCGTTTAAAATTCCAATATAAATTGGATTATCTTTTAAATTCTTCTTCGAATAATATTTTCGTATGTATTCTTTCAATCAAGTATTTTGTTGATGTACTAAAAATAAATTGAATGCTATAGTTTCTTTCAAGTGTAACATGACGTTTTATCGTTCATCACTTCAAATTATGGGTAAGTAATAGCTGGTACCACTTTATGTTTACACACACTTGTATTATTAACGTGGGATTTTCCGAAAATCTGGGAAACAGAATTTTTAAAAATGGATTTATCGTTGTTGCAATAATACTTCGAATAATATTTTTATATGTATTTTTAACTTCAAATATTTTGTTGATGTACAAAAAATAAATGGAATGCTAAAGTTTGTTCCAAGTCTAACATGACGTTTGATCCTTCATCACTTCAAATTATGGGTAAATAATAGCTGATACTACTTTATGTATGCACATACTTGCACTATTGACGTGGGATTTTTCAAAAATATAGGATTGAGAAGCATTAAGAAACATGGATTTATCATTGTTACAATAATAAAGAATAAACTCTGCTGTACATATTTCTAGTACATTTTGGTATTTTTAAATATTTAATTCTTGTAAATCGGGAAAACATTTCGCTACATTTGATAGAAACATAGTTCAGATTTGCAAATTCATTTCATACATTGTTATGTATTTTAAACTTAATAGTTTAATGTACTTTATATTTACACACACTTGCATTATTCACATTAGATTTTTCGAAAATATAGGAAACAGAATCTTTAAGAAACATGGATTTATCATTATTGCAATAATAAATAATAAACTCTGTATTTTGTAGTACATATTTGTAGTACATTTTCGTATTTTTAAATATTTCAAGCGCAATTTAGCTGGAACTCCGGTACTCACTCCTATTAGCAATTTTTGTAAATAGGGAAAACATTTCGCTACATTTGATACAAAGATACTACAGATTAGGAAATTTATTTCATACATTGATATGTATTTTAAACTTACTAAGTCTGTATTTATGCTAATTACTCACTACAATTCACACTTTTTATAAATAGGAAAAACATTTCGCAACATTGATACAAACATAGTTCAGATTTGGAAATTTAAATCATACATTGTTATGTATTTTAAACTTACTAAGTCTGTATTTATGCTAATTACTCACTACATTTCGCAACATTTGATACAAACAAAGTTCAGATTTGGAAATTTATATCATACATTGTTATGTATTTTAAACTTATTAAGTCTGTATTTATGTTAATTTCTCACTACAATTCGCAATTTTTGTAAATAGGGAAAACATTTCGCTACATTTGATACAAAGATAGTACAGATTTGGAAATTTATATCATACATTGTTATGTATTTTAAACTTATTAAGTCTGTATTTATGTTAATTTCTCACTACAATTCGCACTTTTTATAAATAGGGAAAACATTTCGCTACATTTGATAGAAAGATAGTACAGATTTGGAAATTTATTTCATACATTGATATGTATTTTAAACTTACTAAGTCTATATTTATGTTAATTACTCACTACATTTCACAACATTTGATACAAACAAAGTTCAGATTTGGAAATTTATATCATACATTGTTATGTATTTTAAACTTACTAAGTCTGTATTTATGTTAATTTCTCACTAAAATTCGCATTTTTGTAAATAGGGAAAACATTTCGCTACATTTGATACAAAGATAGTTCAGATTTGAAAATTTATTTCGTACATTGTTATGTATTTTAAACTTACTAAGTCTATATTTATGCTAATTACTCAATACATTTCGCAACATTTGATACAAACAAAGTTCAGATTTGGAAATTTAAATCATACATTGTTATGTATTTTAAACTTACTAAGTCTGTATTTATGCTAATTACTCACTACATTTCGCAACATTTGATACAAACAAAGTTCAGATTTGGAAATTTATATCATACATTGTTATGTATTTTAAACTTATTAAGTCTGTATTTATGTTAATTTCTCACTACAATTCGCAATTTTTGTAAATAGGGAAAACATTTCGCTACATTTGATACAAAGATAGTACAGATTTGGAAATTTATATCATACATTGTTATGTATTTTAAACTTATTAAGTCTGTATTTATGTTAATTTCTCACTACAATTCGCACTTTTTATAAATAGGGAAAACATTTCGCTACATTTGATAGAAAGATAGTACAGATTTGGAAATTTATTTCATACATTGATATGTATTTTAAACTTACTAAGTCTGTATTTATGCTAATTACTCACTACATATCGCAACATTTGATACAAACATAGTTCAGATTTGGAAATTTATATCATACATTGTTATGTATTTTAAACTTACTAAGTCTGTATTTATGTTAATTTCTCACTACAATTCACAATTTTTGTAAATAGGGAAAACATTTCGCTACATTTGATACAAAGATAGTTAATATTTGGAAATTTATTTCGTACATTGTTATGTATTTTAAAGTTACTAAGTCTGTATTTATGTTAATTTCTCACTACAATTCGCAATTTTTGTAAATAGGGAAAACATTTCATGATGAGAGAATTAGGCCTAATTTCTAGCCTCCGTTTATCTATAATTGGAGGATAATTTTAATGAATACTGCTGTAGATGCAATGTTTGTCATGAATACTACCCTTCGGATAAAGATAATCGAAAAATGTATCGAATCGAAAAGAGACGAACCTCGAATGATCATCATAAAAGAAGAAATGGCAATAAAACAACTACATTTTGTATGATTATGGTATCCAAACATAACTTTCAAATATCAAAATTCAAATTAATAAGGAATATTTATCATAAAAATAAGATCAGGTTATATAAATATTAGCCCACACCGAAAGGTACAGGGCCTATTGATAATAATAATAATAATAATATATAAATATTAAAATACATGTCGTGCCTCTGATCACGTTTTTTTTTAATAGAAACTAGTCAGGCGAAATAAAATAAAGAAATAATAAAATAAAATAAAATAATTATTTTCCAGTAAGAACCTACCAAATAATAATATAACAACCTTAAATATATAATATTAGTTTATATTTTGAACACCAGAGTAGTTTATTCATAATTTATTTTTATTATTTTATATACAAAAATCACATATTAATCATGAAGTAAATCAATTGATTTAAATCATATCTATCTACATCTATATTTAAAATTTATCATAGAATAACGAGCGACCTCCTTTAATGTCTGCGTTAGAAGCTTCGGCCATTTTTGTTGCCAGTGACGTTTCGCAGTGGTGCCAAATCGCATGCTATTGCTGAATATCAAAGACATGTATTGAGGCTATCGAGCTTTCAGTACTTGCGACAAATATATGCTTGGAAGGCTTGATATTTATATGTTTGCCAATTTTTGAGATTTTTTGACACTGAATTTTTGCTCCCGGATTCCCCAAACCGAACAAACGTATCTCGGAGCTAAACAATTATTTATGGACTTATTATCTAGAACTAAATATTTAGTCCAATTATTTGGCCACCAACAAGCCTTAGCACCACATTGGAAGTCAGTGCACTAATATTTATACCGAAATTTTTGCTTTTAAGTATTGTTATATATAAAATCTTGATTCATTTTGCAATTTTGTTACTTTGAGAGAAATTTTTTAGGGAATGTTCATTTATTATATTAAATCTAAAAAATAAATACATAAAATAAATATATTACATTGGCAAAAAAACTCATTTATATTAAAAATATTGTAATGTTTTGCCCAGTGTGTTCAGTTAAAGTAGATCTGCTATATCAAATCAAATGGTATCAAATGGCCAAGATATATAAGATGGCATAAGACAAGATCAGAATCAGAATATCGAGCATGTAATATTTAAGATTATTATGGATACCTATTTTTATCTAGCAGATGAGGTAATGTCAGCACTTTCAAGTTCCATGGGCTTCGAAGCATACGGAACTCATGTAAATGAATGAATATTTGAGTGTTAAACTTAAAAATAAATTGATCTAAAACGATATATGCAACTATCTCAGGTAAACAATTTAGATTCACTAATGTGTAGCACATTGGTGAATCTAAATTGTTCTAAGTAATTTAGATTCACTAATGTGTAGCACATTAGTGAATCTGAATTGTTCACCTGAGATAGTTGCATATATCGTTTTACATCAATTCAAATTGACTCAGGTTAGGATCCATATAATTATGAAAAATCAATGACCAATTACAAACGGATCATTTACAAGAAAACATTACAAATGTTAGGATTAAAAAGTAGTGCGGATTGTCGTCGTGTAGGAAGCAATCAACATTCGTCTTGCAGACGTTTGAAGCTATCTTTCATAAAATTCCAATATTTAACATTTCATATTATCTAACTATTAATAGTTGACATTGCTAACAAATTTAGCAAATTGGTAGACCTCGCAGTGAAAATAATTATCATAAATAACTGTTGAAATAATATTGTATCACATTTATTTATCTTATTATGGTATATCTGGGCCAAGCTAAATATTTCATACATACGCACGTCATTACTAGAACTTTCCAATATAAGGTGCGAACACCTACATTACGCCATTGGCACATCAGTAAATGTATAGTTATCCAGAAGGAATTCCTTAATGAAATTGTAAAACTATTCATAATAATTAATTATCGAATTCCTGTTCAACTGTAGCCAAATATTTTATAGAATTATTATCGAATTCTTATAAAATTGTATTTAGGTGTTAGTAAATTGATAATAAATATATGTTTATTTATCGAATTCTTATTCAACTGTAGGCAAATATTTTATAGAATTATTATCGAATTCTTATAAAACTGTATTTAGGTGTTAGCAAATTAATAATAAATATATGTTCATTTATCGAATTCTTATTCAACTGTAGCCAAAAATTTTATAGAATTATTATCGAATTCTTATAGTATTGTATTTAGGTCTTAGTAAATTAATAATAAATTTATGTTATAATAGCTATTTATGGTATAAGTGAATAAAATTGCTTTATTCACGTGTATCATACAATATTTTTTTCCAATTCCTTATCAGAATTGAAGAATTTGCACGAAGTATCACATTGTCAGGTGACAACGAAAATTTCAAGGATAGTGCGAATTTACATACTTTTTTACTTTATTCACGTTGTCAATGGTTATAGTGAATAAAGTAAAAAAGTAAACATTTTATGCAGCCATTCGATTATAGTGTAGTTTTAACGATGAGATTCAATATACATAATGAGCATTTTATATATATATATATATAAACAATCTTTATTAGGCTATCGACCCCATGGGGTCTTTCCGCCTATCTGAGCATTTTAATAATGCGAATTAGAAAAAAATAATTAATATTTTATATTAAGTTGTTAAAATATTTTCAAATTTGGGTTGGGTTAGGTAGGTGAGCTTGGGATCCAATTAATTTTTATATTATTAAAAACTTCTCCGATTGCATATCTTCATTTTAGGAATATATAATTTTCATGTCCAACATTATAATCACAATGACATATTAATACCCAATAAGAGATTTTTGTGGAATATTCCTAGATTTCAATTTCCAAATTATGCTCTTCAACAAAATATCTAAACTGAAATACAGGGTCTATTAGCTCGGGGACAAACTTGAAATTTGTAAGCGCTATCTTATAGAGCTAAACATGTAGCAATGAGAAAGTGCCTTTTGTTTTTCTTTGCACCTTTTCAAATAACAACAGGAAAAAAAAAAACGAAATCGCAAGATTTCGGATTTTGTCGAATATCTCCGGAAGTAAACGGAAATTTCTGATTTTCTCAACTGAATATTAGTGACCACTAAATTTCCCAACTTTTGTGTAATTTAATCGCCTTTTTTTATACTTTTTCAAATAACTTTAGAAAAAAATAAAAACGAAAACGCAAGATTTCGGATTTTGTCGAATATCTCCGGAAGTAAGCGGAAATGTCTGGTTTTCTCAACAGAATATTACTGACCAGTGAATTGCGGAACTTTTTTTTGTAATTTAACCGCATTTGTAACTTTTACGGTTTCCGAGATCTCCATGCTGTTGATCCTTATCTTGGACTTATCTTATCTTATCTTGGTATATGAATCTTTGGTTCATCAATGTAAGGCGTGTATTCAAGTTGAGGGTGTACATTTCGAAAATTTATTGTAGTAGATCTACTTTTTTACGTTTCGTTCATATGAAACACTTCCGTGGTGTTATTTTTTTTTTAATAAACTATTTCTATCTTTAAGGGCTTGCAACTTGAACTAAGATAAATCGGACCTATGTTCCTATAGGTTTTTTTCCCTCAGAATTACTTAACCAAAGCTTGTCCTCGAGGTAATGGATCAGCCTGTATATTAATCCAATTGCATTATTTATTATAAAATTTGGTCAATTTTGTATTCCAATAAATATTTGGACAGATTTTTTTGACATGTTTTACTTATTATAAAGTAGGGTTGAAGAATCTCCTAAATATTTCGTGACCAAATTTTTATTTATTAAATTTTTATAAATTATTATTATTATTATTGTAATGTAACCCACATTCTGGACATTTATTAAAAGTAAAATCATAGACACAAGGGTTGATCGGAAAATGAAAATTTGGCCACGAAATATTTAGGAGATACTTCAACCCAACTTTATATGTAATAAATAAAACATGTCATCCGAATGTTACGTTTAAAAAAAATTATATTGCACGATTGATAAAACATATGTTTAACTAATATCCGCAAATCTTTTTTACCTTGTTTTTAAGAAATTTGTTTGGGTACAAACAAAAAATAGTCATTGTAATAGTAGTACAATATAAAATATGTGGTAACAACTTAGTCAAATATCGATAATAAAGAATCCATATTAGGAATTTAATTTTTAATTTTTTTAAAATTATTTATATATTTATTTATTTCTTATTTAGATTTATGTACAAACAAAGTGTACAAAGTGTAATAATAGTACAATATAAAATATGTGGTAATAACTTAGTCAAATATCGATAATAAAAAATCCATATTAGGATTTTTTTTTTCTAAATTATTTATTTATTTATTTCATATTTAGATATCAATAACCCACAAACCTAACAACAAGCCTTAGCCCCACAATGGAAGTCAGTGAACTAATATTTATACCGAAATCGTTGCTTTTAATTATAAAATCTTGATTCATTTTGAAGTTTTGTTACTTTGAAAGAAATTTTGATGGAATGTTAATTTATTACATATTCAATTATATTTAAATAGTTACACTATCTGTACCACAAATAGATATAGTAGCACGTCGCTTTTCATTGATTGCAATATTTGTATTGATTACACTGACCAACACAATGTTTGTCCCTTAGACATAAATAGCCGATTCCGATAGATTTTTTTTTTGTTGATTTTTTGAAACGCTATTTCTTACATTGGCTAGCATTTTAATAATATTTGTGAACACAATGGTATCGTGGAAGCTAACCACCGATTTAACCTACTAGGAGGCTAAGACTGTTCCAAAGAACAATTACCCAAAGGTTAGAAAGAAAATCTGAGCGTTAAGAAATTTCATTCCATTATTATAATCCGAAGACGAACAAATCTAAGTGAACGATTATTTCTGTGATGGGTGGGAAAAACAGTATAAGTCAAGAATTAGCATTTTAAGGAAGCGTCGACTAATATCTTTTTTCCCTCCAATAATCGTAGCATTTAAAGTTGTACTAAAACTGCCAACCTATTTAAAAGCCTTAACTGAATAATGTGACATATACTATTTGAAACACAATGTAGAGCATCACTTTCTGAAATATAATTTGACTTAAACTCATTTTCCCAAATTTTCGACTTTTACTGTTTTTCCCATCACAGATTTATTAGTAGTATTACTTGTAAACTTGTCTCAATACGTCATATAAGCTCAGAGAGTTCATCTATTTTATTTGTGAGTCGTATAGAATCAAAACTCACAATATCCAAAATCATCGAAATCGAGTAAGCAGTGGTTTTTTATCTGAAATTTTGCTCTGAAATCAAATATGGCGTCGGTTCAAGTCCAAACTCACTAAATATCGGGTAAAATGCTATCAGAAGTAGAGGTTTGAAATCAATACTAATATTATCCGTTGGATATTATTACTTTTGACACGAACTGATTTTCAACCAATCACAAGCCATCTCATTGCTGTCAACCTCACCCGAAGGTTACTGTCTATAACCTAATTGTTTGTGCCTTCTTTTGATGGTTTTGTCTGTTTTACTCCAATAAAATATTTATTGCATATATAGTAAGATATTTTATTAATTTTGTAACTATTATGAAATCAGAACAAATTATCAAAATCAGATAAGTAGACTACGGAAAATATGCACTATAAAATGTAAAAAATATGCACTTTCATATGCACTATAAACAGTAAAAATATGCTCTATAAACTAAAAATATGCACGATCGAGAGTCATTTTTTTAAGATTTATTTATAATATACAAAATATACGTAGAAACAAACATAGAATCAGATACAACTATAAATATGAATGATTTTTGTAGCAATAAGCTATTATATATTTTTCTAAATTCTCTGGAGTGAATCTATGACGCTTAACAGACAAGATTAATATATATGCTGAAAATGTGCGTTCAATATCAACAGATGTCACAGGACAATATTCATATATTGATAAAATATGTAAGGGGATGTCCACATTTTCGACAGTGGTTCCATTGATGTGATTGTTAATTTTACATAATGTATCGAAATCTGGGTTCATTTTGAGTACATTTTCAAATTTTTCACTTATGTTCATACAAATGCTTTTTTTGAATCTGAGCAAATTTATTTCGTATTTCAGAAATTTTTCTCTAATACTATCGTATAGTGACAAGCCGCGTGTTTCAAAATATTTCACAGCTTCAGGCAAAAGTGAGAAGTGGGTATTAATTAACGCCAATTCTTTTCGAAAAAAACTCAAATGACAAAGTTCTTTGGCGTTTAAAATTGCAGCATGATCATCCTCTAAACTTAGCACCACACTCGCAATTGATTCAAAATTATTAGCATAAAAAACAGCTGCATTGATCTTAGTTATTATTATGGGTATTATGGGTATTATGGGCTGTGGTGGTAACTCCAAATTCGGGCACAGTCTTTTATATAAGCTAACTTTAGAAGGTGCTTTAATAAATACTTTTTTAATATTTGATATTTGATTAAGAAGGTCATTATGCGCAGCCATCATAAAACTTTCAATACACATTATAATGTAATGAACCCTCCTCTTTAAATACATAAATAAACCGTAATAAACCCTCGATTTAGGTAAAATTCCACGTAATATTCGGTAATATCCGTAGAATTTGGTTATACGGTATTAAGCAACAATAACATTTACAATCAACAAATACTGTATAAGTACTAATGAAGTTAGGTGTCAGAAAATATGGGAAAATATGCACAATAAACGTAAATTGCCAATTATATGCACAATCCATAAAAATGGACAATATATGCAAATCCATGTTTTCCCTAGTCTACAGATAAGAAATATTACCCATATATTGGTTTCAAAACTAACATTATCCAATTTTTAACTGCTTTTATTATTAAAATGCTACATAAAAAAGCATTTTTGGATTTTACAATTCATTTTGTAGAGCTAACAGGATGTAAAAAATTCATTTGCAAAATTCGGGCAAATAGATTGTCGACTAGAGCGGTTTTTGGTTAATTCCCAAAATTTCGGTATTTGGAAATTGTGAGTTTTGATTCTACACGACTCATGTATTGCTAGTTTGAAATAATAGTTTAGTATTCTAAATCAATCAATTTAGGTGTGATTCTACACGACTCATGTATTGCTAGTTTGAAATAATAGTTTAGTATTCTAAATCAATCAATTTAGATGTGATTCTACACGACTCATGTATTGCTAGTTTGAAATAATAGTTTAGTATTCAAAATCAATCAATTTAGGTGTTTATTTGATTTATGAAGGAGAGATACCGTTTGAAGTTTTAGTTTTATGCCTATTGTTATAGAAAGAATTTCTCCAAATTATTTTATTAAATGAATTAATATTCTTTGAGAAGTATGCTTGATTATGCACAATAATAGAACGTGAACAGGCATTGAAGATAAAGAACTATTTGCAGAAATTGGATCTAAGAAATTGGATATATGTATAAACGTGTATCTTGAATCAACTACAAACAATAACTATTTATTGGTATTTGGACTTAGATGTGCAGCTAAATTAATCTGCGATAGTTGACACTTGTACATTTTGACACTGGATTTTGCGTACATTTTGACACTGGATTTCGCGATGCAGATATAATAATCTTTCAGTCTTCTTAAAATCAAAATTCACTATTATTCCCGAAATATAGTTATTTCAATAAGATTAAAGTACTATTTGTCAGAAGTGAAATTTTATATATGTAGTGATGGTATTTGTATTATAAGTAGAGTAGATTAATTAGAATAGATTTATTATTATTATTAGATAGGTATTAGATAGAATTATAATCTTAAGGGCACAAGCTAATTAAAATTATTGTAACTATTGTAAATGTGAATGTGAACAAGTATGCACAAATCTACAGAGAAATGTGTAAGACATTTTATGGACACAGAAAATCGCAAGGTTTATGGATCCGCGGATGGAGGTTGTTGATCGGTTACCACGGGTGACAGGTGACTTCGTGCATAGACGCATGTGAGATTGAAGAATTGAAGATCGGAAATAATCAACAAGAAACAGATTGACGAGTCGAGGGTAGAGGGTGAACGGCGAGCAGGGAAGACGGTAGGGGTCGAGGGTCGTGATGTTGCCCTAACACTAATAGATTACATAAAATTAACGCGTGTTCAACGATTGGACATAGGACTGGAAAAAGACAGTCAACAAGGAGATGACTTCAACAAGATAGGAGCCGTGACGGAGATATTCGAAAATCAGGACTTCAAGCCGCTAAACTTCGCACACAAAAGTAGCTGTTTACTTTTGTGCGAATCAACAAAGGATCAGAAGACGAACGCATGGACAAGAGGACGACTTAATCAAGGGATCAAAAGCAAGAAGATAACTGCAAGTATAGAGTTTGCGTAGATTACAAGAATCATATTCTCACATAAGTTAGCTTGTGTATATAGGATTTATTTTGTTAATGTTGGCCATAGTTTATTAGTTTTTTTTAAATATAATTTTGTTTTCTATTGTTTTGGATTTGTTTGACTAGTTCACTTTATATTAGACGTTTTTAAGGTTTTTGGTTATTATTAATTCATTAAAGCATTTGAACAAGACTCTATTTAGTTCTGATTGAACCTACCATTGACCCTGAGATAATATAAATAATAAGGAGTTACAAAACAAGTAAATACGTAAATATTCAACACCCATAAAATAGGTAAAGTAAAAAATAAATAAAAACGTACCAATGTATATAGGTGTATCGTTAATCAACTACAAACAATAACTATTTATTGGTATTGGAGTTCGATGTGTAGCTAAACTAATCTACGATAGTTGACACGTGTACATTTTGACAATGGATTTCGCGTACATTTTGACACTGGATTTCGCGATGCAGATAAAATAATCTTTGTCTTGTTAAAATCAAAATTCACTATTATTCCCGAAATACAGTTACTTCAATTTTCTTTGATTAATCAGATGTGTCATCATAAAATTACTTGCGTTAGAGGTCTGTCATAACAGCGAACGATAAACTAAAATTTGGCAAATTTCAAAATAACCTACACTCTGCTTGATGGATGAAGTGAACCTAGCAGCTCGATGTGCTTACGATTCAAGCACTCGCTATAAAATATATATACTCGCTATATATATATATATATATATATATATATATATATATATATATATATATGTGTGTATATATATTTGAAATACACTTTTGGTTATTATATAAAATGAGTTGATAGGTGTAAATATAGTTTTTTAAAGGCATTCATAGGATTTCCATCGAGAGTGAAGCAAATAGTCAATAATACATAGCATACATTAGACATCACCTTGGATTCTAACTGAATGAAACATTTTATATCATTTATGTAAAACTTGTTTACAGTACAGTGTCTTTTTGCTCCAGCTTTACCAGCTGCATTAATAACTGATCTGTTAAGCAATGTATTTTTTTTCGTTATATGTAATTTTAATCATAATTTGTGGTTGCGAATGGAAATCTTACTTACCAAACTGCCTAACTATACGTTTGACAGCACCTTGCATTATTACTGAATGAAACATTTCATAATATTTATGTAAAACTTGTTTACAGTATCTTTTTACTCGAGCTTTATTATCTGCATTATTAACTGATCGGTCAAGCAATTTAATTTTTTTCCCTGTGTATGTAATTTAAATCATAATTTTGTGGTTGCGTAAGGAAATCTTACTAACCAAACTGCTATTGGATACTAGTAACTATAACTGATATTAGTCGATAAGGCGGTCGTTAAAAAACAGAAAAACAGAGTTGCACTTTAAGAGCCGGCGATTGTACATATATATATATATATATAGCATTAAGCCAAATCCAATGGCGCTATTAAAAATTGACTGACTGTCATTGTTTAATATAAAGTTTTCCATATAATCTTCTATATAATCTCTGTTTTTCCATATGGACTACCACGTAGTAAATGTCTAAACCATCCTGATGTTCTATTGTATGTATGATTGACTGATGTTTTATATGTCTTAGTACCAAAGAAGTTTTGCTCTTTTTACAAAATTTGATTAAAATTGGAGGTGTCATCAGTAAGTGTCATTAGTAATATGCTTTATCAGTTAAAGATATGGCAATTGTCATTAAGAATCTGACGGCATCATTGTTATAATGCTTTCTTCATAAAGCTCTAGGCTATGTATTTTTGACTGGTAGTGGTGCTCCTTAGGTTATGGAAACATTGAACTGTTTTCCAGAAAATTGATGATTGCACATCAAAAGTTGCAAACTAAAACCTAAAAGCCATAATTAACAGTTGAATGCGTACATTTCTATTGAAATGCCTAATGCAGCAATTGTTGAATATTTATCCTCATAAACCACCCAAAGCGCGTAAAGTATCACGACAGTATTTTTGTATAAACTCTATTTTGTGGGAACATGGATTTTGATGTCGTTGAGTTATTAAACTGTTGTGTTTAATTAGTATTGCCCACGTGTATTTTTTTTTCTAAAAAAAAAGTCCGCTGACGAAGAGTTATGAATGTGATACGTTTGCAGCGTCCAACGAACTTGCAAGGACGAAGATGCGGAAGTAACAGCTAGGACATACCTCTAGCCCCGTCGCGTTCCTGCCGGCGTTTTATATCCTCTGTATCCAACGCAAAGTTTGTATATCTCTCAAAATCTCACTCACTGAACACAATAATCCTTAAAGGTTAAGCAGAATCACTATGTTTATCAACTGCCGCTCTCAATCAAGTAATCCAAAAAAAAAAATGAGAAGTGTCCCCCAAAGTCAGGGGCTGAGATCCTCGGAGAACTTAAAAAAATCACCAATGTTGCGCACTTTTACAACAGATCCAGTCTTATAGTTGAGTAAATCACATCACAAAGGCCGCTAAGTGTCGCACGCGCGAAGGACCAATTGCCGGTCGCGTAATCCTGCTGGAGCCCAGTTTTGTCTCACTCGGTACCAAATCCTCTACGTCCGTCGCGTTCTTACGTTGCGGCCGTCTTGTGGAAACTGACGCCGCGATGGCAGTTAAACTTGACCGTGAGCTCTCGATGGTACTTCTCTTCAGCGCCGGAGCGGTGGGCACTGCAAGCTCCAGCTAACGGGAACCCAACAGTTCGTTCACCTCCGAATATTCGGCCTCAACTTGTTACGCCTCACGTTTCAGGAAGTTCTTTTTCACACACACGCTCGCTGTCGGAGTGAGAAGGACGATCCAAGGGGGCGGAGGATCCGAGAGGTCCTGTGGTCTCGCCACTTTCGATCGCAAGAAATCGGTCCTCAGCATCCCCTTTCGAACCATTAAAAAAAAACAACGGTACTCAATAAGATATTTCCGAAAAAAACGCATTGTGTGGTACTAATCAAACACACATTCCACACTACAGTCGTCACCTGCTATTAAATCCAGTATAATCCGAGAAACAATACAAATTTAATGTATTATGTTATTGTGTGATCTTGTCTTAAGGGTATGACACATTTAGAAATTATTAAGGACATGCTATTCAAAGATTGACGATTTACGTTTTCATCATTTGGGCATGACTAAGCTTAGGATAGTTATGCAAGTGTTCATATGCAATTGCATATTTTTGAAAATATTAAGGATACATGCATATTTTGAACATTTTTGGCTTAAATGCATATTTTCAACATTTTTGGTCCGAAATACATATTTACGCAAAAGGGCAACTGCAGGAGTAGGAGTGATAATACATAAGAAATGGAGCCAAAATATTGACTACTGGAAAGCATGGTCGGAAAGAATAATGTCAATAACACTGAATTGCGGACCAAATAAGAAAACAAATATTGTTGAGACATATAGACCTAATGACGACGACTTAGTGGAAAACAGAAAAGTATTTTTGGGATAAATTAGGAGAAACAATAGAAAACCTAAAACGAGAAATTTATGTTGCCGGAGATTTTAATTGTCGAGTAGGCAGAAGTGATAACATATTCATCGGCATAATTGGTAAATATGGCGAAAACGTAAGGAATGATAACGGGAAGAGAATGCTAGACTTCTGTTTAATAGAGGATCTTATTATAACAAATTCATTCTACAACCACAAAGAAATACATACATATACGAGAGAAGAAAGGGCAGGGAACAAAAAATCAGTTATCGACTATATTTAAATAGATAGAGAACATCGTAGTAACATAATCGATACAAAGGTTAGAAGATGATTCGAAATTGATAGCGACCCCTACCTATTGATATCAAAAATAAAAGAAAACACAGTAGAAGTAAACGACAGACATGAAAAAGAAATACAGACAGAAAGAGAGACGACGAAACTATACAAATTTAGAGAGGAAGAAGTAGCCAAATAGTACACAAAAATGGCGACAGAGTTAATAACGCAAAAAAGACAATACAGGAGATGGACAATATAAAGTTATGGGAAACAATAAGAAACATTATGAAGGAGGCAGCAAAAATAACATGTGTGAGGAAAACAAACAAGAAGAAACAAACGAGATGGCGGACAGAAGAAATTAAACAGAAAATAAAAAATAAAAAGCTGGCCTTGTAGCAATACCTAAATGATAAATCAGACGCAAAATATGACTAGTATAAGGAAAGCCGAAAGAAAATCAAAGAAGTAGTATTAAAAGCGAAACAAAACTCACGGGAAGAATTTGGAGAAAAAATGAAAAGGAATAGCAGAGAAAACCAGAAGTTGCTCTATAATGTTATCAAGAGCTCCAGAAAAGAAAAAAAAGACAGACTATGAAATCAAGAACAAACAAGAAAATATATTAAGGGAAGACGAACAGATTATGAACAGATCGAGGGAATATTTCATGGAATTATCAAATGCTGAGGAAAACAATGATAGAGAGATAGAAGAAATTACACAAAACAGAGAACGAAGAGATAACAAAAAAATAATTAGACATAGTAATTAATAGCCTGAAAAACGGATAAGCGGCAGGAAAGGACCAAATAGCAGAAATGATGAAAACCATCGAGAAGAAGCGAAGAAACTACTATTAAAAGTATATAATGGAGTATGAGAAAAAGAGCGGATACCGGACGACTGGAGGATCACACTTGTGGTACCAATATACAAAAAAGGCGACAGAAAATAATGTGGTAACTAGAGGCTCCAATCTAATAAGTACTGGAATGAAAATATTAGAGAAGATTATAGAAAACAAAATAAGAACAACAGTAGAAACGACATTACACGATGCACAAAGTGGTTTTCGGAAAGGGAGTATACAAGACCACATTTTCACAATCAAAAATATCATAGAGAAGAAACAAAAACAAAATAATAAAATATACATGGGCTTCATAGACTTAAAAAAGCTTTTGATACGGTTTGATAACAGAAAGAAACTTTGGAAAATATTGGAAGAAAGAGGTTTGAGCGCAAAAATCATAAACATTATCAAAATGATATACGAAAACAACAACAATATAATAGTGTACAACAACAACGAATCAAAATGCTTCAAGACCGAAGGCGGGCTGAGACAAGGAGGAAGCCTAAATCCGTTTCTGTTTATCATCTACATGGACGAGATAATAAGAAAATGTCAAACGAGAACAAGAGAAATGGAAATAGGTTACAGAAGAATGAGGAACAGGAAGGGGCGTTCGCAGACGACGTTGTATTACTGGCGAATGAGGAAACAAAATTATAAAAGAACTTGAAAAAATGGGAAGAGATACTTAAACAGTACCAAATGGAAATAAATACGGATAAAACTAAAGTAATTGTAGTGGGAGGTATGGAAGCGATAAACATCAAATTAAAAGACACCAAAATTGAATAAGTGGAGGAAATTAAATACTTGGGGGTAGTATTCAACAGTACCGGGGAACAAGTGAGTGAGATTGACACGAGGATTAAGAAGGCTACACGTACTTACCATGAACTGAACAAAACCATCCTACGCAGAAAAGAAATATCGACCAAAACAAAAACTAAGTTATACAAGACACTGCTAAGACCAGTATTAACTTTCGGATGTGAAACCTGGAATCTGAAAAAGAAGGAGAAGGAAAGAATACAAGTTGTGGAAATGAAACACCTGAGAAGAACGAAAGGGGTAACAAAATTCGACAAGATCAGAAGCTCAGTCATAAGAAATGAACTAGAAATAGAATCGACCCTGGAATTTATTGAAAAGAGACAGTTAGGATGGTGGGGTCACATGCACAGGATGAAATAATATAGAGAACCAAAACTTGTGTGTTAAGCAAAATGCAAGAAGACCGGACCAGGTAGACCTAAGAAAACATGGGACGACACGATTAAAGAGATATTAACAAAACGAGGACTAACGCCCATACAGCCAAAGAACATGACCAACGACCGAAAGAAATAGAACAAATTTATAGAAAACTAATGGAAAGAAGAAAATGAGAATTGTAAAGAAAAACACCTACACTAATTGGTAGAAGGTGTAATGATTAATACATAATGCATATTTTGATAGGTAGGGTACTTAATGCTTTCTTAGAAATGTGCAAATTTGCAGCTCCTGAAAACTGAAACTGAACTATTTGAAGGGCGGAAGCCTTAATTACCTACGTACATAATGGTCAACTAATGTATTCCTGACACATACAAGAAAATCTGCATTTCTTGAAAGTCAATTATGGACCCAAAATTTTACCATCTAGATTTGCCTAAAGGACTTTACACCAGCTTTATGGATGGTAGTGAAAATGTTAAGGAATGCAAAGAAATAGGACTGATGAATGGGGGCGTGGGATTTTCAGGAGCATTTTGGTTTAAGTTGTTATTTATTCATTCCCTTGCTACTTGAACTTTATTTGTACACTTCATAAGTAAATTTATTGAAAATATCAACATGCCAAAGGATAAAAGGTCCAAAAGTGCAATATTAAGTGATTTTGTGAAGGAATTCGAAGACTTTCAAACCGATGGAAGCATTTTACTACGTAAATATTGTGAAATTCCGGTATCAGTGGGCAAGAAGTTTAAAGTCGTGCAACATATAAAAACCGCCACACATGTTAACAATAAAATAATGAAGAAAGGAACTCATCATAATGCTCTAATTAGTATAGCAATACAACGATCTGGATCCAACATGTCAACATTCAACAATAAGTTGTGCAAAGCTTTTGTCTCGGCAGATATTCCATTGGGCAAACTAAAACATGAACATCTAGTAGGATTTTTGGAGAAGTACACAGCACAAAAATTCCTGATGAATCCACTGCAAGAAAAAACTACGTGCCCCATTTATTTCAATCTACATTGAAAACGTTGCAAGACAAGGCTAAAGGAAGGAACATTTGGATTTCCCTTGATGAAACCACTGATGTAGAGCAAAGGTGTGTAGCCAATTTTGTATTTGAAAGTTCCAAATCATATTTAGTTAATTTAAAATTTTGGATGAGGTAAACCACAGTACGATCGCAGGATTTTTTAACGATTCAATGAATATATTGTATTCCAGTGGCATCATATACGAAAACGTTCTCGTAACTTGTATAGATGATTCCCCATATATGTACAAAGCAATGAAAGGGCTAAAAGTATTGTACCCAAAAATAATTCATGTAACATGTGTTGCACATGGATTACATCGTATCTCAGAATATATAAGATCTACATTCCCAAATGTTAATTCACTAATGCCGGCGATGAAAAAATTTTTTTTGAAAGCTCCTAGCCAAGTTGCAACGTTTCCGAGAAAATGTTCCCGATGTTGCACTACCTCCAGCAAAAAAAAATGTGACGAGATGGGGCACGTGGATTAATGCTGCAATATATTACGCTGACAATTTTTAGAAAATAAAAAAAATTGTCGAAAAGTTAGATTCGGAAGAAAGTCAAAGTATTCGAGACGTGCAGCAACTATTCTCCTCCGACAAAAGCATTTGTGAGGATCTTATATACATTTGCTCTAACTTTTCACATGTTGCACAAGCCATCACCTAATTAGAAAAGAAAGGAATGGAATTAATTGAAAGTGTGAATATTATTTGTAAATATTAGAGTACTGAAGTAAGTTTGGAAAAACTCACAAAGAGTTTTACAACAAAATAAAAAAAGTGCTTTTAAAAAATAGTGGATACCAAGAATTAAAAATATTAAGCGGCGTATTAAATAATTCTCAAAAATTAAGTGAAGAATCAAATTTTAGCATTGGCGACGTTTGTTCCTTCAACTATGTCCCTATTGTTTCGTGTGATGTGGAGAGAATATTATCATGTTATAAAAACATGCTTGCTAACAACAGAAGAATTTTTTTATTTAATAATGTGTCAAGTTATGTAATTGTCATGTATTGTGTTTTGTAATATGTAAACATTTGTATTGTATTGAGTGCCAATAAATAGATATAAAATGGCAATTTGTGTTTTTATTGCATATTTAAGTGCATATTTTCAACATATTCAGTGCATATAAGTGCATATTATCAATATTTTTGGTGCATATTTGAGTGCATATTTTCAACATTTTTAGTGCATATTTGAGTTCATATTTTCAACATTTTTAGTGCATATTTGCATGCATATTTTGGGATTTTTTAGTGCATAACCATCCTAAGCCTAAGTTATGAGATATGAAATCGTTGACAAACGATCCAAAAATCTTTATAAGTGGCCACTGACGTAAATGAGCCTTTTGAAGGCATTGCTATAACACAATCGTTCTTCTTTTACAGAGTGCGCCTAGAGTAAGGAATAAATTTATTAAAACCGAATTAAAAAAAAATTGAAAAAAATCCTGGAACATTTCGATTTTCTTGATATACAGATATACAGATATACTGTATATAAAATCCAGATTTTGGCATGTCAGTCGATCTTCAACCATCATTTGTTTTTGAGTAATGACGTCATCCATTGTTTTTTAATCGACAACCCCCCATTTTTGTTCTTGATTTTTAGAGATCTTTTCATTGTCAAAATGACGGTATAAAAATGTTGTCATGTTACATGCGAAATTTTTCGAGTAATTGATAATTTAAACTGAAAAACGGCAAATCATGAAAAATGAAGCAAAACCGGTATCAGATTTAGTTTTTCAAAATGCTAGAGGTTGAAACAAACAATAACCTCGCGCGCAATTATAAGTAGTTTGCTATTAGCCTAAGCGGTACAAAACTCGTATTGCAATTCAAGCATAAAGGCACATTTAACTGACACACAAAAAAAAGGTTTTAATAATTCTCATTGGATGTAGAGATAAGAACTTAGCAGAAAGTATGCGATTTCTTTAATGCACAATATCCAGATCGCCGCATCAGCCAATCTATAGTTAGTAAGATTCAATCTAAATTTCGAGAAACTGGTGATGTTAAAGATATTCCAAAACCTGGATGACCAAACGTTATTGAAGATCAGAAACTGAATATTTTGTTCAGTATGGAAGAAAATTCTCAGAATACATCTCGACTGGTTTCACAAGAAAATGAAGTTAGTCAGACAACAGTGCTACGTATCATGAGGAAGGAAAAATATCATCGCAACAATATACAACTCGTGCAAGAACTCAACGAAGGCGGCCCCTTGGACGTCCGGGTTTTGGAATATCTTTAACATCACCAGTTTTCCAAAATTTATCTCGAATTTTTTTACTTTCAATTGTCATTTACTCGAAAAATTTCTTAAAACAGGGCAACATTTTTATACTGTCACTTCGACAATGAAAAGATCTCCCAAAATCAATAAAAAAAAAGGTGGTTGCCATTACAATAAAACAATGGATGACGTCATTACTCAAAAACAAATGATGCTGAAGATCAACTGTCATGCAAAAATGTGTATTTTTGTGAAAGAAAATCGACGTGTTCGAGGATTTTTTTCCAAAATTTCGGTTTTACTGAATTTATTCCATACTTTAGGCGCACCCTGTATAATTGTCCTTTGTAGCTATCATAATATTCTCATTCTCATGGTACCATCTCCTCACTGGATTATTATCTCTTTTCTATTCAACTGAAATCATAGTCAAATAAGTCAAAAAGTTTTATAAGTGATCACAAACGTGAAATAAGTTTTATGAAAACATTGCCGTAAAAAAATTACAAAAATGCCAAGAGCCAACAGATCTTCTGATATAATAGTTCTTTGTAGCAATTACTTTGAACTTTTTCACTTATTCTTCGCTATTATGAAGAGTTATTCTCTACAGACGCTTCTTTAATGTGCTTTTGTGACGTGGTAATGGTTTGGACAAAGGTTTCTAAAGCAGGAAAACTGTTTACGTCCAATCTCACATCCTTCTTCAAATCTTCACATATTTTCCTAATGTAACAAATTTTCTGCTAAAAAAATGAAAGCAAATCCCCCTCTTCTATATTCAACATTAAACCAATTTAAAATCATTATTGATTATATGACACCCTTCCATCCATATTTTTCTTTTAAGGATCTATTTGATAATTATTATTATAATTAACAGTTCTTCTTTGTGAAAATATTATCTTCTTCAGGTATGCAAAAATTCTTGATCGGTACATGATTTGGCCTGAAAACTGAGCTTATAAAAACAATGTTTTACGTTCTTGGTCAGTTCTTCTTTGCGAATATATTGTCTTCTTTAGGTATTCAAAAATTATTGATCGTTGCACGATTTGGTCTGAAAACTTGTCTTATAAAATAAATATTTTAATAGCTTGGACATACAATGAGAAATACAATGAGATGAAGTACTAATAATATTATTACTGTTACTCTGAAATAATTTAAAAGTCGAAAATTAATCATCAGTTGTCACCATTTGATAAAATTTCAACAAAATCTCTAATTTCTAATAATTTCCAATTTCTAATATATTCTTATATCGTTAATTTTATTTTATGTTTATATACGATATCATAAATACATATGAAATATATATGAGAAAAGTATTCTCTAAGAAACAAAAAGGTAATTGGTAAATGGTCAAGTATTGCTAAAATTGCATAACATAAGATATGATAATAATAGTATTTCTAAGTCTAAAGCAAAGAAAACGTCGAAAATGTGTTCATCTTCAACAAAAATCTTCAACAAAATACAGTTTCCCATATACAATTACCAAAATATCTTCTACTGCATTCGTCCATCTTATTGTATGTTCTTTGGGACTGGGCAATAGATGATATACATAAAACAACCGGAACGTCGAACATCAAGTGAGTCCATTAGATACAATCTTGCCAAAATCTTCAACAAAATGCTAACATATCTTTCTAACATAGAATGCCAATATATGAAGTAATAATTTTACAGCCACTTATAGGGAAAAAATATATTTTTTTATCCAACGGGTTAAAAACCTACAAACTAACTGCCCAATGCATTTATATTCTTCTTGTAACTATATCTGTCTGACAAATTACTTGAATCTTACCTTACCTTATCTTTACTTGAAACTTGAACTTATTTATTTATTTATTTATTTGCCTATCCAGGTTTCGGTGCAAGACATTATTATTTCTTATAGTTATTCTCTCCACTTCAGCCTATCTTTTGTTAATTCCATTATTTCATCCCACGTCTTCCCTTTTCTTGTTGCCTCTTCTTTTATTGCGCTGTTCCACTCTTTTCTCGGTCTTCCTCTCTGTTGTTTTCCTGTTGCTCTTGTCTCGTACATTTTTGTAGTGTTTATTTCTTTTCTCATTCGTCTCATGTGGCCTATTGGTTTTATTTTTATGTTTTTCCTGTGCGTCTCGTTCCTTATCCTGTCTCTTCTTGTTTTGTTTGCTATATTTCTTAGGAATCTCATCTCCATGGTATTTATTCTTTTTATTTGTTTTCCTGTCATCATCCATGTTTCGCTGTTGTAAGTTAGCGTTGGTCTCATTACTTTTTTGACTATTTCTGTTTCTCTTGATATCTTCTTAAAAAATATGATTTTTAACATGTTATATAGTTTTACTGTTTTATCTTCTATTTCATTATCTAATTTACCATTGCTCGGTATGATTATTCCTATATATCTGCATTGTTCACTTGTTCAATTTTTTTTCCTTGTGTTTTTATTTGGTGTTTCGTTTTCTCTTTGGCAATTATCATGGTGTTTGTCTTTTCGTAATTTATTTTTATGTTAATTTCTTAATCTCTTTCTGAATTATTTCCATGTTGTGTTGCAGTTCTTCCTCTGTATCTGCAATTATTGCCATGTAATCCGCGAAAAGCAGTTCTGCTATTTTTGTAATCTTTACTCTCCAATATCCAAGTTTTATCAGTTTCATTTCTTGCTTTGCTTTCTTCGTCGTCTTATCCAATACCATTGTGAAAAGCAAAGTGCTTAGCATGCATCCTTGTTTTATTCCTTGCTTCGTTTCGAATTCTTTTGCTTCCTCATTGTTTGCTCTCACAAAATTTCTGTTTTCGCTGTACATGGATTTTATTACATTTATTATTTCTTCCTCTGTTCCTCTTTCTGCTAGTTCGTTCCATATGTCCTTCTTCCTTATCCTGTCGAATTCCTTTTCGAGATCTACGAAGCATATGTGCATTTCTATGTTCTTCTTAATTAGTTTCTTGTTTAGTTGTCTGAGTATAAATTTTTTTTTCTTGCGTACTTCTCCCTCTTCTGAATCCACACTGGCTGTCCTCTATTGTTGTTTCTCGTTTGTCTCGCATCTTTTTTTCTAGTACCCTGATTATTATCTTACTTGGTATACTTGTTAGTGTGATTCCTCTGTAATTTTCGCATATTCGTTTGTCCCCTTTCTTATGTATTGGTAGAATAATTCATTTATTCCATTCTCTTAGTGTTTCCCCGCTGTTTATTATGTCATTTATTAGTTTTGTTATATGTGTTATTTCCTCTTCTCCCGTGTGTTTCATCATCTCCGGGGTTATATCGTCTGTACCTGATGCTATCAGGTATCTGGTATTATCAGTATGCTCGACTAATTTTATTTCTTACATTAGAACTTGAACTTACTTACCTTAAACCTTACTTTTAACCTTACCTGTGTTAGTTAATTGTATATCTATCTACCTGCATATTTATCTGCCCAGAAATAGGTTTTGCGAAATTTCATAGTGTAACCCTACTAAAAAGTTATACCGGTGGAAATTACATGAACTGCTCTACAAGAGTACATCAAACAAATTATACCGAACCATTTAAAAAAATCGTCAGTGACGTCACTACAAATAAATTAAAGTGTTTAAAAAAGAATATTTTTCACCAACTTGTAGCTAATACTGTCCCATTTAATTATATATAAGGTTTGTTCATGATTAAATAACAAAATGAAACTGCTACACTCTTGGGCCCTTTTTATCGAACACACTGTATAACCAACGATGATAACTTCATTACCATAACTGAACCAAATTAAAACAAAAATCACATACTCCACAGGGTATACCTACACATTTGGTTCGTTTACTTCACAAGTGGATTGTTTTCATAATAACGTATGATATTTAATTTTCGAGAATACAGCCTAGAGTATTTGTTTAAATGCAACTATTAATTATGATACCTCTTAGATATTCTTAGGCGAAAGGCGGTGCAAATGAATAATAAATTGTACATATAAAATATGACGGTACTGCGTTTCATCATCATAAATTTCCTTTGACAATACATAATAATCTGATTTATATACTTATAAACTTATTTAATTTCATTCATTATTGAGCTATTTATCGTTAACCTTAATCTCATTTAATAGTAGATAATAAATATATTTAATAAATAATAAGTAACAGTAATATTAGATATAATAGTAATAAAGAAATAATAATATTTGTATAAGACATAATAAATAGATACCAATAGCTCTTTGGTGGTAAAAAAAATCTGCAATCTTTAATACTTTTCATAAGATATTTTACTTTCGATGTGCTGATAAAAAATATTAGTTCCGAAGCTTGTGCATTTATACCATCAGCGAAGAATTTTTTTTTGTAATAAAGACTCCACGAGCGATCTGGAGTATAAAACATCCAAAAATGAGTCGTATAGATGCGAAACCCGCCAAGTCTCAAAAATACAAAAAAATGAGTTATTACCGGCAGTAGGTAGTTTAATGCATCTTCCACGTATTGGAATGACCATTTCCTTTCAAAAACCGCCAAATGCTTTGTTTTTGTGCATTAAAAACACGTTTAAATTCAAAATCCGCCAACTGCAGCAGTCAATTAGATACAGAGTCCGCCAAGTCCATTTTTACCAATGGACGCATGGGAAAGTACCACGGCGTCCCACATGCTGCGCGGTCATCACATGGTCATCACCAGTTGTTATTGTTAGTGCAGAAGGGAATCCTTTGAAACAAAATTGACAAAAACACCACCAAATAAAAGCAGGAAAATACAAAAACAGACAGAAACCCATAAAAGACAAGTACGAAAACGTTTAATGTAAGTTAAGTTTCTTTATACAACTGTAGCAGACAGAATTTACTTCACGATAGATGTAATTAACTGATCTTTAGTACATATTTTTTTAATCTTTACTGAAAGTCTACCCGCTTCACACTGTATGCAATAACATATAATAAATAATTTTCTACACAAGAAATGTTATATTTAACTATCTAATTCTAATTCAAAGATGTCTAATTTAGCAGTAGGCATGATTTCTTCCAAAAGTATAGTCTCCAAATAGATTTTTTTAACATGTTCTTCAACTTCATCTGTTTGTTTAAATTCGGCTTGCTTTGGATTCGGTTCTAGGAGTAATCTGATAACTTCAGAAGGAAGGGGCAATTTCTTTTCACGACGTACACGATCTTCTACGTGTATGGAAGATATCAAACGATCTGATGTGTCTATTGCTCGGCAACAAATGTCTTGCAAAGTGTTTTTTTTACTTGTTTTTCTGGCATGGAATTGCCTATCAAATTTATAAATTTTGTTTCTTCCTTCCGACCCTTTCTCTCCAAAGTAACCCGCCGGCAATACGGTATTTTCAATAATTTGTCTGCCATGAATTTAAATTTTGTGGACAGTTGGCGGCATGGCGTACCAAGAATATTTGTACATAAATAATCGTGCCGTTTCGTGGCAATATGTCTCAAATTTTATAGGGTCAATTTATAAACTACAAGATAAACAAGTTAAAATTATTTTAAACACTTGAATTAATTCTTAATTTCGAACATCTGTAATTTCGGAAAACAATTTTGAGTTGCTAAACGCTAGACGGCTGGTATTTCGGTCGTTGGTACTGCCAAACCCGTTGGATTTGGGTTTATCGACAACTAGATGCAGCTTTTCCAAAAATCGCTGTTGAACAAGTTTCTTTCTCTCTTTTAAAATTTCCTTATTATGATCCCCTCGAACTTCTCACATACACAAATCATATCTATACGATATATGAACTATGCACTCAAAGAATCTAATCCATGCATGTAAAGGGCTTGCTCCAAACTGCAAAGTATTTGCTTTTGGCTCAATTATTTTTATCGTTTCAAAATGTTCAATGTCCATCATCAGTCTTGGAGTACCACTACATATGGGACAAGCTCGACTTCACTTTGTTCCGGTCAATGTATTTAATATTTTACCGTCAATTAAAGTAATATATAATTTATATTTTATTTTTATGACTTTGTCTTCTATCAAACATATTGTTAATACTTCAAGCGTCTCAATTTCGTTATCAATATTTTGCTTATCCTTTAAGATGTGCTCCAATGTTTCTTTTACGTACTCTAGTTTGATTGGTCTACAAAAACGTACCGATTGTGGAGTGCGATTGTTCCATAAAATTGTTTCATTCAAGGCTTGCAAGCGAAGAGGAATACATGTTGTTGCAAACAAAGAGTTGTCAGAATGAGTACCAAGATTTTCAAATTTTTGTTTATAATTTGATTGTCCATTACTTCCATCGAAGCCATAACTGAAAATTATTTCTGCGTCTATTTCTGTAACCTAAGCCATTCCATATGACTCAAAATAACCTGTTTTTGCAATTCAACTATACGTCTACTTGTGTGCTCCAAAACAGAATCAAGTGGAACTTCTGCCTTAATATTGATAACATTTATGCCAGATGGTCTACATTTTGATTAACAAAGCCACACTTGTTTGTAATCAGGATAAATGTTGCATCCCTTTGATAGAGCACCCCGTCTGATGTCCAAATATTGCTGTTTACTTAAATTACTATTTATAACAAGCTCTAAGGCTTCTTCGGCGGTATATTTTGATATCTCTTTTTTGGGAGTAGAAATAATTTTCCGAATTTTGGATGGTCGAGATGGACTTGTGTTTACTTCCTTCAAAACGGCTGCTAAATCATGTTTGCCTTGATGTCGGGCTACCGAGGATGCAGCTTGTACCAATAAAGCGCATTCATGATGTTTTTCCTTGGATAATTATGAAGCTTTTCTCCTTTGTGATCGGCTTGTTTTTACAGAAAATGGAAGAGTGGGTCGACCAAAAGATGTCGATAGCGTGGGTTTGTCTACTTCAACAATAAAGTTTTCATCCAGCCAAGCAAAATTTGTCCTCTTAAAATATTCTTCTCGTCGGTAAGCTCAATTGTACCTTTCATCAAAATTTCGGGACAAACGGCGAAATTTTGCAAAAAGTTCTCCTTCATTTGAGGGCATCAAGGGTTCTCCAATAATTGTTTTAATATAATCTACAATTTTTCGGAACTTCTCCTCTTTATTGGTGCCTTTCAGCTAAATTTCGAATAGGTTTATCTATTTGAACACATGCATTGCTAGAAAAAACAACAATTTGTCATGCTTATAGCAGAAAATAGCAACGTAAGTTTAATATTTTTAACTTCTTAAAATAAGGCTTAAAACGTGTATGCAAAAATAAATCCCGCCAAACCCCGCCATTTTTTTATAGGGCAAGTGAAACTTTAAAATCATATATTAGGAAACCACAAACATCGATATTGATTAAAATTAATTTGAACCATTAAAAATCAACGAATGGGGTTAAGATTTTACATACTAAATAAACATACCTGAGAGAATAATATAAAAATTACTGCATAAAGTTTTATTATAACACACGGTTACAGCACTCATTTTGTTAAACGTGTAGTCGATAGACATATGTGTGACTAATGACATCAAATTAAAATGCCAAATTGCAGTTATTTTCATCGGTAACTGGATCAGTTAAAGGGACTGTGCACGTGATTACATTGTAGTTTGGAATGTTTAGCATCTGTTATTATGTCCAAAAATAGGCTTTCTTACAATCGAAAAAATGACTTTAGGGCAAGTAATCGGGCTCTAGAAATCATAGTGCTAAGGGTCGAGACGTTGTTTTAAAGTAGATTATTTCAAATTATTCAAAATATTCAGTGACATGCTAGATTTCGAGCGTAGGCGATTTTCCCGCAATTAAAAATATAGAAATAGATTTTACTCTAGGAACTGATCTAGATATATACTATAATAATTATGACCCTAATAATACTACAAAAACGTTACATAGATTGTTATGCCAGTAAGTAAGTGATTACATATATATCTAATATCTAATAAAGATAATAAAATAAGGTATAGGTATGATGCTTTAGCAAACCTAATAATTGTATAAAATTTAAAAAGTAGAATCTAGGGCACTTTTTGGTGATATATGGTGGATTTTGAATAACTACATTCCATACAATTCGAAAGTTGAACGCACTCTGCATTGGTTCAATATCCACTAAAACTGCCGGTCAGTCAGTTACTTAATTAGCAATATACGTGTATGCCAACCATCGTACATATTTAGTTACTAAAACAATACCTACATTTTAAATTAACTCTACATAAGGAGACCTCAACGGGGAGTTAGGCGCGATTCGGGTTACTGCGCTATCATTTCTATTTTCCGAAGAGCATGACGCTGAGACGCGCTCCGAAGTGGGTAAAGAACCCACGGAAAAAGTCAAGCCTCTTGCATTATTTCCGATGATTCATCGCACTTATGCCAGAAGAAAGCATTTCACTGGATTACGAATCGAAGCCGACACCGAAAATATTATATCACCGTTTCCGAGTAAAGGTCATGACTGATCCCCATGCCGCTTACAAGTGTATATGGTGAGTACATGTAATGAAATCCTTTTACTTACTGTTCATGTTAATAAGGATTAAATTTCAATTCAAAAGTAACTTAGGAAATAATGTGGAAAATTGCAACGGCATTATGTGCGTATCAATTAGGGGCGACAAGAAATATTTAATTAATTATGTACAGTGGCGTAGCTAGTATAGTGGGCCCCTAATAAAACTTTTAACCCCCCCCCCCCCCACATACTATCAAATATGTATCGCATTGTATACAGGTACATATGCTGTATATTAAGTTTTTAAGTTTCCAGTAGAACAAATGACAAACATATGTTCATATGTTTCAATTCGATTAAAAGAAAGTAATTTCATAACTATGTAATTTATTAAAAATTAATTAGTAAACAAAATTATAGCACGAAACATGAAAATAAATACACATAGAAATGAAATAAATTAAAAGTTTTTCTATAAATTCAGTTCACTTCAAATCATATAACTATTACATTTTCTGAAAATAAATAATATGAAACAACATAAGGTATTAAAGAAAACAAAAAAATAAAATACTCGTTTTCTACATAGCTTTCGCTTGAGCAAATTACTCTATTCAATATTTTAACATTTTCGACGCTTCGACGATTGATGTTCAATCGCAAGTAATGCAAGATGTTTTAATCGTGACTGTCCAATAGTATTTCTTCTTTAATCTTTTATAATTTTTAGTTTACTAAATGTCCTTTCCACAGAAGTAACTGTTACCGGAATAATTAAGAAGAGCTGTGAAAACTTCTGAAAAATCACTTTCTAATGAACCATATTTTTGCAATAATAGATTTCCGAAGTCTTTAATTGTCATATTTTCTTCTGTGAAATCTCTGAAACCTCTGCAAATTCACTTTCTAATGATCCATATTTTTGCAATAATAGATTACCGAAGTCTTTGATAGTCATATATTCTTTAAGATCAGGTTTTAATAAATGTATAGCACTCATATACTGAATAGGTAATTGTGGAGAAACTATTTCGGAATAAGTATTCCCTAAACTGTCACACTTTTCCATTAATCCTGATTCTGAAGAATTATGTATGGATCTTTATTCCATAAAATTAAACGATCCTTAATATTTTTCATACCAGTAAATCGAGTATTGAGTTGCTGAATTAGTATATCCAATATTCAATAGAATATATTTACTTTAAAATATTCTTCATGAGATTTATATCTATGTTGCGTTGAAAATTTATCAAAATGATATTTTGCCTTCTTTAGCCGTTTATTAGAACATTCTCGAACAATACTCCATTTTCATGCAATTCTTCAAGATTTCATTAATATATCTTGATAATTGATTTCATACGTTCTCATACATGACAATGCTCCGTTCAGATTTTCCTCTGCTTCATGTAGGCAAATATCTTTGTAAATTTTTTTTAAGCATAATTAATATCAACTAATATTTTATGCAGGAAATCACACATAAAAATAAAATCAAAATTATCCATACTGTTTTTTATTTGTTGTGCCTTTTCTCTCTCATCTGTTTTATTACTTTTGAGATTTATTTCAACCAATGCTCAAGTATATGAACATAACGTAGTTTTACAGCAGTCAGTGATGTGATTCTGCCCGACCAACGAGTTGAAATTAAGTATTTTGAAGAAATCTCAGATTCCCCAGTAAATTTAGACAACATGTCCGATCATTTAAGACTTTTTACAATGAATAAATATATATTTTGTATTACATCAAAAAATTATCCTATTTGAAACCGCATATTGCATCATTTATCACTAAATTTAAATTGTGACTGGAAGAATGTACAGTCATGCTCACATAAATCTAGTACAAACAAACTGACATTGCTATATAAAATTGCTATTGTAACCTAATTTCTTGTACTAGATTTATGTGAGCATCACACTAACACCGTCATATCCTGACCATAATATTTGCTAATAGAAAAAAAAATCTCTTTTAAATAATTTAGTATTAGGTATTTCATACCTTCAGCTGATTGATCTTGCACAGTACAAAGTCCTAGAAAAGTTTCTTGCATTTCAAAATTAATAGCTTTTTGATTTCTACCTCTTGCAATGTGCACATGCCTTATAACAATGTTCAACTGATGCTTTTTCGAGATGTCTTGTGTTGTATCTAATAATAAGGCATAAAATGGAGAAACAATAATTTTGTCTATTCTCTATCTATAATTATGTCTCAATTAATTTATTTTAAATTGTAGGGCTCAAATATCTCGTGCATTCTGAAGGCATTTCTAAAACTTGTCTCATAACTGTATCATATTTACTAATTTATTCAACTTGTGACAAAAAGTGTCCATTGTAATTATTTTGATCATTAATATTTTCTACTTTACCACAGAAAGCCAATGGGTTTTTAGATAACATGAGAGTAATATTAAATTGTCGTTCTAAAACCAACTTCCCAAAATTTGCTTGGTATCTAATTTCATACCCTACATCACCCTACACGAACAAGGTACAAGGGGAAATGATTAATTAAAATAAAAATCTAATTTCATCTTCGAGGTTTTTGTCGACGGTGAATTTTTTTTTCAAACTTCATATACATCAGTTTGTCCTATGTGTGACCTCGAAGAACTGTGTCTATTTATTTCGGCCGACAAATTTTGCCATTCTCGTACCCCTAAACGCCAATTTCTATTACTTTTTGAAAAAAGTCAACACGGCTTGCAATATGCATGGCTTGCTTGCTCATTTCATACTTTGTTAATATTGAATAGTAAGTTTTGCCAAAGTGTCTATTTTGTTGTTGTTCATCATTAGGAATAGTTCTAGAGGTTTATCTTCATTTTCGCCACTATTGAGCAATAATACTACGAAGCACTAAGTGTTAAGTCTATATATTTAGCAATAACTCTAGGATATATAATTTTTTTATATATACTATTTATTTTTTACTAATCAAATGATCAGCAAAGCCCAAACTGAGGAGGCCTCCAAACCACGGGGGTTCCCAAACTGCGAGGGCCCCTAAACACTGCTTAGGTTTGCTTAATATATGCTACGCCCCTGATTAGGTAGGAGTACAATTTAAGTACATAGTTCTGCCTAAGTCACATAATCTAGACAGGCATAGTGATTTAATAAGTTGAGGCGTAACTGTAGTAATAGATATTTTCTTTCCCAAATCATATGAGATTTTTTTCTTAAAAATTTTTATCAAAGAAAATTGGGTTTCTAAAATAAAATATAATGAAACTGTGTATTGTTTTTAAAATTGCTATCCGAAGATCATCCATTACATTAAAATGTCACATTGTATAATTGTTTTGACAGTGTACTTGTACAAAACTAGTAACAAATATGTCATTTATGTCAACATGTGTTTTGAGGTTATGAGACCTATTACTTTTTAATAATTTGAGTTGGTTTCATAATAAGAAGTAGGTACTATTGCAATCTTTAGTTAATAAATTGTGAAAATGAGAAAGAAACAAAATCGTTTTAAAATCATTCAAAATTGGACAATTAGTTATCAGATTCTGACTCAGATTGTCTTAGCGATATAATTATTGAAGGGATGTATTCGGTAGATGTATTTCCCATATACTTCGTCCAATCATCATTGATGAGTTTTTCGCAATGTTGGATACTATTTCGCCACAATTCTGGTGTAAATTTTGAAGTGTTTCTATCCATAAATGAAGAACATTAGCTCTTGAAGAAGGTTGGACGTGAACACGTATATTGTAGTACTGTTTGACAAACCCCCATACTGGTTCAATTGCATTATACTGCCAATGGTAGGGGGGAAGCTTGAGAACCTGATGTTCATAACTGTTCAAAATAGAATAGAAATAGTATAGAATAGTCAGTTACATATTTTCTGTTTTCTGTGCCTAAGATGGGTTAAATCTGCTTGCATAGTTCTTTTTTAGTTGATGTTTGATTGAAATTGATATTCTCTCTCTGGCGCCACTCTTGTATTTCCCCTTTCCGTGAATTTGAATTAAGAGGTTTATCAGCGTGCATGGAATGGTAGGGGGCATTGTCCATTATAACAACTACTTGGGCATTAATTTGATTTAAAGCAGGGACTAGTTGCTCTTCAATACACTTTTTGAAGAATCCCCCAGACATATTTTTATGGTAATCACGACGATCAATTTTATTGTCTAAAAGAAAACTGCACATCCACATCCACATCCACATCCACATCACATGCACATCCCGCATGAAGAAACGTTTCCCTTCTGCTCTGATACTGGATGGATTCCCTTTTAAATCAGGGTCATGAAGCCATTGTCGTACCTGACTACCACTTTGGAAGATCCATGATTCGTCCAAAAAATAAAAGTCGGTGAATTTGACGAATCACAGAGATGCAAATACTTTCTTAAAAGCGAAATCTTATAAAGATTTTATGCGAGTACTTTCACATAAAATGCGATATACCCAAATGTAAAATATACCCCATCGATTTTATTACTTTGTGTAACGTTGATCTTAATCCATTATATTCTAACTAAAATTTTGCATAATCTAAAAGATAGTCGTATGTAAAGTATTGATTTATCTCGTGGTACCCATACATTCTTCAAGAAGTTCTTCCTTTATAAAGTGCATATTAGTGTGAGTTCATGCCTTATTTTGTTTTCCATGCAAATTGGGGTTTTGAAGACTCTGGCCACTTTCATGTTTATTTATTATATCAAAAACAAACGTGGGGCTTATCTGGAAGTTACTTATGTTGTAAAAATTATATTATTATTATTATTATTATTAAAATCATAATTCTTCTACCCTTTCGGGTGTAGAATATTGTAGTTTTTCAGTTTCTTGTATTTTCTTTCACTAGTAGGTTCCAGATTTTCTTGTTTCCTGTGCTTTGCTTCATTTGGGCGTCCCTCTTCTTTCAATAATATTTTCGACATATTTGTCCCACTTCTTTTTCGATCTTCCCACTTTTCTTTTTCCGGTTATTTTGGTTTGCCATATGATTTTTGTTTCATTGGTGTCTTTTCTTCTGTGTAGTTGTCCCAACCATTGCAGCTGTATGTCTTCTATTATTTTGGTTAATTCTGTTTGTTTTAGTTCTCTTCTTATGTCTACGTTACCGATTCTGTCTTTTCTGGTTACTCCCTTTACTTTGATAAGATACTTCATTTCTAGAGTCTGTATCTTACTTTTTGTCTCCTGTTTAGCGTCCACGTTTCGCATCCATATATTAGTGTTGATATTACTAGTACTTTGTATATTGTTAGTTTTGTTTTTCTCGATATCTTCTTGTTGTTTAGTATTATCTTATGGATTGTCTGGAAAGTTCTTGATGCTGCTTGCAGTTTATGTTTATTTCCACTTCGAGATCCCTGTGCTGTCTATTATTTGCACTAGGTATTTAATTTGTTCGGTCTGTTCTATTTTGGTGTTGTTTATTGTTATTTCTTCTGTTTCTTTTCCTCCCCCTATTTTCATTATTTTGGTTTTTTCTGTGTTGATTTTCAGTCCTGATTTTTCAAGTTCTTCGCTCCATATCTTAATGTTTGCTTCTAGGTCCTTCATGTTTTTTCCTATTAGTGTTACATCGTCTACAAATATACACTCAGTGATTTCCATTGCTTTAAGGTATCCTATGTGTGTTTTTTATTTTTCTCTTTTATATTTTTCATTACCGCATCTATAGCAATTATAAATAAGCACGGGCTTAAAGTTGCTCCTTGTCTTAGACCGTTGATCGTTGTGAAATTCTTGGACTTCATGTTACCCGTTCTTATACAGTTTTCTGTTTTGGTATATATACTTTTTATTGCCTAATCAGTTTTTGTCCTCCTTGTTGTTCTGTAGTGCCTGCCATACATATTCTCTGTTTATTTTGTCAAAGGCTTTTACTAGATCTATGTATGCTATGTATATTTGTTTCTTGTGCTCTCTTAGTTCAATTATTAAGTTCCTGATTGTGAATAGGCGATCTATAGTGCAATGTTCTCTTCTGAATCCGCTCAGCGATGGTTGCAGTTTCCCTTCTAGTTTTGTCCTATTCTTTTTTCCAGTATGTCCTCGTATATCTTTTCTGTTGCACATAATAGGGAATTTCCTCTGTAGTTACTACATTCCCTTTTATCTCCTTTCTTCCATATTGGTATTATCGCTGCTGTTTGCCAGTCTTTGGGTATTTTTTCTGTCTTCCAAACATCGTTTATAAGTCTTGTTAGTTGCTCAGTTCCCTCATTTCCCATGTAGTTTAGTTGTTCGTTTTTGATGTTGTCTATTCCCGGTGCTTTCCCCAGCCTTAGTTTTCTTACTGCTTCGTTTACTTCTTCCGGTGTTATTTTTCGTTCCGTCATTTCTTCTTCTTTGTGGTTCTGTTTTTTTACTTTCTTCTGCTGAATCGTTTGTTGTTCTTCGACTCTTTCTTCGTTGCTATTTTCTTTGCCCAACAGCTCCTCGAAGTGTTGCTTCCATCTTTCCGCTATTTTTTCATCTCCTCTCAGTATTTTCCCGTCTTTGTCCTTTATTTTGTGTATCTTGATAGTTTTTCTTTTCTGTTTCTTCTTATCATGTTGTAGAATAGTTTTTGGTTTTCCGTGCGGTTTTTTTCCATTTTCTCACCGAGTTGTTCCCATGATTCTTCTTTAGCTTGTTTCACTTTGATTTTTACCTGTCTTTTTGTGTTGTGTATTTTTCATAATCTGTCGTTGTGTTGCCTTGTAGGTATGTTTGCCATGTCTTCTTTTTCAGTTTTATTTTTTTCTTCAGCGCTTTTGTCCACCAGTTCGTTTGTTTTTTCTTTCTGTCGGTTCTTATTGTGCCGCAGACCTCTCTCGCTGCTCTTGTTATTATGTGTTTGACATCATTCGATATTTCTTCTGCGTACACGTATTGTGTTTTTTCCATTTTCTCTGCTTATTGCTTTATTAATTCCTGATTCTTTATTTCTTGGTCTCTCAGTTTGTACACTTTTATTATTTCTCGTGTTGTGTCTTTTATTTTAATTTCTTCCGACTCTGTTTCTTTTTTGAGCGTTGCTCCTACTAGGAAGTGATCGCTCCCTATTTCGTATGTTCTGTACACTCGTACGTCGCACAGTGGTTAATTTTGCACGTTTAGGTGGACAAAAATATGTGGTTGTAACAATGGACTTAAAATAATGGTTAGATAACTGGAAAAATAATGAAAAAAATCTAAGCATTAAGGGGGTCGTTTTTTAGAGGGTTGAAAAATAAATTTTGTTTATACAACTCAAACAAGTCGTATTATTCATGATTGTCGCAAATTCATTCTCTTTCTCGAAATAAATTATGTTGCTGTAAGGAAGACACACTTAATATATTAAAAAATATATATTTGAAATGACATATTTTACGAACAAATAAATGTATATATTATAATATAATGCTTATAAAGTGTAACGTTCGTATTAATTATATTGATATACTCTTCAAGTAAAACTTGTTTTGGGGCCATCTACCAGTGCACTGTGCAATAAATGCATAAATATATTAAATTTTGTACTGGTCGATTGCCCTGAAATAAGTATTACTTGAAGAGTAAATATATTAATATTATAATATTTAACACATATTTTAGAAAATTTGATTATTCATTTATGGACAAATCTTGATCCGTGTCTGAAATATCGAATTCGGTATTCGGTAGTAACATATTGACTGTTTCAGGTCAAAATGATCTTGGTTTGATCCGTTTTTTTGTTTGTTTCATGCTACTTAATAGTGGGTCTGAACTCAGTAATAGTATATTGAATATATCACGATTGCACTCTTCCCTCGAGAACTTTCTTGCGTAGTTTTCGCGGTATAACCTGAAGTGCTTATTTCTGGCTTCTGCTGCATCTTCCGACAATTGTCCTATAGGTAATAAGGCATTTTCAATTATAGCTGCACCATGAATTAATATTTTATGCTTGGTAGGAGACATTGGGTGCCATGCATATAGGTCGACATACAATTTCGTAGTTGCCATGGCATATTCATCAAATTTATGATATTGAATAATAATAATAATAATTGGTGATATATTTTTTGGTGATATATCAGTAAAACCTTCAATCTATATATGAATTCAAAATTAACTTTTGTTAATTCGATTAGATGTCGGCAGCTAATTGGGGGTTTTCAAAGAATCTGCGTCTAGTGTTACCATCATTGGTATTCCCGAAATTAGCTTTTGGAATGTCGACTAACAATCCAGTTTCTTTTCGAAATCTTTCCTGAATATGTTTTTTTTTCTGACGCACTTCTAACTCTTTTCTTTTATTCGTTAGTTCTCTTTTCTCTATACTTTTTCACTGGTAATTTATACGCCAGATGTAAAACGCTTTTGAACAATCGAATCCTGGCGTGCAGTACAGATAGTCCAAATTCAATAGCCGTGGAGCTTGTATTTAACTTTTGGGTCAGATTGTTAAAGTCTATAGATGATGCTCCGCATATATAACACTGACTTGTTGACTTTGTATCGGTTGCAGCGTTACACACCTTGCCATCAATCATGGTCATCATAAAGACATGTTCAAACATGAATTTACTCTCATGCAAAATTACTTCAGTAGGTGTTAATTTCTTGGCAGATCCTTCAACGTAACTGATTTCCTCCTTTGTAACATCAATACATTCTTTGATAAACCTAAATCGTATTGGTCTACAATATCTAGGCGATGAAGGTGTTGGGTTTTGCCAAATTACTTTTTTTCCTTTACCACAAATTATTCGAAGTGGCACAAAAGAGCTTAATAATATATATGCGTCTGAGGCAGCGCCATGGTCGAATTTTTGTTTATATTTGGCTTGTTGGGATCCATCACAACCCCCTTTACAGATAATTTTCAAATCATTCCTTTCATTATCGTTTAGAGAACAAAGGATTCCTTCAAGCGCCATTGATAAGCGAGTAACTGTATCATCAATTAAACTTTGTAAATTGCTTTCTGCACATGTACTTGTGACCCTTATACAATCCTCGGGCGGGTAACATTCTTTTCGGTCGTATCACGGATAAATTGATTTATTTGTATTCTTGATGATTTCATATTGTCGCTTTGTCAAATCAGCTTCAACAAACATTGCTAGGGCTTGGAAAGGTGTAAGAGAAGTAATTTCTTTTTCATTTGATTTTCTGTATGCTTTTCTGTATTTCCGAGCACGAGTTGGAGAACTTGTGATTTCTTTTAGTATTTTCGAAGCATCCCTTTTCCCTCGAGTTTGTAATGCTGTTTGAGCTGCATGAACGATGACTTCTTCACAAAGCGAAGAACGCATGTATTCTGTTTTTCTTCGTTTAGTTCTCTCACTAGAATCTTCAAATAATTTAGAAGGTCGATCTGGTCGAGTTTCTCTATTTGCTGAAAGTTCAAATGTTCTATCTAACCAAGCTTTATTGGTTTTAAGAAATACTGCCTCTTTTCTTTGGACTTTATACCATTTTTCTTTCACTGCTGTTTTAAAGTACGCAAATCTTTGTTTTAAACTGCTCGCATTATCTGGTGTGCCATCGTAACAGTACAACAGGTAATTTTCCAGATATTTAAGTTTTTCATCCAAATTATGTTTTGTTTTTATTGTGATATGATCCGTAAAAAAGTAACTATTATTTGGTAATCCGCAGTAATCCGCACCCAAATTTTATGACATTATTAGCCTAAGTATATGAAGTATACAATACAATAATAAGAATTGCCCGAGAGGAGGCGATAATATAACAAAATGTCTTATAATCATAAAAATTTACTAAAACTTTCATTACAAAACAACGTTTCTTTGAAGTTTTACAAATGATATAAATTGACGTTAAAAATCGTTTAAATATATCAAGAAATATTGATTCTAACCTGAATTATTCGAATCCATCACAATCACTTCAAAAGATTAGGTGGACAATACACAGCAGAAGTCCTGTAGTCGGTTTCCATTTCCGTTTTTTGTGTTTTTCTCCTTGTTTCTCTATAACGTGTTCTAATCATCTGTTTTTATTACCTACTCTAGCGTTTAGGTCACCCATTAGGTATAATCTTCGTACTGTTCTGTGATTTCCTGTAGTTTCTTCCAAAATTTGTCTTTATTTTCTTTTATTTTCGTCAGATCTGTAGATTATTATGTAGTTAGTTTTTGTTGTCATTCAGTCCCTTTTTAGATATTAACCTGAAAAAATTGACGTTAAAAGGCTTTCAGCCATTTTTCGGTTCTAGAAAAAAAGGAGCGCATTCTCAGA